>CM046537.1:3047500-3697500 GCA_024713555.1 Spirodela polyrhiza | reverse complement strand
AAGTTTACATTACTAACTAAGAGGTTAAATGTGTTGTGAAAAAGAAAGAAGAATTTTAGGTAAACAAAAGATGTAAATATGTAACTTGAAAATGTTGACCTATGTTTTGAATGTAAGAAATCAGGTCACTTTAAAGTCGACTGCCCAATGTTGAAATCAAGAAAGAAGAAGAAGGTAATGATGGCAATATGGAGTGATAGTGAGTCAAGTGCTGATGACAAAAAGAAAAGTCAAGATAACATATGTCTAATGGTAAAGACATCAAAGGTATATGATTTTGATTCTTTTTTTTCACAAGAAGATTTTGATGAACTTATGCATGTTGTTGATAGTTTGAAAAGAAAATTGAAAATAGAACAAACTGAGAATCAAACACTTAAGAAGTCAATCAAAATACATGAGGAAAAAAAAAGTATCAAGTAAAAATTATTGACAGATTATCCATCGAAAATGAATAGCTTCTTAAGAAACTGAATATCTCTGATGAAAACTGTGATGACACATGCTCTAACACATCTTTTAGTTGCAGATCAACACAAGATATAGATTATACACCCCACGAAAACATACAATTAATGGAAACACTTAGAAGCCAAAGATCTTTATCTATTTTACCTATTTCAACACCTGATTATGTTATGCATGATAAAATGATTTCTGATTTAAATACAAAAAATCAAATGCTTAAAAATCAGAACAATATAATATACACTAAGATTGAACAAGTCAAAGAAAATGATATTAAGCTAAAAAAGAGATTTATTGATTTGAAATTATTTTATGATAAATTATGTTGAAGTCAGAGAGCATTGAATATACTGCTCAGAAGTCAAAAAAAGTTATTAAGAAAGGAATGATTAAGATTTAATTCTCATCATGATAAATAATATATTAAATTTGAAAATAGGTCGAAAACATGATATATTTAGATGCCTAAGGGTAGTATAATTAAACCCAAAGTAATTTGGTTCCCAAACTAAAAACTTAATTATGTTTTTCAGGGAGATCTCCAGTGGACCACTTCACAGTGGTACTTGGATAGTGGGTGTTCAAGACATATGATCAGAGATCAAAAATGGCTCTCCACATTCAATCTAATTAATGGAGAAAAAGTAACATTTGAGGATGATAAAAATGGAAGTATATAAGGATATAGAAATATTACTTTAAATAATCAGTCTTTAATTAAGAATATTTTACTTGTTGATGGTTTAAAACATAATTTGATTAACATTAGTCAATTATGTGACAATGACATAGAAGTTAGGTTTAAAAAGAATAGATTTTTAATCATAGATGAAAAAAATAATGAAGTTTTACTTACTAGTAATAGAGTCAAAGATGTTTATGTGATAGATTTTTGATAATTTGATTAAATCTAATGTTTGTCTTGTTGCTGAAAAGGATGAAGAATAGATTGATCTTTAGCATAAAAAACTTGGTCACATAAACATTAGAACCATTCATAAACTATCAAAATTAGGACTGGTTAGAGGACTTTCAAAATTATCAAACATAAAAAAATTTATATGTGAGAGCTGTATCAAAGGAAAATAAATAAAGGAATCCTTCAAAACAAAAGAATACATCTCATCATCACGACCCTTAGACTTGATTCATTTGGTCCAAGTAAAACCACTAGCTTAGCTGAAAAATATTATGACTTAATTATTGTTGATGATTATACACAATTTACTTGAGTATTTTTCTTAGTTTATAAAAATAAAACATATGATTATTTCACAAAGTTTACAAAGAAAATACAAAATGACCTAGGCATAAATATTAATAAAATTCAAAGTGATCATGGAGGTGAATTTTAAAATGCTTTATTTTTTATTTTTGTGATAAATCAAGAATAACTCATAATTTTTCAACACCTAGGACAAATCAATAAAATGGTGTCATTGAAAGGAAAAATAGGACATTACTTGACTTATGTAGAACCATGTTGACTGATAATGATCTTCTAAAATATTTTTGGGCTGAAGTTGTTAGTACTGTATGTTATGTTATTAACAGAGTATTAATTAGATCAAAATTAAAGAAAACTCCTTACGAACTACTAAGAAATAAAAAGCCTAATCTGAGTTATTTAAAACCATTTGGCTGCAAATGTTTTATTTTGAACAATGGTAAAGATGACTTAGAAAATTTTGATCAACAAAGTGATGAATGAATTTTTCTAGGATATTCTGAAAATAAAAAAACATTAGTTGTTGAAGAACCTATTCATGTGAAATTCGTAGAATAAATATAGGTTCAGAAAACTATGTATTTAGAAACTAACTATGTTGACACAAGCTCTAACAATAATAAATAAATAGAAGATGAAGAAGAAAAATTATCTCATTTAAAGCCAAATTGTGAATATGAAAATTTACTTAGAGCCTAGAAATATGTTAAGAGTCATCCAAAAGAAAATATTTTAATTAATTTGAATGAAAAAGTAAGAACTAGATTTGCATTAAGAGAACAAACTCATATTGCATTTACTTTTCAAATTGAACCGAAAATTATTAATGATGCTTTGATTGATTCTAATTGGATTATTACTATGCAGGAAGAACTTGAACAATTTGATAGAAATAATATATAGTATTTAGTTCCTCAACCTGAACATCAAAATATTATAAGAAAAAAATGGGTATTTAGAAATAAATTAAATGAACACGTCGTGGAGCATCGCACTAATCGACTAATGGGATCAATCAGCAAGTCAACACAAGTCAACCCCCTGACACCCCAAGAGCTCAACAAGTAATGCCAAGATCAGCATTACCATGAAGGACTACAAGAATTAGAGTGGACCCTAACTTGGGAATCAACTTAATCCAAGTTTTTCGGCTTCTACCTCCTTTAGTGGACTCTAATTAGAATATTGGGTCAACTGTTATTGGGCCCTTTCGATCCAATAAGAGGATCCACCCAAATAAATGGGCCCATGAAGTGGAAGAAGAGGTTATAGAAGAGGACGAAAGAGATGTTGATGGAGACTCGCCTCTTCATCCAAGGAGTCCTTTGACGGAAGCAACCCTCTGATGTGTCTTTTGGCACCCTTTGGGGTTGTTTTCGAGAGATAATAAGGAACAAAGCAAGATTAGTTGCTAAAAGTTATGTTCAAGAAGAAGGAATAGATTATGAAGAAACTTATGTTCTTGTCGTTAAACTTAATGCTATTATAATCTTATTATTTTTTGCATGTGCCCATAATTTTAAATTATATCATATTGATGTTAAAAGTGTTTTTTTAAATGACCTTATTAAAAAAAAAGTTTACGTTGAATAGCCCCCTAGTTTTGAAAACTCTAAATTTCCTGATCATGTTTTTAGATTAAAAAAAGTTTTATATGATTTTAAACAAGCTCCACGAGCTTGATATGAAAAATTAAATTCATTCCTTTTAGAAAATAATTTTCAAAGAGGAAACGTTGATACAACTTTATTCATCAAAAAGGTTGATATATATGTGTTAATTGTTCAAATATATGTTGATGATATTATTTTTAGTGCAAGCAATGAATCTCTTTGTAATGAATTTTCATCCTTGATGCAAATTAAATTTGAAATGAGTATGATGGGAGAATTAAATTTTTTCTTGATTTGCAAATCAAACAATTAGGGAATGAAATTTTTATATCTCAAGAAAAATATACGAAAGAGTTACTTAGAAAACTTAATATGAATGATTTTAAATCCAAAAGAACTTCAATGGGAACAAACGTCAAATTAAACATAGATGAAAAAAAAAAGAAATTGACATAAAACTATATAGAGGAATAATTGGATCCTTATTATATTTGACAGTAAGTAGACCTGACATTTTATTTAGTGTTTGTCTTTGTGCAAGATTTCAAAGTAATCTTAAAGAGTCACATCTCATGACTATTAAAAGAATATTTAGATATTTGATTGATACAACAACTCTAAGGATATGGTATCTAAAGAATCAAAACACAAACCTTCTAGGATATTGTGATTCTGATTTTGTAGGATGTAGAATTGATAGAAAAAGTACCAGGGGGTCATGCTTATTTTTAAATGGTTGTTTGATTTTTTTAGAGTTTCAAGAAATAAAATTCTATTACATTATTCACTACAAAGGCCAAGTATGTATATGCTAGAAATTGTTGTGCACAAATACTTTAAGTTAAATATCAATTAGAAGACTATGGAGTCAAACTTGAGAAAATATCCATGTATTGTGATAACACAAGTGCTATCAATTTGGCCAAAAATCTTATCATATACTCACAAACTAAACATATAGAAATCAGATATCATTTCATTTGTGATCACATACAAAAAAAGGATATAGAATCATGTTTTATTGATATATCAAAATAGTTAGCTAATATCTTCACAAAACTTCTTTCTGAAGATAGATTTAC
The DNA here is from genome assembly GCA_024713555.1 of Spirodela polyrhiza. Taxonomy (NCBI): domain Eukaryota; kingdom Viridiplantae; phylum Streptophyta; class Magnoliopsida; order Alismatales; family Araceae; genus Spirodela; species Spirodela polyrhiza. The sequence goes on along the minus strand of CM046537.1, from coordinate 3,693,109 downwards.
TTCGATTATTTGTGAAACTTGGTATATGTAAATTGATTGATATTTCTATCTAAGTTCTATTGTTATACAGTTGTGATTTATTTATATTATTATTTTATGTCTGATATACACCTCCTATGTGTAGATATCTGTGTTGACACACTCTTCGTCATGTGAATTCTAAGTGTTATCGAGAGATTTTCTTATTAAGGACATGAACAATAAATTCAATATTATTGTATACCTTAAAAATTTTTATATTATATTTATGTCCCTCTTTTACCATCAAAAGGTCGTGTTTCACTATTCACAAACTTTACCTTCTTAAATCGATTTTATCATCCGGCGACCTCTGATTCTTCAAGCCCGCAAGATTCCAAGCTCTAATTTGCATCACATTGGGTTGACTCGTGAGTCAAGATAAGGTATCATCATGTGCATTGCATTGCATTTGCATCTCCTTCTAGTCAACAATCTTCTGAAACCCTAGATTTACTATGGTTGATACCCGACGCTCTGTTCTTCCTGTTCTTCCTTCAAGAACTTACCGTAAAGTATTATATTGTAAATTTCTTGATCTTAAATTCTTATGAAAAAGTATTTTGATGCCCTTGAAATTTCTCATATAATTTCTGAACCAGTTAAAAACTATTCTAATCTTATTCACATGTTCTATAATAATGTCTTTATTACTCTTATTGGACTGACAACTTATGTCAAAGGAGCATTCATTGATTTAACTCCTCAAATTTTGAATGCAATCCTTAATATTTCCACTAGACCTCCCTTGGCTGTAAGCAAGCAAATAATTTCTGAATTTTTGACAACATTAATTAGAATAGAGAATGCCTCTATGAACACTACAAAAGCATTTCATCTACCATTGTCTCATAGAGTCATTCATTTTCTTATTGGTCATCTCTTATGGCATAGGAGTGGTGCACATGATAGGTTGTCTGGAAAATTGATGTATATTATATACTACATTGTCCATAGCATTCCATTTGATTTCAGAGATCTGTTCTTATAATAAATGAAAATAGCTTTAGAATATGACTTCATTTTTCACTTAGTTGGCTCATCACCTGTGTTCTCGAGTACTATAGTATAGATCTCTTCGTGGAAGAATCTGTTAGTAACATACCACATGACATCATTAACAAATCCACTCTTCATCGAATGGATTATTCTTACAGTGATGGGCAATGGCTTTCATTGTCCATCTTCCTCTCATACATCATCTCGTGCTCTCACTTTCCTTGACATTCTTTTCATTGTTGAGAAATTCAACAAAAGTGTGGAACAAGTAGAGCAACGTCTTGATATGATAGAAAAATGTCTTCGAGACCTTGAAGATAATATTTCAGATATTCACTCGCACTTTTTTTGATTTTCTGATCTATCACTAACTCTATTTTTTTTTGTATTTCTCCTGACTATTTATGCTTCAACTTTTTGATCTTACAAAAAGGGAGAAAAAGATTGAAAAAGTTTGAAAACTTTTATGAGTGTACAACCTCAGGGGGAGCACTTATTCAGGGGGAACAAAGATATATTTCATGCAATTCTGTTTTTATTGCTTGAATCTCTGTGAATGAATTGTGTGAACAGATATGAATGCCAAATCTTGAATGCTCTGTATGCGCATTACTTTGACACATGTGTTGACACATAATGATTGATGGCTATTATTATCAAAACTTTAATTATTATGTGTGTGAACTCATTGCTATAATATTTGTGCACATAGTTATACTGTTATATTTATATTTTTTCTAGATGATTTTGTAAGTATCAAAAAGGAGGAGATTGTTGATGCCCTTAGGCATAGATTTTGATATAATAAAATGTATGAGAAAATATATACATGATTGATATAGTTCACACGATTATGATTTATAGATTTCATTACTCATCTTGTGACATTATGACTAACCTTGAGATTAAGAGAAATAATGAAGAGATCAAGCATCACACATGGATAAATATTTGTTGGAAAACAAATATTTAATAGATAAATAATGATTATATTTTTAATTTATATATCCATATTTATTTAATCATTTAAGTACAACTATTATTTAATAGTCACGTACATCATTAAAAGAAAAAGAAAAAGGTTCAAAATATCAAAAGAGCTCTCATGAGTCTCGAACTAGAAATCTGGATGGTGACACATCAGCTTCTTACAAGGAGAAAACAATTATTTTAACATTCGAATCTAAAAACAAAGTCAACAGAAAAGTTGTTTTTCTATGAGAGGCAAATCTTCAGTTCGAATTTCAAATCAAATAAACTAGAGAATAGAAAGATATTGAATTCGCAATGGTCAGAGGTCGTTGTCGTACATTCTGGAAAATGGTAAGTATTCAAACTGATCTTTTGACTTTGTCTCTCAAGCAAATCATAGAAATCCATTGGAGGACGACGCCCTAAAAGTAAAGGAATCAAAGGACACCAAATACAATTATTTTACTTCAATATACAATGAGCTATCTCTCTCACAATCAAAATTTGTCACCGCCAAGCATTAATTGCGAGCAGACTGCATCATACTTCTTCAATCAATAATTGGTGGTCAAGAAAGAGCTTGAATCTCTCGAAGAGACTCTCCATCAAGTCCTAAGATAACTAAGTGATGAGTGGAGAGTAAGTTTGGCCAAAGGTATGAGGTGCTCTAAGCCATGTTTGGCCCGAAAGGGGTTGGATCTCTACAGAAGTTGAACATGAGGTGTTGGGCAGTTGATCCTATTAAAATCAGTGTGTATTTCTAAGGAAAATATTAAAATACCGGTATGAAAGATCCTCCAGGACTAGAAGTAGCCAGGTGAGGGGCGAATCAATATAAAAAGATCTTGCCTTGTAAAGAGATCCCACCAGAAGAGAGAGAAAGTCATCCCACGCGAAGATAATTACGCAAAGTTATGTTAACACATGCGTTAATACATCTAACATTTGAAAAGAAAATTTGAGATTTCTAGAATATCAATTCAACCCCCCCACTCTTGGTATTTTGTTTAGCCTCTAAATTTTTCATAAATTTCATATAATTTATAAACAAAATTTGATCCATTTTCAAGATATTTATTCATTTTGAATACACAGAAGTCATTTTTCAGTTCATCATTTTTCTCAAATTTTAACCCGTAAACATCACATAAAATTGCTATAGATTTATACTTGAATAAATGATTTAATCATCTCAATGGATCTCTACTTCAGGCTTGATTCACTTGTTATTTTTTTTCTCCTAAGCTCTTCTTGAGTATGGAAATGATGTGGAAAGGTATTTAAGGAATTGTAATATCTAGACTTAAAGAATCATTTCTTTGTTAGCTTTAAGAGCTTAAAACTATTTTGATGAAATAAAAAGGCCTTTTGGTAAATTCACACAAATCAAAATTAGGAAATTGGAAACATTAACTTAAGGAAAAAATCAGTCATTAAATATTCATCAATAATATTTACATAAAGTTTCATACAATGACTGTTATGTTATGATTTATCATGAATGGTGTGTCAAGTTTGATTGAGTTAAGGTATGTTGGTAAACTAGCATAATTTTATATGATGAAGATAACATCTTTGTGGCAAGATTTAGGTTGCATATCCATTGGAAAACTAAATGAGGAACTCAACACATCAAACAGATCATAAAAATATCAAGGTTATGATTTGATTAAATTTATAAAATCTGCAACCATATTCCTACATATATTTCTGAGTGCAACCCATTATAGCTCAAAAGCGTATCATGTTCAAGTGAACCCCATTAGCACTCAACTCATGGCCTGGTCAAGCACAACCCAAATCTTCATTCTTCTGCTCCCAAAAGGAATTAACTAGATACCAAAGCATATAAGTTTAGTGACCCACAAAAATTCTCAAGCAACCCTTCTTCTCATCTGCCTTCAATTAATAGATATTAAATGGAGTTGAAATACTTATTAAAGGCATTGATAATCTTCCTTACAATCATTGAGTTATTAGAAAAAGATTATGAAAATATTGCTAGAACAGTAGATTCTAGAGTGGTGTAAACTATGGAGTCTATATTGCAAGAGGGTTGTTGACCCAAATTTAATCAATTGAACTCATAGGGAGTGAATAGTGGAGCCCAAGTACATAATCCTTAGAAAGTGGAGGTAGCATCAATCTCTATTCTTACTTTAGTGATCCAAGGGACCAAAAGATCTAGTTTTCTTGGTCAACTAAAATGTCATGTCTTTCTTTAATAAATATAGCTGCCAAAATGTCTTCTATTTTGTTTCAAGCTCAAAGCACCCTGAAATAAGTATTATATTTTTTTAAAAGTTTTAAATGAGTTTTACATGATTTTTACATTTGATGAATGTTTTCTCTATTTTTTCAAAATACTTGCATTGATATTTTTCCTTTTTTAAAGCTTCTCTTCTTATCTCCATTAAATTTACTATTTAAATTATTTAAATAAAAAATTATGTGAAATTTTTCAAATACTAGAAATCATACTAGCATAAATCAAAAACATAGTGAACAATCTTGTTCGTAATTACAATGAAATAAAATTCTTCCTAAATTCATCATGTATCTATTATGTCATTCTATGTACCTAAGTGCGACGTCTCTAATGTCAAAAAAATTATGAGAGGATTTTGAGAATAATGAAATAATTATCTTAGAAAAATTATTTAGTTTCTAAAAATGTGTCTACTTCACCATTATCTTCAATATAATTATAAGAAATAATGAAATAAACATAAAATTATGAAATTAAAATAATATAATTAAGCACTAAATTTTAAAATATGACCTTATATATTGAATATTTCCAGTGAAAAAAAAGGATCAAAAGTAAAAAAAATTTAGGCTAGGTAGCCTAGCCACTTAAGTTGTGAATTACACATATTTAAGGATTGCACTAAAAATTACAGAATTTTCCCAAAGATCTTTAGATTTTTTATCTTCATGGACTACACCTTAAGGTGTGTACCATAAGATTGCGAGCTATTAAAGGATCAGATATTTTATAATGTTCTTTATAAGGTTGCTACAAGTTCGTCTTGTGGCAACCATGCAACTAAGTTTTCCTTACTTCCATGACCTACCATTTTATAATGTTTCTATTGATACACTTAGTTTTGATATTACAATTGAAATTTTATTTATTAATTATTACGTGAATTTTATATATGTTTCATATTTATCCTAGATATTCAATATTTCGAAGATAATTTAATATGGATGATATTCATTGATCTTGTGATTCAATGAAAAAGGATTGAATATCTTTGAGATAAAGATATTTTAATAATAGGCATATGAGAATATCAAATGGTATTCATTGAAGAATTATCTGTTGATAAAAACATATTAATATGGTAAGTAGTAGAAGCTAATTCCTAGATTCTATAAGTACAGATATATTTATGTTAACTCATGTGAGGAAATATCTAAAAAGTTTCAAAATATTATAATTATGAATAAGTATTGAACCTAGAATCTATATGGTGACATTCTTAACTTATGTAGATAAAATAATATATCAAACATGTTTATCTAGACTCATATCTCAACAACAAAGTTGTTCATCAACAAAAGATAAATCTCTAATTTAAATTTAAAGTTGAATTGAGAAAAAAATAAGAAGATATGAGGTTTTGAAAGGTCATAGGTCATTACCATGCATTATAGAAAATGATGAGTTTTTGAATAAGTTTCCTAAACTCTAAAAACCATTTTAAAATAAAAAATTACTACAAGGATGATGACCAATATATAAAAAAGGTATAGAAAGAAATATTATATCATCCAAATAATTATTCAAGCATCTCTTTCAAGCTTCATTCACTACAAACTTCAACAACAAACCTAAATGTTGCCTTCTATCTTCATCGACTTTGGCGATCCAAATAACATCTATTTCAAAGGCCATTAGGTTGTAACATAATTGGGTGGTAAGAGGAAATGTATTTAGGTGAAATCATGACATGTTGATAGTATGTTTAGATCCTAAATGGGTGAAATTTCTATGGAGACAAACTTGTGTGCTCGAGTAGTTAATTCTATGAAAATTAGTATTTATTTTCAAATAAAATAATAGACATCAATATGTAAAATCTTTTGGAACTAAAAGCAGTGAAGTAAGAGGCAAACAAGTATTAATGGTTTTTATGCATTTAACAAGAGGTAGAGAGCTATGTTAAAGTCCACATCATCACATCTCATTAGAAGTCAAAAATTATATGTAAACCCTATTCACCCCCTCCTCTTGGAGTTTCACCTATCCTTTAAGACCTACAGTTTTCATATTTTCTAAAATGCCTAAATATCAACGCATTTACAATCACATTAGACTTAAGTGACAATGTTTTCCAAGTTTGGAAGCTAGCAAAAGTTACACTAGTTCATATGTTTATATCAACATTACTTAAGACATTATTGTCAATTAGTTTATTAATATGTTTATAATTTATGTAATTTTTAAGAATGGATAATCAAAAGCTTTTCTTGACGTAAGGATTTTAACACTAGAGCATTGTTCCCTATTAAAAGTGATTGACATCATTTACATATTAGATAATTGTGTTTCTCTTAGGTGCATCGCATTGGATAACATGTTAACACCAAAAATACATTTTCTTCACCTAGCCTCAAGTAGTTTACATCATTAATCAATAACCATTCTTTGATGTTAGTGTGTAATTCAATGTTTACGAGCATACTAAATCAATTTCTTAAAAACTATTGTTCAGTCAATCAAAGTTTACAACAAGAAGCAAGTGCTTATTAGATTGTTATTGCCAATCAACTCTCTAATTTTTATTCAGTTAAACGCATAATTTTATTTTATAAAATAATTAAATGGTAAAAATTTCAAATCATTTGAAAAACGTGTGTTGAAAATAGAAAATTTTATTCTAACATAAATCCTAAAATCCTACTATTCTTATAGAAAACTTCAAAAGGTGGTTGGTGAAATCTATGAGAACTTTTAACCATAGAAACTATCCAAATTCTATTATCTAAAAGATACAAAAGCTTGAAATATATTTCATTTCTCACCATGATTCTAATTTTAGTCTACACACTCTTCCATTAAAATATCATTTACCATGGATCTTATCCGCCTCTAGCATCCATTATGACTATAATAATAAAAAGCACTTAAGGAATAAATGATAAAAAGCAATCAATCATTTCATAAATAAAATAACTCGTTTTTAAAATATTCCAGTATTAAATAATTTTGAGGTGATATTTACATTATTAATATTATTGTATAACATTTTTTACCTATCTGAAATTAATATATTCATGTTATAACATTTTAAAATTTTATATGTCATGCTTAGTTAGAACATTGAGTAAATTTCCTTAGTAAATTATTTATTTCACTATTTTTGTAAATAAAGTGATTCAAAATAGTTAACTTATAAAAAATAATCCTCACTAATGTTATGTGTAAGTATAGTGTTGGAACAAATCAGCATCATATTAATAGATCAAATGTATTTTTAATGATCACATAATTTTTTAAAATATGTTTTAAAATATTTTATAAATATTCTTTTTAATAATAATATCAATAGTGCCAAATCAAGGCATGAAGTTGATAAGCAATTAGATGTATCAAACTACAAAATTAATGGTGTGGTTGTGAGCCATTCCTAGAGCTCAATTGTTTTTCTACTATATTTTAGATATTGATATATGTTAGCAATAGTCCTAATGATCAGTGGAATAAATAGATCAATTAAATGTAGTGTGAATGGTGCATCAATTAATTTTAATTTCATAAGCAGATATTCATGTTATAGACAAAGAATGTACAAAATATGTTCAAGGCCTAAGGTTAGCTCAATTTTTTACAAAATTAGAAAAACAAAAAATGGTCCCAAGCCCAATAGACATTGATGAAGAATGGAGAGAATAGAGCAAAGCAAAGAAAAAAGAGAGAGGTGAGAAGAACCGTTGAGAAAAGAAGAGAAAGACTTGATTTTATTCTATGTTTTCAAAATATTACAAGGAGTCAATATATAGAGATTACAAACTAGCCATTTGTTGTACTATCAGGGCAACGGTCCTCTTTCATATGCTTTGAATTTGAATGAGTGGGTATGTGTGTGGGCCTGGTGAGTTGGGCCTTTAACATCCCCTAGCAAACTCATCATGGATACCACGTTGAGTTTGGAGCGTAGCCAAAAGAACCGAGACATTGGAAGACCCTTGGTGAGCACATCTGCAAGCTAATCTTAGCTAGCAAGAAAGGTTATGCGGAGGTGCTACATGGCTACCTTTTCTCGCACAAAGTGAAAGTTGATTGTGTGCAAGATAGGTAACACCTAAGTTGTCACACCGCATATGACCTGATGCATGTGGAAGATGAAGCTCGCGTAATAGAGACTGAACCCATATTAGTTCAATGGTTGCGTTGGCTAGCACCTCAGCCTCCATGCTTGAGCGTGCTACTGTTGGCTATTTCTTAGAGGCCCAGAAAATGAGATTAGAGCCGAGGAAGATGAGATATCCCCTGGAGGAACGACAATCAAGAGAACAACTAGCATAGTCGACATCACTAAAGGTAGAAAGATGGAAGTTAGACTTAAGATGAAGAAGAAGACCAAATGAAGACGTACCTCTCAAGTAGCACAGAAGATGCTTGACATTAAGCCAATGTTGCAAAGTCGGTTGATGCATGAACTGACATGCATGATTTACTACGAATGCGATGTCAAGACGTGTTAAAGCTAAATATTTTAATGCTCTTATAGTTCTGTGATAAAGTGTGGGGTCACATCCCCCCTCATGTCACACAGAGGAAGTACCAAGTCAACACAAGTTTGTTGTGGGTTTATAGGTAGCTATATTGACTCGACATAGAAGAGAATTAATGTACTGACTTTGGGAAAGTAAAACATCATCGATGTGTGATTTGAGTTCAATACTAAGAAAATAGTGAGCAGGACCCAAATCTCTAATGGTGAAAACCGTCTGGAGACATGATAGTTTGAGTAAGTGAATTGTCATACCCAAGGAGGAGAAGGTCGTCGACATAAGCGAGGAGAAAGGTATAGGAGGAAGGAGTGACTTTAAAGTAGAGAAACATGTTGGTTTAGGAACCAATGAAGCCAAGTGAGGTAAGGTGGGAAGTAAGTTTAGAAAACTAGGCCCTATGGACTTCTGTGAATCCATAGATCGATTTATGGAGAAGACACACATGATTGGGAAAATCAGGGAGCTCCCCATGGAAAAATGCGTTAGATACATCAAGTTGTCGAATAGACCAATTCTGGCTAACAGCAATGAAGAGTAAAGGTGAATGATGGTTACCTTGATGACAGAACTAAAGGCATCGATGTAGTCAAAAACCATACTCTTGCTTGAAACCTTATGCAATTAGTCGAGCCTTGTAGCGATCAAGAGAGCCATATGCATGATATTTAAGACGATATACCCATTTGCAACAAAGAATATTCATCTGAGGAGGAGGCAGAACAAGGACCCATGTTTGATTGCAGATCAAAGTTGAGAATTCAGCTTTCATGGCGTCCATCTAAGCCAAATCTAATTGAGCCTGATGAAAATTTAGTGGTTCACAAGTAGGGGCAGATGTAGTAATGTGGTGGACCTCAAGGACAAAACAATTAGTAGCCTCATAGATGTCAGACAGAGAATGAAAATGTGGAGGAGGAGAGTCATTCTCGTGAGAGTCGGAGGCATAGAAGTAGTGTTGGATGAAATGGATGTGGGCTCGGATGACAAATCTATAGGTGGTATGGCTACAAGATCAGATCGTGGGATAGATAGACATGTAGGAAAAGAGGGAGTGATTGAGGAATGGGGATCAGGAGTAAGCACTGCAAAACGAGTCTAAATTCAAGGAGGGAGTATTAGGAAAGGGAAGTAGGCCAAGAGCTTGTTGAGGATGAACTTCAAGAGTGAGGGTCTTGAAGGGAAAATGCTTTTCAAGAAAGATAACGTCACGTGAGAGATAAATGCGACATGTTGTAAGTGATTGACACATGTAACCTTTATGGGTTGGGCTGTAGCCTAAAAAGACGCAGGCTTCGGATCGAGTTGAAAGCTTGTTAGTTACATAGGTGCATAGGTGATAGTATATAAATGATAGTTGGAAAATTATGATATTACTATGTTTCAAAATGGGTAGAAGCCATACCTACTAGAACAAATGACCACAAAATTATTCTAAAGTTTATTGTGCAAAACATACTCTCTCGGTTTAGTTGTCCTCATGCCATCATTAGTGATGGGGGATCTCATTTTAACAATCTTTACTTTCAAAATTTACTTAAAAAATATGGAGTACAGCATAGGATGACAACGCCCTATCATCCGCAAGCTAATGAATAGGTAGAATTGAGCAATAGAGAAATCAAGAAGATCTTGAAGAAAATTATACATCCAGATGGTAAAGATTGGGCGGAGAAGCTTCTTGACACACTTTGGGCTTATAGAACAGCATTTAAAAACCTCATTAACATGTCTCCTTTCTGCCTAATTTATGGCAAAGCATGTCATTTGCCTATTGAAATTGATCATCGAGCCTATTGGGCAATCAAACAGCTTAATCTTTCATTAGATCATACAAGGAAGCGACGTGTTCTTCACTTGCAGAAATTACAAGAATTACGAAATGAAACTTGCGAGAATTGTAATATCTACAAGGCCAAGCTTAAAGTATTTCATGACAAGAAGATCAACTATAAATCATTTCATCAAAATCAGAAGGTTTGGTTATATAATTCTCATTTAAAATTATTTCTGAGTAAACTCAAATCTTGTTGGAATGGTCCATTCATCCTTGTGCAAAGTTTTAACTCATGGGCTATTTTAATAACAAATCATAAAATAGGTAAAACACTTAAAGTGAATGGATATTACTTAAAGCCTTACCTGGAGCATGAGTAGCAAGTAGCCTCAATCTCTATTAGTCTATAGCAGCTAGAGCCATTGCCTAATGGCCATTGATTACTTTGATGGCCTCATTTATTTCATTTTGGTTATTTGCTCTCATTTCTTTGATTTAATACTTTTGAGTGTTTTGTTCCATTTTCCTCTCAGTCTGTCACTATGTTCAGTTAAAGTGGATCTTCCTCAGTCATTATGTTCAACTGAAGTGGATCTTCCTCAGCCACCATCATGGGTTTTGTATCTGTACCCCTCGTTCCATTCTTTTATCTTTTGAAATGCACTGAGGACACTACATAATTCTATTTGGGGGAGGCGAATATAGTGATAGAGGTAAGAGATGCACAAGTCTATTATTTCTTCATACTTTTCAAAAACTCCCTTAAATCAGAACAAAAACTTTGAAAATTTTTGTCATGATTATGAAACATAGTATGGATCAAATTTCATTGATTACTAGCAAAATTTCATGTAGACATATCTCTATATCAGAATTAGCACAACAAATTGCATCCCGTCTTACCAAATTAAAACATAGTTGAATCGTGTTAGAGCTAGCAGATGTGTGAATCCTTGGTCATTGCTGCATCAAAATGTGACACTTGACTGTAGTAAAGAAGAAGAGAGAAAAGAGCAAAGTGAAGTCTCCAAAAAAAAAAAGTGGGAGAAAAGTTACCTGCCACATGCTAAGGAAGCACCTCTGCTGATTCCGTGGGGCTTCCACATGTGAGATTAGAATCAGCAAGGCTTGCGACATACTTACATGTTTCTCAACTATGTAGAGTGAAGCCCATAAGACATGCGCATCAAAGAGGGCTTTCCCAATTGTCTTATGGAGATTTCGCATGTGAGACTAGGACAAAAAGAAAAAAAGCTATCTATGGAAAAGCTACCTGTATAGGACAAAAAGGTTTAGAAGAGCTACAAGTCAAATTTTTGCACATAAAAGCCAAGCATGACAAGGATTCACAAAACAAAAGCTAGTCTTGAGACAAAGTAAACTAGTGAGAAATGGAAGCATGGAGGTTCTAATCTCTGTCTAATGAAGAATAAGAGATGTCTAACTATGAGATAAGTTAGTTTTTCTTTGAATTTTGTGAAATGCAGATTCATGATTATGCAAGTAATGACAAAGATGAATGCAACAAAATCATAGCAACACAATCATTCTTATTCCATTGCTAAGGGACTAACAATGAGAGAAGTTGGGGGGGGTGTGATAGTACATAAATTATATGCTGGAAAACACCGTAACATGGTAAATTTTACAATTCCATGACATTACTAAGATGTTGTTCTCATGAATAAATATGATTTTTAAAACTTTTCGGGATATAGTCATATACTTCAAATGTTTTTTTAGAAATTTTATAAGGTTAATCTCCTCTTGCATATTTGTTATGAGATTAATCTCCTCTTACATATTTGGGTGCATGATTAATTAGACTTTTTTAGACATTGAATGTGTTTTTGTGATTTTTCTAATTAATTTTTAATCAGTTTATAGACAACCGCTTCATCAACGGTTGTGATATAGCAGCCCAACTATCACTCACAGGAGTGAGGAGATCGCCCATCAGATGGAGACAGATCTGACAGCCCAGGAGAGAGCTCACAAGAATAAAGTCCACCGATCCAATGAAGTGTGGTTTGGCAGGAAAGAAGTCACCAGAACCTTCGGATATCTTCTCCCGCATGCGCGAGAGGAGAGCGAAAGAGGAGAGAGAGGGAAAGACTACTATATACATATAAAAATGGATGTTACGGATAGCTTTTGATTTAGGAAGCCTTCGACGATTCAGGCGGCCCATAGGGTTTAGGGTTTTCCAAGCTCCACATCATGTGAATGCATGTGTGTCAATCCGGAGCGCTTTTCATCTCACCTGAATGAGGTCTCTCCCACTGCTTTGAGTGAATGCCTCTCCTTGGCGGAAGTAAGGAAGAAGAAGTGGTGACACCAAGTTAGTTTGATATCTAGGAGTAGAATTAACAAACAATTGAGTATTGTTCTTACACTAGCCAGATCTGAGAAATTGGATCTAGATTCATAGTTCCTTCTTCTTCTTCTTTTCTAATCCACACCTCATTTTCTTTTACATTCCTTCCTTCATTAGAATGAGTATTAAATAGTAAGCCTCGAAATTTCCTGTGGAGACGACCTGACTTGTAGCTATCTGTGAGTATTTCATAAGTCAATTAAAAACTAAATGATAATATTTTTTTTGATTGAAGAGATCAAGGTCTAACGACACCTGTAGAAAATCTAACTCATCAATAGATTCAAATAACAAAGGCAGCCAAATGTGCGCAAACCTGTATAATCAGGAGGATGTGAGTAAAATTTGTGATAAGGAGACACACCTTGAAGAGTGGAAGTCGGCATTCGATTTATGAGATATACTATGGTTGTTACAACCTCATCCTAATAGCGATTAGGCATGCCCACATGAGACAAGAGCATAAGTATTGTTTCAATCACATGGCGATGCTTTCGCTTCGAGGTGCCATTCTACTGTGGTGTGTGTGGGTAGGAGAACTAATGTTGAATGCTAGTTTCCTTGAAGTGTTTCTAAAGAGCTAAATATTTACCTCCATCGTCTAATTGAAATGCAACAATCTTGGCAGATAGTTGTCGTTCAACAATAGTTTGAAAAGTGAGGAAAGTTTGATATAAATCGCTTTTGGCCCAAAGCAAATAGAGCCTGGTGTAGCATGAAAAATTGTCAATAAACACAACATAGCATTTAAAACTGAAATTAGATAAAATAAGAGATGGTCCCCATAAGTCTAACTAAACAACTTGCAAAGCACAATAAGTTTTAGAGTTTGAAAGAGAGAAAGGTAATTGATTTGCTTTAGAGATGCAACATGCATGACACCAAAAAAGAGATGATTGAACATGAAGAGTGGGGAGGCCATGTTGATGAATGATGTCTCGAAAATCTTCATAGATGAATGATTGAGTTGCGCATGCTAAGCTTCAGTAGAAATTCTTTCTCTCAAGAAGGTGTGTGCTTGCGCTCGAGGGGCTTGAAGAATGTATAATCCATCATTGACCGTCCCTTAAAGGAGTGTTTTGTGATTGGAGTGATCCTGTACCAAATAATAGTAGGGATGAAATTCTATATAAACATTATTATCTAGTGTGAACCTGTGAACAAAAAGTAGGTTTCTAGTAATAGAAGGAATGTGCAAAATATTTTGTAACTATAGTTGTGTGTTAAATCATGAGATTAAATTAGAGGATCATTGGGCTGAGATTGACAAACCTAAGCCATTACCCACATAGATTGTGGGGTTGATGAGGTTGGTTCCATCCGAAGTGACATGATGTGTGGCTCTACTATCATGATACTAAATTGAGGATGATCCATTATAAATTGACCCTGATGAGCTGAAGGATGGTCTGGAGGGCCCCGTAATGTTATATGCTTGTGCATTTGCTACCTACGAGTGATTGTTATTATGCCATCCAACAAATGAGCGATTAAATTGTTCATGGCATTTATGTCCACAATGTCTAAATTGTAGGCATATTTGGCATCTTGGTGTATTATGACGACCTCTTCCTCAATTGTTTCTACCCTAGTGACTGACATTCCATCCACCATTTTGTTGATCTTGTTTTTGAGTTGATTCATTGTAGTAGGTAATATTAGCGGAGGGAGCCATAAACTCATTTGGAACATTGTTTACTTGATTTTGTCGATGCATGAGTTTTTCTGTTATTTAAAGATGTGCAATGACATCTTTCAATGTTAATACATCCAACCATATTGTAATACTTACAGATAATGCAATATATTATGTGTCGAGCCCTCGAAGGAGAACTTAGATGAGAGTTTCTTTTGTCATTGGATGTTTGATGGCAGCTAGATGATCGGCTACTATTTTTAAGTTTTGAACATACTCAATTGCCATTTTTTGGCCTTTTTGAGTATTATGAAACTACGATTGAAGCTCTATAGGTTTGAACTTAGTTGTTGAGGCATATGATGTGACAATAGCATCCCAAGCTCCTTTTGCAATAGATTATCCTACCACAATCACCAAAGTTGATTCAGACAATGAGCAAACAAGAAAGGAAAGAACTTAGGAATCTTGGTGAAGCCAATCATTATATTCTAGGTTGGTACTACGATTGCCTTGATCATCGTAGATGTACATCGAAGGTAGAGACTGCTCAATATGTGACAACAAGTTTTGACTCTGAAGATAAAGAACTAGCTGAGTTTTCCATAATTAAAAGTTATCAAGACTGAGCTTGAACAGAAGAGATGGCAGAGAGGTGAGTGTATTGGTGGCCACAAGGGCCATTACCTGAGAGGGTAAAGAGATGGCTTGGAGTTCTAATTTCTTTTCTTCCTCTTTCTGAACTGGTTATGATGGCTCTAATATCATAATGAAAAATGGAAAGAATAGAGCAAAGCAAAGAAAAAAGAGAGAGGTGAGAAGAACCATTGAGAAAATAAGAGAAAGACTTGATTTTATTCTATGTTTTTAGATTGTTACAAAGAGTTAATATATCGAGAGATTACAAACTAGATATTTGTTATACAGTCAGGACAATGGTCCTCTTTCATATGTTTTGAATTTGAATGAGCATGTTGACGTGACTTAATCATTGTATAATAAATCACGTAAATTTAAAATTTATAAAACTAGAAAAAACTAATTCTTGAAATTTTAAATGTTTATCAAAATGAATAAATAAATTATAAATTGATAAAATATTTCAAAAATAGTAAGAAATTTCCAAGTCGATCATAAGGATGTAATATTACCTGATATTATATTTTAGAATTTTTCTCAAAGAATATGATTTTTTATAATTTTTTAACTAAATGATAAATATAATATATTTAATAAATGTGAAAAGGAAATAAGATTATGATGTCAAGGTGATGTCAGCACCTGAAGAACACGAATCAGGTAGAAATAGAGTTCCGACCTACAATTCTTTCGTAAGTGATTATCGTCAAATTAATTCGTCAAATTAAGTTCTGTAAAAGCTCGAAAAATCTTAACTCAAGGAATAAGGATATTGAAGCTTGAAATCATCCTAAAGATCACTAATTTAAATGAAAATGAAGTTTAAAATAAGAAAAATATAGTTCCGGCTTCGCGGTGGCAATTGTTGGAATTCTGTGTGTTCATAAAGGAATTCGTGTAATGTCCACGGCCTCACGGCCTCAAAGGCTCTTCTTGGACAAAGACAATGTGAGTAATCTCTAAATCTTCTTTTGAAGCCCAAAAATCGGTGGAATATGTCGCCAAATTGTTTTTGGTAGTTGTCACTGGCAAAATGGAAAAATGATGACTTGTGACCTTCCGACGACTGTCACCCGATGGAAGTATGTTGGATGGAAGTGGGGCATGTCTTAGGGGCTTCGTCCTCAAGTCAGTGTAGCAAGAGGAGGCCCTTTATTACATTGGTATGCTCTCAGGAAGTGGTGACTCATCTCCCGGCAGATCGTCCTCTTCCCCACGACATCTTATTCATCGATCAATCAGAGATGATTTTTTCATTGAGTTCGCGATGTTTTGTCAGAATCCTTCACCAATTTCGGCCACAATGCTCCGCGAATCGTGTTGACTAAGTTTTTGCTGAAATTTTGGCGATTTTTCCAGCTTAATTGCTTGCCGAAAATCACGATTTCTTCGTTGGTTGCCTACCTACGAGAGAGAGAAAGAGAGAGAGATGAATAAGTACGATAATATCCTTAAGGTATGACGTCATAAGGATATTTTTATGATGATCATAGAGGGGTATTATTAGGATTTATAAAATCTACGATGAAAGGTTAGAGCGCCGGGTTTAGTTCCACATCAATTTTTTGATTGATTTTCACGCGAATATATTGTGGCGCCTTCTTTACCCATCAATAGGTACATCTCACCCACATGTGTACAACCACTCCTTGCCCCATGCCCAGCTGGCCACCGATGACGTGAAGAGGAGTGACGCACACGTTAGCTGTTTGAGCGCCGAGCTCGCGGTCCGCGTCATCAACCGCTTGAGCCTTGAGCTCGCAATCCGGTCCTTAGCTACTTGAGTCTTAGGCTCGCGGTCCTTAGCCACTCTGTGGCCCCGCTCGACTAGGCCTCTAACTTATTAGCGGGCTCAATTGGTCGGTAATGTTTTTATTTTTTTCCTTAATCTTTTTTTTTATTTATCTCGACAAAATAAGATTATAAAATCATGTAATTAATCAAAAATTCATATTAACCAATCAGAAATCACTTTTCAAGATTTAACACAAAAATAAGTCTATTTATCATGAGTTAAAGCTAAAATTATCATATCACTAAATTATTAACTCATGATGATGAAGACTTATCAAATGTATACACGACTTTTAGTCCTTAATAGGTTTATACTTGTGGACCTAGTGAGTTGGGCTTTTAAAAGACACAAGGTCCCTATTATATAAGTTCATTACAAAGAAACATAGAGAGCTAATAGAGATAGTATAACTATTACAAATAAATAACATGATCATGGTGTGAGAGACTATAACTTTGTTATGTTAAGCTTTTAGAAGCATTATCAGTCTATTTTTAGTTCAAGACAATTTTATTCGAAGCTAAAAAAGAGCCATATCAATATGACTTTTTGCATCATAAAAAGCATATCAGCGTCTGATTTTAAAACTGAAAATTAGTCACTTGAGATAGTTGCACCATGTGGGCATATATGCAGTTATATTTTTTATGAGGGAGTATGAAAATTCGAACAATGTTGATCCTTTTCTGCGAAATTTCGGGCAACTTTCTTATCATCTCCCCTCTGCTTCATCTTCTTCGCAGACGACGACGATGACTGCTTCCCTCGGCTCTGCACTCTCCATCCCTCACCATATCCACGGTAAGACCTATGAATTATCTCTCCACAGGAACCCCTCCCACTGCTCCTGCCTCGCCTCGAACAACCGGCTCCACCGGTCTCGGAGGTCCCGTCTTGTCAGCAATGGCAGCATCCTGGGTCGAGTTTGCGCTGTCTCCAGAGGGAACTTGTCGGAGGCTCTTCCACGGACGAAAAATTACGAGGTACCGGAAAACCACTTTGTGAAGAATTTTCTCCGTAGAAATGTAATGTGCCCTATGTTTATTGATTCATCGATTCAACTTCAGCTAGTATACGCTTATCAGTTGATGCTGACTTGATACGCTCCACTACTGCCGTGCCTGATTTATTAGCGCGGCTATTAACAATCAAGACTGATGGTTAGGCTATGTGATAAGCTTGATTCACTTTATGGGGATGAGGCTAATGATAGGTTGGCAGGTCAAAACTTGAATCGGTGGCGGAGAAATTGGGTCAGGGGACGGATTAATATCGTTTACATTGAGGATTCTCCGGCGTATATTTTACTAACCTGGACTTGGATTCCACTCCGGTAGATTCTGTCAACAGACTTATATTGAAGGATAGCAGTCGGACTCTTGTGAGGCATCTCCATACAATCATTGCTCAGTGCATGAATTGGTTCTAGTGATAGGTCTTCAGTTTTTCATTTTTTGTTCCTGGTGGGCCAATTTCCTTTAGAGATAGGACTCTAAAGTCACAGAGGACCTTTTTGGAATAGTTATTATTATTCACCTTAATGCGTCGCTAGTTGTGCCTGTGAGATATGCAAAAGAGAATTCCGAAATGAAAATTAACTGGAGGAAGCTTCTAATCCGTGGTCTTTTAGTACGCGATGGACGTTGGAGAACGATCTCGTGCAGTGGTCTTTCCAGCTTTCTAGCAGGAGATTGAAGCAAAGTAATCTCTTCTGAGTTTAGGAGATTCCACTTATTTCTCGTTTTTATTTTATTTTATTTTGGTTTTAGTCCCGAATGGCATAGGCCCAGGTCGGCCCATGAATTTTACTCCATGGAATCATTATCCAAAAAAAATTTCTTACTCTACCCAAATAATCATCAAACTAGACATAATGTTTTGGACAGTTCTCTGACGGTGGTGCAGAGGTGGAGCTGAGGCTGGATCTCATGGCAACTAATGCGCAAAGCTTCAGAGATATTTTGGTTGATGTGGACGCATCCTCCTTGATAGTCAGAGTTCAAACCTCTGCTTCTCTCACCACCGTGTTTGAAGCCCACCTTCTATACGATAAGATAAAGCCCTCTGAAACTATATGGTCGGTAGCTAGTGCGGCCCCAGTTCTCATTTAATTGTGGATATTTTTTCTGAAGTTTTATCCTGAGGAGTTATCTCATTCACAGGTTTGTAGACGAGGAGCAGCTGGTGGTGAATTTGAAGAAGTATGATGCAGATTTGCAGTGGCCCGATATTGCGGAAACTTGGGAATCTCTTACAACTGGAGTTCCAAAGCTTCTGAAGGGAGCATCGATTTACATTGTCGGAGAATCCACGGAGATTAACAACAGCGTTGCTGCAGTGCTTGCCGATGGCATTGGGTATGAATATGAACCCCACCCACTCTTCCTTGCCATGTTCCTATTAGACAGGATTGATCCTGCACACCTTCACAGATTGTCGTTCAGACTGATGTTTAAGTTGAATGTTCCATGATCACGCGTGCAGATTGAGCATGATTAATGGCCGATGAAGCTATAATGGTTCCTTTCCTCTGCAAATTAACAGACCAATCAAAATTCCCTTGATCCATATTTCTTTGTTTTCTTTACCTTTGCACATCATACCTCTCCTTATTTATTAATTTTGGGCTGTTCTTCTGCAAGCCATGGCAATGTTTTCACGTTTGATACTCAATTTCCATGGTGCACCGCTTCTCTCAGACTGTTTTCACCTACTGTCGGGCGGTGGGATGTGTAGGCTCCCACCATGGTGTGATGTTGACTTCTGACGTCAATCCTTCCAAACTGTAAGCATCTAGTTGTCCTTTGTCGGTGGTATATTCACAGCCATTTTCTGCCCCAACTTCCTGTTAAAGTCTGTGCTCATCTCCTTGTCAATTCCAGCAGCAGACAGCAGCATTCTGAACTCCGACCAAATAAATCTTTGTATTGAGAACAGCCAAACCAATCCTCAGGCTTCTTCTATCCTCCCATCTGGATCCACTCACTAAATGAACCGGTTTGTGGATTACGTTTTGCAAAAAGCAAGCTTAAAAGAATGTTTACTGGAGAAAAAAAATTAAAAAAATCGCAGTCCTAATTTCTCAAAAACAAAAAAAAAGGGTAGAGAACAAGCATAATTGTTTTGAATTCACAGTAAGCCATGTAATTGCAGGATCAGTTTTTTGACTCTGGGCCTCGACTGATCTTACGCAGTGGAAATCCGTCTTCCTGTCCACAGATGGGAAGATCAATCCCACTCCATGTCTGTGTCTGTACCATATGCATAATTCCGATGCTCGGGAAACTCGTAGGCTTGGGCAGAGTCGAATAGATTGGTCTGGCTGTTCATGCCAACCTGCAGCTCTTATGCTATGGTTTCAAGATTCTGGAAAATTTTAATGCATCGTCTCATCTGCTACTCGAGCCTGAACAGCTCTTGCCATCCCGGAGGTTCTCTGTCCATCCGACTGAAGCCGATCGCTCTGAAATTGCTTTTCTGCCAAATGTGCTGCCGGATCACTACTCACCTATGGATGCATGCACTTTGATGCGCGTGGCTCTGCAGATATGCTCCGCTAAGCACCGGTCAACTCCTGGAAAGTTATGCTCAGCAATCCATCGATTCGTGTGCGTTTCCCTCCCCCTCTGGCGCCTGTTGCACTTGCTGCTGTTCACTGGATGGCGACTGCTGTCAGCATGGACCCACCCGATTACGAGCCCCTCTTCATGGCTGGTCTTGCAGCGCGTTGACAAGCTTATTGTTGGTCGCTTCCAGGGGTCGACGCTGAGGGGGAAGATTCTGTCGCCGAAGCAGAGTGCGCTGTGATAGAGGGTCTCAGCAGGTTGGCTGTTACGATATGTTTTCATCGCAGTTGACTTGAATTGTGCGGGCGCTGACTAATGCTGCTCACCAGGCATGTCCGTGCCGTTGTCGCCACGCTAGGAGGACAGCGGGGAGCTGCTAGAAGAGCCGACCAGTGGCGATATCTCTACGCTGGATTCACCGTGTGGCTGTCGCAGACTGAAGCTAGCGGTGAGCTGCTCCCGCCGGGTCTTAAGCGTGGATCCACCATGGGGATGGATCTTCGTGCCCCCCCTGCATTCAACAGCCCTATGTTCTTGTTTTTGCTTCATGCGGAGGGGGGTTGACTTTCTTGGCCAACCTTTTTTCTGTTCTCGGGCAGATGAAGCTTCGGCAAAGGACGAGGCAAGGCGGCACGTACAGAGCGGGCAATCGGGCTACTCGAACGCCGACCTGGTGGTCAAGTTTGCGGGCTGGGAACCGGGCTGTGGTCAACCCATTGCTCAAGCCAGCCTCAGTGCCCTCAAACAGTTGATTCTTTCAGATAAGCAACTACCAGGTACGCCCGAGCGCCTCCTGCTCCCCTCTCTCCGTTGTAAAAATAACCTTTTTAAGAAAACCCAACTTAGCATTTTTTATTTTACTCAGCTTTATGCATGTGGGTACACAGAGTTTACTTCTCTATTCGTTGACTTTGCTGCTCTTGTTCCTCTCTGAATCATTCAAGAGAAGAAGAGCCTTTACATAAGGCTAGGGTGCCGCGGGGACTGGCCCAACATCAAGCCTCCCGGCTGGGACCCATCAAGCGGGGCGGGCGCCGCATCGGCGATCTGAAGGCCTGCGACATTCGTTGACCGTGCCTTGAAGACATGAGGGCTCCCCCAGCTGATCTTCCCTGTTCTTCAACCCACTCCACGGTTCAGCTCACTCCCTCTCGCCGTCCATCGTTCTCCCGCCATTCAGGTGCTTAATGGCCCACATTTTATTCCCCTTTACCCAATTAATAGGCGGGAAGAAGAGATCGCTCCCACAAAATAAAGTCAACGGTGCAGATGATCTATGTGCGCATCTTTTAGCAGGCTGCCTCCTCAAAGTCTCCTCAACTTAATCCTGTTATAAAACTCCACGACCGAGCAAATCGAACGGTGATACACGTAGACATACACACACATATATATAGATATATATATATATATACGTGTATATATACAGAGAGAGAGAGAGATGTGATGAAGCGGTATAATGAAGAGATTACAAAGATGAGGCTTTGACTCTAGAGCAGGCGCTATACAGCAGAATGCCTTCTCCGTCAACGGAAACTCCGGTCATAGCTTGTATACATCCGATCACATGCGGGGGGGGATGTTTCTCTCTCCTCCCCAGTCCTGGTCCAGGTCCAGGTCCAGGGCTGGGGAGTGAGAGTGTGTTCAGGCCCTCACCTTAGCCGCAGCCTCCTTGATCTGTTCGATGGTGAAGACGCCGAAGAACCCATCATCCACCACGGCGTTGACCACAGCAAATGCGACATCGTCAACGCTAACCGGTGGTGCAAGAAGAAGATCCGAAGCCGGAAGAGAGCTCAGGGGCCGGGTGAAGCTCTCCGCCGCACTGAGAAACCGCTCCAGCGGCTCCCCCACGAGATCAAGCGGGATCTCAAAGCTGTCAACTTTCCGCTTGCCGTATATGAACCCGGGTCTCAAAACGACACCTGTGATTGCAAAAATAATGCATAACATAGTGAGCAAGCGCGCGAGAGAGAGAGAGAGAGAGAGAAAGAGGGAGAGGAATTTGGGTAGGGACCTGAGTTTGGGTACTGTGAGAGCGGGAGAGAGAGAGAGAGAGAGAGAGAGGAATTTGGGTAGGGACCTGAGTTTGGGTACTGTGAGATAGGGAGGGGAGAGAGAGAGAGAGAGAGAGGAATCTGGGTAGGGACCTGAGTTTGGGTACTGTGAGAGTGGGAGAGAGAGAAAGAGAGAGAGAGAGAGAGAGAAATTTGGGTAGGGACCTGAGTTTGGGTACTGTGAGAGAGGGAGAGAGAGAGAGAGAGAGAAGGGGAGAGGAATTTGGGTAGGGACCTGAGTTTGGGTACTGTGAGAGAGAGGGAGAGAGAGAGAGAGAGAGAGAGAGAGAGAGAGAGAGAGAGGAATTTGGGTAGGGACCTGAGTTCGGGTACTTCGAGAGAACCTCCGACTCGGCGCTCCGCTTTCCTGTGAAGTAACCCGAGGAGAGCAAGAACGGGGGCAGGTTGTAGTCGTGCACAGAGATGAGGATGAACTTGGGGACACCTGCATGCCGGAACACAAGGATGAAATTACAAGCACCGGTTCTTCCCCCTCCCCACAACAGCTCTCCAGGACGAGTAATCTCCCTCCATTATGGGCAAACGAAGAACAGCAGGATCTCTCATTATGGCAACTACACATTCACAAGGATGGACCATGACGCCTGCATCATCAGCATCTGAGAGGGCGTGATGAGAGAGCAAGAACCCTAGTGACCAACAGATAGACTATACAACCATTATAGATAGAGTGGAAGAGCTCATCCTAAGACTCTGGTGTAAGTTGATTTTCCATGGGAGTTAGGGTTACCGAATTTGAGTAGGATCCATCGTGTCTTTTGGTGGAGAGAGACTAGAAAACTCATAGCTAACTAATACTATTGGGCTAACAATGAGATGTCATGATATGGAAAAATAACATTAAAAAAGATCTTTAAAAAGGCAACAACGAAAATTCTACCGCTGCACACATTGTTGGAAATGATTTCCCAGCTATCAAATAGAAAGGATGTACAAATTTGGAGGAAATACTAGACAACATTGGGAACATTGGTAAGTAATCAAAAAAATTGCGGCACATTTAAAACTGTGCGACATCCGATCATCAATGATGCAAACCAATTACACGTTTTAGTTTATTTTTGAATTCTTGTGTTTTTGATACCGGAAGCATAAGATTAGAGAGCTACAGGAAGGTGAGGAATAAAGACTCTTTGGACGATTGCCAAAATTCAATAATCATGTGTCCATAAAAAAAAAAAAAACCGAAAAAAGGATCATCACCTCCCACCTCCTCCCCCAACCTCTTTTACTTTAACCAGGTAATCTTCTCACTTAGAAGACGGTTTCACATGAGAATAAATATTTTCTTTGATTCATAGATCACAGGATCGCAAAAACTGCAAGAGCTTTAAATCGTTTGTGGTTGTTATTGATGAGGATAAACACGAGTTAGCTAGCTAATACTATTTGGATCACAACTAGCGGGCATCATAGGACACCAGCTGCTCAATTCAGATTTTATCAAAGACTTAGCATTCCTTATCCAACAGGAACAACCATGCACAAGGAACTGTTTCATTTAGTATTAAACAACACTCCCCCCTCCCCATTCTAAGAATACCCAGCAATCATAAGCCAGTAATAACTGCGCCAAGACTGAGAATTGAAAATCCTGTCGCCACGATGTATACTTTTGCAGAACGAAAAACAGTTTTATTTAACAGTCTGAACACGAGTGCACCTGAAAGTGAATAATACCGTACCAAAATCTTTGGCGGCACCAACAGCCAAGACATTTGCTTCCCCATTTATCTTCTTCATCTGGTCCTCACTACCAAAGCCTCCCAGAGTTGAGACCACAGCAGTTGCGCCCACTAGCACCTCATCCCAATTCAAATAGAAAACATCTCCTGCATGTATTGAGCCATTTGAATGAATGCAGAACTTACTCCGGAGAACTATATACGAGAGAATCGTTCCAGAGCATTGATTGTCTTAAACAACACAAAATAGGATTACACGTAGCTAATCACAGATATAAAGTCTAACGAGCACCATCACGATTCCAGAAGCTAATTGAAGACTTAACTAATTGACAACAGAAAATAGGTTCATCACAGTCTTACTGGGTGGCACCGTGCCAAAATAGTCCTGTATCCTTAAAGGTTGACCAGAAGCATGCCTGAGTTCAAATTTCTAAAGCAAGTGAAAGTGTTCCCAGCGTCAGAAGAGCAACCAGAAGATTTCGTGGGTTAACCAAAATCTAAAACAAGTTTTTTCAAAAGTTTAGTTAGCAAGATCCCTAGGGATGCCTTTTAAATTACATTATAGTTCTAAGAATCGGAGTAATACGGTAATTTCATTCAATCTTAAAAAATAACCATACATAATATCCCAGGGGCTGGAGGGCAACAGTGTTGCAATGGAGGTGTTTTGATATGACCCTCTCCTCTCCGGTCAGGTGATGAGATGGAAAAGAGACCAATAGATTTCAAGAAAACGTAACAGAACAGAACAGTAACCAAGGGAATTAGTTTAGAAGAACTCTCACACTCTCCACTCAATATTCTCCTCGTCACAAGGATGCCCCCTTATTCACCGGGTAAGAGGTATTTATACTGTTTAGCCCTCTTTCCTCATGTTCTACATAGAACTTTCTAGACGGTTCTCTTATGGTGAACATATGTTCTGAGGGGTACCATATCATGTTTCTACAATGTGAGAACATGTGACACAGAGTAGACATTATCTTCCAGTTATGTACATGAATTTTTTAGAAACTGATTATACACAAACATACACCTCCCTTTTATCTACTATTTATTTTAAATGAATTCAAGAAATCAACAACTGAAAAAAAGGGAGGATGGCAGAATACAATAAGCTGAGCATGAAATACAAACAAGCTTAATTATAACAAGTAAAACAATAGTTCAAGCACCGACAATTAGAAGACAATGCGCCAGGCATCATTTGGTAGCATTGTGCTTCCCACATTGATCAAATTAGTCGCCAACATGAATAGTTGGCAGGGTGAGATTATACATGAGCTGAACCATCATGTCATTCTGTTCACAACTATAATTCTGTGTACTTTTATGTTAAGCACCAAAATCTTATATAAGCACGGTGACAAAGGACACATGAACATCCATGCCAAAAGTCCAAACAACCGTCAAAAACAAACTTATCCAGAGCAAGATAAACAATTTTATAGATAGCAACGGTAGAAAATGTATAAACCTAAAAATAAATATTCATTTCGAGATAACATCATCAAAGGCAAATCAAACCAAAGTATAGAATCGTACCTACTACCCACTTGACCTGATCTACCCAGGAACCTGAATAAGAAGGCTTCCCAGACCTGTAATAAATATTTAATACTTTCTAAGTACCGAATAATGTAGAAGAAAGAATATGAGAGCATGAATGTCCTCCCTTTATCCTCAGTGGAATACGGAAGTTATACAAAAGGAGAGAAAATTATCCCCTACCCTATGAGATGCAATATGAGATGAAAAATGTCAAATGTGAACAAGATACAGAGATATTTATTAGAAAAGAAAGGTTTTAAAGACCTGCTGACGCTGACCACTTCTATGCCCTTGGAGACTGCCGCCTTGCATATCGCAGAACCAACAAATCCATTGCCTCCCAGGACCACAATCTTCATAAATTGTATAGTCAGAGCTTGGATAAGTAGGTTCCAGTAAATAGTCATCGAAGGAGATCCAGTTGAAGTACCAAACTCTCACCCTTTCAGTCTTCACCTCTGCATCAACATCTATGGGAACAGAAGAGAAATTCTCCTGCACATTAGATGCAGCATAGCTACATCTGACACACAATCTGTCCAGGGAATGGGACAAATATTTCAGAAAACGTATTGAACCATGTGATTACTTACTTAAATATGGGAATAAAAAGAGGAAATATAAATTAGAATGCACAAACTACACAATAATCATGCCCTTATTCGTATACACCTCTTCACTCACTCAGAAATGGGTACTGTTGCAACGTTCTCCATCAGAAAAACAAAAAAAAAAGAAACAGGAACCATGTTCCAACTCTACATTGCTTCGGTTGTGTAAGGTTCTCAGTGGCATGTTCGAAGTCTAGACATCTATTACGAGACCCAAACCAGACCTGGGCGTGGAGACATAAGCTCAGAAAATGGACTCCGAGCCGGAACCTATGAAACCTAAGCCCGATCATAAATATGTACGCACGAAAAAAACCACAACAATTTAACGTCCTTTGGAAAATAATACAGGATGAAGATATAAAATTTAACGTCCCCATGAAGTTCCAGATGTTCCAGTTCTTTTGTTTACAAATGATCAAGAGGATGATGACCTGACTACCTTAGGACCAAGAATTCAATTGCCACGGGAGAAAGATAATGTTCTAGATATTTGGGCCGATTAGACAATCACCGAGCTTTATGTTGACAGATCCTAGAAATATGTAAAACATGGGAGAAGAAATAGGAAACCAGAAAACATCATCCCCAATGCATTCTCCGCTTACACAAAAAAAAAAGGCTTCTCAGTCAGGAAGGCATCTTGCATGGTCAGGCAACTCATTCCCCAAGCCATCAACAAGTAACTACTTAGCCAAGTTAATCAAGTATCTTAGGAGAAAACCACATCTTACTGTCAATACCAAAATATTGCATCTGAATAACCTTCGTTAAAACTCATCTAAAGCACAAAAATGTGACGATTACAGCAGCAGTCAACAAACCTCAGGCCAACTTATACATGATGTGTTCTGGAATTAAAGAAACACAGACAAACGGTTCCTTGCGTCCCCATCCGTTTGCCAAAATCCAAAGAGGAAAATAAGGAATGGAACACCGCACATCATGCAAAAATGATACGAGAAGATGTCTATTGGAAATCTGGATCATGACGCAGTAAGTTCGAACGATTTCTCGCCTACAAATTTGTCCACGTTAAAAAAAATTTCGACAATGCCGTAATGAATGGAGACAAACTCAGCAGTGAGCTCAGGCACTACAGAGAATAAGAGAGCTGCAAACCTGAGAGACCCCGAGTAGGGGGTTGCCCCATGCGGCACCGCCACCGATCTACACGGCGCGACGGGCCTCCTCGTTGGAAGTGGAGGCCCGGAGAGCTGCCCGGAGAGGGAGGAGACAGCGGCCAAGGACGATGACATGGCTGCGGCGGCGGCGGCGGCGGCGGCGGGGGGGAGAACGCTCCGCGTAGCTGAGCTGACGCAGTGCGGAACGCTGAGAAGCTACTACTCTCTCTTTCTCCTCTCGATTTAATACGTGGACGGCTTAACACGGCCTCGCTCTTCTACACAGATGGAACGTGGGACGCACAACGTGCCACGTATCACCAGAAGCGAGATCTCGTGCTTCTGGCCGTTAATCGTGAGATCCTTCAAAAATGGACGGCCAGATCATATTGCGCGGCTTCCTCTCATTTTTCGTGAGGTTCTCGGCTCACTACAAGAAAATAAAACCCAGAACTCAGTGGACCGGCCTATTTGGCCCAAATATGGCAGGCAACCCGGCCCAATTTCTCCTGGGGCCCGTACACCCCCAACCATTAGGATATCATGTTATTAAAAACGTACGCATCCAAGAATCCGAATCAAAGAATATAATAAATATTTTATAATTTAATAAATAATTATTTTTTATCAATTGGAGAAAAAGTTAGCATCCACGCCCTTGATGAAATCCCAGGGG
The DNA here is from genome assembly GCA_024713555.1 of Spirodela polyrhiza. Lineage (NCBI taxonomy): Eukaryota > Viridiplantae > Streptophyta > Magnoliopsida > Alismatales > Araceae > Spirodela > Spirodela polyrhiza. The sequence continues at coordinate 3,664,858 of CM046537.1, read as the reverse complement.
CATAATATTTGATTTTTTTAAAGTTAGTGGAAATATTATGATGAGAGAGAAAATTTATTTCCCGTGTTTTAAAATATATGGTAAGTAATTTATTTTAGTGTAAAAATAAAAAATGCGGTAATTAATTAATAAACGCGCATGTTATCGGCCCAATGCACATCATGCTTTTGGTGGGCCGACCTCAAGCCCACGGGTAGAATGCCCTGAAACGGGCCCAATAGTATGTTTGGCCCAATTGCCTCTACTACAACACTATTTCATTAAATCTTGGCACCACCCAATTCTGAGCAGCTGGCAGCAGCTGAGAATTCTTCCTTTTATTATTTATTTATTTATTTTAACGCGGATTTTTTTTCAAACAGTAATTCTTCCCCTGAGTGGTCTTTTTTCGTGGTAAGCATCTCAGTGGATCTTTCACGAGAGAGAGAGAGAGAGAGAGAGAGAGAGAGAGAGAGAGAGGGAGAGAGAGAGAGAGAGAGAGAGAGAGAGAGAGGGTTTTGATTTTTTTTTAGTACGCATATTTAAATTTTCTATTTTCATGTAGATGGTGGGCTTCCCACTGACCGACGTCTTCCCACATAAGTGGATAGAGAGAGAGAGAGGGGGGAGAAAGAGAGAGAGAGGGGGGAGAAAGAGAGAGAGAGAGAGAGGAGGAAGAGAGAGAGAGAGTGGTAGCCGTGTACTAGTTGGAATGTCACTGTCGCCACCTTCTAAAGGGCATCGCTTCAGTGGCAACAAAACTTGCCATTCTTGTCCGTTTGTCCCCCTCCCAAATAATCATGTAATAATAGCCCCCAGGGATATTTATCCATAAACCCTCAGACAATATTTTCCCTTCCTTACTGCCGTTGCATGGCGGAGTACCGCGCGCAATCCGGTGTTTGCGAGAACCTAACGCAAATATCATTTCAACAGGGGTATTCGTACAAAGTTGGCACCGTTGTAGAGATAGGCTGCTCACACACGACACAAAGCCCATTTGGAGATGCTCAGTCCTATCCAAATGCGCCCAACCCTACCAAGGTCAAGGCCGAGAATGTTTTTCGTTTCAGCCATCGTAATGAAAAAAATTAAACTAAAGCCCTCACAACTCTCTCTCTCTCTCTCTCTCTCTCTCTCTCTCTCTCTCTCTCTCTCTCTCTCCCTTGGATATATATATATATGCATATATACATAAATAGATTACTTTGGGTGATTCCAATATCATCATTTTAATATTATAAAAATGAAATAATTTATTTTTAGCCAAAAAATAATATTTTGGTCTTTTTTTTCTGGGGAAGTCCTTTTTTTTTCTCTAGATGAATAGATAGAACCATAAAAGTTTTCACATTAGAAGCTCCAAGAGCCCCCCGATCCCGTTGCGCAATTACCCTCTATGCATGCCTCGTCGATGTAATGCCTAAAAAAGTAGGGATCTACATGCAAAAACCTCGCCGCAATCCAAAACGCGTAAACCTCATCCGGAAGGAAGCCGCAGAAGAAGAAGAAACTCAGCAAAGAATTATCAGCGGCGTCGTACAGGGGAGCGAGGGATACGAGAGAAGGAAACAATGACGACTCGGAGAGAGAACGTTGAACAGGTATGATCGACTCGTCGTCGTCACATGACGTCACGGGACCCGCGGCGGGGGGATCGGCGGCGGCGGCGGGCGGCGAGTTTCAGGTGGCCGGTGTCGTCGAGCCTCTCCTTCTCGGCGGGGACAATTTCGCAGTCGGGGAAGGCGTCGGAGTAGCGGAACGAGTCGTAGCAGAAGGAGTAGATCAGGTTCTTCTCCCTGAACCTCGCCATGGCGCGGCGGCGCTGGGGATCGACGGTGGCGAAGTCGCTGGCGAGAAGCTCCGCCTCCGCCGCGGCGCAGCGGCTGCCGGAGCTGGGCAGCATCTGGATGGGGTCGACCTTGCAGCCCGAGAGGACGAGGTCGGAGAAATCGGCCGCGAAGGGGGCGGAGTTGTAGTCCACCTTGTACCTCCCACCGCCGGTGGCCCACGAGGAGCCGTCCCATATGGTGGCGTAGAGCGCCATGGGCTTCGCCGGAAACTCCCCTCCCATGGCGGCGCTCCGCCGCACCTCCCTGATCGGCGTCTCATCCACGTAGAACCTGCAACCACAGAACAGAATATGAGATTATCGCCATTGGAGGAGGAGGAGGAAAGAGGAAGCAGAGGAAGAAGAAGCAGAAGAAGAAGAAGAAGAAGAAGAAGAAGAAGAGGACGAGGAAGGGAAGTTACAGGATGGTGTCGGGGGACCAGAAGATGGAGTAGCGGTGGGCTTCGCGGGTGGGGTCAAATGGAAGGTTGTAGCGCTCCTCGCGGCCGCGGTGGGTGGAACCGTTGCCGTAGATGTTCGTCTGCAGCCTCCAGCTGCCTCTGCGGGGGTTCCCAAGGAACTCGAAGTCCAGCTCGTCGTGGTTCCTCCGGAAGATGTCACCGTTCGACGTCTGCATGCACAGACACAGAGCATGAAAAAACAAAATCCTCTCCCACCTCTCTCTCTCTCTAGATGGGTATGGATAGATATTGCCGGAGGATAATCAGATCATCTGGTTGACTCACGTAGAAGGCGACGACGACGCCGGCGGTGTAGTTGGAAGGGAGCTTTATCTTGGCGCTGAAGAAACCGTGATCGTAGAGGTCCGAGGATATGAAGCCAGAGCCTAGCAGGGAAGGAAGAAGGGAGAGGTCAGGGCGGGGGCGCCGGAGAAGACGGCGGCGGGGGGAGTTTTCAAGTCACTTTACCGGTGTAACGGTCGAGGATCAGGCGGACTTTCCGGTCGTCGGCGGAGCGGACGAGGTTGCTTTCTCCGAAGAGCGGCGAGTAGCCCTCCGAGAAGCGGAGGGTCTGCAGCTCCGAGAAGGTCGCTGCCGGCGGCGCCGCCCCCGCCGTGTGCAGCGCCGCTGCGACGACGAGGAGTGCCGCCGTGGCCAGAAGCCGGGGGTTACGTGCCTCCCCGGCCATCCTCCTCGAAGCTATCCCTTCCCCTCCCTCCCCTCCAACCTCCAGCCCAGAATAATGGCAGCGTATGCACTAAGAAGAAAGGTAGGACGGTGATGGCGACGAAAGGTGGGGGAAGAGAGCGAGATGGAGATAGAGGGGGGGGGGAGAGAGAGAGAGAGAGAGAGAGAGAGAGAGAGAGAGAGAGACGGAAGTAGTGGAGTGGAGGAGAAGGACGGGGCCATAAGAAAAGGAACCCGGCAGAAGCCGCCGCTTCATTTACCCAGAATACCCTTATATTATTTTAAAATATTTGAACTGCCATTCTGACCTCTCTTCTGTTCCCACAGATCCCGTGACCTTCCCCCACTTTCCATCCCCCAAACCATCAAAGAACCCCGGCGCCTTTTTCTGGTTCGGAGGCGTGACCTATCTCGCGGGGCTTCTCGTGGTTTACGGACAGAACGGAGGGTATTATGGTCAATGTCATCTCGTACACAGCCGTGGGGGGGCTCTCCTTCCTTTCCTTGTCCCCTTCCAACGCGTTCAAAGCCGCAGGGCAGCCCTCCACCACGGCGATGGTGGCCGCCTCCCGGATGCCACGCTGGCATCTCGACCTCCAAAGTCAAACAAGCCATCCATTTTCCTTGAATCCACTTTGACATTCCCATAAATGGCAATCATCATCGCTAACCCAAATAATACCTTTTAATAGTGTTTTCATAAAATAAGATGTTATTCTTTCCTTGAACATCACACGATGCTATTGTCCGCATGAACTTAATTATCTTCTATTATCTTTAAAAAACAAAGTCCTTCGTGTCACACTTGAGCGAGCATCTCTCTAGAAGTAGGAGACCTCTAGCTCTAGAGAGAGAGAGAAGGAGACAGATAGGAGGAGAGGTAGAGGGAGGGAGAGAGAGAGAGAGTTGGAGCTAGTCGGCTAAGTGAGAGAATCAAGGAAGATGATAGCTTCAAGATATTTCCAGAAATGGCACAAAATAGTTTGATCGAAGAGGTGGTGGTTGAGCTGTCCCTCTTCGCCGATGGAACAAGTCTGCGTCGTGGGTGGAGCTCCCAATCGCATTCGATGCCACCGAGAACAACGAAGGTGTTTGTCGAATAATGTTTTTTTTATTAAAGTACGAAGAATCTTGATTATTAAGTAAAATTGTAACAACAATAAAAGAATTGGAATTCGGTACAGAGCAGGTGGCCTCTTTTTTACAAAAAAGGTATTTACAGTTATAAATAAGTGCCGGATATATAGATTATAGCACTGTAGGAGGTCAAAACGGCTGTGAATTGACGGCGGTCGTGGCGGCTTTTGTGGCCGTGTCTTAGAGGAGAGGGCGTTGATCGGCGGAGCTGACTGTACCGGGGACTCGGCTAGTCAAAGGGGTAGTTTCGTCAACCGGCGGAGGCCAGCCGCCCATGCCAGGTGGCGCGGGTGTGGACAGCCCACCAGCAGTGCCGGACAGCCGCGGCGGCGCTGCTGGCGGCGCCGGAAAGTGCTCGCCGGATAAACATGGGATTTCCAAAGTCTCAGATTCTGGGCTATTAAAAAAGTCCGGTCCGAGGTCCAGATGCCGCCACGTGTCCCCGCCCCGCGAACCGCTAACCCCGAGTCGTCGGATTCTCCCTTCAAACTTTCCCCACAGTTTAAATATATATTCGCGCTGACCTTATCGGACTAATAAACCCGCGGGAGATATTTGGCGGCGCCCGGAGACTAGGGCCGAGAGTGAGATATTACGGTCATACCCCCGGGAAACGGTTACGTGCGGCGGGCTTCCACCGGCGGCGGCGGTAATGAGAGTGGGCCCCGGCGGGCTGCGTTTCGTGCGCAAGCGGTAACGTGCCGGTCTGCCTCGTCCCGGCGCAACGAAGCCCTCCGTCCGAACCGGACAGCGACCGGCGAAAGCCCCCCTTGAACCGCTTCCACCCTGGCACCTTGTCCTCCTCCGGCCTCTCTCTCTCTCTTCTCACATCTTCCTTGCTTGCTTCATACATACGCGCCATCCATATCTCCACGTAAATATAAAATAATTTCAGATAAATTCCCATCGAACGATTTTTAAGTATCCCATAATTCATGAAAAAATAGCAGTATTCTAATAATTTTAATCCATGAATATGGGCATATGTAATCATACGTATTATGCTGACATTTTTAATAAATTAAGTGAATAGAAGTATTTTTTCTACGACCCGATGCATGTGGATTTATTTTTCTTAAATTTATGTATTTTTCGGATGAAAATGAATGCGACTATTTAATTAGTCAACTACGAATGTGATTAAAAATATGTGATTTTATGTTGTTGGGCTCTGAAGGCGCCATTTAATTAGGCGCCAATTAGTACGAGATTAAATTGGGATGGATGGGCTTGTCCTGTGGCTGTGCTGGTGTGGTGCAGGATATCGGAAGATGCCCGCGCGGGACACGGGAATCATTTAAGATAATGTTGGAGGCCGCCACGGAAGTTGTGGGGCCCTATCGCTGCGGTGAGGCTATTTTCGTAATTTAGGGCAGACAACTACCTTCCGCGTGTCCTCTCAGACCCCTGCCAGCGGGGCCGCATGCTGTCCACGTCAGCTAGCTGTTGAATGGACATGCCAACGGCTTGCGAAGAGGACAAAAAAGTGGCCTTATTGCATATAAATCCCCACATTCAGGATTGTTTGGATATCACCCCTGACACCTTGAATATACAAAACAGTGTCATGAGTCTCTCTCTCTCTCTTTCTCTACCTCACAGTTAACTTGCATAGTTGGGCCAGTAAGAGGCAGCCCCAGCTATGGGTTTTCGAAGGTCAACCTACGGACTTTTCTTAGAGGCATGTCTTAGCCAGACAGTCAACCATGTCAAGAAGACATGGACTCTCTGTCGTTCCTCAGCCAGTTGACCCAACTTACCCATTACCCACAAGGCTGACCTTCACCAGAAGGTTAGAAACAAGAGAGGGAGAGGCAGCGGCAGAGGCAGAACAGAGGCCAAAAAGTCAAACCCAGCTGCCTCGAGTTCAAACCCTCCTCGACAGCGTGGGATTTCTTTACTAAAAAAGGAAAAGTAAATTGTCGCGAATAAAGGACCGGTGGGTAAAGTCCACTAATTTAGGGGGGAGCGGGGGCCGTGGAGTTGACCTCCATCTCCACCTGCCCCCTCCACTCCCGGCCGGGCTTTGCCGAGCGCAGACTCCCCCAACCCCGAGTTGGGCGGCGGCTGAAAAAGCCCGCGTCTTGTCCCCCGCTCCGGGTCGGCCATGAACTCTCTGCAATGGCAAAGGTCAGCTATTTACACACCCCCAAGGGTCGCCCATGAAGAAGAAGAATAAGAAGAAGACCCCCACAACGGTCTCAAGGAGGCCGGCCCCCCGTTTTCCCGGTGGCGGCGCCGCCGCCCTGTACAACCCGCGACGCAGCCCGTCTCCGGAGGGGGGGGGGGAAAGGAGAAGATCCTCCGGTCAGTCCGCCGGAGATTCGCCCTCCGGCGATTGCTCCAGTTTGATGAACCTCTCGAGCAGATCCCTCAGCCGCTGCCTCAGCCCTGAAGCTTCCTCCGGGTGGAACCACTTCTTCCCAAACTGGAAAAAAAAAAAGGTAGAAAGATTAATTAGGTGGGGACACTCAGATCAAATTCGAATAGCCATGGAGGAGAGAGGAGAGAGGGGCTGAGAGAAATGGAGCTCCTTCGATCGTTCATGGCTCACCATGGCGAGGTCTTCCCGGCGGAGCCTGGCAGGGGCCGCCTCGATGAACCGCTCCATGAAGTAGAGCACGAAGAGCCCGCAGTCGTAGTCGTTCTTCTGCTGAGGGACCTGCCGCCGTCACGGAGATAGAGAGAGAGAGAGAGAGAGAGAGAGAGAGAGAGAGGGAGAGAAGCATCTCATTAGAAGAAAGAACAACGGGGATGCTCAAAGGCAGCTTCGTGGGTGGTGGAGAGGGATGAACAAGCAGATCACTTCTTTTTTTTCCTGAATCCCCAGTTGACCCGAGCAAAATAAAAATCAGCCGCCAGGTTGACCATCTCGTCTCCCGCAGACGGAATATGCTCTAAATGGAAACCATCTTCTGCACTCCACAGTTTTTTTTTTCTTTTTTTTTCCGTTTTCTCCATCCAATCCACATTGCAATGCATTAACAAGAAGCAAGGCTTAAAAAATGGGAATCATTTCTGGCGGATTGTTAAAAGGATGAAGAAAGTGAGTTCTACCGTGATCTTCTTCTTCTCGATCCGTTGGGGCAGGTTTCTCCATATCCTCTCCGAAATGGGAAGATCCAGAGGCCGAGCACCGCCATTCAAGTACGCCCATTCTTCCTTCAGATATCTACAAGGCACAGGGAACATGAGCTCCATTAAGAACCATATCAGGCTCCACAGATAGGATTCTTAGAGAGAGAAAGGACTGCCGACGCGTTTAAGGAAGTCAACCAGCAAAGTACCCATTTATAACAGTGTGAATGGGTTCATCAGAATGCTCTGTTTACTTGCCCCCCGGCATAATTGGCTTTTAATTAAATTAGAAATAAACCCGGCGCTCTAAATCTGGAAATCTGCAAGTAACAACATCTCCTTACGGCGTATATAGGATGAAAATACGGACACTGGACTCAAGGGCACAATTTCCAAACGAAGTTTCTTGCTAACTGGAGCCAATAAGAGTACTCAGAGGCCCAACAGCACATTGTAGAAAAAATAAATTCACTAGACGAGATGGAATCATAATTGAACAACAGTAAACTTATCAAAAGAGTGAAGATGTCACCTCTGAACATTGTCGAAGATCAGACCACTCGAATGAAATCCCAAGGAATCCAAATGTAATATGATCGGCCCAAATTCATCTTTCTTTGCTGGAATACAAATAATTACTAAGCTCCAATGCAAACTGATGTCACAGGAACATAAGAAACGACAAACAAGATTTCAATGGAGTGAGGTCGAACATTGTAAGAATAAAATAGAGCACGATCTATGACTAAAATCAAGTGAAACAGATATTCTAAAAATGAAAAATGAGTAAAGACCTCGGGACTTTTTTTCAAGCAAACAAAACAGATGCCACAGGTTTGGTTATCAAATACCAATCAACAAATGGTGATTAATCTGCAGTGCATCACAGCTGTCAGCAATCCCATCAGTGAACTTGTTCATCAGGGATATCAATAACCACAAATGAAATTCCTAACGTTTTTGTGAGTAAAAAAGTTAAAATGTAAGCTTTTCCAGAATAAATGGCATGTAGTGATCAGATAATCTCTTTAAAGATAATCTAAAACGCAAAGGAAATTCCTAATGATTTTTTGAACAAAAAGCGTGAAATTTAAGGCTATACGGAATAATCTACATGTAATGACCCGAATAATCTAACATACAATCTCTTCAAACAAACGTACGTCAGTGTAATCAAGTAAAAGGGACCGGTCTATAAGGCAATATATCAAGGGTTGAGGCGCCAAGAATCAGGGTAAGATTCAGGTGCCCTAAACCCAAGTCAGCATGGACAGGACTGGCCCAGGTTGTATGAGATGCATGAATCAGCACAGCATCTAGCCTTGTGATATGTTTTGACGCTTCAGCCCGAACAAGACTCTCCTGAACGCCCACATCTTTATAAAAGGTAGACTAGGAATGGGTTGCCGACACGAAAAAAGGGAAACTAAAGATGTCTCACTAGAAATCAGTACAAAATCAAGCATGTAACTTTTGCTCATGGAAGATAGAGAACAATAAATGCCTTCATGAGTCAGGGCTACTCAACACAACGAAATCATGCTCTAAGACCACGGTTTACATAGATGGAAGTTGCATTGTTGTCTAAACTAAATCGAGATCAGATAAAACTAGCTACAACACGTGAATTCAGACCTAAAGGCCAAAAGGTGACAGAGAATAAACTAGAGAACTAAAAAGTGAGCAAGACAAAAGTTGAAAAGCTAATTTTTTGTTTTTTCTCTTCCCTTCTTCCTTGCACTCCAAATGATTTTATCTGACTCGGACCACCAAATTCAAGCTGATTTTGAGCGTGACTAAGAATCAATTATAGCAACCGTCAGAGAAAAATCAGCCAATTGTGAGGAACGCCTGTAACCCATGACTTTTCTCATCAGTAATCATAATTTTTCTTTCAAATGTCATGCAATATCTTCACACGCCAGATATGCAAATTCATCCACTTAACAAGACCCTTAGTACAGGTTTACGAATTTGGCATAATATCATCGGCTAGAAGAGTTGCTAGCGCCACACAATATCATGAGGACGTCCCCCTCCGTTTTGTGGGCAAAAGAATTGGATGCTCATATTTAAGAAGCATCCTTCACGATAATATGGAATGTGCATGTGTTACTCCATCCAAATGGAATGTGAACATGAGACAGTGGAAAAACATTCTTTTGCATCTCAAATGGTTTTTTTCCAATACGCACAACACATTACAACAGTCTGGAAATTCGTTAGTCTATTAGAGTTACCATAGCACCCACTTCCTTGAACTTGACGTTTAAAAGAAAATGTATGAGAAGATCGAGCTTTATTGAGGAATTTTAAGATTGCAAATCTTTCCAGATTCAGTATCCTGCCTGCAGGAGTCGGATCATAAAAAATCTCAAGTAAACAGAATTTGCCCAACATGTACTGAGTATGTCAATTTTTGAATTGTCAGAAAGAAGTCCTGAGTGGAATACGTATCAGAACAGAAACGAATCAACGAACTGCATCATGGAATGATGTCTAGTCCTAATCATAAGATACGTTGAAATACTTCTAGTAACAGATGTGGATCTCAAGATACTTTTAATTAATGCGTAAAAAGAGATATTATTGCCTATAGTCCGTAGGGATCAAGATCTCTGTTCTTTTTAACCCTTATGTCTCACATTTCATCTTCTCCTACGGTCAGTTAGAAAATGTTGCTTCCAGAACCTCACTTCATGAGGTATGCTGTGAGACAATTATAACAGTTCATCAGTGTGCTACACATCGATTATCAATGGCGACGTTGGTATGTCCTGCTTATGATCAATACTAATTATGTTTCTCGGGATCTGATTGAACTAGAATCAAGACCCATACAGGAGAAGACGATAAGGAATAATCATATCACAAATATGACGGCTAAAACAGTTCTCGAATCGGATATTTTAACAAGACAAACGTAACTAATTAAGCTTGGAGTATACTTTCTAATCTAGCGATCACTTGCAAATCTTTATTGCCTAGCTTATTGTGCAAGATAATTTTCCAATGGTATGGGCTAGATTTACAAGACAAGAGATAATTCCATTATGGTGGAAATAAAATGAGACATCCTCTCATTTTTTTACATGATAGACAACACCAAGATATGTCAGTGTCTAAGGTTCAGATGCACGGCTAGAGTGGGGGTACTAGAAGGACAAGAAATTAAGAAGCACAAAAGTTGAAAAATGTGAATTGAAAATTTGCATATATTGGTCAGGAATCACGAAAATCATATCTAACATCAAAGTCTCAAAATTACGATAATAAAGTTTATTATCCTGTACAGGAATAAAAACAATAAAAAATAATAATGAGTTAAAGAGCAGCAACTGGAAAGAGGATATCCCTATAAATAAAACGGATATGTAAAATTTCACATGCATCAAGGATAGAACAGGTAGCTCTTTTTAAAAAATGGATATTCAAAAAGTAAGCGAGCTTACTCTCCATGAATTGGCAAAAATATGTATGCTTTCTCAAATATGTTGACACCTTTCCACCATCTTCTCAACTTCGTGATGTGTTTGCTGATTTCCTCCTACAAGGCAGAGGATGGACATTCAACAAGAGAACTTGAATCCAATAGCCTCGGCAGGCAACACTTGCTGCAAACCTTTTTAGACAATTGAGCCACCTTTTCAACAGGATACTGAAACAAATTCATCATAAAAATTGCATATCTGAGAAAACTCACCCTTTGAGACGTTGCCTCTTCAAGTTTACGGTAGAAATACGTGTTGAAAAAATGATATTCTCCCCTTGGTCTCCCCAACATAGAGATTGTCTTTTGAAGATATCTGCCAGACATGGTCAATATGAGAATAAATGGAAAATGCCATCACTACCAAGCCACTGTCATATAAAGTTTCAAAATGAAGAAGAATTTGATCATAGACCAAAACACAATAAATACTTAATCCCAATGTGAAAAAAGACCATCCACTTACAGAATGTAGAAATTCATAATGGTTGATGAAAGGTAAGATTCAGGTTCCAAGCATTTCAAATCCGACTGAGAAAGTTCAACACATTCTGGGTGATCTCTGCTCCACAGTAAAATAAACAAAAAGTTAAACGGCCACACTTTAATTAATGAGAGTAAGTCGGGGGCAATCAGTAATCTCGGGATTATGGTGTATTTGAAGAAGCTTCACCTCGAAGGGAAGTAGAACTTTGCCTCCTTGGAAGATGGCAGCCTTTATTACATGAACAGAATTCATCAAATAACTATCTAAGAAGTAATATCTGAAAAAAATACAACATAGTATACTTAGAGATAAGAAAGTAACTTTAAATGTTATTCTTCTCACCGGTCATCATTCTCATCTCCTTCCCGTATCTGCTCAACATGTTGTACCTCTTCATCCAAGAAAACCACATCCTGGACCTGTCAAAGACAGTCAATGAATATAAATCCCTTTGATAACAAAAGCTGACAGGTATTTTACCTTGGATGACTGTCAATCTCATCACGTTAGTCTTAACACTAAATTACTTCAATTCAAACAATTAAATACATTCAGTGTCTTCCAAGGGAGATCAGAGCAGGACTATAAGATAGGATCCGGATCAGAACAAAATCAGCTGGTCCAGGAAGAAAGCCTTGGGACTATTTTGCAGGAAGACTATAAACTAACATAACATTGGGAGCCTTCAAGAGCCAAAACAATAGGCATTCAATTGAATCGATAACTAGCATATTATATTGAGCCCCACATGACAACCTAATGCATATGCTCAGAACACAGTTGGTAACCTGGATTATTGACAGTCTGAATGTGACCAGCTTACCTGGCACTGATGAATTTCATGGAAAACAATTGGGGAGAATGTTATGACAGCTGTGTTATGTTCTTTTGATAAAAGTAAAAAGGTGAAGGACTACGAGAGAGCATAATGGGGGCATCAAAGGAATCACAGGTTAATATCGGTGCTCAGCCAGGATCTAGGGGAAGAAAGGCTTTGTCTGAGGTAAATTCATCCCATCCTGAGCGGAAAATACTGTAGCTGGCTGTAAAAAAGGTTGACAACAACATTTTCTCTTTTAGGTATCTGCTCTTGCTCATGGGGATGATGCTGAGAGTGTATGTATTTTTACATAGTAATGTGAAGATCTTCTTTCATGTTATCTTAACTTCTCGTTATTTTTTGTGCCTTCTACCGATGCTGTGTTGGATATGGAAGTCCATTTTTGTTTCTCTTGCACGTCCAAGATTTATTGATTCAACTCCTAATCTTGTCGGAGAGTTTCTGTTCATTATTTACCCCTACCTTATGATTCTTCCACTTAATTCTCGGTAGCAGTGAGTTTAGACTGCTGTTTTCATGTAATGTGAAACGTATAGCAAGTACGACTTCGTCTCTTGCTTTAATGAAATAGAGGCCAGGACATACGGCCTTCATTTGGGGATCCTAAAAAGTTTCGAGGGAGATTATGATCTCCGTGAACATTAGAGAATGAATCTGATTATCTACGTAAACTTTCAGATGTGAAGAACACTGAATCCACTACTCTTCCCCTGTCATTCGTTATTTCTTCTTTGATGATGCCACATTTTTTTAAAGAAACTCATACAACGCAAAAGGAAGTATGGCATGCAGCTTGTTCATGGAAGGATCTAAGAAAAATTGAAAAAATATAATTAGAAAAATAAAGTATGTAAACAAATTAAAATAAAAAAATATAAAGCTCTACATGGCGTAATAGCAAAGAATTTTAGCAGAGATGAAGTTGTAAATAGATAATAAAAAAGCAGCCATACCTCTGTTGGATTCAAATCGACAGAACTATGATTCTCAGGAGATTTTCTTCTGCCAAGAAAAATGAAATAGCGTCAGAAATGGATCAACGAAACCATCAACAGAAGCAAACTTCGCACCAGAACAGCACATCGGAACACATGAAAAAATATATGCCGAAAATTAAGCTTACTAGTGTACAGAATCATAAACAATTGTTGTCTCCTTTGTTTCTTTTTAAAATTGCCACTTTGTTGGCTTAGATGAAACAAAAGGTTAAAGTTGTTTGCTTTTCTTCTTAAGAAAACATAGAACTAAATTGGCAAAAGAAACTGTTCATCCCTTAAGTAACCTATACTGGCTAATTCCATTGTAATTCCTTAAAATTCTGCCACCCATATATGATCACTTAAAAGGGATTTTTCCAAAACGAATCCATGGCCCTTTTCCACCTTCCTTTGCGTCGTAATTACTAAAAATTCGTTAATATTTGCTGCAGCTCTAGATGATCTTCATATTAAGCTTTATTAAAACCAACAAACAGTGGAACTCTGTCCCTGGTTTTCTAAATCTGTCAATCTGATGAGTAAATCCCTCCTTCCTCTGATAAAGAATTTAACCTGATAGAGTCTTCTTGGAAATGTTTCCCATCCATTTCACTGGTCTTCCACAACCTACGACTAACCCCATTGCAATCCAAAAATGTAAACATGACAACCTAAAGTAGGCTAACCTAATAATATTTTTCTACATAAGAAGAGGAGATAAGATGCAGTTCCAGGGCTAACATCCTACCTATTACAGAATGATCGATATTTACCCCTAATTACTGATAGTCATAAGAAGTTTTTTTCACCTAAGCTGTGCAGGAACTTGGCTGATAAATCTTCATTTAGAATCTCTATCCCTATCAGAAGAACTGAAAGTATTCGGTTCCTAAAATCAATGAGAATGCAATTCAAATTATTATTAAGCAGGCAGTTCAAACAGCAACAAAATCCAAATGGGTAAATACTTTTCCTTCAAAAGCTAATTGCAATTTTGCAACCCATGTTGATAGTCGCATAATTCATCAACACTGCATCATCACAGTACATACGGAGAAATATTTAAATTTCAGAAAAGCAAGCGTATTCTGACTAGAATCTATAAATTCCAAAAAAAAGAAACTAAGAAAATCTGCTAACAGCCTAGTTAACTTTCCCCCTTCTCATTTATCCTCCGGAACCTCCCTCTTGCTTCTTTACTATTTTATCCAAGAAAGAAGATCCTAAGAGTGGCACTGGCAAGAGAATGTATAGACCATGTGGAGACCCAACGGTCTAGTAGCAGAAGTCACCTCCTTTTTGCATAACATTATTCTCGTCAAGTTATCTCATACAAAAATTCGAGCGTAAAACAAAAAGGACAACCCATTTTCACGTGTCATGCCCTCAATTCTGGTGCAAATTGTCAACAAATGAAAAGCCTACACAGTAAACGGAAAAATACAAAAAAAATTCCCAGAGAAGGATCCAAGATTGTACACTGGAAAAACTCAGCCACAGACCACAATCTGAATCCATGATTTTCCTATAAAAAATGGCTAACCTCAGTTCCTTCAAACAAGAAACCACGAAATGCAATAAGAAAGAAAAGAAAACGAAGAAAACAATATGATGAAATAACAGCAATGCATACCTTTTTGAAAATTGGTTAGAGCACATTTCCCCACGTTGAAACGAAGAAGTGCTGGAAACGCCAATGTCTTCAAATCGGCTGTTGCAAGATTTCTGTCTATCTTTGCTGTTAACACTTCTCGTGCTTCGGAAAGCTGACGACCTTGATGACATTCTCGGACTATTTCTTTTCCCATCTAATTCGATGAGGTCACTGGAATCCTCTTTGCATATGATATTTAATTCCTCACTATGTGCATCACAGTTGCCATGGTTCACCTGATGAGGAAGATGGCAGAACTTTCGTCATCAAAGTTGATTAGAGAAGCTTAAAATTTCCGACCACAGTGATTATTATTTTTTTACCTTTGCTTCCAGCAATTTACAGAAATGAAAACCAAAAGATTCTGAAGGATAAATAGAGGTTGTAGCATTCGAGCTGGAATGGTTTAATGAATCTGCAAAACTTTACGATATTAGAAGATATAGGTTATAAAAAAAAGGCAAGGAAAATAAAGTCAACAACAGCAATAACAAAAACAAAGAAAATTAAATGATGGTTAGAAAACACTAAAAACATGGTCAAGGTATGAATTGATGAGTGTTAATAGCCATAATACAAGTTATTACAGAACTCCCTATAATCCTTTTCTGAGAGTTGACGACTGATATTTTCGTTAGTAGTATTGCCTATAACAATCAGAATATATGAATATAACCAGGGTATTGTATCCGAAAGAGTACATTAAAAAAATAAACTTAAAGATGATGGTTCAAAGTTTCCATCTTAGATAAGCGTGGAATTGAATTATTTCTTCAATAAATACAGTCATATCCAATGAAAAATTTCGTTATACCTTTAAGATGGGGTGCACATGGAAATTTATCACTCAATCGTCCTTCTAGTGAATGAGGGGTTAGAGAAGTGTGGCAGTAAAAAATTATCATAACGCAGCCCAATTTAAACTCGAGGTTCACGCACTGAAAGATTTGCATGTGATATACCCAATGTTCACTGATGTTAACTGGGGGAAGGTAATCTAACCAGTTGTCTTATGGAGAATAATAATAGAAGATTTCCGCAGAAATTAAAAGACACAGACAATATAATTCGCTCATTTGATCCTGATAAGAGGAATTAGAACTGAGCTTTGCAGAATATAATCAAGAATAGGAAAAACATTAGGCGCGAATCTGTCTGACCTATCCACCACTATATGAATGACGGGTTCTCCGAAGTTTTCATGTTACTTTTTCCTGTCGATCTTTATTATACGTTGTACATTTTTTGCTTGTTGTTTTTTATTTAGTAGCAATGATATTTTAAGCAGCACACCCAAAAAAGGACGATGTGGTGGAAACCTTACCAGGTGGAGACCTTCTAGGCAGCTGTTTAATTTCTTTGCATTCTTCGTCATCCTGCAACATGATGTACGAAAAAACCTTTAAAAAATATGACGAGCATCAATTGAGACCAAGATTTTCAGTTGGTTCGGTTTACTTTCTTCTTCTTTTTTTTCCACTGGTGCAGCAAGAGAAACTGTTCATTTGTTTTACATTTGCCGACGATATATGTCCTATAAAAGGGTTCAATTTTTTTAATTTTCTTTTTTTTTCTCATTGTCACACGGAGAGGGTGTTTTTCCGCCGTCAGCGCTGGCGACCACGGTTCTCATCGAATTTCAGCATCACGAACCGTGAACTCCTTGCTGTCTGCGACCCATCCCAAGGTCCCTGAAGCCAGTTTTATAAACTCCGCATTTTAATTCTTCCTCTGACCCGTGGACTCCCCCCGTTTTAATTTTTGTCTTACGGTAGAATTCAGAGCATATTTATCATCGTAAGTTATCGATGTTCTATGATTCAGGCGTGTGAGCCGTGCTCTTCAGAATCTACGCATCTCCTTACGACCATAACGGGTCCCCCAAATCCTACCTTAATCTCTTAATATCTAGCATGCATACGCTTGCTCGCCCTTGTACCTTGTCGTTGGCGGAACGGACCAGACTCTTCCTCCGCTCCCGCTCCTCCTCGAGCGACCGAAGGCTGGCGAGGAGCTTCGCGCCCTTGTCCGGCAGCTTCGACGTGAATCCCGACGCGATATGCCTCTGAACCCTCTCGATCCTCTCCTCCAGCATGTGATCAGTCAGCGTCGCCAGCGAGCACGGCTCCCCTGGCAGAGCCTGCTGCTGTTCCCCTCCTCCTCCCCGGCTGCCCGGGACGACCACCACGTCCGCCGCCGCGTGCTCTCTGTCCGACAGCAGCTCTTTCCAGGGGATGTCGAGAGGCTTCCTCTCCATCGCAGGATCATCCGCGACGCTGAGCAGAGGAAACCGACGATTTGGGGCAGTGGCGCCGATGACACCTCCCGGCAAGCTCCAAGATCATGAGAATAAAAGAGAAAACTTTTGAATATATATATTTTTCTAGGGTTCTCCTTCAACGTTATACACTCCAGAATCCAATTTCCGTTAGCGGCGGTGGCCGAGCCCAGAGCCCACCACCAGTCTCCCACGAGCCCACCGACCGCCCACGTGTCTCTCTCTCTCTCATCCCCGCCCTAACATATACTAAAATTCTTCGGTAAATTTTAGTTTTTCCTATTAATCATTGGGTAAATTTTGATAAATAGTAATTATAAAATGTTTATCAATATTTTGACCAATATACTGGAATTATTCAAGAAAATGTAATTTCTCCTCTTAATCATCCGAACAAAAAATGATGCCCTTGCTTGATGGGGTTTAAAAATCTCAATAATCCCTTAAATATTAAATCATCCTCTAAATCGTTGGATAACATCCCATCATTAATCCATGGGCGCCATTAATATCCTAAAAAAAGCAAAAAGTGTCTGATCGTAGATTTATTTCTTACACTTTTATGCATATTGTGACCCTACAGTTATTAGAGTCATAAATTAGTTTTTTATTTTTAGTAATTTCCAAGAAAAAAAGTAAAGGATAATCAATGCATCGATTGCTTTAGTAAAGTGAAACATTGGCATAGCATATTTTTTTCTCTTGAACTTGGATGTTATAAATACCAAATCGAGATAAAAAATAATAAGATAAATAGGTCCATGTCTACCATATTTATCTTTTCTATCCGTCATCATCATGCAAATTATAACAACAACAATGAAAATATTCATTAATTCTTTATCCATGTGCAATTTGATAATTTAATCTCGATTTATTAAATTGAATTAAATTAAGTAATTTTACGTAGACCATTCCAATTATATAAACTTTTTAAAATATTATGTGTTCACATTTTCTTGCAATGAAGAACACCTTTTTTTAATTGTAATTTGAATTCATGGAGTTTATACAATTTTGTGTAATCCAAAAAATTCCCATTTGATGCGAATGACATTACTTTCTTATATTTAATTTTAAAATATGAAAAAACTAGACTATGACTTATTTCTAAGGTCTAACTAATAAAATCCATAGTTTAATTTTTTTTAATAGCTGATTTTTCCACATTAGGCCTCATATATATATATATCTATCCATCTATCTATTGATCTCTCACTAAAAAGTTGATCTAAAGGGTGTCCAACCCCCCCCCCCCAGGTAACACGAAGAACTTTAGACGGCAGCTTCTTGACCACAATGGCTGACACGTTGGACGCTTATTGGACACCACTAGCGGATTTCCACGTGTCAATGTGTGTTAGGTCGCCAGTCGGGGAGAGAGGTCCGTGTGGCCCACTTCGCTCACACGGACCGCACACTTCCAAGCTGCTGTTGACGGATCTAATTTAAAAAGAGGCAGAAATTCGGTGGAAATTACAGTTTTACCTCCCATTGACTCTCCCCTGCTTTCCTTTTGACCTTCAACGCGTCCACATCGCATGGCTCACCGGACGGCTTCCCCGGTGGTGTCGCCGGTAGATTTTCGTGCGCGGCGGGGCGGCGTCTGTGCCCTCCTCGAATCTCCTTCCCTCAATCGCCGATTCAGTTTCTGCAGAGATCCTGCGGAGGCCGATCGATAGGCTCCGACTGGTAGATCTCGCTTCTTGGGGTCGCTCCGCGTTGGTCTCTCCTGGAGGGGAAAACTCCATTTCCAGCAACTCTCGAGGTCTAGCCCCGTCCATTCCTTCCCGTGGTCGATTGCCTGGGTACTTTCAAGTGCTGGCTTCTGCGTAGGCGCGTGGGGGATCCGGTTCCATCCTCGGGCATCTCTCGTGGCTTGAATTGCGCTCTTCGCCCGGGGCTTCTAGGGTTTCTGGTTGTGGTGGATGTTTCTTGTAGGTCTGAAGTTGGGAATCTCCGGATTTTAGGCGAATTTGATGTCTTGAAGTGTAGTGGAGTGATCCCTAGTAATGGGTAGTGGTGAGACGGCCCCGCCGTCAAAAGTGCCACCAAAGGCGTCGTCAGCGCAGGTAAAGTCTTATCGCCTGGAGGTGGCCTATATATTGGATTGGATACAGTTCGTGAGTGTTGTTATTATTGAGTTTGTGCAGGAGCAGACTCCGACCTCCTCCAGCCCCGCCACCACTGCCGCCTCCTCCTCAGCTGTTGTTTACCCCGACTGGAGCGGGTTTCAGGTAAACCATTTAAAGTAGCTAATTAATTTCGGACTGAACTCCGATAACTATTGCTGACCGTTGCAAATTTCTCGAGTTGGAAATAATTTATCTTATTCCCTCTGACATATGGAATTATCTTCCTTCTGGTAGGCGTATTCTCCTGTTCCTCCGCATGGATTCTTTCCTCCTGTTGTATCCAGCCCTCAAACACATCCGTACATGTGGGGGACACAGGTAAATCTGATCACATTTTCGCGTTGTACCTTAAGGAACCGATTTTGAGTGGCTGTTTACCTTTTGTGAAAAATTTCATGACGAGTGAATGTACATATCCAAGTTTTTGACCACGGAATTGATTTAAGTGATACTTGGAACTCTAGTTGGCAGATGTATGAGTATGACTCCGACTGTTTTTTGGATGCAAGTTTATAAGAAGTTAGTGTACAAAATACCAATGTCCTATATTGGACTCCAATTGTGTGCAGATTTCATTCATTGAGTTGAGACGGTTGCTGCTGAAAGATCGGAATTTAGTATTGGAGGTGTATTTTACGGGTCTCATGCATTTCTTTCTTTCTTTCTTACATTTATGAAATAAAAAGCTATTTTAAATTCTGTTACACAAGTACTGGAGAATGAGTACATTTTGGTCTTTAGGAGAAGTATGGTAAATGATACCTACTTATTTTTATGTCCTTTTTAAATACCATATTGCTTATAAACCATGTATATCACATTTTTAACGTATTAGAAGTATCAAATTTGTCAATAAAGTTTTAGATTTTTAAATGAGAATCCACTGTTATGAGATCTGCCACAAAAAAGCCCTGCAAATATGTTGGATACTTGGAAGAGCATGTCTCTGTTTCTCTCTGTGCATATAAATGCGTACATACAAACACACATGCATCTTTTTATGTGTGCCCATACATCTTTATATGTGTAGACATTTTCATGTACCGCACACCTTCACCATAACGTTTTATAATTACTTATTTGTGACACCCAAGCCATGGGTGTTCTTGTCGACGCCCTAAACATTGTAGCCTTCTAGAATATATAGTTTGTTCTGAAGAGTTTCCTTTTAACAGAACATGATGACTCCCTATGGCACGCCACCACCGCCCTTTGTTATGTACCCTCATGCAGGAGTATATGTTCATCCATCTGTGCCACCGGTAATTCTCCAACTAAAATGCAGTTGAATCTTCTGGTAAATGAGGCTATTTTTTTCTTATTTTTTTAATACAACTGAGTGCTATTGCAATCAAACTTTTGCATCAGGGTGCCCATCCATTTAGTCCTTATGCAGTACCTTCACCAGGTGGCAATCCTGAGGCTTTTGTGAGTTTCCACAAATAGGATTGCTTCTGCACATATACTTAACTTTTATATGCTTTTGCATTCTAGATAATTGTATTGAATCCATGAAAACTGAATATTTGTTAGAGTGGTGGACCGGAGGTGGATGGCAAATCATCGGAAGGTAAGGAGGGAAGCAACTTGAAGCGATCAAATGGAAGTCTAGGCAATTTGAATTCAATAGCTGGAAAGAGCACCAAAGAGACTGGCAAACCATCTGGGGCATCAGCCAATGGAGCCTTTTCTCAGAGGTTGTCCATGCGTTTTTTAATATTTTTTATGATATTACATTTCTTTAATCAGTATATCTGCC
Source organism: Spirodela polyrhiza (assembly GCA_024713555.1). Lineage (NCBI taxonomy): Eukaryota > Viridiplantae > Streptophyta > Magnoliopsida > Alismatales > Araceae > Spirodela > Spirodela polyrhiza. The sequence goes on along the minus strand of CM046537.1, from coordinate 3,644,064 downwards.
TATTTTTAATGCCGATGCTGTTGGTAACTCTAAACAAAACTACAACAGTGATAGCGGCAGTGAAGGATCAAGTGAAGGGAGTGATGCTGACTCTCAAAATGTAAGATACCTTTCTTCAGCTCCATTAATACGTTAATGTTAATGTTTAAATAGGGAATCTTTGTTACTTACAATGACCTTGGTTGACTGCCATTCTTTCTCTTCTCCTTCTTGGCTGGAACTCATCAATGTTGTTTCTGAACTAGACCTGACCAAAGCTTTTATGGCACCTGAGTCCTATTTTGAATTCCTTTTTTGGTGAATGATAATTTATTTTTGTTAAATTTTCCTGCTTTTACCCGTTGTGATACCAGGGAAATAAAAAATTTCTCAACATTTCCTACTGGCTTTTATGTTTTGTGCAACTCAACTGGCTACACTCCTATTTTCCTTTTCTTGTTCTTTTCCCTCCTGTTCCTTTTGCTTTGGGGATTGTGGATGCCATCGGATGAACCCCTTAAGTTCTGGATATCCCCATCACGTAGAATATATCCAAGTTGCATCTCTTCTCACGCTATTGAAGAAGTCTTCCACATTGGCCTTTAAGTCTGCTGTCACATGTTTTCTTGCCGGACTTCTTCCTGATGTTTTTTCATTCCCAAACCCATGGGTTGAGGGACATAATGATGAGTGGCATGGGGAGCGGACAATTATTTATACTGTGTGTTTGACACGGAAATGGGCATGTAAAAGATGAAAATTTGTGTAGGTTGTGGGGGTTATAATGATGAGTGTTTTAACATTTTCACAATGTGAGTAGAAGTGCAGGTTTGGATTAGCCTTCATTCTGTTTCTTAGTATCTTGCCTATAATGTGTATGGTGTGGGATTTCTTTGAATGGTTATTCCTTGTATGACTTAGATTATTGACAAGACGTTCCACTCCAGTGCACAAGGCTTTCCCCACTATTGGATCTGTATTTATAAATTCTCTTGACTTCGGACTATTGATGAGTATTTTGATGTTTATCCTCATGGCCATTTATAGAGAATGCACAGCATTGTCTACAAAATCAAATTGAGCACTTATATCTCTAAGTATCTCTATAAACATTATTGCCACCTTAGATTGCAGCATTCATCAACACTTCGAATAATCATGACCAGGTTCTCCTGGAATTTAAGGTGCCAAAAATTTTCAATTTCGAGGCGTAGAAATTTGCGTCATTGGCGCTTGTTACTTTGGTAGATCTGTGCTTGGGAGACTCACCTGAGTTTATCTGAACTATTTTTAAAAACTTTCTATCATTGTCTTAGGTTATCAGTTAATCACGATGATATTTTGTTTTGCCTGGGCTGTTGTTTGTGTGAGTGCTGAAGTCCTGTGTTTATTTGGTAACTTTGTACAGGACTCACAAGGGAAGACAGCTGGTGGCAAAGATTCATTTGATGGTAGCTATTGAAATAGTCTTTCCCTTCCACAATTTTGGAAACGTCTAAGATTAATCGTGGTGTTGTTCTCAGTCAGGGCTTCACGAAATGGTGGTGCTACTCGTGGCTCTCAGAATGGGTCTGCTCGTGCACCTGCACATGGATCAGTGACTCAGTCAATGCCAATGATGCCCGTGCTGCCAGCTGGTGCCCCCGGAGCCGTTTCTGGACCTACCACTAACTTGAATATAGGCATGGACTACTGGGGAGCACCTGCAATCGCTCCAATGCGTGGAAAGGTTCATAATACTCCAGGAGTATTGGTTTCTCCTGGGCAGAGCATTCCATCAGAACTTCGGCTCCAGGTTCTCTCTCTTTTTTTTTCATTTCTTCTCTGTGACGTATTTTTTGTTGATTTTTTTTAAGTATTTTATAGCTGCGTAGGATCAACCAGGCTCATCAACAATTATCAGTTATACTGCATGTAAACTGAGCTCTGATTCGTGGTGTTTCTTTGATACTCTCATCTTCTTAGTATTAACAGACTTTGGCAGTTGGGACTGCAATTTGGTAGATTTTTACTGAGAATGAAGCGTATTGTTCTGGTAGCGCTGGCAATTAATGCGTTCGACATCTTATTGGATAAAGATTTTCGGATTGCGTGGTTTGGTTGTGCTCTCCTATGAGTAGTTTTGGTTTGCTGATCTGTGCACGTTTATGCAGTTAAGAAGGAACTGGAAAAGGCTGGAGCAAAAGAGTCCCTTTTTTTACTTTTCTTTATTTGCTCACCAGGAACACAAGCTTTTATTTCATTGCGTTGCTTTCACCTTCATTTGGGTTCTTCTACTCGACTTATAATTGTGAGACTAAAATTCTGGCCCTGTATTGGGTTTTGTCCTTGCCTACAGGTGAAGGAATTGATAGATTGGACCATCACTAGATGGAAAGTCGCATGACTTGAAACAGAGTCATTTGTGATTTTTGCCAAGAACCCATCTCTTTTTTCTACTAGTTTGATCGGTGAATCCTCCGACTATTTTTCTTTGTTAGGCAACTACTGTTTGATGTAACGCTTAATATGATTGCTTTAAAATTTCTCTCCACATATCTTGTGGAAAGTCAATTACCCTTCCTGCATTTGATTGCCCATGTTTAAATGCTTGGGCCTCATAATCTTTCAGTACTTTCCTCAAGAACACAGGAACTCATCTTTAGCCTTTAGATGACCTCTTGACGGAGGGATAACTGTTTGGTTCAAATTCCTTTTGTCATATGTATCTCTTGTAGAGGACTTTATCTAGTTGCAAGGTTTTGAATGGAGAGGATGCCAGAAATAATGTGTTGATATATGTAGCGTCTTAGAACCGGTACAGGGCATGCCTCCTCCATTCGAAGAATAAGATCGATATCGGATTGTGAATCATGCCATCGATCATGTGGGATGCAATCTCCTCTGCTCCCTCCCCGACTTACTTCTATAATGATCAATAAAATACTAGAATGGGGTGGCCTGCGCTTGGTCTCGACTTTGGTCTATTCCATTGGAGAATTTTTTATTTGTTTCAGTGTGCGCATCATGCTCGGTGAGATTTTTGAATAGCAATAGAATGGATTGTCATTTTTTTTTTCCAATCTTATACCGGTCCTTTGGCTCACTCAATTAACAGACTAAGAAAGGTGGGTGGGGGGGATTTTTTAATGAGTAAAAAAATGTTTCAGCTTGTTATTCGTCATTTTTTCAGAAATGATGTGTTTTTGATGCCTTGACCCCAACCCAGGATGAAAGGGAGCTTAAAAGGGAGCGAAGAAAACAATCGAACCGGGAATCAGCCCGTCGATCAAGATTGCGCAAGCAGGTGAGTTGTATATTTTTTTTGTACTGCAAGGTCCATCCAATAATAAAAATTTTTGCATTCTGTGTGAACTGTGGTGCTCAATTCCTGGCAATTGCGCGTTCATGCTGCCCAGGCAGAATGCGAGGAGTTGGCCCAGCGTGTGGAGGCCCTCCAGCAGGAAAACGCCACTCTTACAGCAGAGGTGACCCGCATACGCAAGGAGTACGAGCAGCTCCTCTCAGAGAACAATTCTCTCAAGGTATCTATCTATCCGTTCCCCTTCTCCTCCCCGCACGGAGTTGAATCTTCGTCCTCGATCTTCGCCGTGGATAACGAGGCAGCCGCGACGGCATTCTCAGGAAAGAGCAGGGCGGGTCCCCAAAGGGGCCGGCGATTTGCAGCAGAGTAGGGGGGAGGAGGAAGATCCGGCTGGCGACGATCGAGAGGGCCCCGTGGACTCCGGCGCCGGAGCAGCACGATAGCAGCCGGTGTGGAGCTTCGGCGGTCTCTAGTGCAGCGTATGATGTAGTATGGATGTAGAGGAAGTCAACTCCAGTTCATGGCGATCGGATTGCCGTCGGGTAGAGCTGTTTGTCAACGCTAACCAACCACTCACTCTGGGCACGGTTTCATGTCGCACTGCTGCCGTCTTGTCTCATCTTTTTAGCTGTCATAGACGGGGCGGGGGCCCCATTTTCTACTTTGACTTCCTCATATGTTTATCGAGATTTGATGTCTGACTGTGCCGTCCTGCAAGGCTTCTGATGGTCCCGGACGAGGCGTTCTTCATTTCGGTTGACAAAAATGTCGGTCCTAAGTTCTGCTATAAATCTTGGTCAGTGGGTCCCAACAGAAAATGAGCTCCTGCAGCTGGTGGGTCAACCACAACCACCAGAATTTATTTCCATTTTGGGGAAGATTGATTGCTGATCTTCGCCGGCCCTCCCCATCTATCGATATCAAGAGGGCGAGCTCCTTCACCAGATAATGGGCGAGTAACTCGGCTCGATTCCACATCGGGATGATAAATCTTTTTTTGGTCAACGAATGAACGAGTTTGGGCGTCTGATCCTGGCGCATTATTCTGCAGGTTTATTCATGCCCTGCTCAAGCTGGCATGAAAAGCCTTGCTTTTGGGCAATCGAGCACCGCCCCTCTCATCCATTGAAATAGATCCCACTTTCCTCTCTTGTTCTTCTTCAGCGAGTTGGGAAGCAGATATTGTTTCATAACTACGGTTATGATGCCTCGAACTATGGTCAAATGACTTAGGAAGCAATATTTTAATGATCCAAGGACGCCTAACATGGGAAGGACTGAGTTAATGAGCTGCTCGTCTTGCATAACCATGACTTGAAAATTTTCCGGTTAATACATAAATATTCACTAGTAAATAATCATGTTTTTTTACTTTGTTATTTGAAGCACGAACAGCTTTTTTACGGTTTTAATTTTTTTAAAAATTAATTTTAGTATTTTAATCATACATTAATCATAACCGCTCATGATCCTTTGTAACATAATTTCTTCTAGGCTTTGTAAAGAGGTTCTAATGCAGAACACTCCCAGGTAAGATAAATATTTAACTTTGCACCCCGAGCAAAACAGAAAATATCAGGAGCCTCGTGTGGGCCCCACGCCCAAAAAATATTGGGCTGGGCTTCGCACACTCCCGGCCCATTTACATTCTTATTTTCGTCACACCCTCTTTTTGCGCTCGTCTTGTTATTAGTGAAATTTAAAATCTTTAGATCCTTGAAATTGAAAAGAATCTTAGTTTAGGGGTTATACGGAAAGAAAGACAGAACTACGTCTTCCTCCTGTTGAGGAAACTTCAGTCTTCCTGGGAGGGGGTGGGGAGAAGGATCTGCGAGAAGCAGCGCGCCGCGCGAGGGGTGGGGGGAGGGGGAGGGGAGCGAGTGTTCCGATTCATCGCCGCCTTCCGTTGGGTTTTACTGAAATCTGCGGCTGTTTTTTTCATACCGTGTGGTTGAGGCGATGGTGGGGGCTGCGGAGGATGTCCATCTGAACCGGCTGGAGAGCCAAGTGGAAAACGGCGGAGGAGGGGCGTGGGAGTACCTCTGTCTTGTGAAGAAGCTCAAGGTCCGACGCTCTGATAAGGTGTTGAAATTTGGTTTGCCGATCTTGAATGATCCCAGGGCTCGATCTAAGCTTGGAGGTGAAGGTATGGGCCTCCTTCTCGTGTGGATGTTGTTTCTCCCTTTAGTTTTTGTTTTGGTTTATCTCCCTCAAATTTTTACGTAGTGGATGGGATTAAACGAGTTAATTTTGGAAAATGTTTGCTCGGATGGGTTCTGGGTACATTTTTGCTGCCACCTACCTACCTGGGGATATATGTGGTTGGCATTTACTGGACGTCTTTAAAACGCTGGATCCTTCCTATTCCTGATTGATTTGAATTTTTTTATTCTTTGTGTTTGAGGATGGAAACCCTGTGTCTAGGTTTCGTTGGGAGTCATAAACTTCGTAGTTTACATTTGATGTTGCTTTTTTAAAAATTGACGACGCTGATATGATAATGACCCTGATAATTTCTTATTAATTCTTATTTTTATCTTATATTCATCTTTTTTGTAGAATCTCAAAATGTGTATTTGGTGGTCCAGTTTCAGAATGCAACTACTAATTCAGATTAGATCTGTAACTAATTTATGTCCTCCATGTTTCATTAGGGAATGTAGAAAATAGCAAACTAGGGTTGGGTCTTTATTTTAGGGTTGTTGAAGAGGAAGAGTCCGAATTGGGAGCAGAGGAAGCGTGCAGATGTGGGGTTGGTGTAAATATCTTTTGAGAACAGAGTCCTTTATTACAAGGGAAGGTCAGAATTCAAGAATTTAAACCAGTTGTGGAAGGATGGTAAATTTGATAGAGAGAGGTTCGACATTCATCTAGTATAGTATAAGATATCAAGAGACTAGAGAAGGGAGGCTATTGTAATGTTTTTCCCTTCCTCTTACTGTCAACCTTCTTCATTGTTTCTTTCACCGTCTCCAGTTTCTTTCCATGGTATCAGAGTTCGAGTGATTATTGGATGTGATGACCGTAATTTTGTGTTCAGCACAGGGCCTTTCTCTAATTAATAGCTGTTGACTAGTTTTTGGAAGAAATGGTGAAGAAAAGAGATAAAAAATGACGGATAGGGGAACAATCATATAGTTTTATTTTGAAACCGTTAATAAATGAATGACCAATCAAATAAGACAAAAAAAAGTCACCCCAAAAAGACGACTTCACGTGCCTGGTGTCATTAATTGATGTGTGCAAAGGACATAAGCAACAGTACAGATCAAGAGTTACTTTTGTTGACTTAAATGGAAAGCAACTAAGAAATGTTTTTATTACGTTAATAGGAGATGAGATAAGAGGATACTGAAACTATTTCAATTATGTTAAGAGTATATGAGAAAATATCAACTTATAGATATTTCAACTGTGCTGAGAGTGGGGAAGATAAGATGGGGATACGTTGTCTATCAAATAACCCTAATAAGGAACATTGGGTGTATATTTTTTTAAAACCATTTAAGATGGTTTGATTGTGAGAGAAGACCAAAACTGCACTTGCCAACAGACATTAAATTTTTTTGTAAGGGTTTCACTGAAAAAAAAAGAAAAATTGGAAAAAACTTGTATGGAATTAGGAAGAAAAAATAGGAAATGGTGCATGCTGAGTAGAAGTCGTATGTTATATGATAGAGCAAAATGGTAGAATATTTTATATTGTTTTAATCCTTACACTGATTTGTAATTTGATTTATGCAAATCGTGTGCAATTATCAGTCATCCCAGTGAATCTAAAATGTTATTTATACAGATGATGTCGAGTTGCAACTAGTCATATTGATCCTACAAGTTGGAATACTTAAGAAAAATATAGCAAAACATAGGAAAATACACATAAGAAATAGAAGGAGAGATACATGGAGAGAGATAGGGGGAACCTCTGTCCACGAGGACAGAGGGGAGAATGGCGAACAACCTACTCACTTTTCTCTCTAACTCACTATTCCTTAAATAGGGACAAGCTTTAACATCAATTTTCCTAAAATGCCTTTATATATTCCTAAAATGAACTTTGGAAAAGTTCATATTAACTAAGTTGTTATCGAAAATATCATTAACAATCTATAATAACTCTCTTACAACAATTTTCTCATGTCACTTCAAACACTGGTGTCGTTTACAATTCAAACCTATAGTCACCGACACCTGCCACTTCAAACACCACTATTATGTACAGTTCAGACAAGGAACTTTCCCCTACTGGCGTTGACATATGCTGCTTCAAAGACTGCCGCTGCATGCAGTTCAAATGGGAAACTTTCCTCTACTGGTGTTGACATACGCTGTTTCAAAGACTGTCACTATGTATAGTTCAAACATGGAGCTTTCTCTTACTTGCATCGACAAACATAGAGGCTTTGACAGTGGTGACAGTAGACTGAGGACAGGATAAATCCTAGGGTGATGACAATGGCTATAACAACAGTAGGGATGATGATGGGAACAGAAGAGTGTACTCCTTTGCTGTGATCACAAGCACAAAAGAGAGGCTTGATGTATTTTCCATCTCTTGCTATTCGTGGTTTCACTGTGGGTGGACATTCGAACCACAAAAGACTGATTACTCAATTTCTGTCGAATAGGGTTCGAGCTTGCCCTCCCCCAGAGATCCATCTAACCTCTATCCTTTTTGTTAGTGGCGACAATGGACTGAGAACAAGGGATACACTCTAGGGCAAATAGGGCTTGATGGTGACAGAAGATGTTAGTGAGGGTGACAAAAGCTGAAAACCTCACCTAGATAAAGGTGCAATGTCAAGGGCTCCAGCTGGTGTCAGTGGAGGATGTCTGTGACAGTGGCGTCACCATGTGATGGCACTAGCGGAGGGTTTGGAACCCTGAAGTGCTCTGATATCATGCTGGAAAACGTAAGAAAAATATAGCAAAATATATGAAAATAGACATAAGAAATGGAAGGAGAGTTATGTGGAGAGAGAGAGAGAGAGAGAGAGAGAGAGAGAGAGAGAGAGAGAGAGAGAGAGAGAGAGAGAGAGAGAGAGAGAGAGAGAACCTTTGTTCATGAGGATAGAGGGGAGAACAGCAGACAACCAACTCACTTTTTTTTCTAACCCACTGTCCCTTTAATAGGGACAAAATGCCTTTATATATTCCAGCACCACCCAACACTGGCATTTATTGAACTAGGCCAACATCAGTGCCTATCATAACCTAGGCTTCCATCAGATGGGTGCTGTAACAAAGCATAGGTCCAAATTGAAGACAGTTCAACGTAACAAGGGAACCATCACTTCTATAGTTTATTGCCCACCTTGATGAACTGCAAGACTCTTCCTACATTCATGTCAGCACCAGAAAAGTGCCACAAATGCCATTATTAGACTTAGTTCTTCTTCTCATGTTGTTGTATCTTATTATTGCTAAGGTTTTCTCATCAGGAGTGACATTCTGATGTAGTGGACATCATCTTGGGTATGCTAGGTTGAGACAGCATCGAGTCTTTGAGTGGGAAATGCTGCAATCATTGATGTGGTGATTGAGATGAGTGAGATTTACGATGAAAATTGTAATCTCATGAATGCCTTTTTTTGATGTTTGTTCATGTTCGGAGGTGGATTTCTGTGAGTTCCTGGGATGTCATGGCTGTAGTTTTAGAGTCTGAATGCAAGGCTAACATTTTAGAGTCTATTGATATGGGCTAACTATTATGGGTTTTCCATTGCCATGTCTTAGTATGGTGAACCTAATTTTTTGCCCCGCACATAATAACCTATATTGGAAAAATGATCTGGAATTCGGGGTTAGAATTATGTCTTAAAGCAGAATGACTATTTTCCGTTAGCTAATTTCATCAATATACTCCTTTAGGTATATATCTATGATAATTTTATATCTCAGTTTCAAGTAAGCTGATTAGCATTTTAAGTTTAGGGATCTTTTTAAATTTCTGTGGTAAGAGGAAAAAATTGCTTTTTAGTTGGTCTTTCTATTATACTCCCCCTGAAGTTTTCCACTTGTAATTACCTCATTTAGCATAGTTCATTGGAATAGCTTCTCAGTAGTATGTTTTCTGCTGCAGAATGGACACTTTACGAGCAGGTGGCTATTGCTGCTATGGACTGTCAGCAGATTGAGATTGCGAAGGTTCTCTTTTTCATCTGTTTTGAACTTCTGCTTATTCTCCCCTGTCATTATAAATGTAACTTAGGGAAAAATCCGAATTTTTTCTTATGTTAGTTAATTTGTGCTAAATCTGCTTCGATTTCGTTTCACAACTAGAATTTTATTAGTTCTTCCAAAATAAAGGCTTACCTTTAATTAGTGCTACAGGGATTTATACAAAGAACTGTGCTAGGCTAATCGGCATAGCCTCATTGGTGGAACGATGATTTGGAAATGTAGACAGGAATCTACTCCAATGTATTAGGGTATATTTACTTCGATACCCACTTTTTAATTATGCTGAGATGGTATACATCCCATGCCTGAGGAAATCGGCTTAGGGAAGGGCTCTTGAACGATTCCAATTTATAACAGTGAACATGCACATACATTTGTGCCCTCTAGGCCGGTTTCAAAGGGGGAGAGTGATGAATCCCCTTAAAGGAAAGGATCAGCCTATAGTTAGCTGGACGAGATGCGGAAAAGGCCTGCTTATTTGTGGATTCGGATAAAGAATCCATATTAAGTTGGATCCATGAATGATAATAAGCCCAATCTCGAATGTCTTTTAATTAACGAAAGTCCCTATCTAAGATCTAGTCTCGCATCAATGGGGAATCCTTTGAAGTTGGTCGGTAAACAGAGAGGAATGTAGGTTCAAGTTGCATATCTTCCAGTATCACTTTTTTCATGATTAAACATGAAAAATTTGCTATGCACTAGTACCAAAATAATTGCATCCCCTTTCCCAATTTCTCATCCAAGTCATGTCACTAACTTCAGTAATTATCACTGTTTTGCGCATAAGCTGTTATTCATTGATTTGCTTAATGCTATCAGTTGCATAATTTAAATAATTACATCTTTTTTTCTGACAGAGGCTGTTAAAGATTCCATGTCTTCGTATGGCCTATTTTCTCCGGTCTGTAGATGGCTGAAGACTACGAATTTGAACATTTGTCATATTTTTTTACTTTTTGTTACACTAAATCATAATTTGAGTTCCCTGGGCAAGAATATGCCCTAGAGAGCCTTCAGGCCACCCAATTTGATGTTCCCGAAATGCGAATTTGGAAATGAGGGCTCACATGCATGAATTCATGTCGCCAAAGAACACTTGCTCTTTTGTACATGAATTCGCGTTCATGAATCAGTCATGGTGCAAACAATTCACCGTTCAGAAAAAGCATATTTGCGTGGGGTTCCAGCATTGTGTGAACATTTACATGTCTCACTTGAGTAGACAAATTTGTGAACACGAATGAGTGACATTTGTGCTAGCCACTCACCTTCCAGTTAATGTAAATTCGTGTGGTATGCGGTTCCAATCGCTGAATATTATATTTGTGAATATGAAAATTTATTTTTGGCTGTTTTATTTATGTGACAATTTGAATTAATTCAATTGACAAAGTTTGATGACTACTGATGCTTTTGCTTCCTATTGGCCAAATTGATTTCTGATAAAGATTATATGCTGGCATATTTGCTCGTGGGAATCTTATTTCCTGCTCCTTGTTGATAATCTTACTATACTTTAAATTAGAATTTTGATGGTGCCGTAAATTTCCTGAAATAAATTTCTTTTTGGTCTCTTGAGTAGATATTATATTGCTATATTTTGGTTTTCAAGAGTGAAATTTTAGTTGCCAAAAATAAAATACTGAACACGTGAGGTGATATTCCAGGATTGTATAACAACACTTTCAAAGAGATTTCCAGGGAGCACGAGGGTTGGTAAGTTGTTTTCTGTGACGTGGAATAGACTTAAAATTTGCGTACTTTATTTTTCAATTTGGTTTGTCTACTCCTGTCAGTTAGAAATTTGATTTCCCTCATTCTAAATATGTGTACCTTTTTTCCTTGAACTTTTGGCGCATTATATTGATTGAACTTTAATGATCTGATCAACAGAGTCTGTTGTTGTGATCTGGTGATACTAAGGAATGATGGCCGTTGTTTTTATCATTTTTAAAAGAGCTTACCTATTCATTCATTAGTGTGAAGATTAGAAGCCCTAGGATAAGATGATTGAAAAGCATCATGCTATTAAGACTCTCTAAATGATACATTGTGGGATTGACATCAGCATGCCGATAGCTTGTCTTCTTGGTGTTTTCTTAAAGAGTCAATTTATCCTTACTGAAAGAAATGCCCATCTATGAAAACCCATCCAAATTTTTCCCCCTACCAACCCTCATACCCAAGTAGGCCAGACAATTCTAAAATGCCCTTGACCTGTAATCCATTTAGCATACTTATCTTATTTGTCGATCGTGGATTTTGATGTTACCAGCCTAAATGCACTTCACTGATGATGGTCATAGAACATTTGGATCTAAATGGCACCTTCATCCCTAAATGACTTAATCTGACCAATTTCTCCTCCCTGGAGGCCAATCATCCTTAAATGGCAAGATCAGACCAGGGGAAATTTATTTCATTGATGATCACCATTGTACCTTTATCCCCAGATAACCTACCCTGACCAATTTGTCCTCCTTAGAGGGCAATCATTCTGCAGGCGGGCCAAGTAGCACACCAATCTGCGCAAATTCAGTTTCTCTCAGATTCTCTTTCGATCTTGGCTACCGACCTCCTCTCATATCCATAAAGTCAGATATCTCTGACACTGAAGCATGCGTATCATTGTCTGTCGAGCAAAGTGACCGAAAGTGCTCTTCATAGAATGAGTTTCACATTATTCTCTCAGAATTGACCACCCAATTGGTCCCAGTTCCTTGAGATATCATTTTGATGTCCTCAGTCGTATGCCTCATGCTCTTGTCCCATCTTTATTTTTCTCAGTCACCTCTAAAGGGTGCCATTTTCTGTACTGCCTCATTTCCTTGAGTATTGCACAAAAATTGTCTCCACCCATTGGTCAGAAACTCTCTTTTCCATCCTACAATCCTACTGCTGAAATTCAGCACAAGCTTCTCCCTGTTCCTTTGGCGAGTGGCATTCCTATGAATCATGAGAGACATCGTCATATTCGAACCTAGGATCACAACGATTGTTCCCTTCCCTCCCTCATCTTTGTGTTCGTACACTCAGTGACACGCATCTGGCCTCTTTCTTTAAGACACTCCAAAATAAAGATGGTTTTTCAGAAAGGAATACCATATCAAGACAATGTATCTGGGCTACCAACAAAGCCTCATGGAATTTGCCCTTGTACTGACGAAATTTGCTCTAAATTTTTGGAAATAATGGGGTTTCAATTGATTTCCTCGTAGGATTTGTGAGTTGTTCCCTTTCGAGCATGCTGGTGTGTTTATTGGGGGGTTTGAATGAAGAACTTTAATTTCTCATATTCGATCATGAAATAAAATTTTTGAGTACTTCCATTTATTCTTCGTAAACACGCTTCTCTTCCTTTTATCATGCATTATGGTTCCTGTCTCCCCAGTAATATGTAGGAATACTAAAATCATCAACTTGCAGGTCATATTACTCTGTGGTGAGAAACTGTAATAAGAAATTATCACTGTGAAGATCAGTTGCTTGGAAAATAACCAAACCGAAATTTCTACGGTCCCATTTGCTTACATCAGTCAGAGATTACCTGGATATCACTGTGATTTTTGATTTTTGATTTTTGTTTATCTGCAGGGCGGTTGAGTGGAATGCTATCCGAGGCAAAAGGAGAGTTCGCAGAAGCCGAAAGAGCCTATGGACAGATTTTGGAGAAAAACCCACTCGATCAAGTATATATTTTTATTAACTAGAAAATACCATTTTCGTTAGTTTTCTACTTAAAACGAGGCAATAAGCAACCCCACGAATTCAGGCGATTCAAAAGAGGAAAGTAGCCATGGCGAAGGCTGGAGGGGACATCTCGGGTGCCGTGGAACTTCTTAACAAATACCTTGAAATGTACGTACCTACCTACCTACCGGGGGGGTCTCACAAAGAACTATCCATCATTCGCATTATGTTCCGAGCACCATCATCCCCTGGTTCCTGCCGAGTGACGAACTGGGTCGAATTTTATTTCAGATTCATGGCAGATTATGACGCCTGGAGAGAACTCGCAGAGATCTACGTTTCGCAGCAGATGTAAGACAATTCTCGCCTTGCCAGCCATCATTCCGCGGCTCATCAAGATTCAACCTCAGTTATATAAGCAGGCTTGCCCTCTGGTTTTTCACCTTTTTTTTTCTTTTTTTTTTTGTGGGTTGCATAGGTACAAGCAAGCAGCGTTCTGCTACGAGGAACTGATCCTGTTCCAGCCCACGGTCCCTCTGTATCACCTGGCCTATGCTGAGGCGAGTAATTCTCTCCCCTACCCTTCCCTTCTGATTAACATACTCCAAGTGTTCAAACGTTCCCCAGCCTCCTCCTGCTTCGTGGAGAAGAGATAGCCAGGCACAGATCAGTGAGCCAATATCTATTCTAAGAGCTTCCCGCTTCACTGGATTAGGTGCTCTACACAATGGGCGGCCTGGAGAACCTCCAGACGGCCAAGAAGTACTACGCATCCACCATCGACTTAACTGGAGGCAAGAACACCAGGGCTCTCTTCGGCGTCTGCATGGTAAAAAAATAACAGCTTTTTTCCACGTGGGGTGATATATGATCAGAGGAGACGGCCATGGGTTCCTGTGGGCGTGTTTCTTCTAATCTGAGTCGCTCCCCACCATCGCAGTGTGCTTTCGCCATCAGCCAACTGGCCAAGGGCCGCAGCAAGGATCAGGAAAGCGCCGACCTTCAATCCCTGGCCGCCGAGGCCCTTCTGAGGGACTACAAGCAGAGGGCTCCAGACAAAGTAGCCCTTCTCACAGCCACGCTGAGGGGCATGAGGCTCATCTCCTGAGGGCGTCTAGCTTCTGCACTCACAGGGCATGTCACGGATTTTGCAAGAGCAGGCAAAAATCACTTTTTTTCTTTTTGGCACCCCATCTATCTCACTGTGTTAGCAGGCGTAGATAGATATTGCTGTAGCCGAAATAAGGCTTCCAAATCTGCTTCAAGAAGAGATTCTTATAACGAATTTATGAAGGTTTGGATCTAGCAAATTACCCTTACAGGGATTTTAATGCAAGGCATCTGCGACCATCAGAAGAAAGAAAGACCATTCGTTGACCTTTTCCAGATTCAGTTCCAAAAATCGGCATCAATAAGCATCCCTTCTAAAACTCAAGTCCAATCCCAGGAAGGTTTTTAAGCATAAGAAACTCTGGAGAAGTACCCTCTACTCATTCCTTCATATCCGTTCATTCATTCACCGACGGAATGAACTCGGCAAGAAGTCAGTCAACCTAAGATTATCATCAACCACAGCTGCTACTCCTCCCCCACGGAGGCCATGACAAGGACAATGCAGAAGAGGGCCCCGCCCACACGCGATCATCGCTTCTTGGAGACACCGACAGTCTTCCCCCGCCGGCCGGTGGTCTTGGTGTGCTGCCCGCGGACGCGAAGGCCCCAGTAGTGTCGCAGGCCCCGGTGATTCCTGAGAGCCCGGCAATAAAATCAGTCAGTCATACACCACTAATCTCAACAAGTCAACGTTGCCGTGAGGTTGCTATTTGAAGATGATGTTGATGAATTCCCAACAGTTTCTAAGTTCCTCCCTTTTTTTTAATTAAAAAAAAAGGTTTAGCAGGAGCTGATTATACACCGGAGATAAATAGGCAGCTAAACCGAGAGGTGGGTAATCACTGAAAATGGAAAGGTTGAATAGCATGTTACTGGAATTCATACACTCCTTGAAGCATTCGGAGATAAACACAGGCCACATCGATGAACTGGTCCAGGTCATGATTTAAGACACATGTACGGATCTTAGCATCATCGTAGAGAGTGAGAGAGTGGAACAGCAGATGATCTCCTTCAAACGTCGAAACCATTTTTTTTTTTAATTTGGTGTTCATGAACATGCGGTGAAAATAGCCAAAGAAGCAAGCATAAGACGATGAGAGGGGTGTTCTGGCATGCATCAACAGGATAATAGAACAGTAAATGATGCCCGGGTGTAGGGTTTCTATCGAAACAAGAAAGGATTTCTAAAGTAAGTAGATTGGCATGCAGCGAGGAAGCAGAGATCGAAACCCGGATCAGAAAACACGAGAAAGAATATGAAACTTGTGGTGGGGTGGAGAGATTATGTGATCCAAGGACGCCAGACTTCGAGAAAACAACGAGGATGGTTCAGAACAAACCTGATCTTCTTCAGACGCTCAAGATCATCTCTCAGCTTCATGTCGAGAGCGTTGGAAACGACCTGGGAGTACCTGCCGTCCTTGTAATCCTTCTTTCTGTTCAGGAACCAGTCGGGGATTTTGAACTGACGAGGGTTGGCAACGACCGTCATCAGGTTCTCAATTTCGGCTGCGGAGAGCTCTCCAGCCCTAAGATCCCATCAGAATGGAGCAACCGTTTAGTCTCCGTTGAACAAGACGATGAAAGTCGATAAAAAAAGTAGTGAATTTTGCCTAAGTAGTTTCCTATGTCCTCTGTCCAGAGAGAAAGTTCAAATGCGCTGGGACGAAACACTGCGAGGAACAAACGCAGATCATAGTGGCGAAAGAAATTTTCGCCGCTAAAAAAAATGGCTTCATCAAAGAAGAAAGACGTTGACGAACTGCCGCGTCAATATTACAGAAATTAAGTTTGCAAGTTCTTCACAAAAATGAAGAGTCCCCGGGAAACTTTACAAAACCATACTCGAATTTGTTCCACCTCGAATCGAAATATAAAAGTCTCAACAGTAAGGAAAAATGGCCGCCTCGCATGACACATCTGCTTCGACATACGAAATCCAATTATTCAAGAAACACTCGTGCTAAAACCCCCGCAACCCGATCGCAAAATTCCATCAAACAGCGTTGGCCGGCTCGAGGCCATCGGAGGGGACGGTCACCTCTTGTTCATGTCGATATCTGCCTTCTTGCACGCGATGTTGGCAAAGCGGCGCCCGACACCCTTGATGGAGGTGAGGGCGAACATGATCTTTTTCTTCCCATCAACGTTCGTATTCAGCAGACGCAGAATGTGCTGGAAGTCCTCGTTCGCGATCAGAGACTGCAACACGCCCCGAAAAAAAATACGTCAAAAAAAAATTACGACACCAGTGGAGCTCATTCCGACCAGAAATCCGAAGAGCAAACAGCCTGGGAGATATAAAAACAAGAAGAGAAAGACCAGATTTTTGATGGGATCATCAGATGGGGAACTCACCATGGCTGCGGCTAGGGTTTCTCACCGCTGCCGAGGCTCTCCAGGGTCCTGAAACTGGCGCGAGAAGAGAGCTAGAGAGACGAAGCGGCGGCGGCCTGCGTGGGCATAAGAAGTCGAGTAGCCCTAGGAACTCCCACGAAAGGGGAGGCCCTGACCGTTCGTTTTTCCAGATGCGATCTCTACCGTTCGTCTCGCAAACCTTAGTGAGTATTAACATGCGGCGAATCTTACTGGCCTGGTCGAACCACGGACCGTCTCTAACTCGAGGTTGTATTTGTTATTTTTTTTATGTAGAAATGTTTTCCCATGTTTTTACATTAAATCTTATATACCATAAAGAGTATTGAAATACCCGGTATAAATATTTAATGAATATGTGTAAAATCTACAAAGTTTAGTCGTGAGCAGAAATTTCCATGTCTCTTATGTGGTTCTAGAGCATAAGAAAATGTTTATTTATTGTTATTATTTATATATTCATGGCTTACCATATTTATTTTATTTATGAAGTTTTCTGTTTTAAAAAATTCTTAATATAGATCATATATGGGTAATTTGAGGGGAAGAGAGATTGTAAATTTGTTGAAACATGTTCATGTTCCTTATTGCACCTTAATAGGAATCCTATAGTGACATGTCACTTGAGATAAACTAATAGATGGAATTATGAGCAACTTTAGACATAATCCTAGCTTAACTTCAAAAATTATAGAAAAAACCTTTTTTGATGTCCTTAGGCATATTTTTGATATTCTATTTATGAGAAAATTATTTATTGACTTTAGATATTTTCCACAAATTTATAATAATTGTTGAATATATTTCATGTATTCAATTATTTATCTATCTCGTGAAATTATGATTGATCATTGAATCCAAGGGATTAAATCTTTAGATCAAAAGATTTAATGAATAGTTGAAGTGCCACATTTATGTAAATAAATATTTATTAAAGAATATAAATTAATATGGATAAATGAGAAGACGTAATATATGTTTATTAATTTTGATTCATTTATATATATATTAATAGACTGTTTAAATATATTAATTTATGTCTAGTTACATGTATTATGTAAATATAAAATATTTTAGAAATAAAAAATTATTTGCAAGTTTCAAACCTTGAAATTGGACGGTGACATGTCAACTTCTTACGTAGAAAAAATGGTTATCATAATGTTTGTAGTTGAAGTCAATCCAACATAAATTTTGTTTACCTATGAGAGACTAATATCTAGTTCAAATTTCAAATCGAATAAAAAAAGTAAATTATGAGATTCAAATTAGTCAAAGCTTGCTACTATATATTTCAGAAAAATGGTAAGAATTTTAATTACTTTATTGATTTTATTTGACCATTTCAAAATGAGAAATTGCTAGAAGATGATGCCATATAAGTAAGAGAACTAGGGATACAAGAATAATAGATTTTATAAGGCTCTACATCGACCTATTATCTCCACGATCAAGGTATATTAACCACAAGCTTTGTGTGTAGATTGTTTTATCTAACTTTTATTCATTTTTGATAATCAAGAACAACCTTTAAATCTTTTAAACACACTCTTCATTAGGTCCAAAAATATTTGAGTGGTAAGGGGAGAGGCTTTGAACAAAATCATGAGGGCTTTGTACTTCGTGTAGCTTCTTGACATAGTAGTGATGGGGAAGATAAACAAGATATGAGCTTGAATCCACAAAGCTCCAATATTAGCGAAGAAACCAACCTCTAAATTCATAAATTCAAAGTCTTCAACCCTTGAATTCACAAAGGGGGTGCCTGAATCTACAAGCAACAAGGAAAGGTTCTCAAAGTAGAGAAAACTGATTCAACTAAAAAGTGAGGACCTCGGGTTATAATGGGGGCCTTTATATAGGCCTATAAAGGAGGTGGGGCGCTCCCAAAAGAGGAATCCTGACAGATCATAGGGACAGTCTGACTAGCATTGAAATGACTTAAAATAGACTTTGATAGAGTGAGATCTTGGACATATCCTTTAGAAATATTCTGACTAACTCTGAAATGACTTGAAATAGACTTTAACATGTAGATATAATGAATAGATCTTAGATATAAATTCTAATAATTTGAGATCTTGAGCATATCTTAGGTACAAATTGAATCATATTAAAGTCCCTTCTAGAAGGAAAGAGACATAAAGTACCTTCTAGAAGTGAAAGGACATAAATTAGAAAATAAATATTACTTTTTGAACCTCCAACCCATTAGTGACATATGTGGGCTCCCTTTGTAACACTTTTCACTTTATGGCTCAAATTTAGGATAGTGGGTCCAAATTTGAAGTTAAGACTTCAACTTGTGTCTTGGGCTACATCACTTCTAAAGGACTAGATCTCTATAGAGATTTAATTAGTTTGATTGAGATGTTAGACTCATGAAAACTAATGTATATTTTTGAGAGAAATAGTAAAGTATAATAAAAAAAAATCATCTAAAATTAGAAGTAGCTAGGTGAGGGGTGAAATAATATAAAAAGGTTGTCTTCTTTATGAGGGAGAGAATTGAGCGAAAACTCACAAAAGGAATGAGAAAGAGAACTTATTTATGGATAGGAATGAAAAACTTAGTTAGAATGTGTGTTGACACATTCACTCACAAGAAGAAAATCTGAGATTATAAAAAATTAATTCATCCCCTTTCTTAGTATTTCACTTAGCCCCTTAGATTTTACACCCTTTAATAAATGTTGATTCTAATAGTCACCCATTCACCTCTAGACATGGAGATGAATAATATAGAGAGAGATTTTACTAGTATAATTTAAAAAATGATTGATTGTTGAGAGTTGGGGAGGACACTATTCATGTTTAGTGATTGACTTTTCTTGATTTATTTAGGACTTGTAAGTTAAAGTACGATTGAAATAAATCTCCTCACATCTATACATATTTCGTTAGGATGCAATTTTATTGGCCACTTTATGGTATTGTAGCTTTTATATAAAATTTCCTTTTTTTAGCTTTTTTCATTATTATTTAAGAAGAAAAAATGGAAAATGTTATAATGAACTCTAAAAATTGTAGATTTTTTTCATAAATTATGTTAGAGAGTTTCAATTCAATCAATCATTTCAAGAGTCATGAAAGTGCTTAAATATTTAGAGATGTAAAATGATCATTTAATCCCTAGGTACATTTTTTGTAATATTATGCTTATTTCATTTCTTGTATCTATATTTAATGGCTAAATTATTTATGTTGATGCCCTTGGGCATAGATTTTGATATTACAATTATATGAGAAAAGATATAATTCATATTTGATATTGTTTACAAGATTATCATAAATGTCTTATACATTTCATGCAAATAAACTCAATTATTTATCTTGTGAGATTAGGCTTAATCTTGAGATTAAGTGAATTGATGAATAAGTAAAGTGACGAATATATATAAATAACTATTTGTTTTTCAATAAATATTTAATAGGTAAATAAGACGATAAATGATGGTATATTTTTAGTTCATTTATTTGTGATTATTTAATCATTTAATTGTAATAATTTATTTATTAGTCACATGCATCATTAAAAGAAAAAATAATTCGAAATATTAAATGAGCTCTTGTGAGTCTCAAATCGAAAATCTAGAAGATGACGAATCGGTTGCTTACGTAGAGATAATGACTAAATAAATATTCAAATATGAAGAAGTTGTCAACAAAAAAGTAGTTTGCTTATGAGAGACAAAACTTTAATTTAAATTTTAAATTAAACAGACTAGGGAATGACAAGATATTGAATTCAAAATGGTCAGAGGTCGTGGTCACACATTTCGAAAAATGATAAGTATTTGAATTGACTTTTTAATTTTATATCTTGAGCAAAATACGAAAATTTATTGAAGGACGATGTCCTACAAGTAAAAGAAGTTAAAGAGATCAATAACAATGATTCCACTTTGATCAACAATGAAAAATCTATCTTATGATTAAGAAACATCATTATTGAGCTTTAACCTTGAGCATATTACATTATCCTTCTTCATCAATGATTGATGATAAAAAAAAGCTTGGATATTTTAATAAGTCTCTTCATCAAGCCCTAAGGTAATTGAGTAGTGAGGGGAGAGTGATTTTAGACAAAGGCACAAGATACTCTAAGCCTTGTTTGGCCTAGAAGGGGGGGTTAGATATCTAAAAAAGTCGAACATGAGGTATTGGGCTATTGATTTTATTAATTTTAGTGTGTATTTTTGAAGAAAATAGTAGAAAACTAGTAAGAAAGATCATTTGGGTTTGGAAATAACTAGGTGAAGGGTGAACTAGTATAAAAAGTTTTTGTCTCATATTGAGGGAGAGAAACTTGTGAGAAGAAACTACCAGAAGAGAGAGAAAGTAAGCCTACGCATAGATAATCACATAAAGCCATGTTAGCACATGTGTTGACACATCGATTATCTAGAAAGAAAATTCAAGATTATTGAAATACCAATTCATCTATCCTCTTGATATTTTGCTTAGCCCTTAGATCTTTCAATTTCTACTCATTTCTTAAATCTGAAATTAGAACATTATTGTTTCAATCAATTTTTCACCACCAAAACTATCAAGGCTCTTAGTGGCAACACCTATTTGTTAACTCATGTAAGGAACTATTTGAGCTTAACTAATAAGATATCATTACAACTTATTTCAAATAAAACTTATGAATAAGATGTATCACTCTCTTAATATTAGTTGTATGTCCCTCTAATATTTATGAACACAAGGATTGACAACTTTGTACCTTGTGAATTGAAGGCCTGATTTCTATTTTTTCATGGACTCTTGTTCCATCATGTGATTAATTTTGGTGGATTCAAGAGGCATTATTTTTATCCTTGGGGATTCAAAGATCTCTACCTCAATACTTGTAGAGTAAGGGATTGAAGGAATCATGTATAGACTAAAAGTTAGATTTCTATGCATTTGCAACTTCCACCATTTATATTGATATAGTCTCAAAAAATCAAAAAAACCAAGTTGATGTTGAAGGGATCTAAGCATTTTGATGATTAAAAGCTTTAATTAAATAAGCATCATTGATAAATTAATGATATGAGGAATGTGTGGAATGCTATATTTCATTGAATAGAATTATAATCATTATAGTGAGAGAATGTGAATTAAATAATTCTTATTATGAAAATAGAGACACTCATAGTCTCAAGACCATCCATTGAAAATTGAATTTAAAGGAAAAGATAATTCGTCAAACATGTTGTTTTTACAAGACTTGTAAATTTATTATTTAACCCAAGGGGAAAATGGTCTACATTTATAACATAGTTAATTAAAATGAGTTTGTCTTAAATATGATATTATTGGATTGGTTACTCAAAAAATCAATGCAACCAAGTATGCATCCAAATTCAAAATATGTAAATAGTTATGAATTTTATAATATTCATAAATTGGTTTTTTTATTTATCATAGGGACAGATGTGGCCCATTAAGGTCCATTTAATTAGCCATTAGGCTATTTATTTGACATCATAAGTCGAGGATGAAAAGATGACTTTTGCTGAATGAGGGAAGAAATGAATAAAAATTAGGATACCTAGAATCAAATAGAGAACCTCAAATCTATTCTCATTGTCATTCTCATCCTGAAGGTATACCCAAACAAATTCTTCTAGTTTGAAGAATTTTTTTAGTTTATGCAATTGAGCTTATGTAACTTTTAAAGTTCCCTTCCTATTATTATTTTAAAGAGCTTCACAATGTTTGTCTTCTTCCACAATAAGTTGATCTATCATTCAAGAGGATGATGGTACATTTGAACTAAATATTTAATATTCTTGATCTTGTACTTGAAAGAAAAATTAATGAACTTTTGTATTACCTCTCATGTGTTATAAAGGTTTGTTATAGCTTCATGTCTATTGGATAAATAAACTTATGGAGTTTATGCTATCAAAGTTGCTACATTGTCCTTGAATCTACTGAGAGATTCTAGATTTATGGAGTTTATGTTGTAACAGGTTGTGAGAAAACCTAAAAATATATTGTGTGATATAAACTCATAAAGTTTATATGGTAAGAAGGTGTTAATATCATGAAATTAGTTGTATTCTTGAGACTACAACATTGAAACATAAATATTGACTTTACAAGTGGATATAAGCAAATATGCAGTCAAAAAATTATAAAATCATGTGAATTCATCTCTTTTTAATCTCATTGAATTAATTTTAAGAATTTATTTTGAAGATATAAAATAAGAAAATACAAGATTCATTTACCAACGACTAATTTATGGTCCTATTGATTTATGTGACTAGTCAATTGGGGACTCAACAAATCATTTCTTGTAGACTTAAGAATTGACTTTCATTCTTTCATCACTCTTAAAATAATGGCATCCTATCAATAGATTTGTTGGTGTAAAAGAGAGGAACTTTAGCAATGTGAAAAGTCATTAACAATACAAGTATTGTAACAAATAGAGGGAATCAATTTGTTGATCATGAAGACACATTCATGTCTACAATGTCAATGGATACAAGTTATGCTTAATTTTTTTCAACATTCTCACATAAAGTTTGTTTTAGATGCCAAATCTCACTCAATTGGCCATTTAACCCATTCTTGTAACTCCTTTTCACTAATGTCTATAATACTTCATAGTAATAAGTGAGCTTAATTGGGTAATTTTGTAATGAAAAAAACTTGGTAATTTTAAGACATGAAAAGTGTGGTATAACCTTGATTCAAAAGTGCATACATAATATTTAACTAGTAAGATTATATGGTTTATTGTTTTGGGTTTTTTTTATGTGACATCCTTATTTTTGTGGTGTCATCGTTAATTGGAGAGTTTATAATCATCTCCCATGACAACTCACCCACTTAGTTCATAGCATTTAGGGTTTTAGGATTTAGAGTTTAAGGTTTTGGGTGTAGTGTATAGAGTTTAGAGTTTTGGGTGTAATGTATATGTGATAAGTCTTCATTATCATGAGTTAATAATTTAATGATATGTTAGTTTTAGCCTTAACTTATGATAAATAGACTTATATTTATGTTAAATTGTGAAAAGTGATTTATAGTTAGATAATATAAAATTTTGATTAATTACATGATTTTATAATCCTATTTTTTTGAGGTAAATGAAAAAAGAGTAAAAAAATAAAAAGATTTTAGAAAATTATAAAAAATGTCGGTTAGCTGAGGTTGCAAGTAGGTTGGAGGCTTAGTAGGGTGGAGTCGTAGAGTGGCTAAGGACCGTGAGCTCAGGGCTCAAGTGGCTAAAGATGAATTGCGAGCTCGAAGGCTCAAGCAGCTTACATGTGCGTCACTCTCCTTCCACATCATCGATGGCCAACCGGGCATGGGGCAAGAAGTGGTTGTACACATGTGGATGAGAGGTCCCTATTGATGGTTAGAGGAGCCACCATTTTTTATTCACCTCAAACGCCGGTAGATAATCAATGTGGGACTAAATCTATCGCTCATAACTTTCTTTGCATAATTATAAATGCCCAAAATACCTCTTCATTACCATGATGAAAATATTCTTGTGATGTCACAATATAAAGGCATTATTGTACTTATTTCATCTCTCTCTCTCTCTCTCTCTCTCTCTCTCATGGTAGGCAACTATCGAGGAAATCCTGATTTTTGGTGAGGGATTAAGCTTCAAAAATCACCAAAATCTTGGAAAAAACTTAGTCAATGCAATTTGTGGAGCATCAGGGCTGAAATTAGTGAATAATTCTAGACAAAACATCGTAAACTCAATGAAAAAATGATCTCTGATTGATTGACAAATGAGCCATCATTGGGAAGAGGACGATTCATCAGAAAATGAGTTGCCACTTATTGAGAGTGTACTAGAAGCGATAAAGGGCCTCCTCTTGCTGTGCTAACTTAAGGATGAAGTCCTTGAGATGCGCCCCACCTCCATCCATCTTACCTTCATCAAGTGACAGCCGTTAGAGGGCCACATCGTCATTTTTCCGTTCTGCTAGGTGATAGTTGCTGAAAATGATTTGGCGACATATTCCATTAATTTCTAGACTTCAAAAGAAGATAAAGAGATTGCTTACTTCATCTTTGTCCAATGAGAGCTTTTGAGGCTGTGAACATTGCACAAATTCTTTCTTGAACATGTAGAATTCTGACGATCATTGTTGCGAAGCTAAAACTCTATTTTTCCTATTTTAAACTTTATTTTCATTTAAATTAGTAATATTTGGCACGATTTCAAGTTTCAATATCCTTTATCATTGAGTTACGATTCTTCAGGCTTTTACATACCTTAATTTGACCCATTAAATCAACGATAATCACTTACGAAAGAATCTCTATCTGAATCGTGTTCTTCGCGCACTGATGTCACCATGATGTCATAGCCATCTCATTTGCTCCACAATGAGATGTAGGGTTTATGGTTTAAGATTTAAGATTTAGGGTTGAAGGTTTAGTATTTGGGGTTTAGGGTTTTGCATTTAGGGTTCAAGGTTTATGATTAAGGTTAAAACATATGCTCTTTGAATGACTAGAATTTCTCTTGAGCTTATTTTATCTACTTAAAATAGTCTTTCTTTGATAATCATTTCAAATGTGTTACAAGGAGTCTTTGTTAACAGAAAATTTATATGATATAAAATTAAATTCATAATAAATTCTTAGAGTTCTAACATTTTAGTCCATTCTTATACTCAATTAGTTAGCAACATGTCCTAGGTGACAAATTTTAGTCACTTACAAAAACATTAGTTAAAGTTCAAATATTTCTAATGAGTATGAAAGAGTTTATGGAATGCCAATCTCCTTCATTAAATATAGTGATATCTAAATCTGATAATTAATTTTAAAAAAGTTGAGTTATTTAACGTTCATTTTTTAGGCTTATTTATTGAGGGTATGAAAAATCATAAGATGATCTGAATTTTGGTTTTAAGAGCTTTAGTTCCTTTGATGATTACTAAAGTGTAATACATTAATCTCTAATTAATATTTTTTTTCTACCTTCAAAGTTTGAATTCCTAAAATTAATTTAGATAATTAAACTATGTGAAAAGTACTTGAGGTAAAATGATTCATATTGGGATGTGAGTTTGTGCCATAGATGGTCACATTATTGTTGGAAGAGTAGATACAATAAATGGCATATCAAAATTTGAAGATTTTTAATCTTTATAATTTTAGAAGATTAATGAGTATGTTTTGAATTTAACTTCTAGGTGCATAGATGACCTTAAATGAACACCATTTAGTGCTGAGCATTACAAGAATTTTCAGCCAATGTTAAGGTTTGGGAAAAATAGAAGAAATTAGAGAGACCATCTTCATATCTATTCTCATCCTCCAAGGAATTCAAACTTCAATCTTCATCCTTGATCAAAACCAAACAAAGGAAATCAATAGTCTTCAACCCTTCATTATCTTTTACCTTCATCAAATACTTCTTTAACATAGTGTAAGTTTTTCATGCAAAATTTTTATATAGACTAAGTAAAAAAGCTGAATTGTTCTCAACTTTGCTCAAGGTTTACCAAAACCTTTATATTTAGCACTCATGTTTGATGAAGCATGTATATTTAGTAGTTATTCACTGGAGCCAAAGAAATGATAACATAGATTTGGTGAAGCCTCGAAATTTAATGAATACGTTTACCAATACTTGGATATTTACTAGTTGGTTTTTTCGAATTTTAGAATCTAGAGCATATCATCGTTACAATCTGTATATTCAAAAGAGGCTTGTAGAGTTCATAGCTTTAATATGTTTCAATCAAAATTTAATAGAACATAAAGAGTTAATCCATAGAGAATTGGTTAGACTTGAGAGATTGTACTATAGATCAATACTTTAATTTATTTTGAGAATTATATTTAATGCAATATTGATGTGTTATAAGATCATTACTGAAATTTATAAGATCAAAAAGTCACCTTACACTAAGACTTTATAAGTTTATCTCTCCACACTAGACAATAGGGTAGTACTTTAACTTTTTCATTGTTACCATTGCTCCCTTAAGTTAGTTCACATGTTGAATAAGAAATGAGTTGTTAAGTGCTTCCCTTGTTTGATAGACTTTTAAATGCTTAAAGAGGCTTAGATGTTGTTCCACTTACACTAGAAAGAGAATGATGATTCCAACATGATTTAATTTCTTAGATGTTGTTTTGAAGGTAATTGAGACAAATTCTTTAGAGCTCAATAATTCATCCCTTGAAATTCAACTAATTAAGATTTGATTGGCCAAAGATGTCTTGGTTGAACTTTTGTTTTCTAGAACAGTTTTTATTGTCAACTTAGTTGAACACATTTTGACCAAACCATTTTGTATAAAGTAGCAGATTCTTTGAATTCTTTGTTCTCCTAATGTATCATGATTAATTACAAATGGTTGAGGTATCCTACAGCTTGTTGATACAACTTGATATGTTTCATCTTAGAGAAATTCTAGTTTGATGTGTTGGATCTTTTTTATGTCAATCCATTAGTCGACTTAGTGTCATTTTTGATGACTTCCTCTCTTCTCAATTTGACTTTGTGACACTTGTATCACATCAGTTTGATTGACCCACTTGGGGCTTATGATGATTTTTTTTATTTTTCAATCAATTTTATTTACATAATATGCTTTTTTCTTGATAATGTAATTATTCTTTTAGATCTTTGCCTTGAGAGTTCTTTTTATTAATTTATGTTTGAGCCATAATTAAATAGCAAAGAGATTGGATCCAACAATTTAAATCTTACTGATTATAAGTATAATAAAAGCATATTAATGATCATTTTTTTATTTTACTATCATTTATGAACAGAGAATAATTAAAGGTGTGAATTTATAGTTAAGGATGAGGGCAATTTGAGTATGTAGACTTCTGAATTAAGTGGAGATGAGCTACTGTTTGATATTAAATTGTTGTATTATCTGCTATGTGTGGAATCATAAGCTAAGTGAGCATAAAATCACAATAAATTATTGAGTTTTCTTATTTGATTGCCTAAATCATTTAAATGGAGTCGACTCATTTATGTTGTATAGTCTTGATGAAATGCATAAAATCTGTTCATATCTTAACATATTATACAAATATAATTAATTATCCCACCCTCTCCCCCTCTAATTCAGCTAATTAGTAGATTAATGTGGGATTGTCTAACATGTTATGCAATTGCTTTAGTGAACCTCAAAACTAGTATAAATGGAATATTCCTTTGGAATGTTGTTTTTTAGTGGTTTGTCATTAAGGATTGTCAACATTGAAGGAAATTATAGTTTCTCAACTTAGGCATTTAAAATAGTTCCCAAAATCAAGGAGTAAGATTTTTCCTTATAACAAGAAGATAAGGAGAATCAAATGTTATTGAGCTTGGGTTCAACGCAACATGTAGGCATCAAAAGAGGAACCTACTTCATCAAAACAAAACAACACAACTAGTTTCACAAAAATCGACACATACTTCTTGGTCTAGGGTGTTGAAATCAAATATCATGCAATAAGTGGTCTAGACATTTTAAATTAAGAAACATATTTGGGAATTATATTTGTTTTACTTGATTTGTGCATTTGACTCAATTTGCCCTATTTTGAAAATTGCACTAGAGCTATGCCTATCTTGATATGATACTAGGATGGTGCATTATTCTTGATACTTTGTGAACATTTGCTTGCCATGGAGGAGAATATTTATAAAACAATAATGTCATGACTTGATTGCTTGTATGGTAGTCGTAATTCTTAACCCTTTTCATTCACTCATGGACTCATCATACTTGATACATGGTAAACTTGATGTAGATTATAGTTATTAAATTCATTAGATTGCCCTCAATTTGGCAACCTTCGATCTAAATTTTACCCTACTATTTAAATGTTTCACAAGAACTTGAGCCGTGATCTTAGCAAAAAATGATTTTGCATGAGCCAAAGTACACCAGGGTTGTAATTGTTGAAAAATTCTTGTCCACCATGGTGGAAATGATACAATTTAACTACTACTTGAGAATATTAGATGATGAAGAAGGAAGAGGAGGAAAAGGGGATGAACAAAACCCTAAATGATGTGCCCTCTTTTCCACTTCTCCTCACTAGTAATAGATTGTGCTCCTATTTTTGACCATGAAAACTGTTTAAACTAGCTCAAAAGGGTTTAATTGTTTGAGCCACAATCACCCATGGTAACCTTGGTTGTCAATTAAGTATGCATTAAGAGCAAGATCTGGATACAAGTACGCATGAAATCTCTCTCTCTCCTCTCTCTCCCTCAACCTTGCCATCGGGGGTGCCCATACAATCTGAAACTGGGCCGAATCTCTGAAAGGGCCCATTGATCTCGATATCATACCGAAGAGAAGGGAGTCTTGGCCAGTAAGGCAGCCGGGACTTGAACTGGGGCCCACCTTGGTGTAGCGGGAGTACCCATCTCTCGTCAAGTGAAGATATGGGAGGGAGGTAACCAAACCGAGGGTGAAGTGTATGACAGCTTCTTCCTTAAACCCTACCGGTTAAAACCCTCCAACGGCGCGCCAGCTCCTCTGGATCATTCCAATGGCGAGTCAGAAGAGCTAGGGACCTCCTCCCAGCCGAAGAGAGAGGAAGATTAGGGGAGGATGGGGGTTGCTAGGGCAGTGGCTGCCGCCGTGGCGGCCGTCGTAGCATCCTCGTCTCTGACGAAGGAGAATGTGTACGCCGACGGTCCTTTCCGCTTCTCGCCGTTTGGTTCTACTTCTCCGTCGCCGGCGCCTTCGTCTTCGTCCCCACCTTCATCTTCGTCCCCATCTTCTTCTTCGTCCTCTCCATCTGGGGCTCACGTCCCTGCACCAGAGAGCTCCGGTGCAGCTGCTGCAGTGGCGGACAAGCCTGCGGAGCAACCGAAGGTTCGAAACGACAACCCGAGAACCACGGCCTCCGGGTTCGATCCAGAGGCACTGGAAAGGGGGGCAAAGGCCCTCAGGGAGATCAACAGCTCGTCTCAAGCTAAGAAGGTGTGTGGATGCAGTGGTTGTCTGTGACGTGTCGTAAAGTTGATCGAATATATAATTTGACTTTTTCTACGGGTATGGTCAGGTTTTTGAGATCATGAAGAAACAGGAAGAGACCAGGCAGGTTGAGTTGACGGCTAAGAAGGCGGAGTTCCTGGCCCTGCAAGCTCAGCATGAAACTGTACGGTTGTGTGGATGTTAACCACTGTGATCCATCATTCCATTTATTTAATCATTCCTTCTTGTTTGAACATTAGTAGCCTTTTGAAAATCGGCGTTATTTTTATCAATGGCTGTGACACAGGATGTGTGGGTCATCCAACAATGTAGCCCTTTTCAAAATTCCTTGTCTACTCAACTATTAATTGCTGCTTCTATACTTAGAAGTCATGCTCTTTGGCATATGCCAGAAAGAGAGATTTCGTACTACCATATATACACTCTGCTATTGTAATGATTCTATTTCTGTCAGTTAATGGGAACATCTGCTCTTAAATGGGCACCTGTAATTACTGAAAAAGCAAGATATACCGTGGCTGATAGGATTTAATATTGGACATGATCACCTCTGTGCAGTGCTGAAGTACATAGTGCTTGATCTGCTTCATGTTCTTGGAAAATTCTTTATATTTACTTGTTCATGGGTTACTAATTGACATGATTCTGATGTTCATAAGACTTATCTTTCAGGAAAGGCAACGGGTAATCTATGATGAGCAAAAAAAGT
Organism: Spirodela polyrhiza; assembly: GCA_024713555.1. Lineage (NCBI taxonomy): Eukaryota > Viridiplantae > Streptophyta > Magnoliopsida > Alismatales > Araceae > Spirodela > Spirodela polyrhiza. The sequence goes on along the minus strand of CM046537.1, from coordinate 3,613,751 downwards.
TAACTCAACAGCAGGCGCAAGTAAAAGCTCAAATGTCCCGTTATGAGGATGAATTAGCACGGAAGAGAATGCAGGCATGCTTTAAACTTTATTTGCGTATGAAATCATATTAGACAAGATAAAATTAATTATTTTATCCTGTGTGCAGGCAGAGCATGAAAGCCAAAGAGCAAGAAATCAGGAGCTTGTGAAAATGCAAGAAGAATCATCGATCAGACTGGAGCAAGCACGACGTGCTACTGAAGAGCAGATTCAAGCACAGCGAAGGCAAACAGAAAGGGAGAGGGCAGAGATAGAACGGGAAACAATCAGAGTGCGAGCACTGGCAGAAGCAGAAGGAAGAGCTCATGAGGCTAAACTAGCAGAAGATGTAAACAGAAGAATGCTAGTTGAGCGGGCCAATGCGGAGAGAGATAAATGGGTTGCAGCAATAAATACAACTTTTGACCATATAGGAGGTGCGAATGGGTTACTCTAATCCACACAATTTCATGTAATTTATGCATTCATTTGTATTTTTCTGATTTCTTATCATACAATGAGATTATGCATTTTAAAAAGATTTAATGTATAAAAATATCTTAATGTTCAGAGCTGATGGCGAAAAATGAAGGTACAAATTGGATTGATGAATGCATTAATTTTTTTTTCTTGCTACAACACAATCTTATCATCACTTGAAGTTGGGCTTGGGTTTGCTTGGGAATAGTTGGGCCTCGTGGCTTCAAATGACAAGCCAAGCGTATGATAATGTGACATGAGTGGGTTTATGGGAGCAGAAAGGTCCTCCAATGTGGGTTTTGTATACCGTTAATGGAAAATCTTCATGAATGCCTTTATAAATGGTGAGGAAGCTGAAAGAAATTGTTTAAGGGTTGTACGAATGCAATGAATTTTCTGGTGGTCGTCTTTGGTTTTAGAGGATAGTCTGTGTCTATTTTTTTAAGTACTAGGCAACGGAAAAGGGGATCCCATGACGGAAGGGGATCCTGTGTCTATTTGACGGACATTTTATTATAAAAAAGAAGCTGAAAAAGAATAATTGTGAGGAATCTTCTATGCAGTAAGATAGGGTTGAAGCTCAGTGATATCATTTTGTTTGGCATGACGAGGGGACGTTTTGGACTAAGAGACCTGGGGGCTAGAAATGTTGCATTTCTGAGCAAATGCTTATGATGGCTAGGATGAAATGGTCTTCATTTTTGTTCTTGAGGCATTTTATATGACATACTTTAATTCGTTAGCTGGTTTATTGAAGGCAAAAAATGCCTGTCTCAAGTTGTGATTCATGAAACACCGTTGACCTCAGGTTGTGATCCTCGATCTATCATTTTTGGTTTGGGGTTTTCTCTATACAAGCTTATGGGCCGTTTAGTTTGATGAAAACGATGTAGAGATCTGAGGATTGTGACAAAGGAGATGACAAGTTATTTAAGAATTGGATCTCAGTTATTTTCGACACATCTTATGAAACTTGTTTGTTGGGAAAGACTAATGGCCTTATGTTGGCATGATATATAAAATTGGGTGATTCGGTTTCGGTGGGAGTATCTGAGCTCCCCTGAGGTTAAGGCTTGGGAAAAAATGACTTCTTGAGGTTCTCTTAGTCCCCAGTGGAACGAGTAATTTTAGTTGATCTATTTGAAGATAGTACAGCCACACTTACAGGTCGCAGATAAAGAACCGAGGAAAAAGGAAACCAGGTGCTGCCATCAACTGCGACCACTGTGGTCCGCGAGCTGTCATGCACTATTCCTCTGTATGCTAGCTCAGTCTCCCTTCTGGAGATGATAGAGGATTAGGGAGATACATTAGCAGGGGAGGGAATTAATGAAGGATGTGGTCTTTATTAAAGTATTTGATTTAGAACCTTAATACATTTACACCATATATTTATTATGAACACCATAAAATTTCAGATCTTTTTGTTTTTTCTAACTGTATTTGGTTTTTCCGTGTATTGGGGATTTCACATATCTAATTCTGATTCAAATAGGATAAGGGCTCCTGAGATAGGGATCTGATCAGATTTGGAAGTAAATATTTGTAACTTTCTGAAGGTTTGCCATATTCCATATCCTTGTTCTACATTGTTCCTTTTCTTAACCCTTTTATGATGCATAAATTTTAGGGGGTGCAACAGTGGGTCAGGACTATTTGACTGCTACATATGTAAAAGAAATGTAGGTTCAGTCTTTACTTTTTCTCCAAAAGAACAGACTGATCGATGGAGCAAGCCATTTGACCACACTTCACTGCAAGGGCTAATGTTTAAATTTGGACCTTGGGAGGTTTGCCCTTTGATCTAAGTTTAAGATTTGAAAGCATGGTTACTCCATGCTTGACTTCGTCAATCGGATGTTCCACCACCACACATGTTAAACATACAATTGATGGTAGTTATTGGCGGCAGTTTCTACTTTAAGATTGGTTAAATCGTGATTTTTATTTCCTGGTTAATGTCTGTGTTTAGGGACTTATCTGATTGATCGGAGTAATATGATGTTTCCCGTTTTATCTTAACATTGTCTAAATTATGCCATTTGGTTTTCCTGGGACCAATAATGCAGGTGGTTTTCGGGCTATATTGACTGATCAGAATAAGCTGATCGTGGCTGTGGGAGGTGTAACTGCCCTTGCTGCAGGAGTCTACACAACCAGGTTTTCTTTCGCTTTTAGAGATTTTATTCCCCATTCAGCATCCATTTATGCTCTTTATTTCCTCACAAGGAGCATACATTGCAGTTTGAATCTTAATGCAACAACAACATGATCGCCCTTTTTAGTCACTGAGGACATTTTCCACATTTCTAGGCTTCGATGTTGAGCTACCCTAATTTATCCAAGACCTAGCTGTACGATAATTCATTGTGTTGCATTAGATCCACAACATTATGTTACATGGTGGATGTGAGTCATAATTGACCAGAAAGGGCTTCATCAGTGCCCTTATCCACATGAGGAAGAAATTCCTGTTTACATCCACAGAAAGAGTGGATTTGCCTCTTAAGAGGCAAGACTAATTGAATTGCCCATTTTTTTCCTTTCCAGAGACAAGCTTTTTGTTCCATTTGCCTTCTCAGTGGTGCAATCGAACCATTACTTAGTTTTTTCGGTGGTAGCAGCTTGGTGACACAGCATTCTGTTAAGGCAATTAGGCTCGGATGCAGCACAGACGAGTACCAAGGTTAAGTCCCTTGTATGATGGTGTGCTGTAGATTAGTTGATCAACAATTTCACGTGTGGGTTGAATTGTCACCATTATCTATGCTGAAGGTTGCTTAGACACTTAGGGGAAGTTGGAACGAAGTGAGTTGTTTGGCCTCAGGCAAAGTGTTGAGGATCCACAATAGAATTAAAATTGAAGTTTTGCATTCTCTAATATATGCAGCGAGTTTTTAATACTTGATGAGAACCTATCATTCTGCTTTTTTTGTTTTTGTTTTTTTCTAAGCGAGAATGTCTTCTGTTTGCTCTTCACCTGTACAGAGAGGGTGCTCGGGTTGTTTGGGGCTACATCGACAGAATACTTGGGCAGCCATCACTGATTAGGGAGTCATCCAGAGGGAAGTACCCTTGGTCTGGCTTTCTCTCTCGTTCTTTTAGTTCATTATTCAAGAAGGCTGATGGAGCAAATGGAAAGGGATTTGGTGATGTGGTTCTGCATCCCTCCCTTCAGAAGAGAATTCAACAGCTTGCCAGTGCAACTGCCAATACCAAGGCTCATCAAGCACCATTTCGGAACATGCTCTTCTATGGTCCCCCAGGAACAGGCAAAACCATGGCTGCTCGAGAGCTTGCTCAGAAATCTGTACGTCATGTAGTTGGTATTTTTTTTTCTCCTAGACCACAAAAAATGAGCTTCTCCAACGCAAGGTTATTTACCTCCTTGGGATGGTTTTTTCAGGGCCTTGACTATGCATTGATGACTGGCGGCGATGTTGCTCCTCTAGGGCCTCAGGCTGTGACCAAGATACATCAGTTGTTTGATTGGGCCAAAAAGTCTCGAAGAGGTTTGTTGCTCTTCATTGATGAAGCAGATGCATTCTTATGCGAGTAAGTGTGCTCTACTCCATGCGAGTCTTGATGTTTTTGCTTACTGCTGTGCTTCATTTCATCTCCAGGATGTCAAAACCCAAACTCTAATCTAATTATTTGCATTGATCTATTGTTGGCTACGCTATTTCCAACATCTTATTCGTGAAAAACCTGTGCGCAGGAAGTAGTTTTCCACTTAGATGGGTTTTCACTGAAAAACGTGTGCATATATATACACATATATGGATCTTTATGTGGGGTCTCGCATGCATAGATTTTTCTCCAGGTCTCCTAGTGTTTGTGTTTATTCCTTCAAATAGAACAACTTTCAAGAGCACTGACGAACAAACCTTGCCATATTATGTGATCCACGACCGAATTGTAACCTAATCCCACCTATTATGCCCCTCCTGGTCTTGTCTTTGCCCCCCCATCCGTCACCCAGTTGGCAGACCTCGGTTTTTTGAGCAAAATCATCCACCGCCAAAGTCACTCCCTATTATTCTCATTCTGCTCCTCTTCACCACGTACGGAAGATATCAATGCCCATGACTATTTCTGGTTTTAGGTCCACACCATGATTGGGAATGCTTCTAAGCTATAGTCTTTATCTGATCATCGGCCATTAATTCTTGTTTTTGAGCACAGACCTGTGCAGCCATATGACAAAAGAAAATGATTGCAGGAGGAATAAGACTTACATGAGTGAAGCCCAGCGGAGCGCGCTGAATGCGCTTCTCTTCCGCACGGGTGATCAATCCAAAGATATTGTGCTTGCTCTCGCCACAAATCGGCCGGGTGACCTCGACTCCGCAGTTGCCGATCGTATTGACGAAGTCCTCGAGTTTCCCCTGCCAGGGGAGGATGAACGCTTCAAGCTGCTCAAGCTCTACCTCGACAAATACATTGTGAGAGCAGGAGAGAGGCGAACTGGCTGGCGCTCCTTGTTCCGAAGGCAGCAGCGGGAGATTGAGATGAGAAATGTGACCGATGATATTATCAGGGAGGCTGCCGCTAAGACTGAGGGGTTCTCTGGTAGAGAGGTGGCTAAGCTGATGGCCGGGGTTCAGGCTGCTGTCTATGGGAGCAAGGACTGTGTGCTTGACCCCGGCTTGTTCCTGGAAGTTGTTGACTACAAGGTTGCTGAGCACCAACAGAGGAGGAAGCTTGCGGGTGCCGAGCAGGGGCACTGATAGCTTGACTCCCCCTTTTTTTTCTCTCCTGATTTTGGTGCTTTGAATTATATCATTGAAGAGCAGGTGAGGATATCTATCTGCCTTTTTTTGTTTAATCTGAATGTTTATGTGTTTTTCCTAATCAACCCATCTTCACATGGGTTTTTTCTTTGATAGTATACCCGCGGAATATTAGAGGCCATAGCTCAACGAGTCAATTATCTATGTGGTTCAATTTGGTGAAAATTGAACCAACAGTGACGAGCAAAAAGGACCACGGTGCTGATCCTAGGGATTGCCATCAAGATTATGAAACTCACCCTCCGTAATTCCAGCGGCGCCCAGTTCACCATCTTCTGCTCTGTTCACCTTATGAGCAATCATTTATCTGACTACGGTGCAAGTACCGGCCTAGCTGGAGTTGGGGCCAGGGAGGGTCTTTCTTTTGAGTGGCGTGAGAAGAGCTACGAGCCTGGGCATGAAGGCATGCTCTCTCAGTGTAAATCTGCCGCAAGGCCCTCACTTCTTTTAGCACGCAGTAAATATCAGAGAAGGCAGGGAGTTGATTGGTCGGATGAGGCTAATAACCGACGACGACGGCTTCAAGAGAACCCGCTGATCCTAATAGCATGATTGAACTAAGTGCTGCAAGCAAAATCTGCGGTTGGAAAAGGGGCCGATTTCCTAACTGCTTACTGAATGAATAATCCAAGGATGACTTCCGATCACAGCATCCCACATATATATATGGGAAGGCATTTGGGAGTCCATGCTAAGGAAATAAGACGCATTTCCTGACTGTACATGGAACGATGAGCACTATCTTGAAGAGCTTGTCTATGATGATAACGACAGGAAGGGACTCCATGGAGTTCTGAAGCCAAATTACTGTCGAATTAATTGTCGTATAAAATCTCGCTACATGATCGCAACTTGATTGAGCTTTGATTCGGCGAGAGCCCAACAAATTATGAGCGATAAAATGGTGTCTCAATGACCTTATTTTATATTTTAGCACGGAAAAAGCATAGTGTTGAAGTTCATCACGTATGCTTTTCAGAGATTTTACACAGTGCTTATAGAAGCCAGAGTACAGCATTTGTCAGGCCACCTTTGAGACCTTGAAAGAAATTGCAGCTATGTCGTTTTCCTCATCCTACTGTTCAATCAATGACGGCGCCAAATGGCATCCTCTTTCAGACATCTTATTCAAGTAATCAATCCAAAACCCTCTAGGAAGAACTTTTGGAGCATTTACGGTAGACGTGGTGAGATCATGCTATCGTTAATTGTCAGACGCTTCCCAAATGTGAACAAGGTTGCTATAGCCAATCTAAAGGAGAGGAACATGAATCAATTTGAGGCTTGGACACTGTGTCATGTTAATCCTTTCTGTTGTCTCTGCTTGCGTTAGAGGCCAGATCTTTTGGACTGCATAATTTTATGGGGCAGTTTTGAAGGTTCTGTAGGTGGTTTAATCCATGAACTTTTGTGCAACCTTTTTTTGCAATAATAATGATCCATGTCACCCAAGAGTCAATGGGCTGTGTGAAGATCAGATGCAGGCTGAGGTTGAAATCACTTGGGGAAAATAAAATAAAATGAAAGGGTGATATAACGTGTGCTATTTTTGCTGTTCCACGCCGTGCTTCCTCGGGCAAACTATGATTTAAATATCCGCCAACCCCTCGAGGAGGTTGATTCTAGGCAACTTATCTCTCCTCCTGTCATGATCCGGGCCCTCTACTGGACCAATACCATGTCTCCCACAAGTGTTGGGCGAGCACAAGAAAATGAAACCGCTACAGAAATGGCCATCAGAAAAACTAGACTAAGGTTCTAGTCACTCTCTTCATAAAATAACCCCTATGGAATGGCATGCTCAGCGTCCCTCAATACTTGAATCTCATTAAGAAGCTCCCCCCAAGGGGGCAAAACTCCTCTAACGACTCATCAATACTCCGCGGATGGAAAAGAACCCTTTTGACAAGGATGGACATCACCGGAAACTTAAATTCCAATGTACGGAGTTTTTGGAGGCTATACCTCGAAGCCAAGGTCGAAACTGGGGAAGCTGCCGCCGGTTTCAGGGGCTAGTGGATTCGGGGAAGCCGAAGGCGGAGCTCCTTCCTGTTCTTCCTCTCCGGACAATATCTGCTTCATTTAGATGAATTCCAATTGTCAGTTCTAACCCACGAGTGACCAAATTTGGATGGGAAACGCATCGGGTTGACCTTATTCCTGTTCTCCTCTCGCTCTAGAAATGGAAGTATATCACCATGCAGACCTGTATATGGATGTACACAAGAGGAGCATGCTGCATCAAGATGAGGAAGAGGGCCAAAAAGAAAAAACCGGTAGGCTTCAGCTGTTTATGAACACCTGCTTCTCCATTTAGGAGTCCACTGCCAGGTTCTGGTCTTCCCTCTGGGGGTGATCCAAGAGATCCTTCGGTGGGGATCGTCCAACTCGAACCATTTTCTGGCAGATTAGAGATAACAATCGTCAGTTCTTTTATTTTTTATTTTCGGAAAATTGTGGTAAATTTTCTTCCCAGAGTCAATAAATTTATGGTTCTGCAGATTGAGCAAGTACCGGCGCGCTGGGTCATGGCGCTTGGTTGGGATGTTTCCAAGTCAAGGCTGTCTTGCTCCGTACACTTGATTTCACAGTCTGGAACAGGGGTTTTACATGAATCCTCTCTGTCAACATGGACCCAAATGGGTACCGTCACACAGAAAACTTTCCAAAGTAGGCAAATAGAATTTGATAGTGTCCACGATCATAGATTGCTTCTGATAGATTCCAGGATTCTCGTTTCTCAGAATTTGCAGAAGGGAAAGGAAAATATTTGGGGTATTCTCACACTAGGTCGTATGAGAGATGACAACTGTGGAAACCCGACATCAGATATATATAATTCAACCCATGAAAAATGGGAGAGAGAGAGAGGGAGCAAAGGGATGCAGATCATCTGGAAACTCAGACAATCGTAGAGGGAGAAGCAGGTATTCCATGAAAAAGCTCAACAGCTAAGTCAGTTTTATCAAGATTCGAAACACTTACTCGCAAGAGATAGTTGACAAACAAGAACCACTCCCTCTCTGCGTTTCTCCCTCACAATTGGGATACAGCAATTTAGTCATGTCTGAAAAATAAGTTTATGGAGAATTAACATTTTTTAGAGAGGTAACATCAGAAAATAAAATTTCACAATCATTTTAAAACTGCACTCAACGTTTCTCAATCCGATATGGGACCTACCACTGTGCTGAGAACTGAAATGAAACGAGTCCAGTGATTGTGAAGAACAGGGTTTGTCAATGGCAACGCTCTCGCTCGATGGCCTTTTAAGAACAGATAATATCTGGCTAGCTGCCAATAATAGGAAGAAATACTAGGATTAGAATGTATCAGAGCAAGATAATCACCAGGAGAAAATCAGCAGATGCGTCTATAGCAGAGCAAGAAGATCAACCATACATGAAACCTGCAAAAAAACACTAATTTCTTGCTATCAAATATGATATTGAGTCTAAGTGCGCAATAGAGATGGAAACACAATCCCTAAGATTTGAAAAATAGAGGTAATTATTTTCAGTTTTTAAAACCTTGACGGCAACAGAATCCACAGTAAATTCAACCGGATAACAATGACAGAGACAAGGTTGTATGGTTGTGTGGGGAAATGGACCATATTTCAAACAAGGTTCTTCAAGTGAAGGTAGCATCCAGTTGGTGTAGACTAACCATCACGAGGCTTGTTTGTAAGGACTTCAGCTTTTGCCAATCTGTTCTCTCCTGAGCTTCTAAGATCTGGTGTGCCTGATATTTTATCTTCGGATACTCCTAAACCTTCAATAAAACCACATTGGTTTTTAATTACTCGTTGACTAAAGTAATACTTGTTATTTTACAGGTAATGGACACTGGAACAACACATAAAAGATAATCAATCAATAGCATCATCTCAAGAAACACTTCTCCAAACGAGAGAGTGAAATAGGCTAATCTAAAATGCACCACCAGGTAAATTGCATTAATCACTGATTTCAGTCGGATACCTTTTCAAAGTACAAAATTTTATTGAAAATAAATCTTCAGGGAACCATAGATATGGTGAAGAAATTTTCCTCATAAGAGGAAAAAGGAATCAAGGATATCTTTCTAAAACAACAAAGATTTACCTGATGCCTGAAAAAAATGAAACGACGGAAGACTACATCGAACATAAATTCAGGGAAAAATATTAAAGCAGCAATTGACAACTACACCTGGGAACTTTCCAAAATCGCAAACGGAGACAGGTTTTTTTTCTTCACTTGAGAAAGATGTTCTAGTCGAGTGACCACTTTCCTATGGCCATAAAGATCACCACTTGTTCCAGCATCTGTCATCTCCTCATTCCGGTTCTATCAAAAGGAGACAGCGGGTCTCATTAGCTTATTGTTAAGATGAACTCCTAGCTCCCACAGGCCCATGGCAAGGAGAAGACGGAGACAGAGAACAAGATTTGGGAAGCCTCATGCTCGTACTGATGCGGCTCCATGTGCTGGTTCCAGCGATACAGCAGTTTAAATCCACTTGGAGGGAGAAATTTTGGGGGAACCGCTGGGGTGGGTGTGTTAGAGACCATCAATGAACAATGTGGCATCTATGACAGAGGTACAGCCTTTCCTGTGCCAATGGTGAGGGCAAGGTTTGGATGTAAAGGATGGAATAACCAAAGGTCATTTTATAGACCTATATTTATCTCAACCCTATCGTTGCCACACAATCACCTAATCTTGACCACAATAGTACTCTCACAGGCATTCCCTAACTGTAAAACACACCTTGAATTAGAAATGAGATTATCCATCAGTGGTTCAATCCATCCCTATTCTCAGCCTATTTGTTCCCATGGAAGCTAGAACTGCACCAGACGAAATACTAGGAAATAATTTTTAAATAATTTCAAATGAAAAGTGTAGAAATGAAATTTAGCATAGAGTGTAGTAGAGGGACCTGGAAGCCGAAAACCAACCTGTCAAACTGATCTTCAATGAAGTTGACAGATCTTGCTGTCGGTCACCAGGATGCGATTCAGGCTTTGGGCTCACTGGTGATGTGGAAACAGTCATCTAAAATTACTTATTTCCATAGAATAAACTTATGTTAACGACGACAAAGATTTAGTGGATGAATGACTAGTTCCAAAACAAAGAACGAATAAAGATACTGATCACTTTTGGGTTGTTCCATTATCCTTTCATGGATTGGCATTAGTCTTTTGCAAACAGACAGCTAGTTCATTCAATTTTTTTCTATCCAAAAAAAGGCAAAAAATTACAAATAAACATTACAGTCGCTGGTATTCTGACAAGGAGCAGCAGGCGACAATACAATATAAGAAGATGACAACCAATCCTTTTGACAAGCCTTCATTGTCTTTGGATGAAAGCTACAGTTATGTGCTTAACTACTATTGTCCATAGCGTCCAGCAATCAGATATCAAAATTAACATCTACAAATAAGCCAATAAATTAAAACATGCCCAATAAAGTGTCTGAAACAGTTTTCTAGAAGAAACATATACATAGAAATTTTTTGTAACGAAATACTAAACACAACCTTTTATGGGAACTCTTTTCGCCTTTGGAGGATTATTTTTCTGGATAATAAAACGAGAGTCAATATTTACGTCTCCTGCATCCAGGAAGCAAAAGTGGTACCTCCAGCATTAGAAAACAAGAACATCTGAACAGCTTCAAACGGGAAGCACATATGATTGAAAACATTTTCTTAGGAATCCAAAAGCCATACAGTCCTGTTAGAATATAACGTATACATAAGAATTTAATACCAAGAGTACTATCACGATGTTTAAGGAAGACACATGGCCTTTGAATCTTTTAAGAAACAAAAATTTTGCGGGGTACCTTTTATCATATGAGACTAACCTTTCATACTAACGCTCAATGCATTTGAAGGATTTTTGTTCTGGATTCTTCTCTGAGACTCACAATTCTTCTCTACTGCATCCAAGGCTGATGATAGCTATTCATTAGAGAATAAACATACTTTATCAACTTCAATGAATATGCAGATACGCTTTAAAAGTTTACTCATGAATGAATTACTTTGAGCATAGAATCTAAAGGAAAGGCTTTTAAATATCAAATCTAACTTAATAAGTGTTAGAAATAAGAGCGTTTTCTTGGTATCTTTCTTGCTGTTTCATCTTATTGTATACTGAACCGGTTTGGTATAAACCGGTTCAGCTTGAACCGGATTGGTTCGGGTTAGTATAAATACTAACCAATTTGTAACCTCTCTTCTTGAATCAGAATTTGAGGGCCCCGACCTCTCTTTCCCGTTTTTTCCTTTTTTCCTTGTGTGTGTGTGTTAACCGCTGCTACAGGAGACAGATTGGAGGTACTTGGGAGAGATTTCAGCACCTGCTCAATTCTTGTCAATAAGTACCAAATAAAACATGTTTAAGAGTATCACTGGCAATGGCTGATCAAAAAATTATAGTATCATCTGTAATCAACCAAAACCAGTTGAAATTGACAGAATTTTGAACTAGAAATGGAAATATCCGGCAATTTAATTTCTTTCTCTAAAAGAACTTGCTTAGTTCGTTTAAGCTGGCTTTGATACCATGTAGCGAATAGGAAAATAAGTCTCTTATCGCTAATGGAAAATGTTAGGTTTTATATCCTAACCCTAGAGGTAGGGTAATGGGCCACAACATGTTCTGTCCATTACCACTAGATGATGGTCCACTATGAACGGTGACGTACATTTAACAGACTCATTTGGTCAATTTAACTTTACCCGAAATCAGACTGACTCTCATGTGACTTGTGCTGTATCACTTGAGTGGCTAAAATGTGACTCCAGCTGGCTCTTGGTATCAGTCAAGTTAATTGACTTTTTAAAAAAGGGGACGACGCAAGCTGATTGCAGAGGCACTTATTAACGCTTAAATTCAAAAAATTTCTAGACAATCATTTAAGTAAGCAGTTGACTTATTTATCTTGGAGGATCTTTCTTATTGACAAAGTATTCTTCTGAATCTCACAATGATAAAGCATGCAAAATTTCCACAGTAACTACTATTCATAGCTAGATGCTCATAGTGTAACATTCATTCTCTTTATGCCCCAAAACGAAGAAAATTATGCAAATTCTTTGATTAATATGCAACTTGTTGCTGGTGCTTCGATGACAGGCAAAATTTAGAACATGTGTTGCTGGCGTATTCAATTTGTTGATGATAGGGAAAATTTAGAACATTTGATAAGGTTTTGTCGGTGTGAAACAGATTGAATGAGTGATCGAGGGTTTTGTCTGAGGAAAGTGGGTCTAAAATTTTGGGCTAGATTTTTAATCATCTTATGTCTGGCACCATGCTCGTGTTAAGACTACTAATATGCACAGGTTTCTTTTTCAGAGCTTATATTCTTTTCATTAATAATCAGCTGGCACGGTTCGATTTCAAGAAATGTGTTCATTTTTATTTATAGTTACTCTTTTGGTTTTTTTGGTTTTAAGGGACGTGTATCTGAAAAAAGCTTCCATCTTTGCTGGATTTAAATTTAAGCGCCTAATATGAAGAGCCTAAAAAGGGGCATTCAAAACGGGTACAATACCTTTCAAATGGTGAAAAAGACCCTCATTCCAATTTGCAGCCTCTTTACATTACCAGGACAGTCCATGGGTTCCGAGCAAACTAAATGTAAAATGAGGGTCATTCATTAGGGTTTGACCAGGCCTCCAAAGGGCCTTCGTGTGGGCATGATTGTCCTCTTGGAAAGTAGGGAGGAAAAAAAATTATTTACAGCCTGCACTGAACTGGAATGGGAATACCGTATGCACAAGAAATTCTGAAGATTACTTTTCTGGGTAGAAACAATAACCCTTAACAGTGAGGAGAAACTTGAACGAAATGATGCATTGGAACTTTCAGGGTAACTTATTTGTAGCTTTCTACTAAATACTAGATCTCTTAGAGGCTTGAAGCCCACCAGAGCCTAAAATATCAACAAGGGATGTCTCCAAAACAATTTCTCCGTACTGTGAGGTGATGAAGTGGAAAACAAAAGCTAAGCAAGTATATTATTTCTTGATTGAACCATACCTTCCAGAACATTTCGCTGGGCACAGATCTCCACAAGATAGTTTGGCATCTCATATTTATTCCCAACAATCAAACATTCAGATAATTTCTGGAACTTGTTGCTCAGAGTTGACCCATCTTCTTTAAGCAAAATTAACTATAAAATATAAAATTTCAAAATGATTACTTCAAAGTGAAAGAGGTCAAGTGTCGACAGATTAATGATAACTACAATAAAATGTAATAAGCAACGCTTGGATTATTTTTCCAATATAGTATGCCACTATAATGGAAAAAAATTCCCATATAAATATGTCACTCAAGGATGGTTTACATCTAGCAAAGAACTGGCTAATATGAGATAAACAAATGATTCGTGAGAACTCCAATGTCAACGTCTAATATCTACGCTCCAGAACGTAAATAACCATAACCAGTATATGCCATTTAAAAACAATCACGTTGACAAAAGTGTGCTTTTAAAAGTTTGAATGAAATGCAATAAGCATACTTCCTGGTAAGAACGTCAAAAGCATCTCTACAGTAAGAAATTACGGTAAACAATGTCAGTGCCCAAAGGGACGGTTAGATTCCCTGGAACAACAGCCAGATAAAAAATAAAAAAATAGTGGCAAAAAGGCAGCTCAACCTGGGCCATATGTGAGCCACAGGTCACCCGTCTCAGGACCCCATCATGATATCTCTTGGCTTTCTGGGTAACTTGAGCAGTGTACAAGACATCCCATTCTGCAGTGGAGATTAATCATAAGCAGAGCTAATATAAAATAATCCTTGTCGAGACAACACTCATTTCACAACATCTCACTTGTTAAATGATCTGGAAATAATTTTCCTGGAAAATAGCTAAACAGCTTTAAGCTAAAATAGGTTTCCTAAAATTGATGTGTGAGACAACTGACCTCTGTCTTGAACTCTGACATCATTGGCACAAATACTTGATCTGCCAATATCTCGATGGTTCTTCTTCACTGCAATCATAAATGTGATTAAAATGAACACGACATCGTAATCACGAGAAAAAAATATTTACTAGGCTGATGACGCTCGACTGAAACCTAGATGAAGCTAAATAATGCAACAGGGAGAAATTCACTATGGCAAAAAAGTATAGTAAGCTTCACACAATAATAATAAATAAAGATAATACAAATAGTAGAATGTGATAGAAACTCGTCAAGGAACTAAAAGAAAATGACAGCTTGTAATGTTACAGCCGGATCCTGTTAGTATGTCATAACCCTTTTTGTCTAAATTTTGGGTTGAAGCATGAAACTGTAGGTTTACTCAGCACGAATAGATGACTTTTAACAGATGAAGAAACCCTTTAAGAGTACAAGAATTCCAGATAGTGTGAATGAACCATTATTCTTAGAGCACTAAAGAGACGGAAGATTTGACAGTGAAGCAGATTCAACAGTGATAAACAAAATTAACCGTTCATCAAAACTTGCATCATGCAAAAAGTATTATACAGAAACCTCCTTTCGTTTTTTTCGACAGTAAAAAGAAGAAACAATATCCAAATGGCTTTGACAAGTAAAATATGAGATATGTATCTCAATAAGTAAATTAAAAAATGCCAGTAAAAATGATGTACCCAGAAAAGAGCCTTTAAATTTCTGCACATTCTCAACTTTTACTTTTGATTTCCCATGACTGCCATCGGCATGCATATCCTGGAGGGGATGGTGAGTTTCCTCAGGTTCACCAATGTCAACGATATGAGTTTCGAAGCTAAGTGTAGCTCCAGATTCAATCAGTTCATCTTTCCTCAAAAGTCTGCTATCTAACAATTTACTGGAGTCATCATACAATAGAACCTGAATATTAGGAAAATGTTAGTGCCTCTTTGTCTCAGAACCTGAAAGAAGTCTTTCTTTACAGAAACCATTAGAATATCATTCAGATTTCTTCCACAGCATGAAATATCTTTACAGAAGCCTTGGTGTCATACGAAAATAAGTGGAACATGATAGGACAAAATAAAAAGTATGGCAGAAAAAATAAAATAAAATAATTACAAATCCGGGATTTTGAGTGGTACATTTAAAATTTATTGGGATAAAAAAATATCTTGAGACGGCCTAGTAACTAATTGAAGGTGGTATAGCAGTACATGTTGACCAAGAGGAATCGTCTAAATCTAAACTATTCGGGATATCCAAATGTAACCAATTAAATGAATGCTGTTCGAGTGAGCACTGAATGCTGTCAGAGAGCGCTTAATGGACATAATTCATCTTCTGCTTTTTCAGTTTAGTTTTTGCTATATTTCTTATTTGTACATAGGTCTTCACGGTATTCCATTGAAGGTAAGCTCTATGTGGGATCGTTATATTGTAGAACCAATTTTTTTCATCTTTGATTCCGTCATGCGTCGCTGTTCTATTTTGAGGATTGTGTGTCATTTCGTCGTAGTATACTGATACACAAGACTTCGTACATTAGGCACCTACAATAAGTTCATTCTAGGCTAAAGGTTGGTTATATGAAAACTCTCGTGCAAGAAAGGAACAAAAGATACCATGGAACTTAGGAAGCCCACCATGAGTAAGGATGCATTGAACCTGTGCGTTTGCATGGCAACTTAAAAGATCATTTGTACAAAATACTTGTACTTCATGGATACTGATTGACTCGAAAAATTTAATAACAGTATAGGCTTTAGTATCCAGGAAATACTGTACCCATTGTCTCTGGCGACTTTTTAAAAACTACCCCCGTGCTGTACTGCGATGAAACGTTCTATTTGCATCTGCAAGAACGGAAATGATGGACAAATTACCTTGTTACTTGGACGATGAAGTTCGATTATGCCATCTTGATATACTTTTCTTTTCTGCCGTAGGTGTTTTGTATATGTAACGATCCACCTTTTACTTTCCTCCATCGACTAAAGAAAAATGTTTCATCCACTAAAAATATGAAAGGAATGAAAATATTTCAACAATCAATGAAGTACAAAAATAATGACCAAGACTATCCAAAATATATGTCAGAGACTGAGCATAGTTCTTCTTCCTGCAAAGATGAAAACTCTGCCAAGATAGAACAAGGTGAATTGAGCTACTTTGTGCAAACGACCATATTTATATAAATATATGTGCATAATGTAACGGTGTTCTCTCTATATCTTACAGCATAGGAATAGCTCAGATGCTCCAAATCGAAAATTCATAAGCATTTGAAAACCTCTGACAGAATGCTTATGTCAATGACAGCCAATGCATTGTTACACTTCATAATGCACGATTCGTACCAAAATGAGACGTTACACACTCGTCACCGTTGTCATGAACGCAGGGCATTCGACCGCAGTGGAGCAGCGAACGGTCCTTGTCTGTTCCGCCAAGCTCTTACTTGGCCGCGGCATAAATCCAGTAAATTATTATCCCTCAACAAACCTGGACAAAAGAATTCCAAATCATGAGCCAACACTGCCTCACCCGGTGAGGCCTACAAGTTACAACTCCAACAGCATTAGCATTGCCCCGACGGCGAGGGCCGATGGAAAATAGAACCCTCTGACCAGAAAAACAGACAAGGAGAAAGGAAGAGGCCGGGGCATTAACCTCACACGAAGGAAGCACCTCGATCAACAAGAACATATATAGACGGAGGCATCTAGTTCTCGGGAGGCATCTGATCGGATGAAGGAACGAAGACGAGATTCCCGGGAACTCCGACAGAAATGCCGGAGATGGCTGGGGCCCCGCTGTAAGAGGGGAGAGCAAGTGAAGAAGAGGCGGGAATTCCACCTATTCTAAGCTCCTTCCGTCCCGTTCCTCTTGAATTGCGTTTGTTTTTGAAGGAAATATAAACATTTTGGTCTAAATATTTTCGTAATAGCCCTTTTCATAAGTTGTTTTAGACTTCTGCCCCGTTTAGAAGTAGGGGCAGAGGGTTACTGGGACATTGTGTACAGCTCAGCACTACAAGGCAACTAGAACTTTCCTTAATACTATGAATCAGGAATGGTCAAAAGGAGGAGGATGTAAGTGTTCTTAGGCATTGATGCGTTGACTCTCTACCCATATCACTGGGGCAATCTCTTTCAATCGCATGGTTAGCTTGCATCTCGTCGTTGAAGAGTGGTGTCAGTGTAGGATCCGTCATTCTTGCTTTTCCTTGCACCTGCTGATGGAACATTCATGATATCAATGAATTGATTTTGTTCCAAAGGCATGCATTGCATGCGTGCATAAATATTCTTAGCTAGTCCATGATGATGCTCAAGTCCTTTGAGCATAAATGTTCATGGCTGGTCCCTATGAGCCTATCTGCCATGACCACATTGATATGTGGCCTGAACTTCCTAGTGCATGTGTGCCTCTCTCATCATGCATGCCACTTCCAATATCGCTAGTGCCATATGCTCATGGACGTGACATGGAACTCAATGTCTCATGCATGCATGTTGCCATGTGGCATCTATTGGCACATGGGTGCATGCCTTGACTCATGTCATGGGCGAGATTATCAATGCAAAATCTTGCTCTTATGTGTTGGAGGTTTCAGACAGGTAAAGCAATCTAGGTTAGGCCCCTCACTCTCACAACCAATGGAAGGGCAGGGCATTGGGAAACACATGAGGTTGGGGCAAACTGCAACCCTTAGGTGTGATGCATTGAAAGGTGAGGCTTAATTGCAATAATTGGAAGAGGTGGAGCACCTACCTCCTACCTAGCTCCCAAGTGATGCTTCTGTCCTACGTGTGGCACATGGGAAATGGTGGGGGGAATGATGATGTGTAAAAGGTGTCACAATTGGACTTAGGTCCAAACCAAACTTGGTGCAAGGGCAGAACAATCTTTGGTGTGCTCAAAACTTTTACCATAAGATAGCCATTAGTAAAATTTCTTTACCTATAAGCACATCCCTCATGGAGAGAGGATCAGCCATCATAATTCATTCAGATGTTACCTTTAAGTATGGTCGAGAAAGTTCTTGAGATGTAAGTACCCAACTCTAATTAATAACCAATCATGTAAAATTAAATTAGATATTTATGTTTATTATCTTTTATGAATGAGGGTCATTATTCAACAAAGAGATGCATTAGTATCTGTGAAATGACTTCATAGTACACTAGAGTACTCATACCCCTATTGTTATTTCAAAAGCATTGATGTTTAAATATAATTTTTTTAACCTGTCTAAAATATAAATGCATTGATGGTAATGTAATATCTTGAATATTATGAACTTTCACTAATAACAATGCCTCTAAACTAGTTCGTAAGGCCTTTTTCAAATTTGTCAAAAATGAATTTAATGTAGAAAAAATAATTGATAATGAATCAAAAATAATATTTTTGAAATGTCTTAATAACAACATTATTATTTCCTAACTATAATTTTTTACAATAAAACAAGATCATAAAATATCATTTCAACTTTGGGTGACACAAATAAATGAGTTGCATAGGAAAAAATTACTCATGCTTTGTTGTAAAAACATTGTGTTAAACAACAAAATAGGGATAAACTTTCTTATTTCATAGTCATTTTTCTTTCCATTAATGTAAGATTTTGGTGAGTTTCCATAGAGTTTCAATTAAAACATTATAGTTGTTCTGAAGCTGTGAACACAACTCTATGAGTCTTTTCTCCTTTTTTTTTCTTTCCTCTAATCAACTCTCTTATTGGCAAATAAATGATAGGCTATTACTTTATTCCTAAGGATGCAGGATACTAGAGTATAATCTAAATTAGAGATCTAGAATCATAACATTTCTATCAATGTGAAACATAATTAATTAACACTGAACCTATGAACAAAAAGTAGTTCAAAGATTTTTTTGAGATTTTTTTGATTGTTTGTTTGTTTCTATCTTTGTGAATAGACCTGAAAGCCACTAATATTAATAATAATTAGAAATGAATTCAGAATATTAAAATCTTTGTTTGATATCTTACCTTACAATGATTAAGACTCATCAAAGATCTGTGTCAACTTGATCTAGACACTTAGGACCATTTTCACTGGATCATGCATCCTCACTTGTTAGAAGCCAAGTTCTTCTAACTTAGGGCGAGTTCATGCAACACACTCCAACCTATCATTCACCGATGAATGAAGAACTTGTCAAAGTAGAGAATTGGAGACGTTTAATACAAAATATATGGATTATGCCATTGAATAAATTATTTTCCACTTTCAATTGCCACAACAAATGTTCTAAAAGGGCTGAATTATCTTTTATTGAGTCAAGTTAGCCTTCAATTTTATTGTTTCAGATACCATCGAGGCCTATAAATCGACCTGAAGATCTTTGGTTTCACTTCTAGTGAATTAGAAGTGAAGTTTCTTCCTTTCTAGAACATAAGATATCGTCACCCCAGCTTGGGTGCTTGGACGACCCGGTTGCTCCCAGCATAGAGCACCTTCCCCCTCCCTTCTCTAATTCTATCTCTTCTGCCACCTTCTAACTAATATTGCGTTCCATCCAGTCACTGTTACTTTCCCATTGCTCATCACTACCAACCGCTGCCTTGCACCTGCCCATCACCGCCATCCGCTGCCTTCCCACCGGTTGTTGCCGCCAGCCGCCATCTCCCCTTTCTGCCTTCCAGCCACTATTGCCTTCTGTCCAGCTGCCATCACCTTCCTCTTGCCCATCACCACCAGCTGTCGCTTTGGTGCCACTCGTGACTGTGATCAGCCGCCTTCCTGCTGGTCGTTGCCGCAGCTGCTACCCCTCTTTCCCTCCATCCCCATCTCTTGAAATATCCTCTCCCTTTTTGGGCTAGGATTTTAATCCCTTGGATTGTGGGCCCATACCTCTCAGCCCACTTATGTTAGCTCACTACTGTTGACCCCTTCTCCATCCGATTCAAGCCATTTAGTCACCCACATTCGAGCCAACCCGAACCACCTATTATGAGTCAACTGTCCTTCGTTGGGTTTGAGCTGGTTCTTTATGTCTCAATCAACCAATAGTCAACAACCACTAGTTAATGGTCAACGATCAAACAGTCAACAACTACTGATCAATGGGTAACAATCAATAGTCAACTCTTAAATCCACAAATCCTTTTAAGGCTCATGTATAATCTCTCAACTTTCCCATATTAGTTATTCAATCAGTTGTTATTTTCATATGTTCTCTTGCCACGATTGCATGAGAGATATTTAGGCTAACTACTTAAATATTTGGTTGATCACCTCCTCATGAAAGTACTTTATTCGACTTTTTAAATCAGGGATATCATAATCAGTATTTTTCTTAATGTATATTAGTTTTATTGTTGTGAGGAATTTCTGATTATAGTCACATTTTTCTTAATTTTTTATATAAATCTGCTATAGTTTATTTGTCTCGTTGTCATTAAAATTGACCGAGACATCCATATCTTTTATTTCTTCATATAAAACTATGAATGAGCTTTCTTCACCCCATTTTTGGAGAAATTCTTTTGATAGATGCCAAGAAATTTCACGGAATTTTCTCACATCTATTGGCTTCTAGACAATAAAACTTTTGTATACATCTAAATAAGAAGTGTGCCAAAATCCTTCAAATCGCTTGAGTGTGTCGAACCCATTATCTCTATATTTCTCTCTCTTCCCCAACCTCGCACCCTCCTCTTCCCTCCTCCCCAGTTTTCCAGTTCTACCATCCAGTTGACAAAGATGGTCTGGTAATGCATTGTGAGGGTATACGAATACCTCGCCATAACTGGATTCAGGATGAGGGACATCAAGCTTACGAAGAAGGCATGGATCTCACTGGGGCAGTCCTGCACAGTGTTCAACATCTCGCCAGTCAACTAAAAAATCGAGGTGCAGGCCATGAGCAGCGAGAAGCTCTCGTCATGGACCTGA
Source organism: Spirodela polyrhiza (assembly GCA_024713555.1). Classification (NCBI taxonomy): domain Eukaryota; kingdom Viridiplantae; phylum Streptophyta; class Magnoliopsida; order Alismatales; family Araceae; genus Spirodela; species Spirodela polyrhiza. The sequence continues at coordinate 3,592,581 of CM046537.1, read as the reverse complement.
AAAAGCGAATATCTGTAGGGTTTTTGTCAAATTTTAGTGAAAAGTGAATTTAACGTTGAAAAGCTAATTAACAAAAAATCACAAATGATTTCTCTGAAAGTCCATTGTATGTGTTACAATGTCCTAATAACGACATTATTATTTCATAACTATAATTTTGTGCAAGAAAGAACACAAAAATATCATCTCCACTTCAGTCGACACAAATGAGTTGCTTAGAAAAAAATTACTCATGTAGTAGAAACATTCTGTTAAACAAAAAAAAAGAATCAAAAGGAGTTATCAAGAGCAATGGTGAATTCTTCTGCTTCAAATCACTCCTAAATCTGTACTCAAAGTAGAGAACTCATAATTTACAATGGTTTGGCTCATTGACTTACTCCACTATTTGTGAATTTACTCAGGTTCTACTAAATTCAAGTTCCACAAATGATAAACACCAATACTTTAGCCAACTTCAATGTTTCTCATAAATGACTTTTCAAGAGTCACCACTCTAAAAGCCCAACCAAATTAGAATATATCTAACATTTTCTAAGTTTATGGCTCTAGGTCAATCGAAATACAGGAAGTATTCAATTAAAATCAAGAAATATCAAATTCTCTTATGCATTAAGGGGTAAAAAACCAGATGCAAATGCAGATTCTGTGGATGAGAGCGTTGAATAATCATTGTGTAAATAGATGCAAAGAAGATTCTCCACTTGAGGTTTTGGGAACATCTCGTGTACAATGACTGTTATTTATGATAGAAATTTTAACAAGTAGGATAAGTTCATTGTAAGGGTATGGTAGCTCTTTTGTATTTTATCTTCAGAATCCATGATTTTCTTTTATCTTGTCAATAAGTCTAATCTTGACATCAAGAAAATAAAAAATTTCCAAGAAAAATATTTTAAAACAATAAAATATTTTCATAATTTTGAAAAAAGTTTTGTATCTCTCCTTTGAGCTGACTCTTGACCAGATGCCTTTATTTTATTACATAAAATGACTAATATTTCATAAAAACAGCTATAAATCTATGGATAGTTTTCTAGGATAACTAATACGTTTCAATGTTTTTGTGACAAGAAATTATCATTTTGGGCTTTAAGTACATTTTCCTTAATTTATTATCGTTTTGTACAGGAAAATTCTATAAATCATAAAATTTAATTTTAAACATAATCAGGCTGGTTCAACAGCCAATAGCGTTTTGAAATATGCATTTGGAGTGGAATTACCATTTTACATCTACTATATTGTCCTTAGTTTCATGCTTCTTTTTTTTTCCCTAGAAAACTTCTGTAAACATGCCAATCCTTTGTAGAACAATGAAGCCTGATTTTGTAGTCAAAGCTCCAACACTCTAGTTTGATATTTATAATTGTATATTGTAGTATCTAAAGCTTGGTCGGAAATGTTGAGAGAAGAAAATATCCTGGATTTAGTTTGTCGTAGAGGAGCTCCCAACAAAAGTTATGTGGATTAACTTAGCCTGATCAGTTGATTTTGATTCTCGGTTTTAACTATTTTCTCGGACTACGGTGACTTAATAACTTAGTCTTCGATAGGAACCTTTAGAATCTCGGAACCTGCCAAGCCCAGCGGAAGCCAGATCTCGACGATGTTGGCTGCTAAACTCAGAAGGGAAGACATTAGCTGTGTTACATGTCACTTTGACTCAAGGCACGGGCCTGTTCAAACATGCACTGTCGCCTCCACCGTCTCATTGAACTCGGAGCTACAGTTGCATAATGTTTGATAGTTACTCACGTAGATAGGATCATACCACCAAAATGAAATATATGTTATAAAATAATGAACCCAACTTAAAAAAAAGCTCTCTTGCGTTAAAGAGGAAAAAGTGTGTCCAGGGGATGTAAGAGAGCGTCAAACGCACTATATCGGTTCTTGTTGAACGAATGATGATGACGTTACCAATCGAATCTAACCCTTTATTGTCAGGGTCGAGTTTATGGGGACGAGTTAACATCGGCGGCACTGCTACGAGGAGACCTTGAACCAGAGAGACGGATAAGAGAGAGGAATGCTCATTAATGGCCTTCTTTCTCTGAAATCCTATCCATCTTTCACATGGAATGAAAGAGTATCCCCAGGAACTCATTTTAAACGGGGTGCTGCACTACTTCAACCTGGACGCATGTTCCCTTTTCTCTCTTCCTTCCCCACCTAACAAATTCTTTTTTCCTCGGGAAAATCTCACTTCCTCTGCTTACACCAAGAAAATCCATTTCTCCGCCACATCTCTCTTCCTCTCCTAATCCTGGACTGGACTGACGAATGGTGTCGACGTGTGCTCGCCAACGTCACGCGGGGGTATGCGGTCAACTGCATGGAATGTTCGCAGGATGCGTAAGGGAATGATGTTATCTTGTCATAGTGGATACCGGGGGAGCTGGGGTTTGACCGAAACAGCCACGTCTTTCTTCTGTTCATACCTGACCATGAAGAGAACAGCTTGCGACGACTTTAGGACGCGGTTTTAGCAAATGCATACCTTGCAAGTATTCTCCACTACGTCCTTTTTTCTACATTAAAACATTCTACCAACTATGAATGAGAGTTCTTCACCCCAGCTTCGGAGAAAATCTATCGACAGAGGCCGAGAAATTTCGCGGAATTATCTCTCATCCGTTGACTTCTATCGATAAAGCTTTGTATAAATATACATATGCAGTGGTGCCAGAATCCTTCAAATAGCTTCGGTGTTCCAAGGTCGCAACCCATTCTCTCTATATTTCTCTCTCTCTCTCTCTCTCTCTCCCCCCTCGTACCCTCCCCTTCCCTTCTCAGTTCTCCGGTTCGACCATCCAGTTGACAGAGATGGTCTGGTACCGCGTTGCGAGGGCGTCCGAATACCTCGCCATAACTGGATTCAGGGTGAGGGACATCAAGCTTGCCAAGAAGGCATGGATCTTACCAGGGCAGTCTTGCACAGTGTTCGACATCTCGCCAGTCAACTACACGTTCGAGGTGCAAGCCATGAGCGCCGAGAAGCTCCCGTTCCTGCTCCCCGCTGTCTTCACCATCGGCCCCCGCTCCGATGACATGGAGAGCCTGCTTAAGTACGCCAAGCTCATCTCTCCCCACGACAAGCTCTCCAACCACGTGAAGGAGCTCGTGCAGGGGGTCATCGAGGGGGAGACCCGCGTGCTCGCCGCCTCGATGACTATGGAGGAGATCTTCAAGGGCACCAAGTCCTTCAAGGAGGAGGTCTTTGGAAAGGTGCAGTTAGAGCTCAATCAGTTCGGCCTGCTGATCTACAACGCCAACGTCAAGCAGCTGGTCGACGTGCGGGGGCACGAATACTTCTCCTACCTCGGCCAGAAGACTCAGCAGGAGGCGGCAAACCAGGCGAAGGTGGACGTAGCGGAGGCGAGGATGAAAGGCGAAATCGGGTCCAAGAACCGGGAGGGCCAGACCCTCCAGTACGCCTCCAAGATCGACGCAGAGACGAAGGTGTACTCGACGCAGAGGCAGGGAGAGGGCGCGAAGGAGGAGATCAAAGTGAAGACGGATGTTAAGATCTTCGAGAACAAGAGGGAGGCTGAGGTGGCAGAGGCCAACGCGGAGCTGGCGATGAAGAAAGCCGGGTGGGCCCGACAGGCGCAGGTTGCGGAGGTGGAGGCGGCAAAGGCGGTGGCCATAAGAGAGGCAGAGCTGCAAATGGAGGTTGAGAGGAGGAACGCTCAGCGGCAGACCGAGAAGCTCAAGGCAGAGAAGTTAAGCACGGCCATCGTAGACTACGAGATGAAGGTACATACCAGATCTATGTTGTTGACCAATTAGGCCGCTTATTTCATTGTTATCTTGTAGAGATTGATTAATTACATAAAATTTTGTTATGTGATATTGTTTGATAACCAACATACGTATTAGTCCATTAATTTTGAGTCTCGTGACTCGATTTTAATTTTTTTTTGTTTTTTACCATATCTCCGCTGATCCATTGGATAGTGACGTAACACTGGTTGACAACATTCTTCCTTGGATGGAAAAAGGTGCAAGAGGCCAACTGGGAACTCTATCAGAAGCAGAAGGACGCAGAAGCCACGCTCTACCAGCAGCAGAAGATCGCCGAAGGGCGCAGGGCCGCCGCGGAAGCGGCCTTCTTCTCTCGGCAGCAGGAGGCGGAAGCCGAGCTCTACGCCAAGAAGAAGGAAGCCGAGGGACTGGCGGCGATGGCGGACGCCCAGGCCGCCTACTTGAAGAAATTGCTGGAGTCTCTTGGAGGCAGCTACACAGCCCTGCGGGACTACCTCATGATCAACGCCGGACTCTACCAGGAAGTCGCCAGGGTCAACGCTGACGCTGTGAAGGGACTGCAGCCGAAGATCAGCGTTTGGACAAACGGGGGGGAGAAGGGGGAGGGAGGCGCGATGAAGGAGGTGGCCGGGCTGTACAAGATGCTGCCGCCGTTGTTTAAGACCGTGGAAGAACAAGTAGGGATGCTACCGCCGGCCTGGATGGGGACGCTGAACTCCAGCTCCGCCTCACACTGACGGGTTCAGAGACTGGCTGATTGAACAGATGGGTCCTTTACAATAAATTTTCCTTCGTAATAATGGCCTACGAAGGCATTATGGGCGGTGTACTTAATGTAATATACGTCGTTAATTATGTGATCTATTCCTGCAGTTCAAGCTTCTGTATTCCCATTCTAAAACACTATTTTAGAGGAATTATGATGCGTAAAATAAAAACATAACCCAACACCTTATGCCTCCCGCTTGTGTCAGATCTCCTCAATATTCCAATTTAAGATCAAACCGACAACGGGCCAAAGGTGTGGATGTTTCTCAAATTTCTCTGTTTTCAAATGTTCTCCTATGTATCTGTAACTTTGCTAGACAATTTTTGTAACTAGATACGTTTTTGGACAGATCGCAGAAAGAATCGGGACCTAGATCAAGGGGTATTAAAAAACAGGAGGATCCCATGGACTATTTTATCATAAAATAGGAATAAAATGCTCAGATCCCGTGAATTCCAAGGAAAGAAACTTGTTGAAATTGACAGGTAATGTTGAGTGAGGAGAGAAAAGAAAAATAAGAAATTTAATTGCAGTTTTATTCATGTCACCACAAGGCTTTTGTTCATATTTCTGTATATTGTGCTGAGTATCCAATTTGTCATAAATTTAATATACGAGAAAATAACAAGCGTGCACTAAAATTTTATTATGACCTAAATTTATCTGACCCAAATGCGAGCTCTCAACTGAAATAACATTGATTCAATCCATCTTGATTTGAACGCCCACTTATAGATGATACTAACCTCACCTTTAATCGTGACCTTATTTCAAAATCTAGTTCATCCCTTTATGAATGCACTAAACTTCTTCCCTCAAAAATATTTTTGAAGATTTCTCCAACCTTATGAGTATAATTTATGTGATTCCTTGATTCCTTTCGCTGCATCTTTCTCAAGAATATGTCATGGAAATACTTTTTCTGTGTATGATATAGCTCTTAAATATTGTACTATGAAAGTAAATAATGATCGAGTTAAAGATCTTGATGATTTTAGATAAAAAATAACAAAGATGACAAGGACGGTCTGGTCGTTATACAAGAAAACTTTCAAGTTTAAATAATTTATAAAATTCAATTCAATAGAAAGATTAAACTTATATTCGGTTGAATTCCCGTCGTCCACTGGGATGATAATCAATCGCAGTGTCAATTTCTGTTCTAGACACTTATTCGAATAGAAAAAAGAACAAAAAACTAAGAACAAAGAACAAAGAACAAAGAAAATCGTCTTCTCTGCTTCACAACAACTCTTACTAATCCACGCCATCGCCAACAGATCGGCGCCAGTTCGCGATCGTCCAGCCACAAATAGTTTCCAGTTGATGGCACGCTGGAGACGTTTAGACCTGCACAACACAGGGCAAAAGCCGATAGAAAACACTGCGAGAACAGAAGGAAAATAGGGGAGAAGAGAGAAACGCCCATCGACAGGTTTCACCTCTCTGGTGGTAAAATGGCAAAATAAATTTACGGCAAGATCCTATGAAGCTGAGTAAATATTCAATCTAAATGGTTACAGGCGATCTCAGAGAAGGTATCTTTCACATAAATGTTCAAAATACTGAAAGAAAAGTCCCCACAAGGAAATCGGAATGCAAAATTTCCGTCTATCACCAAGCGATGAAACAATAATGTGGGAAATTAAATCACGTGTAAAATATTTTGTACAAACTCTAAAAGTTCGAAAAGAAAACTTATTCTCTTCTTCCGCCTGTCACGCAAACGAAGGCAGAAACCATAAACAAAAATGAACACAAAAAACGCAAGAATTTCATGGAAATCAGAAGAACAGAACACCGGCCAGTCCTCTTCGTCTGTCACCTGGAGAAAACTCAGCCGAAGAAGATGAAAGCAACTCACTGCAATGAAAAAAAGCGCCCCCTCTTCCAGAAGGATCCGTTCGTATATATCCGTAGAAGCCATCCTCAAACTGCCGCCGAAAGGATCTCCACGATCGGCCACGGAATGTGAAATTTAGAGCGACAGTTCGTTTCACTGTTTATAGAGTTCCTTTACTAACACATACTTGGCTGATGTGGCTCTTAAATACTGATACATACTGCCGTTGACTTGTGCCGACATGGTCAATGGGTCTCTTGAGACGTCCTGTTGATTTGTCGAAGTGCCACCGTGTTTTGCCAGTTGTGTCGATGCTTTACTCAACTTGTTCTTCTTGTGTCAGATATGTCTACACAGCTTCACAAACTTAATAAAATTACGACACAACTTTAGGAATGCTTTCCTGCCATATGTAAAACATATCTCAAGGCTTTAAACCTTAGATAATCTTATAAAAACGTGACTTAAAAGATCAAATATGTATCTCTATCATGTAAGTAATAAAAATAATATGATTACAAATAAAGCTACTCATTGCTATCTAAATCAAGCTTCAAAAATTATGACTAAACTATATGAGATTTTATGTTAAAATGATTAAATGATTGTACCTTATTAATTATATGAAAATAGAGCATTACCCATTACTGATCTCAATATTATTACAATAATGTGGCAAAAAATGGAAAGAATAACAAACTCTGTAAATCTTCTCCCCTCAACAAACTTGGACAAAAGAACAAACCATGAGCCAACATTGTCTCAAATGGTGAAGTCTTTAAGGCTACATCTCCGACATCATCATTAGTGTTCTGACAGCAAGAGCCAATATAGAATGGAATCCTCTGTCAATGATAAGCAGAGCAACATGCATGAAGGGAAGTAGTTGTGATGAATAGAAGATTCTGAGTCTAGTGGGAGTGACATTAACCTCATGCAAAGAACCTTAACTAAAAAGAATAGACAAGTGGACGCAACTAATTCCAAAAGAGGCATCTGATCAAATGAAGGAATGAAGACTGGTTTCCCTGGGGGGCCGGTTGGAGTTTGACCTTTCCTATGCTCCAATCACTTCCTTTTTGAGATGTATTTCTTAAAAAGTATATAGCAATATATTCCAAATATTTTTTAATAGCCCTTATCATAACTCGTTTTCAACTCCTGCCCTTGCCATGTTCATTCCTTACCATGAACCAGTATGTACCTCTTAACTATGGCATAGCCATAAATGCAACCCCTAGGTTCCATTTAATAGTGGGAGTGATGCCCTGCTGAGATATTGTGCATAAACGTTAATACATAATTTTTTATTTTAATGAAGTTAGAATGATGACAAATAATAAATTAAATAATTTAAAATTTAATAAAATTGAATGAAAAACATTAAGCCATAATTTAGAATGCATTTTATGGATGTCTTCTTAAATCTGCATATTATTCTAGAAAAAATCCACAATTTTCTAATCTGTATTCTCACATTATTTTTTATGGTGTATACCTTTGAGAAGTATTTTGCAATTGATAGAAAAGTGCTTTTGGAGCTAGAGTTAGGAAAACATAATTTTTCCTATACATTTCAGTGAATTTAGGAAGGGCTAATATGAAGGCCCATTGGTGAGGAATTATAATGGGCTGATATCTTGGGCCTAATATGAAGGGGCATTATCAAGATAGCTTATGCTTGGAAAAAGAAAAGAGGGAGTGAAGGGCAGCACAAGGGGGACCCTTGGGCATGGCAGTGGAGCTTGGTGGTATGAGGTGGTACCCAACGGAATGAGGGGAAGCTTCTATTTCAAACAATCAAGCTATCTCCAAGTGATAGATAAAGATGAGCATGACAACAAAGGGGGAGTTTGCAAACCTAATTTCTAGTTAAATCAGAATTTATTTTCATCTTGACTAGCGCTGTTGTGTGGGTGATAGGCATATTGCGGAATTAACTTTCTTGTTGCTCATTTATTTGTTTTTGTTAGTTTTTCTCAATTTCCTTTTGGCAACCTTGTTTTCATCTTTGGGTGACAGACACAGCAATTCACATTCCGATTTTCTCTTTTGGTGTTTGTGATTGGAATGGCTTCTATGAATGCTAAATGCTTTGAAATTATCAGAATCTAATTAATTCATAAATGCACTTAGCTTTTATTTGGTTTCTTCATGAATTTTTCTTTCAATTGTACCATTGGCAGAGTGAAGTCAGTTGGCATATGTTTTTCTTTCTCTCCTACTTGCTTTTATCTAGTAACGTGCTCTTTTTTCCTTTCTGCTCTCCTCTCCAGGCACTACTTTGTTGCTGGTTTTTAGCCAATATCATTGGAGATCCTAATGGCTTCAGTAGGCCTTTTGGTAGACATCGATTGTGGCTGGAAACCCTGGAGTGCACAGAGTGATAGGCAATGGTTTGAGGTAGCAATGGAAACCAAGAGGCAAATAACCTGATTTTTCACTTTTGTTCCTCCCCTTTTTGTCTTGATGAGTAATGAAACCATGATAATTTAAATGAAAATAAGATAAAATTATTAATTTTTATCAATATTTTATATAAATAAATAATATATAATTAAAAATTTCACAATCATATTTATTTATTTTTAAAGTACATAATTAATTAGATGTTAGGCCAAGCTAAGGTCAAGAAAGGGGATTTAATTGATAAAACATTTTTTATTTTCCAAAACACTTCTCTTCTTAACTTTTTTTACTCACCCTTATGGGGCTAGACATTACAAGTTTTAATTGTGGACTCACTATTTTTATAGTAGTTTGACACTAACCTATGTCCACTCTTTAAGAACACACTTTATTTTTAGGTTCAACTAATCATATACATTGATCAAAACCACTAATTTTAGGGGTTTAGTTTTCATAATATTTCACGCAAAAATCTTTTTCTGGATTCATGGTCTAGGTGGGTCTAACAACCATTTAATAGGACACATTTCACAAGTGCTTAATGAAAAGATATAACTATAGTTTAACTTATAAATAAATATAACAATGTCATCGTGGGTTTGTTCGGAAGATGAATATTCATTACTCCAGATTTTATTGGTAGAAGACAAGGATGTTGACATTTCAATCTTTATCTTTTTACTGTTGTTCTACTAGTGCAATAACTAGAAGGCTTGTAGTGAAGCTCAACTCAAGGAGAAACGATGACTTGATTGTATTCCTTGAGTTAATGTCTTCACATTAATAAATTATCAACAAGAATTTTATCTTTCCTCTTTAGTGCATTGTGTGATAAAACACTTGAATATAGGGAGAGAATTCTCGGAAGAACAAAGATGGTCATTAGTTATTCTTCCCATTGGAGATCAATGATACTTCTATATAAATTATGTACAAGCTGCTCATAGATATTTTAGAATCTTCTAATGACTATATTTACTTAAAATATAGTTTAATTTAAATTTTGCGTGAATCTAATATGACATGTCCTTTCAATATTTTGAATATCTTTTAAGGAAGCAAATAAGCCAATCTTTTATTACTTAATGTTTGTATCTAAAATGAATCAATTCACAAAAAATCGATAAGAATTTGATAGGCATTGTAACAAATTTGATAGGACATGTCTCATGAAAGTAATATAAGACGTAAGTATATACTCGTAAATCACAATCTCAATATTTCAAATGATAACTTCTATATCAAGAGTGGTATGTATGATTTTCAACATATATATTCAATATTATTCAAAAATTCTTGTTTAATAAATCAACATAGAACCGATCATGTAACTAATGTGATGCGAAACATATGATTGTAATGAAGTAAAATCACATGAATATAGGTGACTAAGCAAAATTTTATACCTGTATTTTATTTTATTAACACTAATTGATTTGCTTTTTCAAATCATTTCTTTCATGGTGGTTGTGATTTTTGTAAATAATGGCAACTTCCATAACAATGTATAAGATGATGAATTTTCATGTGTATGCACGAAATCAAGACTTATATGCTTCTTGTATATTATCTAACTTATTACATCATGAGGTTTTTAATGTATGTTTATAATGCACCTATTTACAGTTGTGTATGCACGTATAGTATTGAAACATAATTTATTTATTTGATTATTCTTAATTGATCTTTTATTATTTTTCCATCATCAAAATATGTCACCTTCAGTTCTCCAACAATTATATTTCTATTCATTGCTCCAAGAATTCAGTAATAAACAATAAAATGTGAAGATATATAAAATAAATAATATTTATCTATAAATTATATTATTTCATTATAAAATAAATTATCATTAGGATTTTTTAATTATAAAAATTATTTTCAATCAAAATCTAGAGGAATTTATTGAAATGATATATTAACTAAATTATCGTGACAGCTTGTGAAATACGTATCAAATATGTATTAATCTCACAAATATGATCATCAATTAAGATACAATTTTCGTAAGTTAATAGGTTCCTCTAACTGAATGTTTAACAAACGACCATAGATTACTAGAGTCAACTCCTGCAAAGTTTTACTAAGAAATTAGCTTTCATATTTACACATCTACTTGTCCAACAGAGTATTAACTCTCTATCTTGATGAAAGCAATATTTAGTCAATAGTGTATCTTGTAAAAAAACAAAGAATACTTTCACTATAGGATTTTCCAATAGTGGAAAAAGAGTTGTAATACATCAAAAAATTCAATGAAGAGATTCTAGTTAGGCTTGATTATCTTTGTCCTCTTTACATAGGACAATTACATAGTTGATGACAACAATGATACTTCAAATGGGTCGAAAATCATTACATGTGAATAAAATTTTGCACCTCAACACAATGTTTTCTTGTTGTTTGGCCAAGCTTTAATGACCAGTCAATTTTATATATAGTTTCTGTTGACCTTTGGTTTTGATATTTAAATTTGAAAATTTAATCATTGAAATATATGTTGAATATTTATTAAGTTTCATATGTGATAAGAGCATATGAAACTTAATAAATATCTAAAATTTATAAGATTATTCCATATGTATGATGTTTAAGGATTTTGTAATTCTATGAGTAACAAGCAAAATCTGAGTTAATCCTTAAAATTGATTGATTTATTATACAAGTACAAGAACTTTAATGCCAACTTTTGCTGGGCTGCACTGACGAATGGTGTCCACATGCGCTCCGGAGCGCCATGCGGGGATCTGCGGTCTGCTGCGTTGGATGGTGGCGGGATGCAACGGTAAATAATGTTGTCTTACCAATATTTGTTTCGTAATACGCACGGTAGTAGCTGGCGTTTGACCGAGACAGCCGCGTCTTTCCTGTGTTTCACATCTCGACATTAAGAGGAGGATCTTCCAGCGACTTTGGGAGCTATTTTAGTTCGCTGCATGTTGAAAATTTTGAGCCGATTAAGACATACTTTAATTGGTCAAATAAATACTCGGCAAGTATACTCCACCTTTATTAAAAATCTTCCAACCAACTGTGAATGAATTTTGACTTCCAGCCTCGGAGAAATTTTTCCGACATACACCGGGAAATTTCGCGGATCTTTCTCACGTCCGTTTACTTTACAGCAATAAACGTCTCTATATCTACAAGTGAGGTGTGTCAAAATGGTTTAAATAGCTTCAGCGTGCCAAGGTCGCAGCGCACTCTCTCTTTATTTCTCTCTGTTTTCCCTTGCACCACCCCCCTTCCTTCGTTACTGGTTGGCAGTTCGATAATCCAGTTGACGGAGATGGCCTGGTATCGAGTTGCGAGGGCGTCCGAATACCTCGCCATAACTGGGTTCCAGGTGAGTGACATCAAGCTTGCCAAGAAGGCATGGATCTTGCCGGGGCAGTCCTCCACAGTTTTCGACATATCGCCAGTCAACTACACGTTCGAGGTGCAAGCCATGAGCGCCGAGAAGCTCCCGTTCCTCCTCCCCGCTGTCTTCACCATCGGCCCCCGCGCCGACGACACGGAGAGCCTGCTCAAGTACGCCAAGCTCATCTCCCCCCACGACAAGCTCTCCAACCACGTGAAGGAGCTTGTGCAAGGGGTTATCGAGGGGGAGACCCGCGTGCTCGCCGCCTCCATGACCATGGAGGAGATCTTCAAGGGCACCAAGTCCTTCAAGGAGGAGGTCTTCGGAAAGGTACAATTAGAGCTCAACCAGTTCGGCCTGCTGATCTACAACGCCAACGTTAAGCAACTCGTCGACGTGAGGGGACACGAGTACTTCTCCTACCTCGGCCAGAAGACCCAGCAAGAGGCGGCGAACCAGGCGAAGGTGGACGTAGCCGAGGCGAGGATGAAAGGCGAGATCGGGTCCAAGAAGCGGGAGGGCCAGACCCTCCAGTACGCCTCCAAGGTCGACGCAGAGACGAAGGTGTACTCAACGCAGAGGCAGGGAGAGGGCGCGAAGGAGGAGATCAAGGTGAAGACGGAAGTCAAGATCTTCGAGAACAAGAGGGAGGCTGAGGTGGCCGAGGCCAACGCAGAGCTGGCGATGAAGAAGGCTGGCTGGACCCAGCAGGCGCAGGTAGCAGAGGTGGAGGCGGCCAAGGCGGTGGCGATAAGAGAGGCGGAGCTGCAGATGGAGGTAGAGAGGAGGAACGCTCTACGGCAGACCGAGAAGCTCAAGGCAGAGAAGTTGAGCACAGCCATCGTAGACTACGAGATGAAGGTAGATGACATATTTATCCTGTTGACAAATTAGTCCGGTGATTTTAACGTTATCATCGTGAGATAACAATAGACACTGCTTGATCGTCTAAAACATGTTAAAAATGTCATGACACGATTTCGGAATTAACGCATATTAAAGATATATCGAGCTGTTAACCTATATGCATGAGTCCACTAATTTTTGGATCTCGTGGCTCGAGTTTTAAAATAGTTTCCCTTGTTTACCATATCTTCGCTGAATCAGTCATAAGTGACGTAACACTGGTTGATACTCCCTTGGATGGAAAAAGGTGCAAGAGGCCAACTGGGAACTCTATCAGAAGCAGAAGGACGCAGAAGCTACGCTCTACCAGCAGCAGAAGATCGCCGAAGGGCGCAGGGCCGCAGCAGAAGCGACGTTCTTCTCTCGGCAGCAGGAGGCGGACGCCGGGCTCTACGCCAAGAAGAAGGAAGCCGAGGGGCTGGCGGCGCTGGCTGAAGCCCAGGCCGCCTACTTGCAGAAGTTGCTCGAGTCTGTTGGAGGCAACTACGCCAACCTGCGGGACTACCTCATGATTAACGCCGGACTCTACCAGGAAGTCGCCAGGGTCAACGCTGACGCTGTGAAGGGACTGCAGCCGAAGATCAGCGTTTGGACGAATGGCGGGGAGAAGGGGGAGGGAGGCGCGATGAAGGAGGTGGCCGGGCTGTACAAGATGCTTCCACCGTTGTTTAAGACCGTGGAAGAACAAGTAGGGATGCTACCGCCGGCCTGGATGGGAACGATGAACTCCAGCTCCTCCGCGCACTGACTGTCGCTTGCTAATGAATTTTCATTCGTAATAATGGTCTTCGAAGACATTATGGGCTGTGTACTTCATGTAACGTCTGCTGTTATGTAATCTATTCCCTCAGGTCAAGTTGTAGTATTTGCACTGGGCAACACTATTTTAGAGAAATTGTTAATCGTGCAAAATGGAGAGAATATGACTGATTTTCTTATTTTATGCATAGAGATAATTGATAATATTTGTTTTATTAGCTGAAATCAATTAATGTGTATATTGATGCAACCCTAAGTCATCATTAGAATGATCAATCAATTTTAATAGTTTATAGAATTAGATTCACCAAAAATAATTTTAAATAGATACAGTGGTGAGCTAGGTCGTCTCCTCAAGGAAGCCAATAAAATACTTTTTATTTTCTAATTTAAAAGATCATAAAATTGATTTGAAGATTTAGATTGACATTTAAGATAATAAAGGAAATCAAATGGCAAATAAATGTAAACACGAATTTAAAGTATAAAGGAATTATAAAAAGTAAATAAAATATGATATAAATGTTGAAAATAGTAGATAAATAAATAAAAATATGAGTAAATCTAAGAAAATAAATATATTTCACAGATTTATCAAGAAAATAGTGAAAACTCTATTAAAACTCAAACTTACAACCCTTAGAATGCGTGGCTTGATGTCGACCTCTAGGTAGCACTTCCAAATCTTGTCTCTAGTTCAACAAAATAGATTTAAGATGAAAAACATAGATGAGAATGATTAAAATTAATGATATATTCTTCAAATTTCTATTTTCGCACAAAGAAAGATGAACACCATTTCTACCAAAAAATAACCTAAGAAAAACTTGAAAAAAGATTACTTTCTCTCCCTTCTTCCTCCTTTTTATTCTCTAATCCATGAATAATGTTTCTTATTTTGACTTGCTATCTTTTGTCATATTTTCTAATTTTTCTTAATTTTTTGACATTTTCTCCTCTTCTCGCATGAAAATAATCAATATCATCTATTTTACCAGATGATAATCAATATTTATAGATATATCCCTCTATGAACAAGTGAGAATAATTGATATCTCCACTTTTGTAGGAATAATTGATATTTACAAGTATATCTTCCAACATGTGGTTCGATGAAGATTGTTAGATCCTTGTGTCATCATTTTACTTTGAAAGGGGTGACATAGATGAATATTTGTCTTTAGATGCCCATCATTACTTACTATTGTGCGTGCTTTAGCAAGATCCATGTGACCACTAGAACATGTGGTGGTAGTTGACAATGTGCCCCTTTTTGGTGCATTGGATATGGTAAGGGTCACCATTAGATCTCATGCTACTTTTTGTACAACAGGAACTACGATGTGGCATCTTTTGGCTCGTTGGATGCAGCTATAGTTGCCGTTGGATCGGCAACTATTTTTCATGCAATGGTGGATTACAACATGGCTTCATCTAGAACGTCGAATCTGGCCGTTGCTATAGATTTGCTGCTAGATTTGAAAGAGAAGAGGAAACACTTTTAGTCCCACATCGGAAATATTAAGGGACAATATTTCTATATAATAAGATACATTCTTGATAGTCAAAAGGCATCACCAAAAAACAATCTCAGTTTTATTTGATATTAAAAAAATCTTTTCCAATTTCATAGATACAAAAAATTGTACTTGATTTCAATTTATTTGATACTATAGAAATTTTTTTTCAGTATATGCTATTTGGTTTTGGTTTTGGTTTTAGTCAAAGATACAACAAATACTTTTAGTCTCGATTTTAATTGCACAAATAAAGTTTGTCTTTGGTTTTGGGCATGGATATGAGAAATCTTATAAATTTTAGTTTAGCCACAAATACTGCAAGCTGAGATTAGAAACCTTCTAACCTAAAACCAAGCAAACATGTCCATCACAGCTCAATAAATAGATCCATTATACCTTAAACTTTGGCTCACTAATAAGATCCATTGCACGTTAAATTCATGCCTAGTAAGTCATCACTCCAAAATGTCACAACCAAGGAGTGGTCAAAGATAAAATTTATAATCTTTGAAGATGTTCCTAATGATATAAGTATAGTTTAGAGAATATTCAAGTTGAACCACAAAGACTAATATAATTAAGTATGTGAGAAGATGGATGAAATTTACCTAGAATCACAAGAGAGAAATAGATGAAACTTGGGTTATTGACCTTTCAGTCAAGAAGTCATGGTGAATGAGATTAAGGAAACACACAAATTCAATATATAGTTAATGATTTTTTAAATTCTAATGTGTGAAATCAAATGCTCTACCTGTCTAGATCACCTCATGTTACTTAGGAGATCAATAGAGAGATTTAGGAGATTTTAAAGTATCTTTGACTTGCGTTCAATCTCTCTCTACCTTGAAAATCAGTTCTACCTTGAGTTAACAAGGGAACATGAATTCAAGGGAAGGATCTTGAAATGAATTCCTAAATTAATTCATAAAATAGTTTCATTCCATATTATGTTGGATCAATCTTGAGAAACCAAGAGTTCAGAAAAGTTAAGAGAATAATTAAGAGTAAATGAATGGAAAATTGAAATCAAAGGTTTACTTAGTGTCACAACTAGAGAACGCTTTTATCATGATCCTAAATAAGTCTTATTGAGATCAACTCTCTCTCACCACGAGGATCACAGATAAGACATGAAAGAGAACAAAATGACTGAATCAAATTCAAAATGAAAAATAAAAATTCAATTTATATATGCCCTGAGTTAACAATTGAAGCATGAAATGGTATTCCACCCCAGAAGTTCTTGGACCTGCCACTAGAAGTTGAGTTCTTGGATCACATTCTTTCCTCCTATTGGTCCCTCCTCTCCTAAGTGTGTAATATTTCTCTCCTTAGGGGCATAATCCCTTTATACCTCCCTTGGACGTTGGAGTTGATGTTGGTGCTTAGATGCTTCCTTAGATGTGAAGGTTAATCAGCTTCCTTGGATTGCACCCACCTTCCTTAATTAAAAGGAGATGTGGTGGCACCTCCCTAGGGTTTTAGGTGAGGATTAATACTAGCCATCTATCTAGATGGAGGGTTTACAACCTCTACTAAATCTTATGATAGTTAGGAATTAATCTTAACCCTCCATCTCAATTTAATCTCAGCTGTTCATTCTTCATTAAGTGGCTATGGGCACTAGGCCCATGATCCTCCATTAAAGCCCACAGCCTCTTTAACTCTTGAATGGGCTGAATTATTTTGCAAAGAAAAATACCGCTCATTATCATTTAAGCAAATAAACTTAAAGTCAAGGATAATTAAAAGAAATCATGGCATGATATTAGTCTTCATTAAAAATATAAAATGTGAGAATAAATCCCATTACTTAGAAAAAATGTATTAATACATGTGGAATTACTTTATGGTATTGATGTGGTCTTAAGTCGTCATTAAGATCATCAATCAAATTTTGAATATTTATTGAACTAAGTTCACCTAAAATAAAATTAAAATTAGAATGTGATAAATTAGCTCATCTCCTCATGGAAGGAATCAAAAGGCATGATTTAATTCTCTATCAAAAATAATTTTTACCTTAATACCTATATTATTGTCAGAAAATATTGGTTGTAATGATGATCAAAATTAAATAAAAGGAAAGAAAAGTAAAATAACTTTCAAATGAATAAGATCAAAGATAAATAAATGTTCACATGAAATAAATAATGTAGTAAATAAATAAATTTCAAAACAAGATAGAAATATTAAGATTTTGAAAGAAATAAATGAAAATAAATTGAAAGCAATAAAAACTTACAAATTTTAGTATCTTTGAATTCTTATTGACCTCAAGGTAGATTCCTTAGCTTGCATTCATTTCAACAGAATAAACTTGGGTTGATTGATACTAAGGAAAAGAGAGTAATCCTCTCATACATCAAGTTGGTAAAAATAAAAGAAAAATGGGAAGAAAAACTCTCTAACCCTAGAACATGAAAAAGAACTACAAAAAAACCTCCACCCCCTCCCTCTTCCATCCTTTTTATTCTCCAGATCTATAAATCAAGCTTTCTATTTTGACTTGCTATTTTTTCAGATTTTTCTTGCCGTCATGGCGAGAGTAATGGATATTGTCTAATTTACTAGATGATAATCCATATTAGTAAATATGTCCAACCACACACATATCATGATATATCTAGCTTATCAAATGATAACTGATATTTGTGCATGTGTCCTCGTCACGTGGCAAGATGAGAACCGTTTGATTCACATGCCATTGATCCATGATGATCCATAGGTAATGTGGCTGCTTGTACATCAATAGATGAGGCCACCGCAATGTTTTCGCTTGTGTTTGCTTTATTGAAGCACATGAGATGATGGCTGGCAACGTAGGTCATCTTCGAGCATCAAATCCACATGCCACTGATCCACCGAAAGGAGTGACATGGCTACATAGCTGTTGTCAAATAGCTATCATCTTTTCTCTTGCCTTTATCAAGATCTGTGCATCCACCAATAGGTGCAATGAGGCAAGTGACATGTCACTTCTTGGTGCTTTTACAAGCTCGATATTCAAGCAACAATTGGCATCCATGGACTTCATAATGTGTCACTCTTCTATTGGTTAGATCTTTGACACAAGAATCGACTATTAGGTGGATGAGGTCTTGGGCCCACATAGGCCCACATAGTTTTATTATTCTTATTTAATTCAGAAAATTTTCAGAAAAATTGGAGAAAGTTTATTTCAATAGAAATAGTTCATTAAAAAATATAAAAATTGAGCACAATATAATAAAACTTGAATTGACATGAAACAAATAAGATTTATGCATCAACCACAACCACATTGTTTCATGATAAAATGACTCTCATTAAGTTTTCTTTTGAATTATAAAATATTATATTTAATCAAAATTTAGATAAATTCATTTAAATGAAAAATAAACTATATTATTCTGATAAATTGTGAAATAATGTAATAGATTAACATGTAATTTTCACAAGTTATCAAGTACAATAGAATAACCATACAAATATTCTTATTTCATGCCTATTGGAGTTTAAAGTTAACAAAAATAATAAATGTTTAACTTTTGTAAAGTACAAATGCACTGGTGTTTACTCTTTTGAAGATCATAGGCTTTCATTAATGACAGTGCCTAAAACTACTGGTGTTTGATTTTTGTTAACACTAACTCTAATATGGATTTAAACTTGAATAACTAGTATGAAAAATATCAGAAATGATTTTCATGGTATCCCATTCTATGTGATATGATGTCTTAATAAAAAAAGTATTCTTTCCTAAATGGTGATAAATTTTTACACAAGCAAGATCACCTAGGTAGAATTTCATCTTTAGATGATGCAAGTATAGAAGTTGCTTAGAAGAAATGTACTCTATTATGGTATATAGTAGAAACATCCCATATTAAACAACAAAATTGGGATGATTTATACCATTGTGTCATGAACTAATTGTTGTCAGTTTTGAAGAGGCAGCAAGAGTAAATGAGAACGGGGGTGGGCTGCAGTAGTTTCATACGAATGACTCTTGGATTTCAAGATTCCTAGTCACTGGGTTACTCCACTCTTTTAGGAGCCACTCAGGTTCTTCTGAATTCAAGCGGTGTAAATGGTAAAATCCTCTAGTCAAATCAGATGGTTGTTCAAAAAGATTTTTCAAGATTCACTACTTTAAATGGCCAACTAGATTTATGAACTCACTAATCTCTTCAAAATTTATGAGTCTAACTTGATATGTATGCTCCAAGTATTCAATTACTAGTGAAGAATAAGTGAATGCTCTTAAAAACTCAGTCCATGGCATCTATGGTGTAATACCAGATGGAAATGCACCTGGTGTAGATAGAGCCTTAAATGCTTGAAGTGGGAATATTAGAAAATATTTTCCTACATGAGACTTTGGATTGCATCTCTTACATAGTGATCAATTTTTCTGATTTATTCTGATTTCTAATGATAAAACAAGCCTATAAATGGTCCATAAACGACTAGGGTATGCTCACTTTCACGGTTTTGAGCCTTTTTATATTTTCTCTATTTTATCCTGTAATATTTTGTGTTTTATCCTCTCTCCTATAAGTTTACCCTTTCTATGAAGAAAATGCAAATATTGTCAAAAATTTTTGTAAAAAATTCTATATTTAGAGAGAGCATTTCTAGAATAAAGGATTAATTCCATAAAGTTGAAAGAAGAATGCTCATTAAATGCCTTCTTTCTCCCTCATTCCGTTCATCCTTCGTATAGCATGAGAGAGTACCCCAAGAGTTCATTTCAAACAGGTCCTGCATATTTCGAACTGGACACATGCACCATTTTTTTTTCTTCCTCTTACGCTGAGAAATGTCCTCCTCAGGCAAATCATTCTCCCTCTCCTTACACTAAAAAATCCATTTCTCGGCTAAATCTCTCTTCCCCTATGCTGGGCCGCACTGGCGAATGGTGCCGACGTGTGCTCGCGACCGCCATGTGAGGACCTGCGGTCAGCTGCGCGGGATGGTGGCGGGATGCAGAGGCAAATTATGTTATCTTGTCAACACTTGTGCCGTAGTACCTACGGTAGCAGCTGGCGTTTGACCGAGACAGCTTTGACTTTCACATCTGCATATTAAGAGGGGGAGCTTGAGTCGTCTCTGGGAGGTGTTTTAGTTCACTCCATGTTGAATTTTTTTACTTGATTAAGACAGCGTTCACTCCACTTTTATTTTTTATTTATATTGTATTAAAAGCTTCAGACCAATCGTGAATGGGCTTTGACTTCGAGCCACAGAGAAATTCTTCCTCGATAGATACCGGGAAATTTCGCCGATCTTTCTCGCATCCGTTTACTTTACAACAATAAACCTCTCTCTGTATCTACAAATGAAGTATGTCAAAATGCTTTAAACAGCATCAGTGTGACAAGGTTGCAACCCACTCTCCGTCCTACCACCCCCCGCTTCTCCCTCCCCGGCTTGCCAGTTCGACCATCCAGTTGACGGGCATGGCATGGTATCGAGTTGCGAGGGCGTCCGAATACCTCGCCATAACTGGGTTCCAGGTGAGTGACATCAAACTTGCCAAGAAGGCATGGATCTTGCCGGGGCAGTCCTCCACAGTTTTCGACATATCGCCAGTCAACTACACGTTCGAGGTGCAAGCCATGAGCGCCGAGAAGCTCCCGTTCCTCCTCCCCGCTGTCTTCACCATCGGCCCCCGCGCCGACGACACGGAGAGCCTGCTCAAGTACGCCAAGCTCATCTCCCCCCACGACAAGCTCTCCAACCACGTGAAGGAGCTTGTGCAAGGGGTTATCGAGGGGGAGACCCGCGTGCTCGCCGCCTCCATGACCATGGAGGAGATCTTCAAGGGCACCAAGTCCTTCAAGGAGGAGGTCTTCGGAAAGGTACAATTAGAGCTCAACCAGTTCGGCCTGCTGATCTACAACGCCAACGTTAAGCAACTCGTCGACGTGAGGGGACACGAGTACTTCTCCTACCTCGGCCAGAAGACCCAGCAAGAGGCGGCGAACCAGGCGAAGGTGGACGTAGCCGAGGCGAGGATGAAAGGCGAGATCGGGTCCAAGAAGCGGGAGGGCCAGACCCTCCAGTACGCCTCCAAGGTCGACGCAGAGACGAAGGTGTACTCAACGCAGAGGCAGGGAGAGGGCGCGAAGGAGGAGATCAAGGTGAAGACGGAAGTCAAGATCTTCGAGAACAAGAGGGAGGCTGAGGTGGCCGAGGCCAACGCAGAGCTGGCGATGAAGAAGGCTGGCTGGACCCAGCAGGCGCAGGTAGCAGAGGTGGAGGCGGCCAAGGCGGTGGCGATAAGAGAGGCGGAGCTGCAGATGGAGGTAGAGAGGAGGAACGCTCTACGGCAGACCGAGAAGCTCAAGGCAGAGAAGTTGAGCACAGCCATCGTAGACTACGAGATGAAGGTAGATGACATATTTATCCTGTTGACAAATTAGTCCGGTGATTTTAACGTTATCATCGTGAGATAACAATAGACACTGCTTGATCGTCTAAAACATGTTAAAAATGTCATGACACGATTTCGGAATTAACGCATATTAAAGATATATCGAGCTGTTAACCTATATGCATGAGTCCACTAATTTTTGGATCTCGTGGCTCGAGTTTTAAAATAGTTTCCCTTGTTTACCATATCTTCGCTGAATCAGTCATAAGTGACGTAACACTGGTTGATACTCCCTTGGATGGAAAAAGGTGCAAGAGGCCAACTGGGAACTCTATCAGAAGCAGAAGGACGCAGAAGCTACGCTCTACCAGCAGCAGAAGATCGCCGAAGGGCGCAGGGCCGCAGCAGAAGCGACGTTCTTCTCTCGGCAGCAGGAGGCGGACGCCGGGCTCTACGCCAAGAAGAAGGAAGCCGAGGGGCTGGCGGCGCTGGCTGAAGCCCAGGCCGCCTACTTGCAGAAGTTGCTCGAGTCTGTTGGAGGCAACTACGCCAACCTGCGGGACTACCTCATGATTAACGCCGGACTCTACCAGGAAGTCGCCAGGGTCAACGCTGACGCTGTGAAGGGACTGCAGCCGAAGATCAGCGTTTGGACGAATGGCGGGGAGAAGGGGGAGGGAGGCGCGATGAAGGAGGTGGCCGGGCTGTACAAGATGTTGCCGCCGTTGTTTAAGACCGTGGAAGAACAAGTAGGGATGCTGCCACCTGCCTGGATGGGGACGCTGAACTGCAGCTCCTCCGGACACTGACGGTCTACAGGCTGTCGATGATTGAAGACATGGGTCCTTTACTATGAATTTTCATTCGTAATAATGGTCTGTGTTCTTATGTTAGACACTATCGGCTGTGTACTTCATGCAATGTCTGCGATCTATTCCACCTGTTCAACCGGTGATATTCCTATTAGACAGCACTATTTTAGAGGGATTATGATGCAAAAAGAAAAACATAACCCGCACACACCTTATGAGGCTTACAATTAGTCTGAGCCCTTCATAATGTCTCTCGCTTGTGTTATATCTCCTGAATGTTCTGATTTAATATCAAATCCACAAAGGGGTCTGCTTAGTTGAAATGGCCAAACCATCAGGAGAGGTTAACCTGGACTTTTCCCCCTCTCTTATATTTTATTTTAGGGACTGTTTTGGTTAGAAAACTAGTCCTGTCCCTTTGTATAAAGTATTATTGAAAAAGCGAACCAGAAATAAGAAATCAATAGGAAACCCTTTCCTTCCAGTGTTAGAAATCAGGAATATAGTGTCTTGCCCCCTTTCTGGCTTTGCTTGTGAGTTTATTTTTATTCATATCTATATTTTTACTTCCTCATTGTAGTAGACATTTTATTGAATTTTAGGTGAACTAAATTCATCAGATCATAATTTTGACTTTGGTTAATTTTTCTAATTTTCTCGATCAACTAAATTCCAGTAGATCAGCACTTTTGCAACATTTACTCTCCAGTAACTCTTGATCTGTAGGTTCCACTAAGCATAAATTTTAGTCAACAACAATTGAGTCTCATGTTCAGCTCCAACATAATTTAAGCTATAAATTCTCTTTTAGATTAAAGACACTAGGAGATCTACCGTTGATGACTAGGAAGAGCTCTCTTGAGTGCTAAACTCTGGATTTAATGACATGTTTATTTTATAAAAAAAATAATAATTATTTCATATTGATATTTATGATAGTTGGTGAAGATTCAAAATATGTTCATAAATTCACTGAAGAGTGTCTAATTTTAGGCCACACTTGGATCAAGAATTGGTGATTGAATTGACCACATCCTACATATTTCACTCACATTAAAATATTTTAAAATCTTTGATCTTCTTATATCAATCATACTTTCTAGTTTTTGTAGTGGTTTCACCCTTTGCTTATGTCTACTTTCTAAGAACACTCTTCAGTGATATTGAGTTCCACTTGACAAATAGTTTACCAAACTTATAGATTTACCAAACTGATAACATGTCAATTTCATATGTTAATCAGATCATAATCCCAATTAATTAAGAATAAGATCATATAAAATGACGTATTCGTATATAGAATGATTGAGACATTGTTTTTCTACCAAAATCTAATTATCTCACATTTTATTCTTTTAATGAGAACTAATGTCATGCCATGATTTATTTTCGTATCTTTGAGTTTTTCTTTGCTTAAATGATAATTGATAATATCTCATTTTTTAGATGTAATTTGAGTTAAATTAATAAAATGTTACATGGATTTCAGTTAAATAAGTTATAATTATTTATGAAAATGTTTTTGAAGATTTTATTTCTTTTTAAATAAATTTACTTAATTTTCGTATTTATATTTGGATTAAATAAATATGTGTTGTTCATTATTTGCTAAAAAATAAATATTAATTGAAAATTTATTTTTTGAGATTAATTTAAACCATTAGATTGCTGTGTCACTTGATTTGACACTGCAGACATGCCACACCATCTAGTTTATGCAGTAGATTGGTGGTGGTTCAATAGCTAGAATAAACAATGAATTATCTAAGACTTTTTTGAAGTGCCACTTACCCCCTAGGTGTAAGTCACTAATTTGACAGCATGCAATAGATCAATTGGATGGTAGAGAATGTGCCAGGGAACCAAGGTCTTTAACATTTGTTGAGATATATCAACAAAAATTAGTTATTGTTTGTTAAAATAGAAATTATCGATTAACATGAGTGAAATAAAAGCCATGAAGTTTCTTTGGTGATGGTATTCTATCTTCTCTCCTTTCACATGGTTAGAGCATCTAGTGACATGTGAACCCTTCTCCTAACTCATCCTCCGGTCGCTCCCCCGGTTCCCCCTCCTCCTTCAAGGAGCACCTCACATGCGGCCCCCACCCCCCTGCTGGCTATCGCAGCTGAGGAGACAGGCCCCAAGAGAAGAACCAGGTGGCACCGCCACTTGCAAACCAGTGGAAGCGCAAGCTGCACCAATGCCGCACGGCACCATCCATGGCCCCCATGAGTGAGGCCAACGCTTGCCACAGACACCGCACGCTGGAGAACAAGCCCAGATTGACCCCCATTATCCGGCAGGCGGTGCTTCTGCTTGCTGCCTACCTCATCCTTGGGGTCATCGTCTTCACCTTCAATCGAGAGGCTTTCTCTGGCAAGGAGACTCACCTGGTGGTGGACACTATCTACTTTTGCATCGTCACCATGTGCACCATCGATTAGTGCTAGAAGTCTTATCTTCGCCCCCAAAGGATAGTGACAATGGCATTGACCCTTGATGAGCATTTTTCATTGAATTTAAATACTCATAATCTAATAATATTTATAATTGAAACTTAATTGATTCATTAGCAAAGCAATGAGTCTCAATTATAAATATTATTAGATTATAGATATTTAAATTCAACAACAAATGCTCATCATTTTTTTGGTGCCATTATGTGGTGTTAGATCAAGCAGAAATCATACAATTACCCCTAATAATAGATTTTATTTATTTCAAAAAATAATATAATTCATTTTAATATGAAATAAATCATAATAAATAAATAAAATTCACGAAAAATGTAAAAATTATTAAAAATATTTTATTCAATAATTATAAATTATTTCAATAAAATTCATATAATATTTTATTATTTTAACTCACATTACATCTAAAAAATGAGATATTATCATACCCCCAACTTGAATATTACTAGTTCTTAATAATGGAGTACATAAATTAATTAAAGACTAACATGTTTCTAAATATCAGAATTTCATACAAAGAGATCAAATTTTGAGAATAGTAGATCTCTAGACACATCAAAATATTCCTAATCAATTTTAATGTTTAAACACTCCTTGGAATAACAATCTAGATTTCACTTCTTCTACCTACAGATTTATTATTCCATCCCTTGTAGATTTAATTCACTAGATGTTCAAATAATAATCTTTCAAATGAGAATAGTATTGATCCTAAATTTCCTTTTTCTATAGGTTTCATGCATTGAAATGTGAACTAAATCTTTCATTTTTCTCTTCTTTTTTTAAAGAATAATAGTAGATAGGGAGCTTTTCTCATAAACATTTTTTGACAATGTAGAATGATATCTCACATCCTATTTTGTGTACTATTTGTTTTTTGGGCCTTCACATTATGTTTTCTTTTTTTTGGAAAGATGAGTGATATGTAATACAATTCCCATAAATCAGGGTGTAAAAATCTCCACCAAACTCAAATGATCAATTAAATTCTTGCATCATAGGGAATACTATCTATCAAGATCAAGAAAAATAAATCTGTAAAATAAAATCTATGTCATCCATCTTGTACCCAAGGAGTATTCTAACATTTCATGCTCTTGAATCATTTTCCTAACCTAAAAATGATTATCCTAGTGTCCTTTGATATCACACATTCTTACTAATTTGTTTCTCATGCATGAAATATGACATTTAAAAACATAGTTAGCATGTTGCATTTTTATTCAATAAAAGATATTTAAAATCTATAGAGTGAAAATAGGAAGAATATGTTCTAATTTCTATCATCCTTGCCCCAACATAAAATAATAAAAATACTAAATGATATAAAAAATATTTCATAAAATTAAACCATTGGAAAGCCAAGTTTAGAAATATAGCACCTAGTCATTCTTGCTACTCCAGACCCATCTTTATTGAATAAAAATGTCCTAGACTAACAAGCATAAAAGAATGAAATAAAATTTGCACTAAATAATGAAAATTTTGAAGATTCCTCAGCCCCCCAACTTAAAATCGAAATTGTCCTCAATGACATGACATATCTAACTATGCAAATAAATAATAATTATAATTTGAGAACAATTAATGAAAAAATTATTCATGATGAGGTAAAGATTATTCAAAATTATCATTCATTTATTGAAATATGAAATATCTAATTGATAATCAAGGAATGAAATTTTAAAATAAAAACATTGGGTTGGCTCCCAATAAGCACTAAGTTTAATGTCTTTAGCCATACTTGTCAATGCTCAAATAATATTAGACATATCTAAATTTTCAGTACATTCTCTTGGCTCATGTTCTAGATAAGGATTAAGCCTATATCCATTCATTTTGAAATTTTCACTTGTTTTAGGGTCTCTAATTGTTGCTGCACCATATTGAACAATAAATTCAAGTAAATAAGGACCATCCCATCTAGATCTTAATTTAACTAGAAATAGTTTCAATCTAGAATTATATAGCCAAACCTTGTGTCTTGGTTGTAATTGTGTCCTAGTGATGTGCTTGTCATGGAATTCCTTTACCTTTGCCTTATAAATTTGTGCATTCTCATATGATTCATTTCTAATTTCATCTAGTTCATGCAATTGTAAAAATCTCTTTTGACATGCATGATCTAAGTTCATATTAAGTTTCTTAATAGCCCAATATGCATGATTTTGAAGCTCAATAGGTAAATGACAAGATTTTCCATAAATAAGTTTATATGGAGAAACACGTAAAGGAGCTTTCTATGCTGTCTTTAAGCCCATAATGTATCATTTAATTTATTAGACCAATCCTTCCTATTAGGTGAAGCATTTTTTTGCAAAATTATTTTAATTTCTCTATTAACTAATTGATAACTTGTGAAAATTATATGTTAATGTGTTATTAAATTAGGAAGAATAATGTATATTTGAGAATTATTTCACAAGTTATCATGTTAATTATTTTATTTGCCATTTTAGTGAGCCTCCTTAAATCTTGATTTAAATTGATATTTTATGAATAAAAAGAAAATTGATCAGAATTTATTTCATATGTTGAAGCTTAATTCTCATTTGGTTTATTTTTAAATAAAATTCTATTGTGCTAACTTTTTATAATTAATTGAAATATATTTTTTATAAATTTTTCAAAATTTTTAGGTAGTAAATAAATAAAATTAAAAAATTAAAAATAGGCACACCATTAGTAGGCTAGGGCACACTACTTAATGGGCCCAACGTGGGCCAAAGGCCACACCATGTCTAGGAGTAGGCCAAACCAAGTCGCAGATCTAGATCATGGGTTTGAGATGAATAGATCACCTCCACAACCCATTGGTAGCTAGGTCTCAATTAGAATCATCCCTAGGACCCGGTAGTCAAGTGTGGATCATCCCTTTCGGAGGTGCCTACGATGAGTTATAGGCATCATTTAATATATATTACCTTATATGCATCAAATTTTCAATATGAGACCAAACTACTCTTCTTACCTTTTTCAGATCTGATAATAGAGTAGCAGTAACAGCTAGATCTGATGATCCAAAAGTCATCACGTCACTACTCACCATTGAAAGATTTAGAGGCTAAACAAAATACGAAGAAGGGGGGTGAATTGGTATTTTAGAAATCTTAGATTTTCTTCTCAAATGCTGGATATGTCAATGCACGTGTTAACACAGCTCTACATGATTATCTTCGCACAAGATAACTTTCTCTTTCTTCTGGTAGGATCTCACTACAAGGCAAGATCTTTTTATACTAGTTTGCCTCTCATATAGCTACTTTTAGTCTTGGAGGATCTTTCATACCGGTATTTTACTATTTTTCCTCGGAAATACACATTGATTTTAACGGGATCAATTGCCCAATACCTCAAGTTTGACCTCCATAGAGATCTAACCCCTTCCAGATCAAACAAGGCTTAGAGCACTTCGTGCCTTTGCCCAAACTCACTCTCCACTCACCACTATGTTACCTTTGGGCCTGATGGAGAGTCTCTTCGAGAGATTCAAGCTCTTTCTTGATCATCAATTGTTAATTGAAGAAGTATGATTTAATCTGCTCACAATTGATGTTCAATGGTGACGAATCTTGATCGTGAGAGAGATAACTTATTATAGATCAAAGTAGAATCGTTGTTTTTGATCTCTTTTACTTCCTCTAACCATTACAAATTCAATATCTTTATATTCTATGGTCCGTTCGATTTGAAATTCAAACTGAAAATTTGTCTCTTGTATACGAACAACTTTCTTGTTGACTTTGTCTTTAGCTTTGAACATTAAATTGGTCATTTTCTCCACGTAAGCAACTAACATGTCACTGTCCAAATTTCTAATTTGAGACTCATGAGAGCTCTTTTGATATTTGGAACCTTTTTCTTTTTCTTTTAATGATGCACGAGACTATTAAATAATATCTATACTTAAATGGTTAAATAAACATGGATATATGAAATTAATAACATAATCATTATTTACCTATCAAGTATTTGTTTTCTAACAAATATTTATTCGTGTGGCTCTTCACCTCTTCATCATTTCACTTAATCTCAAGATTAGTCATAATTTCACAAGATGAATAATGAAATCTATAAATCATAATTTCGTGAACTATATCAATCATATATATATTTTCTCATATATTTTGAAATATCAAAATCTATGCCTAAGGGCATCAACAATCTCTCCCTTTTTGATACTTACAAAACCATCTGAAGAAAATATATATATATCAATGTAACTTTTGTGCACAAATATTATAGCAATAGGTTCATGCACATAATAATTAAAGCTTTGATAATAATAGCGGTCAATAATCATGTGTCAACACATGTGTCAAAGTAATGCACAGAAAAAATATTCAAGATTCAACATTTTCATATGTTCACACAATTCATTTATAGAGGTTCAAGCAATAAAAATAGAATTACATGAATACATCTTTGCTCCTCTTCAATAAGTGCTTTTCCTGAGGTTGTACATTCATAAAAGTTTTTAAATTTTCTCAATCTTTCTCCTCCTTTTTATAAGATCAAAAAGTCAAATCATAAATAGTCAGGAGAAATACAAAAAATAGAATATGTGTTCGATCAGAAAATTAAGAAAAGTGCAAGTAAATCTTTGAAATATTGTCTTTAAGGTCTTGAAGTTGTTCTTCCATCATATCAAGGCGTTACTCTGCTTATTCCACACTTTTGTTAAATTTCTCAACAATGGGAAGGATGTCAAGGAAAGTGAGAGCACGAGATGATGCATGAGAGGAAGATGGATGATGAAGCCATTGACCATCACTGTAGAAATAATCCATTTGATGAAGAGTAGATTTGTTAATGATGTCATGTGGTATACTACTAATAGATTTTTCAACAATTAATGTTCTTTTATTGTATATTCTATATGCTTTAGAATTTTCAGAATATCTTAAAAAAATTCCTTCATCACTTCATTGATTAAAATTTTCTAAGTCATCTTTACCATTGTTCAAAATAAAACATTTATAGCCAAATAGTTTTAAATAACTCAGATTAGGCTTTTTATTTCTTAGGAGTTTATAAAGAGTTTTCTTTAATTTTGATCTAATTAATGCTTTGTTAATAACATAATATGCAGTACTAATAGCTTCAGCTCAAAAATATTTTGAAAGATCATTATCAACTAACATAGTTATAGATAAGTCAAGTAATGTCCTATTTTTCTTTTCAACGACACCATTCTGTTGAGGTGTTCTAGGTGTTGAAAAATTATGAGATACTCTTAATTTATCATAAAAATCACAAAATAAAGCATTTTATTATTTACGTTCACAATCACTTTACATTTTCCTAATATTCATACTTAAGTCATTTTGTATTTTCTTTGCAAATTTTGTGAAGTAATCATATGTTTCATTTTTTTGAATTAAGAAAAATACCCAAGTAAATCATATATAATCATCAACAATAACTAATCCATAATACTTTCCAGTTAAGCTAGTGATTTTACTTTGACTGAATAGATCTAAATAAATCAAGTCCGAGGGTCATGATGATGAGATGTATTCTTTTATTTTGAAAGGTTTCTTTATTTGTTTTCTTTTGATACAGCTCTCACATGTAAAATTTTCTATATTTGATAATTTCGGAAGTCATCTAACTAGTCCTAATTTTGATAGTTTATAAATGGTTCTAATGTTTATGTGACCAAGTTTTCTATGTCAAAGATCCATCTATTCTTCACCCTTTTCAGCAATAAGACAAACATTAGATTTAATCAAATTATTAAAATCTATCACATAAACATCTTTGACTCTGTCACCAACAAGTAAAACTTCATTATTTTTATCGTCCATGATTAAACATCCATTCTTTTAAACCTAACTTTCATGTCATTGTCACATAATTGACTAATACTAATCAAATTATATTTTAAACCATTAATAAGTAAAATATTTTTTAATTAAAGATTGATTATTTAAAGTAATATGTCAATACTCTTATATATTTGTCTTTTTATCAACCCCAAATGTTACTTCTCCTCCATCTATTGGATTGAATGTAGAGAGTCATTTTTGATCTCTAGTCATATGTCTTGAACACCCACTATCCAAGTACCACCATGAAGTGGTCCACTGGAAATCTCTTTGAAAATATTATTAAGTTTTTAATTTGGGAACCCAAATTACTTTGGGTTTAACTATACTACCCTTAGGCACCCAAATATATCGTGTTTTAGACCTATTTTCAAATTTAATATAGGATTTATCATGATGAGAATTAAATCATAATCTTTCCTTAATGACTTTTTTTGACTTCCGAGTAAAATATTCAATGTGTCTTGACTTCCACATAATTTATCATAAAAAGATTTCAAATCAGAAAATCTCTTTTCTAGTTTAATATTATTTTCTTTGACTTGTTCAATCTCAGTGTATAGTATATTGTTCTGATTTTAAAGCATTTGATTTTCTATATTTAAATTGAAAATCATTTTATCATGCATAACATAATCAGGTGCTCAAACAGGTAAAGTAGATAAGGATCTTTGGCTTCTAAGTATTTCCATTAATTGTGTGTTTTCGCAAGGTATATAATCAATATCCTGTATTGATCTACAACTAGAAGATGTGTCAAAGCAAGTGTCATCACAGTTTTCATTAGAGATATTCAATTTATTGAGAAACTACTCATTTTCAATGGATAATTTGTCAATAATTTTTACTTGATACTTTTCTTTTTCTTCATGCACTTTGATTGACTTCCTAATTATCTGATTCTCAGTTTGTTCTATTTTCAATTTTCTTTCTAAACTATCAATAGTATGTATAAGTTCATCAAAATCTTCTTGTGAAAAAGAAGAATCAGAATCATATACTTTTGATATCTTTGCCATTAGACATATATTGTCTTGACTTTTTTTTTCTTCATCAACACTTGACTCACTATCACTCCATGTTGCCATCATTGCCTTCTTTTTCTTTCTTGATTTCAACATTAAGCAGTCAATTTTAAAGTGACCTAGTTTTTTATATTCAAAACATAGGTCAACATTTTCAAGTTGTATATTCACATTTTTTGTGTGCCTGAAATTCTTCTTCCTTTTCCACAACACATTTAACCTCTTAGTCAATAGAACAATCTCATTTTCATCATCTGAAAATTCATTGCATTTAAGGAAAAAATTGTTCTCACATTTTTCAGCAAGTGATTTACTTGTAGCTACATCAGTTTCATGTGTTAAAAGTGAGCTAATAATATAATCAAGAGAGGTTACATTTAAATCATTAGATTGAATTATTACTATTTTCTTAACCATCCAATCATCAGTCAAAGATCTAAGTAATTTTCTACTCAATTCAACGTTAGAAAAGTTTTTCTAAGATTTTTCATCTCATTAATGATTTTATCAAATCTTTTGACATAGTTATGAATAGATTCACCTTTTTCCATTTGAAATAATTCATAACTGCCTACCAAAATGTCGATTTTGGTTTCTTTTACCCGTGATGTCCCTTTATATGTCATTTCGAGCTTGTCCCATATTTCTTTGGCTGTCTTACAACTTTGCATATAATTAAACTCAGAAATATGAATAGCACTTAATAAAATATTTATGACCCTTGCATTTAGTGTGGAGTTTTATTCCTCTATAGGTTCATCATCAAATTTTTCTGGTCTTTCTTTAATCATTTTCCAAATTTTTGATCCTTAACCTGTAGCATAGATTTTAACTCTAGTTTTCCAAAAAGCATAGTTAGTTTCATTAAACATATGTGGTCTAGGGTTTGAAAATTTGATGTTTTCATTAGTCATAAAATCTACTCCTTGAGATGTCTAGATATCTATAAATCAAGGTTAGCTCTGATATCAATTGAAAGATTTAGAGGCTAGACAAAATACTAAGAGGGGGGGTGAATTAGTATTTTAGAAATCTTAGATTTTCTTTTCAAATGTTGGATGTGTCAATGCATGTGTTAATATAGCTCTACGTGATTATCTTTGTAGGGGATGACTTTCTTTCTTTTTGGACAGGATCTCACTATGAGACAAGATCTTTTTATATTGATTTGCCCCTCATCTGGCTACTTCTAATCCTAGAGGATCTTTTCTACCGGTATTCCACTATTTCCCTTAGAAATACACATTGATTTTAATAGTATCAATTGCCCAATATCTTAAGTTCGACCTTCGTAGAGATCCAGCCCCTTCTAGACCAAACAAGACTTAGAGCATCTCGTGCCTTTGCCCAAACTCACTCTCCACTCACCACCTAGTTATCTTAGAGCCTGATGGAGAGCCTCCTTGAGAGATTTAAGCTTTTTCTTGATCACCAATCCTTGATTGAAGAAGTATGATTCAGTTCGCTCATAGTTGATACTCGGCGGTGATGAATCTTGATCATGAGAGAAATAACTCATTGTAGATTAAAGTAGAATCATTATTTTTGATCTCCTTTGCTTCCTCATTTTCCAAAATACATGAAAATGACCTTTGACTATTGCGAATTCAATATCTTTCTATTATGTGGTTCGTTTGATTTGAAATTTAAACTGAAGATTTGACTCTTGTAGATGAACAACTTTTTTGTTGACTTTGTCTTCAGATTCAAATGTTAAGCTGGTCGTTTTCTGTACGTAAGTAACTAATATGTCACCGTCTAGATTTCCAGTTCAAGACTCATGAGAGCTTTTTTGATATTTAGAACCTTTTTCTTTTTCTTTTAATGATACACATGACTATTAAATAATAGCTACACTTAAATGGTTAAATAAATATAGATATATGAAATTAATAACATAATCATCATTTACCTATTAAATATTTATTTTCTAACAAATATTTATCCATGTGTGACGCTTCACTTCTTCATCATTTCACTTAATCTTAAGGTTAGTCATAATATCACAAGATGAATAATGAAATCTGTAAACCATAATTTCATGAACTATATCAATCATGTATATATTTTCTCATACATTTTGAAATATCAAAATCTATGCCCAAGGGCATCAACAACCATTATACAAAAAGTAGCTATCAATCCGATAGTAGGGATAGTTATATCTGATACATAGGAACATGCCATGTCACCACCCACCATCACACAAAAAGAGCGCTAGATCTAATGTTAGCTGCTATTAAATCTAATGCATCAGAAGCGGCTATGTCTCCACCACTAGCACGTGGTCCAACACCCACAAAGATCTTAATAAAGCACAAGAAAAAGAAGCGAGAGGTGAAATAGATTTGATGGCAATTAAGAGGCCACATCAACCCCTTCAAAGCAAAATGATGGTGTGAGGATCCAAGAGTCTTCATAGAGCTACATCGTTAGACATATTAACAAATATTAATTATTATTTGGTAAAACAAATGATATCGATTATTCACTTGTGCGGCATAAGGGTACATTTACAAATATCAATTATCATTGGTAAAATAGATAATTCAATTATTTTGATGCAAGAAAAGGAGAAAATATTGAAAAAATTAGAGAAAAATAAAAAAGTATGACTGAAAATAGAAAGTTAAAATAGAAAATATGATTTGTTGATCTAGGGAACAAAAAGGAGGAAGAGGACAAAGAAATGGATCTGTTTCGAGTTATTTTTGAATCATTCTTGAGAGAAATTGATTGTTCTTTTTATATGCAAAAATAGAATTATAAGGATTGCACCATTAATTTTTGATTGTTCTCCTCGACCCTTCTCACCTTAAATCCATTATGTTGAACTGAATGCAAGATTGAGAAGCATTACCCATAGGTTGACATCAAGCTATGCATTATTTTCTTAGCTTTAATCTTTTCTTTACTTGTTTCTTTTATATTTTCATCATTTTAAAGCATATTTCATTTATTGTTCTATTTTCTTTGAGTTTTAAATTCATATATATATTTATTTACTATTTTATTTTTTTAGCTCTTTGAATATTATTTAAATCTTCAAATCAACTTTATAATCTATTAAATTAGAGAATAAGAAGATTTTTAAAAGCTTTCTCTGAAGAGATGGTCTAACTCACCACTATATCCATTTAGTATTATTTTTGGTAAATCTAGTTCTACAAATTATTCAAATTGAATGATGATTCTAATTATGACTTAGGTTCACACCACTAATTCAACTTGACCATTGGTATGATATGGTGTAGTTACTCTATGATCAACTCCATATTTCTTAAGCAATATTCTAAATTGATAATTAGTAAAATGTGTTCTCTCATCACTAATTATTGCTTTGGGGCAACCAAATCATGTAAAAATATGGCTTTGTACAAATTGAATGATCACTTTATGATCATTCGTTCTATTTGGAATAGCTTCTACCCATTTTGACATATATTCAATAGCCAATAAAATATATTCATAGCCTTTCGAAGAAGAAAAAGGTTTCATAAAATCAATACCCTAAATAACAATAAGTTTTTTAGAGGCATTTAATTTCGTTTTTGAATGTTGACAGTAGCTTAACACTTTTCACATTGCATACAAAATGTATGAGCATCTTTAAATAATGATGGTCAATAGAAACCACATTGCAAAATTTTTGCTACTATTTTTCTACTTGTAAAATGACCTCCACATCCATATGGATGGCCATGTTCTAAAATTTGACTTTGTTCTACTTTAGGAATGCATCTACATAAAATTTGATCTGCACCTAAGTAAAATAAATTTGGATCATCCTAAAAATAATACTTTGCATGAGCAAAGAATTGTTCATAGTCATTTTTCTGCTAATATGATGGAATTTCTCCATGTGCTAAATAATTAACTATGTGAGTGAACCATAGAATTAGGCTACTATGCAAAGTAAGAATATGTTCATCTGGAAATATATCATATACTGTAGCTTTTTCTTGTCCTTCAATTCTAGATAAATTTTGGAGGAATTTCTAAAGATAATGAAATAGGTGTCATAATATAATCTAATGGTTCTTTCTCACAAAATTTATAATCTAATGCATGAAGGTTAAATTGAGAAATAAATTCATCAATGTGATCAATATGATTAATCTCTTTCATATATGATTCAATCACATCTATATGTTCTACTTCATCATCATATTCAAGAGGAAATTTTGAGCTTCTAAAAACATTTAAAGAAATATCATGACCTTCTAATTTCATATTAATAATTCCATTTCAAAATCAATATTTTCTCTAGCTGTTGCAAGAAATGGTCTTCCTAAAATAATAGGAGCATATGTAAGATCATCTAAAATAGGCGTGTCTAAAATAAGAAATTCTACTAGAAAACTACACCTTTTATATCAATTATGACATCTTCTAAGAGTCCCTTGGGAGTCTTAATAGATCTATCAACTAATTGAAGCTCCATTGAGGTTGGTTTCAACTCTCGTAAATCAAATTGATCAAAAATAGCAATTAGTAATAAATTAAAACTTGCTCCTAAATTTAGAAGAACACTATGAAATGTGACATCTCTTGATGTCCTGTGAGGTGTGCATAAATCTTTCAAAAATTTAGCATATATAGGTATATGTTTAATTTCATCAATTAAAGGAATAGACATCTAAACTTGGCTAAATATTTTCATAAGTTCTTCATTAGGTTTCTATTCTTTTCTTAATTTTGGGCTCTAAAGCTTTAGGAAATGGAACTATTTTTCTAAGAATTTCTTGCTGTTTTTCTAATGAATTTTTCTTTTGATCTAGGTGCTGATTTTTCTCCTCTTTTGTTTTCTGATTTTCTTGTTCTAACTTCTCATCATCTGAAAATAAACTATCATGATGATCATCAATATAATTAGGAACATATTTAGCTACTACTTCAGGTGGATATGGATTATAAAGTTGTTCTCCACTCCTAAGAGTAGTGACAACTTCAACATTTTGAAAACCTTGAGATGTAGATGTATCATGGCTACTAGAAAATTGGTTCCTAGGGTTCATGAGTGGTTGACTAGGAAGATGATCTAATTCACAGTTAGAATGAGATAAGCCTAATTTTCCAATCTCCTTTTCAAGTATAAGGGTGGTTTGCTGAAATTGGGTGCTGAATTTTGCTAAAAGTTTGACCTAGTATTAGATGAGTCTTAGAAAGGTGGCCTTAAAGAATTAGAAGGTCTAAAAAATGATTCAGAATTAGAACTATTATTCTGATTTTTCTAAGAAAAATTAGGATGATTCCTCTAACTATAATCATTTAAGACATTAGCTTGCTCTTGGTCTGAAATAAATGCATGATCTAATAAATAAGGCATTGAGATATATAATGATCATTTCTACCACAAGATGAACATGAAGAATGTGAAGTGCATAGTGGGTGTGGCTAAGGATGAGTATGCTCATTTTTATGTAATAAATAATCATATAAAATATTAAGTTTATGATGAACTTCTCTAACTTCATTCTTAAGATCTGATGTATCATGATTACTCACTTCATAAATTCCTCTATTAGACTCATTAGCACTACGATCATAAAGTGCAAAATATTCACGTTCATCTAAATTTTTACTTAAATTTTTATAAAGAGCATGAAACTCATCTTCATCCTTACTCATAAATGTTCCTCTACATGTTGCATCAATCATGTTTTTATGTTGGATAGAAATACCATCATAAAACACATGTTTAATTGCTAGTTGGCAATTCCATGATGAGGACATCTCCTTTGAAGTTTCTTGAATCTATCTCAAGATTCATAGAATGATGTTTCTTCTAATTTTTGAGTAAATTGGAGAATAGCCTTCCTCATGGCATAAGTTTTATCTATAGAATAAAATTTTCTAAGGAATGCTTGCTCCACTTTAGGCCATGTGGTAATCTCATGAGGTAAAGATGTGATCCAATATCTACCTCTATCATGAAGTGAATATGGAAATAATTATAATCTCAATACATCTTGAGAAATATAAGGAATATGAATGAGTTCACATGCTGTTAAAAACCTAGCAATGTGTTGACGTGGTTCTTCACTTGCTAAACCCTTAAATTCAAGAAGCATTTGTAAAGTACTATGACAAATATCAAATTGAACATTATTTTGAATTTGAGCTCTAACTTCCAAGGTAAGTCTATATAAATTAGGAGCATAATAATCACGCATGGATTTAGACGGTTGAGGAGTCTCACCCCCTTAAACCATAAGGTTTGCCCTAGGATCCATCTAAGATGGTTCAACTCTTAAAGATTCTGAATTTTTATATTTTTCAGCTACTAGGTATTCTAGAATAGGCCCTAAATTTTGTTTAAATTAAGCCCTAACTTGATTTAAATTTGGGATTTCTAGAATGGGTTGCAAACTTCTTCCACCATGCATAAAATAAATGCCACTTCTGAAAATTCAACCAAATTGAGCAATGAAATTTTTTTCTGAAAATTTTTAGAAGATTCTGATTTACACTTCAACAAGAATTTTATTTTAATTTTTCAATTTTTTTAATTTTAAATGCATAATATTTATAATTGAAACTTAATTGATTCATTAGTAAAGAAATGAGTTTGAGTTATAAATAATATTAGATTATGGGTATTTAAATTCAATGGAAAATGCTCATTATCTTTTTGGCTCTATTTTGAGGTGTAGGATAAGGGGGAAATCATACAATTACGCCTGATAATAGATTTTATTTATTTATTTATTTCATTAAATAATAGGTAATTCATTTTAATATGAAATAAGTCATAAAATTAACTAAAATTTATGAAAAAATACGAAAAAACTTAAAACATTTCATTCAATATTTTTAATTTATTTTAATAAAATTTATGTAATATTTTATTATTTTATCTCACATTACATCTAAAAATGAGATGTTATCAACCCTTATATTCGTAGAAACCTTCTAGTGAGAGGCACAGAGTTGTTGAACAATCTTCATATGCCTTTCGATGTGGTGTGACACTATTGAACAATACAAAAACATCACACTATCATCTCTTACTATTCTAGATGCAAACCTATCAAAAGACCATTATTTTTAGATTTATTTCAATTTTTATTTCATTTTTTTATTAACAATAATTTCTAACCATTCACAAGAAATAATTAGAAAACTCATGATTTACTTGATAAAAATAGCCTCTTTCTATCCCAAATCCTCCATAACTCATTGAGAATCATCATAAAAATGATTTCAAATCATTTCACATCGATTCCATTGAGAAATATAATTGAAAATTTTGGCCCTTTTTTCACAAATGTGGAACAATTTTTCAGCAATTTCTCAATTTCCATGTTTGAGAATTATAAAAGTTTGAATAATATTTTGAACACTTTTATTTTTCTTTTCATAATCCAAGTGACTAAACTTAAGTGATCAAATAATCATAGATAAATGAATCAAAATAATAACAATGATTTATCTTATCTCGTTTACCTATTTAAATAGTTGTTTCCACCAAATAGTTATTTTCATAAATGTAACACTTCACATATTCATCAAAAATTTTCGTCTCAAGGTTTAATCCATTTTATTAATTGGTTAGATAAAATATCATGAGATAAAATGTATAAAAAGATTATAATTAACTTGTGGAAAAAATATATTTTTTCATAAAATATGTTGACAACTTTATGTTGAGAAAATAATTCTATCAACATAATTATGTGCACAAAAAGTGTAATCATGTATTCACACACATAAAAAATATAAAGGCTTTGATAAATAATAATAAGCATCATGTGTCAACACATGTGTCAAAGTAATAACATTGAAACATTCATAGTTCATGATTTAGATCTGTCCAAAAAAACTTAGTTATGGAGGTTCAGAAAATAAAACATACATTCATTAAATACATGATTGCTCTTCTTGAGCAAATGCTTCCCTTAAGTCTATGCACACATGATATTTCTCAATATTTCTCCTCCTTTTGTTAAGATCAAAAATACAAATTCTTCAAAAAGAATCCACAAAGCAACACAGTTTTTGCTAAATCTTTAAATCATGAAAAATGTCAATAAAGATCTAAAATATTATCTTCT
This sequence comes from Spirodela polyrhiza, assembly GCA_024713555.1. Lineage (NCBI taxonomy): Eukaryota > Viridiplantae > Streptophyta > Magnoliopsida > Alismatales > Araceae > Spirodela > Spirodela polyrhiza. The sequence continues at coordinate 3,552,677 of CM046537.1, read as the reverse complement.
AAGTCCTAAAGCTATTGTTCCATAATTTTAAGGCATTGTTCCATTTTTTCCACTCTTTTGTTGAATTTCTCAACTATAGAAATGATGTCAAGGAATTTAAGAGCATAAGATGATGCATGAGAGGTGGAAAAAGGACGATGAAGGCACTAACATTCAATATCAAAATAATCTATTTTATGAAGAGTGGATTTGTCAATAATGTCATGTGAAAGTCTAATGATATATTATTTTCTAAAGATGTCTACATGATAATACATGAGAACATGTGATCATAATTCTAAGAATAAGAATTAAGTTACATTTCAAAGCTATTTTCAGCTATTCCAAAAATATATCACTGAAATTAATTGAAATGCCATGAATTATGCAATATAAGATGGATATAGATTTTTCTGATAGCCTATCATGTGCACCACTTCTATGTCATAGTAGATGACTAATGAGAAAATGTATGGCCTAATGAGATAGTGGAAGATTAAATACTTTCGTGTTATACATGCATTATCCATTCTAGTCTAATTAGTTAAAAAATTATTGATGATTTCTTTGGTGATAGACAATGGAGGTCTAGATGGAGTATCAAAAATATAATTTAAAATTTCTAGAGTGAGATCTATGATGAACTCAATTTAGGGGGGGCTAAATATGTTGTTGTGACGCAAGCAAGTCTATACAAATAATATTTATAAACTCACTCTTAAGAATTAGGATGAGTAAGAGTCGATCCTCGAGAGTGTGGTAATGAGAGTATGAATTTTACTTCTTTTATTTCTATATATAAGATGGTGATGGGTAGAATCAGATTTGAAAATGATAGGAATAAGAGGGATGAAGAAGGTGACGATGAGGAGAGAATGACTAGAAAATAAGATGATGATAAAATAGATGATAAAACTAGTTTAAACTAAACATTAATCTATCTGTATAGAGGATTACAAGGATGCTCGAAATCCAAATCTTGCACAAATCTCACTATACACTAGTCCTAGGCCGAGTGATGCTTGATTTGTGATGATCTTGGTGCGCTCCAAATAGTCTTTTCTCCATGAAGATCTTGAGCACGAGGATACCATTAACCGGGCCTTAATTTCTCTCCTTTTTCCTTTGACTAACCACTACTAGAGAGAGCCAAAAAGTGTCCTCTAAGAGGGGGGCAAGATACCTTAATCCCTTAGAGAATTAGGCCCCTCAAATGGACAGTTATCATGAATAACTATCTCTCTTAGTAGACGGCCTAGATTCTTCATGAGGGTGTTGCTATAATCTTCCTCTTAATCTCATCTTAAGCTACCCTAAAATAAACAACTTAGATCTCATCTCTTGATACCTTTTTTAAGTTCAAATGGGTTGGGTCAAAGTCTTGTGCCACTTAAGTCCAAATGGGCTTGACGAATATGACACTCTCTCTTGGGCCATAAACATATTAGGCTGGCTCTCTCCATAAGACTTGGGCTTTTCTTTGGGTTGAGAACTTAGGCTTTTTTCATTACTTCCAACTCATAATAAAAGCTCATTAAGCCCTTGCAATCAAATAATTCTCAAGAGAATGTGAAAGAATCATCACTTGACTTCATGAAAGTCAAGTGGGGTTAGTCTCATAATATCAATAAAATAAGTAAAACAATATGTATTAAGACTTAAATGATAAAACATTATGAATGTTATATTGAGTCGGTAATATATGTATAATTACATTCTCTACCTACTAATGAGCATCTATATATAAGATATTAATGCATAGATTCAACTACTAATTTATAATTATCAATTAGTAAAAGCTCCTTCAACATAGGTGGTTGCAGAATTGAGTTTGGGGTGTCATTAGACCCCAATCTACTCAACCAAAAATAGATGTGTTATTTATGATTAACTTTAGATTCACAAAATAAATTTAAAAAGGATGAGCCAAGTCCTCTCCACAAGGAATTAGGATGAAGATTTAATTGATTTTAATTAAGATGATAAAGATGAAATGTGGGAAAAAAAGAAAGAGAAGTATGCAATGTGGGGATAGAAGATGATGGGCCATGTGAATGGAAAGATGGAATCAAATGAAATGAGCAAACCAAATTATTCTAATCCTAATCTATCAAATCTAGATTGATGATTGCCGATAAGAAACGATAATTCAAGTCATTGGAGGGATCCTCTTACTCAAGAACATTCTCGATCATGGATCAAGCACATCAATGATATGGAACTCGAGAAATTTGCACCTAGGTAGGATGGCCTAAGCTTGAAGTTCTTCTAACATTGGCTACTCATAAATTCATCCATTAAATGTTTAAGTTGGGTGGCCACCTCTCTCCTTCTCTCTCTCTCACGTACAAGAGAATAGGTTAAAAGATTCAATGATTGTAACTTATTAAACTAAGGGATTAGCCATTGAATTCTCATATTTCTAATAATGATTCTTGGCCATTGGATGGAGATGAAGTCTGCAAATATTTAATCTCCTCCCTTGGATTACTACCCCTCCTTATGATGTGCCTCTCTTTAAGTTTTAATCTCCATTGTTGGATAAGTGGTTCTCCTTAAGTGAAGATGGACAATAGATCTTCTTTTGCTTATGGGCCAAAGCTTCACAACCCTTCTTAGGCCAATAACCTCTTTTTTAGGCATGAGTGTTGAAATGAGATTTCCAACTTGTCCTATGGGGCTTCCACATGTACAGTTTGGACAAGTAACTCACACTCATACTTCGAAAAAAAAAACAAAAAAATATTTATTTTTCATATTGGGGATATTTATCTACAATGTGATCTTGATTTAGTTGTGCAATCATTATATCAAAGATTGATATGCATCATGGCAGCTGAAATAGAACATAAAGCTAGATCAAGATCAGAAGGCAAACGAATTTCACTAATATATGGAGGAAAGAATAAACATAGGAAGGAAAGTGATGAGTACCTTCTTGATGAAAGGATTCAAATATAGATCTGAAAGTCCCTTAGATTATTAACTTTAAGAACTTGATGTTTGCATAATTATCAATACTTGATGAGATACATATTGAAGGACTGAAATTTTGAAAAATCTTTATGTTACAATATAACCTTGATTAATTCCTAAGAGACTAGAAACATTTGAGTGGGAGGCTATGATAAATCCATGAATTATCATGTCAAAGGGGCAAGAAGATCAGTGATTAAAACCTAATGAACATATGAATATGATGAATACACATTAAATACTCTATTTAACATTCTTATATGATGGTTCATGAATTGTATCATTTTCCTATTTTCTACATAAATGGGAACACTAAGATAAATGAAAGGAGAAACATATGATTAATTGCTTATGATGGGAAGATGATTAGTAGATAATCATGATGCATGAGCATGAGCATATACTTTCTTTTTAACCTCATCATGGGATATTGAAGAAATAATAAACATAAAAGGCAAAATTATAATAATGACATACTTGTTATTATTGTAGGCAAAGAGAGGCATAAGGGGCATGCCAACAGTAGGGCACACACTTCTCATAAGGGCTCTCTCTGCCAGCCTTCTCCGTAGCATTCACGATCGGCTTCTCCTCTCTTCTCCTATTGGCACAACTCTTTGCCTCCATAGAGGCAGCCTACTCTTCCTTCCCTCTCTCGACACCACCTGCACACCATAGGTGGGTTATCTCATCCTTCCCCCTCCTCTTGTGGTGATAGCATTGGACAAACAATCGTGGATCGCCCAAGGCTAATGCACTAGAATGCTCTAGGCAACTAAATTGTGCAACTCTACCCCACCTTTACCTTGGCATCACCTGACACCATAGGTGAGTCATCTCATACTGCTTCCTCATCCCTCTAGTGGTGACAACACTTACATTGGATTTTGGATCCCCTTACTCAGCGTAATAGAGCAAGGAACACCAACCTCGTCATTTGCACATGGCCGGTGCCATCTTCCTCACAATGGTCAGACTAAGAGGAGGAATGTTTTAGTTTCATTTTTATTTCATTTCATTTCTTTTTTTTTTTTCATGACATCTCAAATGTGGTGGACTGGCACTCTGCTACTCTCTTTTTCCTTGTCAAGGTATCAAGGCTGAATGCAATATATACCCTAACATTAAGGAATTACTACAAAATTTTGAACCCAATATATTATGTCCTAAACTTCGTAACTAAACTAGGGGCATTAATACCTTGAAATTTAGTTTAATTTTGAATCAGCAAATACATCAGAACCAACATCATAATCAATATATTGACATTAATTCATAATTCTCTTTGTGTTTGACCCATATCCCACTATATAATTGAAATAGAAATAAATATAGGAATAATTCTATAAATGTAAAACTTGATAGTTCTAAATCCTCTATTTTGTTCCCTTATCTTTCTCTTCATGTTCTTGAAAATATATTTCACAAATTAAAAAATGACATAAGCTAAGTACATGTCCACAAAGTTCTAAATTTTTTCTTCATTAGAGTGTAGAACTACTAATCTCTCCATCACTCACTAGTTTACTAAGTTCTAATAGTAACTTTTGTACTTCTCATGTCATGTTTCACTAAAGGCATCAAAATCATGATTTGGCTAAATTACATTAGTTAATTTTTTTTTTAAGTTCACTCAATTTTATACCTTCCATGCAAGCAGCTTTTCCCTTCCGTTTTTTTCTTCTTTTTGTCCAAATCTTGTATATGGAAGCTCCATGGGACAATGGAGAAGACCTCTTTATATGCTTGCTTTAGGGCCTACACTCTGCATGGTTTATATCTTTATTATTTCACAAGCCTTTCTAACATTAATCTCTCATGTGAAAGCCCCACATAATCAATTAAGGTGCTTACTACCATTAAAAATTTATAATTCTTAAGCTAGTGTAATCTTCATTACAATCTACTTCTAGCCCAAACTAAAATCATGATTAATGACTCAAGGATATATCAATCATCTCAAAAACTGTTCAACCATATATTGATAAAAATTGAAAAGAGTTCAATTTACTAACTTTGGCATATAGTAGAAGTTTATCAACATATAAGCAACTCTTGATCAATGTATATTTGATTGATATGATTTAGGTTCATGAAAGTAAAGATGAAAGAATATACTTAAAATTTTAACAATTTTGAACTACATGCACCATGAATCTACAACTATATGAGGGTTATTCAATGCATTCTAATAAAACCTACCCCCCCAACTTTCTTATGCATGGTCCTCAATGCATTTAAATAAGGACATTAACATCATGATATAAATCATAAATTAATAAATGAATAGCAGAAAATTGATGATTTTATAAATCAATTCCTCTCATTTTTAGGCTCTGGTTGATGTAGGCTGATGGAAACCATAGCAACCTATTGCTTATTCTCAAAATAAGACTTCAAGCATTGACCATTAACCTTAAATGATTTTTCTAATTTTGGATCTACTATCAAAATAACTTTGGAGTTAAAAGTCTGCACAACTATGACAAGTTCATCTAAACAAGAGTTAAGTTTACCAAGAAATAATTTCAAATGAGAATTATACAACCGAACCTTCTAATTATGAAAGAATGATTTATGGTTAACATGCTTGTCATGGAGTCCTTTGGAGTCCTTTGAGTTTGGCCTTGTAAATATCTAAAATCTCATATGCCTCATCCTTTAGTTCTTATAGTTCCTCTAATTGAAGAATTCATTGCTTTCCTACTTGAACTAAAGAAAGATTAAGTTGATTAATTGTCCACTACACACAACATTTAATCTCTACATGTAAGTGACATGCTTTGCCATAAATTAAATGAAAAGGAGACATCCCAATAGGATTTTTAAATGCAGTTTTAGACACCCATATTGCATCCAGTAATTTTTATACCCAATTCTTGTCATTAGGTCGAATGATTTTTTTGAGAATTCACTTGATCTCTCTATTTCTCAATTCAGCCTGTCCATTAGTTGTGACTCTATGCTGCACTTCATATTTCTTAAGAAAATTCCAAAAATAAACATTATTGAAATGAGATCCATCATCACTAATGATGGCACAATGAAAACTAAATCCAGAAAAATTATTTTTCACAATAAATTTATAAATAACTTTAACTATTGCCAATGGTTTAATAAAATTTATGTTCTAGGGATATAATCCTTGAAAGATTTTCATTGTACATATCATTCATATCCTAAAATTCAAAAAAAAATTGCCCTAGATAAAGTGATTATTTCATGAACAATGTCATTGATAAGATTGACTCATCCACAAGACAACTTCATATAAATGAGTTTCAAACTCATAATCTTGCTCTAAAACAACATATAGTGCTGAAAGTTGGGGAAGAATAACAATCAAGCTATATAATCAGCATTGCATGAGATCCTTGATCTTTGATTCCACAAAGAATGATTTTGATAAGTCTTGAATTCACAAAGGATCAAAATGATTCCTCTTGAGTTCACAAGAGTTACTTGAAGTCACAAACAAGCAAAAGTGTCACAAAGAGAATCAAGATTCTGTTGCTTTTGGTTCCCTTGAAGTTATATCTTGATGGTGCTTAAATCAGTTAAAAATGTTGTTACTCTCTTTTAAAATTAGATTACTTAACAAATTTATTGAAAAATAAATAAATAGAAAAAATTTTCATGTCCCACAAATTTGATGCACTATCTACAATTATTTTGGCCAACCTATTGTCAACTCAAGGTTCAATTTTTATTTTGGCCTTACTTTGCTACATCATGACTTCTTAAATCACATCACAACATATCATAAGAGGAGGAAAAAAATAGTATAATCTCAATGTCTCATAACACAATTTCACTCATCAAGATATTTATAATTACTTTTAACATATATTCAATAATATTCAAAACATATTATTTGATAGAAATAATAATTGGTAAAATATTCAATTGATATGATGTAAAATCTATTCAAAGATTATGAAATAAAATCATGAGTTTGTAAATAACTGAGAAAAATTTCACTCTCATATGTAAGTTCACTAAATCACATTGATTTGAATAGTTTATTCATTAATTTTCTAACTACGATAGTTTTATAAATATTGATACCTTATACAATAATATATAAGATGAATCTATATGATGGAATCAGTAAATTCTATTATTTCACATCATGAGTTTTGTCATATATCCATTGAAATCTCATTTATATATTCAAATATAATAGCTTTGGCATTTTATGCACACATTAATATTTATCTATAGATGAAGTATATTCAACACTTAAAAATAATTCAGTATTTCTTGATTGATCTTTAATCATTTTATCATCATCAAAATATATTGACTTCATAGTTCTAATACTTTTCAAGAGATTTATATTTTCTTTTCATATCAAGAAAACTTTATAGATTCAAGGGGTTTTATGTTAATCTACATAGACTTGAAGATTAAGAAATTGAAGGTTAATTTTTTGTTCTTTTTTTGACTTCTACAAGACCAAAAACCAAATAGTATTGCTAACCATTCAAAAAATAATTTTTTATTTTAAATTTCTTTTCAATTTATCATGTGTACATATTTTAGGTTGACAAAATCATGCTTACATATTTATCTAAATAACTATTGAAGACAATTTTTGTAACTAGCAAAATAAAAATCATTTTGATCAAGTAGTTAATCAAAAACTTCATACTTTATTCAAAGTGCAACTATCTACACATTCATCACCTACAATCTTTCTTTGCACAATTTATGGTTAGTCTATTTCTATTCTATCATATGGTATGTGCTATTGCTAGAAACTTTTTTAATCATATGCCCTTGGAATGGACATAAACCTTTAAAAAATAAGTTAATAGGACAACTTTTGACCTTTAATAATTTTTTCTTATTAAAAATCAATTATATATTGATTGACCATTCTAGAGATGCAAGCAACAAAGCAAGAAATCATATGGTATTTGGATTATCTATACTTTGTGACAATTATCATACTTTAGGTGTAATTAATTCTTTTAGTGCAAGTTAGGTTAAAAAAACCAAATCTTAGAAATTTCCTAATATTAAACCATATCTGGCCTGATTCCTTCCATACTCTTCATGCACTACTTGAAGAAATTTCCAACATTTTGATGCACTACTTTTCATCAAAGATAAGATTGAAGTTTCATTGCTACTATTTTGATGCAATACTATTTTTATATTTTTTATATATTTAAAAAATGCTCAACCTCCCTTTGTGAACCAATCTCAAAATTCAATCTTCATCAAAAATTCATTTTTATCTTTTCCCTCAAAAACTATCTTGAATGATTTTAGTTATAAACAAAGAAGTATTCACATCCATAAAAGTTTTCATTTTGTTGACTGTTTTTGTGGATGAACTCTAATGTAAATGATCCACAAGGTAGAAGATCAGCATTCCTTAGTTCCACAAGGAATGAGTTTGATGCCCCCTGACTCCACTAGAATCTAAAAAATACCTGTCAAATTTTCAAGGATTTTTTATTCAAATAATAAAATAAAATATTTAATTATATTATTATTGACTCCGTGATTTAACATCATATGGGCCTTTAAATGAATTGAATTAACTTTTACTCTATAATAAAATAGTATTAGATAATAAAATAATCGAAAAAGGAACTAAAAGTTATATTTATCAGTGAAGCCAATTAGTCTATTCGTAATCAAGATGATTCCCTAAACTTTTATGTATATATTTACATGTAGGTTTTATAATGATTTGATCCATACAATATAATCCACTCTCTAGACATCCTTAGGTCCCATTAACTTCTAACTTATAATAAATACAAAGGCTCCATGAAACCTATTCTGAATTTAATAACTCTAAAAAATCCAAACATTTCACCCAAAAACCTTTTTCAAAAATCACAACCCTTTGTGGACAAATAGAGGAGCACACAACGACTTTCTCATAGGTTCACCTCTTTACAATGCTAACTAAATCAGCACCCATATATTCCCTTTTATAACCATGTCCTTTTATAACCAAGCTCAATATTGTCCTCCTTGTAGCACTTGCCGACAGAAGCACAAAATAATAATGAAAAACAACATTAATAACAAACCGTACGCCCTAAGAAACCGCTGTTCGCCGCACCAGCAGGGAATAAACGATACATTTTTTAAGCAAGAGTAAGCCAATCTCCTTGTTTTCTGTTCATTTTAATCCACATGATTCAAGGAAATACTTTTCTTGGTTTTCAAGGTAACACTTGGGGAAACTTATTGTGCATAAGTTTTTATTACCTACTGCAACTTGTTTTTAGTGATGACTACATAGAGCACAATTTACATGCGAGCAACTCCCAAAGTGAAATATATTTTTTTTAGTCATAAATATTAGAAACAAAAGACTAATTTGAAAAACTCCATAACCTGGTAGTATGAGAGAAGAATGAAGACTACTTTAGGAACTAGATTAAAACTCTGAATCGAACCATTCTTCTATTAAGTTCTTGACAAACTAGACTTGTATTTGGAGTGGACGTAACAAGCAACCTGCATACAAATAGACAAGACAATAAGAAATCTCTTCACCTGTAACAAAAACGGAGAAACATCTATCCAAAGCGAGTTATTCATTGAAACCATTTATATATAGTGTGAGCAACCTCTGTTTAATACACTCATCTTTGTTGTCAAACTAGATTGCCAGGGGGTAGAGAGACTGTCCTCACTAAGAACTAGCACTTCACCGAGGGGACCCACAAGTTAGAGCCGCTGGTATCAAAAATTACGGTGAATTTCTATGGAGGGTTGCCAATGCAAATCTCCCCACAGTACTGGGCGTCCATGTAGTTCTTCAGGGAAACGATATCGGTGTTTGTAAGGCTGTTGGTACCACGGTATCCAAACTCACGTATGGAGGACCTGGTCCACTTAGTAGCCCTAGCAGCAATCAGATTGTTTTCATCCAGAGGCTTCCTCTTCAGATTAATCTTGAATAGACCAGCCGTGGCAGAGGCATGGACCACCAGAGAGACAAAGACATGCACAAGCAGCAAGAAGACCACGAAACAGTTCTCCATGTCTGCATGGAGACACACACTGCACACACCAAAAAAAACGCAGAAGACACCCAGAAAGAGTTAATATGACGAAAATTCAACCAGAAAAGAAAAATCAAAAAAAGAAAAGTTTCCAGGTCAGTTCACCCAAACTTCGAGGAAAAAAAATGAAACATCAAATCTCGAACCAGTGAATGCTTCAACAAAACCCCACCACGAAGCGAGGACAAACTACTCAAATTGAAAAATATTACAAACCGAGCCTAACCAGAAAAACTTAAAAACGGAGACCTCACAATAAACTAGAGCCAGAGAATTCGGAAAAGACAGCGATAGCAGAGATGGAGAATCATGCAGAGAGCGAGAGAGAGAGAGAGAGAGAGAGATTGATGGTGATACCGACATTGGATGGACCAGAAGATTCCATCAGAGATCGGCCCGGCGAGGAGAGCAGAGAAGGAGGCTGGCGGAGGAAGACGGCGTGGATGCTACAAGTTATATACCCAGACTTCAAGAGCACGATGGGAAAACCGTCTACATGGGAGAGAAGGAAGAAGGTCAATTTTCATAGCTGTACCCACATAAAATATATTTTCATGACCATAAAATATATTTTTTAACTGAATTGCAATATTGATCCTCCCTAGCCTTCCGTCTCTATCCCAAAAGGGAAAAGGAAAAGTTTTCACAATTCTGGAGCATTTATTTTGTACAGAAACGGTTTTTAACCTAGTACTTTCACTTGTCATTTCCTGGGACTGAAGGTTTCTGTACCGCAAATGTGTTTCTAGTGAAACATTTCATTCAAGAGATCAAAATAATGACGAGTCTAACCTAAAGAATATATTTTAGAGGATACTAGTGGATTATGTCTTTCTTTGATCACAAAATTATGGATAAATGCATTTCCTTCTGATTGCGAAGCTTGATGATAAACTTTTATCTTTTTAAATGTTCATTTTTTTCATAAGAAAAAGTACCGCACATCTAGTGGTTTAGGCTGATATGTCAGAATGCATTTAATTTAGTAATTTTGGTTTGTGCATGTACCTGCGGAAGTAAGGCTCCTTTAAGCAAAATAAAATTGTACCATATATAATGGTTATTGCAGTCTAGCGAAAGAGAGAACTGAGTCTACGAGTTTTTGAATTAACGCTGAAATCTGATCGCCAGAAGTTTTTAACTTGGTGTTGGGGTGCTAGAAATCGCCTGTTTTAGTTGTCTGAGACTATCATCAAGATACTAGCTTCTTGTCTACTTCTTACATGGACTTCTCGGGTGACCCCAAGGGCAGGGAAATAGGACCGAAAAGATCAATTCGGGAATGACTCTCTCCTTGATTTCGACATGAAATTGATGAAAGAATGTGAAATTTTTCCGTAAAATGAGACATAAACAGTGATTGCCCTTTTGGAAGCACCACCTAATCCCTGAGTGGTAATCGCGAGCATGCAACCAAATTGGTTAGCGGAAAAGTGTTTGAGCGTGATAGGAAGTCAAAATTGGGTAGTGCTTTAACTTGTATTCATCCTGCTATCCTCTCACATAATATCATTGCCAGCATGTATCATTGCTTCGACATTGAAGACAACATGCCAAAACCATTGAAACTATCTCACCATCAATTGACCGTGTGTCTGTTACGTAAAAATTTTCATTTCAGATTTAGAGACTTATTCAATGCATTGGCAACTCATTCATTGCAGAATGCTGGCGAAGAACAATACCGCTGCATGCACTCATCATGCTTGTGCTAGAAAGGGCATATCAGCGAGGTCTTATTCCTAGTGTTTCAACATCTGAATTGGAACCCTTACTTAATTGCTAATTATCCTGCGTTTGCAAATGGTTTGACGACATTGCAAAGCGAGATTTATGGAAAGAGTTTTGCCGAAACCGTGACCAAAAACTGATGCTTGACTTGCAATCTGGTGGAAGTCACATTGTTGATGGAAACTGGAAGGAACTAGGAAAGCTGCTGATTTACTGTTCAGGATGCATCAAAGAACTCTTTAGAGCATCCATATTCCAGGACACTGTTTATAGGACTAGGTTTTCCAGGACATCAGGAAAAAGCTTTCTTTTACCCCAATGCAGAACAGACTTCCTGTATGTCTCTGACCCATGCGAGCACCTTGATCATGGGGAAGGCGATGATGTGGGATTTTTTCGTGGTATATTCAAGTCATTTGCAGTTTTAAGAGTGAAGAAAATGTTGATCGGCAATGAAGCCAAGTTTCATCCCACAGAGATTGCCCCTACTGTAAGGCGAAGCTATGGAGCATGCTCCAAGCAAACATGGCTCCAAGTAGTGCCTGCAGCAGATTGGGTGTGTATGATGATTGTATTGAGTATTACGTCTACCTCAATGGGCGTCAGAGTTGGAATGACGACAAGGACTTTTTTTCAGGTTCTCACAGTTAGTGCAATGTTAGGTTCTTGATTTGGAATAAAAAAATGTATATATATTTCAAATGCGTAGCTAGATATAACATGTCTTTTTAAGCTTTCTCATCAACAGTTAATCGTTGTAGACCAGTGGATTCTAAGTGATTCTAGAATAAGGGCCCAAAAAACATAGAAAATCCTTGTCCATTGTCTTTAAGTTTGGTCCAAGTCAAACGCCGTAGAGTTTGATCGACACTTTTTTTTCTCTTTCACAGATGTTTATGACTGAACTAGTAATTCTCTTTCTTTATCATCCATTGGATGCGGCCTGGGTTATATCCTTAATCCTGTCTCTATTTATAATTTATTTCTGTAATCGGTGCATGGATATCTTTCTCTTGGAAGTTGGGGTTGGAGGTTTATATGAATACTTTGATCTCTGTTTTGAACTTCCCTTTTTCATCTTTACCTTTTAAATATTAGAATGACATTATCTCTCAACTTTTTTAATTATTTATTTATCGAGTGTTAGGTGCATGTGGATCACGCCTCAGTCCGAATCTCTTCCGCCACATTGGATGCTAGTTTAGTTTTGTTATTCCATTTTATTTATTCATCAGAGAGCCAGGATTTTCAATGAGCATGTCCCAGAAACTGTCCCAGAGAGCTTTAAAAGCATTCATTGCCATGGAGAATAATTTGTGGAATTTTGAGTGGGATTAAGAATCTCTAATAGAAACTGTCTGGTTAACATGAGCGGAATCCACCCAAGTTGCCCTACCTCACCCTCTATCGAGGCTTTTCATTTGCTTTTTTTCTAACTTAGTCGTCGTTGACCATCTAGAACGCCAATTTTATAATCTACCCAAGTGGTTGATAATAATATCACGTAGAAGTAGACCTATCATGTTGTTTACTTAACCAGTACATCCTGCGAAGTAGACAGGATGAATGGTAGAATCGCTCAGACTAGAAATATCATCTTAGACCAAGGACATCAATTGACGACCAACTGTGGGAGGAAGCTTCTCCATCCCTCGTCAACTTAGCTAAATATGCAGACCCATATTTAGACTTCCCTCTCTCCGACCGTCCTCGGGCTCAAGCTGCGGGACCTCCACGACCAGGTCGCCGTCGCGATGGAGGCCATTATTTCTCAGCAATAAATTGGCACCTTCCTCATCGAGATAATACCCGCCATTTTCAGACCATAACAGCGCGAGGGAACGGACAAAGCCTCAGAACCATACAGGAGGGGATGGAGGGGCGGGGGGCGGCATTCCTCTACCCGACAATGGCAATCAAGCTCTGCCTCACAGCCGGCACCGAGCAGAGAAGGGACCCGAATATCCCAGTCAGTGCATAGGCGATAGCGCAGAAGGGGAGCGCCTCCGGTTCCTTCGCCGACAGAGCCGCCGTTCCCAGCCCATGAGCGCTGACCATCGCCATCGAGAGAAACAGATCAGAGTGTGGCCAAAAATCTCTCACTTCCTCCAGATATCTTGAAACAGAAGAGTCAACGATGATTTTATCCGACAAAAGGAAAGACATTTCCATGGAATTTACCTCGACGCTGTGGCTATCCCTCTGGCGATGGGGTCCTTGAAGCCAAGCTTATCAAGAACAGCTTGCACAAAATTTGCTCCCACGAGACCAGTCAGGACAACTACAGCTGCGGTGAGGGAAGCATTCGCTCCTAAAGACCACAAGAAAAATTACGGTTAACCATAGACAAGCAAATAGAACTAAAATATGAAGAAAAACGATCAACATGGTTCATACAATACATTCTAATAGAATATTATTTTTCTCATGGTCGCAAATAGAGCATAATGGATCCAAAAAATAATAAAGGTAGTTCATATCCAGAATTTTTATCTGTTCGTAAAATATGGTTTTATCGTCCATAATCACAGAAAAGAAACTATCAGCGAATCCAGAATCATAAAAATAGTTCCTGTGTCAACTATTTATTGTCCATCATATTTCTTGATAAAATATAACCATTGTTCTTCATAGTCAAGTGATGAATTCAACTCCTAGGGAGCCATGAAGGATCGGCAGAAGGTACTACCTTCAAACAAGGAGACTATGCTGAGAGCCAACGCCACGGTGATGCACCTTGGAAGGATGGATATGGTCAAGTTGGGATCCAGCCCGATGAGGCGACCCACAAAGGCAGTGGAGTAGAGAGAGAAAATCGTTGAGATCACCACCGATGAGAATATCTCGGCCGCATGCCTCTTGACAAGCTGCAAGAGGGCAGCTCCTTTGTTCAGCCCTCAAATAAGGAATATATTTGATATAATCATAAATAGATGAATATTTTATTAGGTGAAAAGATAGAAAAAGAATATATTGATGACACGATAAATAAAGAATATATCTGATGAAAAGAGAGATGAATAAGGGGGAATAGGGAGAAGAAGCATAGGTTTTTGGGTGGGAAAGAGGGCGAGGACCTTTCTCTGCTTAAACATGGAGAAGGCAAAGGAGATAATGACAGAGCCAAGAAATCCCATGAGGATATCACCAGCTCCAGGATTCGATGGGCTTTTCGTCAGATAGTCACCTGCAGGAACCAAGTTAGTCACCAAAAAAAAATGGAAAATAAATTTTATAATTGGAATCATTCGAATGGAATCATTTGATTAATCCATAAATGTGGCATTAAAATGAGAAGACGTCACATGGGAAATATAATATTTAGATCCTTTTAGAATTCTTTTCTCTTCATCAAAAATCATTTTTTATCTTAGAAAAACAGAGCCAACACCACGTAGTAACTACTAATGTGGAAATATAGAACCATTTTACCTACAAGTAAGAAACTTTGGCTTAAAAAACCTGCACTATGTCACTGAAGAAAAGAATTGAAATTAATCCTATATACGAATCCCCACTTACACCCAGCTCTGTTTTTCCTAGAAATACTCAAGAATAAAACTATAAAATAAAATATGCGGAATTATTTCATGAGAAACAATACGAGAATACAATGCTCCATAAACTGTCTCGGAAAAAGGCATTTTATTACTGAATTCGAAGGAAATAAATTGAAAGATGGGCTGGAACAGAAGGCTTTAAACCTAGAACAGCATCCAATCCAGACCGGGAGAAATACCCAAAAGCTACAGCTGCCAAATCTGCAGAAAGAGCACAGCAGATAATAGGATGGAAAACCTTCTTGACATCAGATGGCAACCTGCAAACAAAAACCCAGTGAACCAAAAAAACTATACTAATATAAATATTTATTTGAGGATGAATTCGAAAAATAATAATTACCCAGAACCAGTAATATATCCCAGCACTGTAGCAGCGAGAAGAAACGGGAGATTCGTCAAGGCACTTGTTCCAAGTGCTGTCGGTGAAACCAGGGCAAGGACAAATGAAGAGATAAAGACGGCCGTCCAGATCAACACCTCTGCGCTTGAAAATGGCGAGGGCTTTGCCATGGGCTCAGCTGGTATCATCTCCGTCTTCACAATGTTTCTTACAGTCAATGCTGTGTATGCAGCAACACAGAGGGAAGCCAACCAGCCTCCAACTGGAGAGTAGTGGACGAAGCACATGGGTTAAACAGACATCTGGTAATATATAAGGCATATGTACATTTAGCAAGTTCAACTGAGATCGAAATTTCTATTAATTGCAAATCACTTAATAAATGACAGAATACTGGAGAAAGAGAAATAAGCACGAGGATGAAATACATCCCTAAGAACATCAAGTTTAATATAAATATAAATATATGATTCAAGTTTAATTGGGATGACATCACTTGATAAAATCACGGGAGAGAACGTAAATGAGGGAAAGAACAACCTGCTCTAGATATTAAAAGATTGTCACACACAGAGTATAGCAGGATACTTGAATGATCCTTCTTCTTTTCGGGCTTGAGAATCAAATTGGTTCTATCAAACTTCACGTACAAATGAGGAACTACTAATGAGAATCAGTTCCAAGGATTATAGAAAGGCATGGGAGCTTACAAATATTTCGAGATAATCATAGAAAAAGATCACCCCATGAACCATAGAAAATTCTATTTCTTGTAACAAATCCTTTAGCTCTGCTAGCCTCTCATAAGATCACATTCCAACAACAGTTTTGCGGAAATTCTTTGCATCCCTCACAACATGAATCCAAAGTGACACACTTGAACAGAAGTTCATTCATTTCATGGATCTTTATATGTGCATATATATACGCATATATTTTTCAAGATAAAAATCGAAAATTCCTCTGTAGATTAAATATTTTACAATAAACACAACCATGATTAGTTGATTGAGGTAATCAGACGCTGATGGAATGGGTTATCAGTTTCTTTATCAGAGAAACTAAAAAACACTAAAACTGACAAGATATAGAAAACAATTAATTCACCATGGGCAGGGTTCTCTTCTGCTTGATGATGTATGACATGTAAAGAACTTGACAAGAAATGGCTGAGGATTATGAACACTAAAAGGAAGCTGCAATGAGAGGGTAAATAATACTTTTAGCGAAAATTACAAGAAACAAATCAATGACGATCGTAAAAATGTCTGAAAATTGAAATTAACAGTGATCAGGGAGAGCTGTGAATGAGCATATGCTCAGTAAACATCAACCAAAAATTGGTATCATACAAGAAAAAAATACCCAGTAGGATGAGTCCCGATTCACTAGATTAAAGAATGGAATAATCCAGGTTGAAAAGAAAAGAAGGGCATAAAGGCGATGCAGAAAATAATTTTGTTCGACTCCACAAGAGACTTAGGGGGGACCTGACTTTGTCATTAAAGATCGACTATATCTTGAGAAAAAACAATCCTGTACGAAGATTTAGCTGGTCATCGATGATATCTTCATGATTTTGATAAATTAAACCAAAATTTCGCGAATTATAAGCAGAGCAATGTGGAACTTACCTAAAATAGAGCAAATCTTGAGCCCTGCGGAGGTGGGGATGTCCCTCACTGCAAGAGGCAAGACAACCAAGGAGGGCACGTAGAACAAGGGAAGCCACCTCTGGATGAACAGTGTTGCGGGCTCGAAGAAATTCGTCAACGCCTTCGCGGCTGATGGAGCCGCCACGTCCAAGACGATCAAGACAGTGAAAACGCAGAACATCCCAAAAAGGGCACTGGGAAACTTGATGGCCGCCGCCACAAAAGCTTTCTTCAGGAATTTATCTGCCGCCAAAATCAACCCAAGAGACACGGCCAGATGGAGAACACCGATCACCTGCGCACCGGACGAAAAATAAATCAAAATGCTAAAAATTAAACCAACCGCTTAGAACTGCACAAAACGCCTTTCGAATTAGGATTTTGTTCACCCACATTTGGGTATCCAGCAGTGGAGGTGCCACTGTCACCCTTTGCCTCGGCATAAGCGGGGGGGATTCGTCGGCGGCGGCGTCCCACATCCTCTGAACCCTGATGAAGAAGCCCTGGTCTGGGCGCCCCGAGGGGCGTGCCCGGCACGGCGTAGAACGCAATGGGTCTACTAGAGATGACATTGTAGGATCTCGCAGAGCTCCAGGACAAATAACCTTTCTTCAGACGAAGGTTGCGGCCGTCTCCGAGGAGAGGAGAGGGTGGAAGCGTGGGCACAGCCGAAGCAGCCGCCATTGGGGTGGACTGGGGACGAGTAAGGGGAGGCGAGGGGAGGGGAAGGGGAGTCCTTCCCCGGGACCCCCCTTACTTGAATTCTAGCAAATCTTGTGGACGGAAAACAACGGCCATGAGGATGAGCGACAGGAGAAGGTATGGCGCAGACACGAGGTATAATCTTCATCCTTGCCTTCTTTCCTGGGAGATGATTCCCAAGTTACCGTTTTTCTCCCTTGATGTGGGTATCAACCAAAGACAAAGAAACCGCCCTTGCACTTCTCTCAAACGTACCAGACAAGCAGACATTCCGCATTTTCCTATCCTCACAAGACCACAAAGGTGCCGCCTAAATCTCCCCCCGACCTTCACTTTGCTTCAGGTATCTTCCAGTAAGATAGAATAACCAATCATGCGTATGAATAGAGGGCCTATAGTGATGAAAGCTTTCTTAATTTCAGTGATAAACTGGTGCTTCCTTTTTCAATCTTATTCACGCAGGAGTGCACAAGAATATAGAGGCCTATGGTGATATCCACCTAAGAAGAACCGGTGATTTGTCCTATGATGTACTATGATGGGCACTACTCATGGAAACTGAGCTAAAGGCCGCATTGTAAAATATAATCACTAGTGGTGGGGTAAATTATTTTGTTATAAATTAGAGTGCAAGGTGGTTTTAAATAAATGTGCGATAATAAAGCAATTAATATTCGATGAATTTTTACTGGTCCGTCAACATCTATAAAGTATTCTCTAAAAGCTTCTCTTTTATCTATGTCAATTAACAAGTTGACTTCTTAACAACTCACTTGTATTAACAAATACAAATGAGAAAAATTATATCCACCATTCTGTAGAAATGCTAGCACTCCAATGTGAGGCTTAAAGATTAATTCCTTTGAACATTAGGGATGCCTAAAATGAAGCAGTTTTGTATGACTTCAGATTCTAGTAACCAAAATTTGGTTTCTTTGAAGTGATGATTTGAACTTCAAATGTGAATCTTTTGTAGATTCATAAAGGCTTTAAATTACAATATTAAATTATTTTTTCAATGGGACTAAAACAATCATTTTTTATTTTCATTTTTCTTTTAGCACCTTTTTTAAAGCTTTAATGAGTATTGATCCTTCTAGAGAAATGTGTGTATCTAGAGACATTAGTACAAAAGGGGTCACATCTTAGTTATGAGCTATGACAAACATGAGTTAAGCCTTTTATCTTGATATTTATTTCATGTTCACACTTTTTAGTCCATCTTTTACTTGGCAATCAAGTATTGTAACTTCAATTAAGAGGTAGATGCCTAAATTAAGGTGTTAGGAGACTAGTTACCCTCCTTGTACAGCTAAAAGAAGTGCAATAACAATAGACAAAGATAGTGAAGATAAAAAAAGACATTAGATGTGCATGTTCAAAGACTTTTCTTTCAGTTACAATCACTCGAGGCCCTGTTCTTCTTTCCTGAATAGAATCATCTCAAATTATAAGTGGTGGCACTCAAGTTTAAGCCTTGATCATTATCCGTATATCTCAAATAGAAGGTTCTATTAATAGTGATTTGGTGTTGACACATGTGTCCATTAATGACATATTATCTCATAAAAATGTTAGATGATAGACATGTCTTAACACTTTTACATCAAGTATTGACACTTCAAACCCGCTTGTTGAATGTTTAAAAAACTATAATCAAAGGTCAACTATTCATATATAAATTTCCTTCATTCGAACAGATGATAAATTTATGCTATCATATGAGAAATCTTTATTTGTGTTACATATCCCCTCAATTCACAATTATTTTTTTGAGATACATTGTCAAATATTTTCACAATCAATGAGAATGAGATACTTTAATAAATGAGATGGTATCATTAGGATGTAACTCATCTCTTCTACATGAAATGTCAATAATTCATTTTGTGTTTTGAAGTTAATAAAAGTAGCTTCTAATGAATAATATTTTGAAGTTAATAAAATTTTATTTTATGTCACAAAATATTGTAGTGTATCACAATTATTATCAAAATATATAAGAAGTTTGCATTGCAAAATCACACACTATATTAAAGTTAATACTTTTATATAAGAGTCTCATGCAGCAAAACATTGCACTTTATCACAGTCAATAGTTTAATATATGGAGTTACTTTACACAACATCATATTTAATCAAAGTTAATATTTTAGTAGATGAAAAGGAGCATTATGGAAAAGTGTAATTTCTACATACAAAGTTTAGATTGTGAAATACTACAATATTTCTTGGTTGATGTTTCAGTATATAGAAATATCTTATAGACTAGCACAGAATATCAAACTTCCTAGGTCAAGATAAAATGAGTTACATTGTGAAATAATCTAATATACAAAACTTGTTGTCAATAGATGATGAGTTGACACTGTAAAATAGTAAGGTATATTAAACTTAACATATCAGTGCATAAGAAATTACTTAGGAAAACAATATAGACTGCAAATCAAAAATTAAATGAGAAATTACAGTAACAAGATGAAATTTGTCTATTTGATATTCATAAGTTTTGACTTCCAGAATATAGAATGTAGCCCCATTAATTGCTAATGAGCTTATGAGCTAGATTTCCATAAAGAGGAAAGAAAGTTGAAAATTTAAGAATTTACCAAAAGAACAATTTCAAACCTTAAGAACATTTTTACATGGAATACCACACATTGATAACAAAAAGTGACTGCTTAATAAATAAATCCCAATTGACAATCAATGAAAGTGTTATAATTATGAGAAGAACTTTTAACTACAGATTAACATATCACATTATAGGGAAGTGTGAGTACAAGTAGTTGTAAGGCTTCACAATAGTAAAGCCTAATCACTGTCAAGTCCTTGAGAACATCATCATTTTTAGTGTTGCAACTAAAATGGCTATTGGGGGAATTCAAAATATTATTAGAGTTGTCAATATAGTGAATAAAAAGAAACTAATGATTAGTATATTACAGTTGTATTATCTGTAGATAGTCAAAAATGAGTAAAATGTCAATAAAGAGTGGAGTAGTTGGAGAGAGTTGAGCCACTATAAATTGTATGACACTCTTGATCAACTAAAAAACTTATATGGAGTCAACTCATGTAAATTATTGTCACTCATCACTTATACAATCAAACTCATCCCCATATTAACCATTTAAAAATTTACTTGAACCTCTCCCCCTTTTGTTCCTTTTTGGTCTTAGTCGACACAACGGCATGCTTTCATAGGTAGATTGAACCTATTAACACTAACAATATTGTTATTTTTTCATAATCCTCATGCACTACACATCCCTATGAAATGGCCATCTTACCTCAAAGTTGTTTTGAATGTTAGAGATATAAAGGGGTATGTTGTCCTACACATTGTCATTGATTGAAATGGTTCATCCTTATAGATATGATTCATTCTCACTCTATAGGTAAAACCCCCTAGAACATATTTGTATGACTCTATTATGAAGTCCAGCTACTTTATAATCCATCTCATCCCATTAGAACCAAAAAATTGAACTTTAAAAAGCTAGCTTATGACTAAGTGACACTAATCTATGGTCATAGAACTCTAATAAGCAACGAAGGTGGTTGACGATCAAGAATGATGAGGGATGATTTACCAGCCATGTTTAGAATGTTTGGCTAGGTTCTCCAAGACAAAATTGTGATGAAGACAAGTAAAAAATTATCTTTGTTTTACTAAAGAAAATTCTTTTTTGTATACTTCCATCCACAAAGATTAAAATCAAGGTTGTGAAGAAAAATCTATTCATCTTGATCCTCATTTCTTCCTTAATTTTGTGGTAAAGTTAAGGATTTAGTGAAAATTTAAATTTCAAACTTTTGTGTTGACTTTTTCCTTGTCATAGGCCTGTCCCCTCATGAAATAAATATTAATTTCTTTTGTTTCTCTACTTTTGATGACGAGAAAGATAGAGGCTTTGGCTATTAGCTTTCGCTTCAAAATGGTCTAGCTAATAATCATGTTATATCCTTTTTGTCTAAGTCTAGGCCAGGTTCTTGTAAAAAATCTCTACTCTCATGATGATCTTAATAGGGGTATGGTGTGGCCTTCACTTAATAAAATGTCTATTCATTCACCCTTATTCACAAAATAGGAAATAATTGACTTTTTTAAGGAAAAATAATATTTAGGACTTTTTTGTGGAGCCACGAAGGTGATATATTTTGATGATGAAAAAATAGTTACAGATCAATTAAAATAATTAAATGAACTAATTATACATCAATGATATATTATACACATTGAATGGTACACACACATATGAGAGATCTTTGAATTCAAATAAATATATATTGTTTGAACCATGAATTGTAAATATATAGATGAGAGTTTTTTTAATATAAAAAAAATGCATGATATGAATTAATAGTTTGACCATAATATCATATGGAATCATCGTCATATATATTCTTGTATGAGTTATCATGATTTACAAAAATTGTCATATTCATTAACGAAATAATTAGAGCATTTAAATCAATGAGATTTAGAGAAGTAAAATATGAGTATTTATGACCCCAAGATTTTATTTCATTATGTTTGAATGAATTTAATATTAATTAATCAAATATTTTATTGAATATCATTTCCATCAAATACTATTATATGAATACTATTGGATATATGTTGAAAATTATATAAAGTATTATGAACAAACAAGTTATGATTTGAAATATTGAGATCACGCTTTGTTAAATAAACTTAAATCTTATATATTATTTGATAGAATTCAAATGAGTTTTAAATGAGAAATCATTACTATTATAAGATATATTTTATTATTTTCACCATAATCTTTATAAAATCTTTATTAGATTTAAGTGAATCAATCTCTTTCAGATATGAATGTTTCATACTAAATGATTCATTTATTGATTTTATTAAAGGATATACAAAATACTAAAAAGATGTCATATTAGTTTTATGATAATTAAACTATATTTTAAGTGAATATAGATGTTAAAAGATATTGAAAAACTTAAGCTTGTATAAGATTTACTTATAGATATCAATGTTAAACCACTATAAAATAGCGACCTAATATTCTCAACTTATAAGGATCAACTTATTAAGAAAAAATAAAAAGTATCTCAAATAAAAATATTTAAAAGAAAAAGAAAAAAATATGATTAATTCAACACTCCCTTCTTGACCTTAGCTTAGCCCAAAACTTAACACTTTTAATGTCTATTATATTTCAAAAAGTTTCTTATTAATTTAACTAATTTTTTTATGTGAATTAATAGATAATTAACTATTCAAGAGTGCTGTGTACTTCACTTAGGTTAGGTAGAGAAATTGAATATACTACTAAATAATATTAAGCAGATGATAAAAACCTATTTAGAGTTTCAATAAGTAAATAATTAAATAGAAAATTAAATTAATAAAACTATAAATTTTATTGGGCATTTGTTGATAGGGATTCAGCTCTCAATTTCAGAAAAAGAAAAATTCTGATCAATTTTTTCAATGGGAAGACGTTTGGTCATATTTCTGAAGCTAGTATGAGTTACGAAATGAAGACTGAAATCCGAGGTGGACTAAGGTAACCTCTCTAAGGCGGATCCATTGATTTGAGGATCCGTTTGTTTTAAGAACTTGGGTGAATCGAGCTCCGACGAATCTCAAAGTATCTTCTCTGGGAGTCGAAAGTTCTCAAAGCAAAAGCTTCTGCGGATCCAAATTCACGGTGAGCACAGGAAGGACGAGGGGGCATGACAATCCGAGGAAGCCGCGATCGGGACGAAGCCATGGCCGGAGCGCCGTCGTCTTCCAATGCGGGCCCCATGAGCTCCCCTTCCTCTTCCTCCAGCTCCCTCCTGCCGCCGGCCTCGGCTGCCATACACGCCGGCGCAGCTCCCAAAATCCTGCTCGCGAAGCCACCCGGCGTGGGCACCGCAGCCTCAAAGTTCGCGCGGGAGGACGAGCCGTCGTCCGCCGCCGCCGCCCTCCGTGCCCGCGTCCCCCCTCTCGGCTCGCTTAACCTCATCATCTCAGATGCCTGGGAGTTGAATGCCGACAGAGCACTACCCGTATGCACCGCCCTTTCTCCCCCACCCCAAAATCCCATACAAAAAATATATTGTCCTTCAATTGAATACGAAATTTGTGCTTGGGAGGGAGGTGCTATTTAGGTTGTAGAACGTGCTTTTCATTGTATTTTTCACCGTCAATGTTTTGAACAGTTCTTGACGGAGAACACGGATTTTACCGTTGTTGGTATCATCGGCCCTCCTGGTGCGGGCAAGTCTACGATCATGAATGAACTCTACGGATGCGACGGGGCCTCAGCTGGTATTGGTCAATTATGTTTTTTTTACAACATAGTAACTCTCAATTGTTATTGTAGTCTTGGAAATTTGAATGCTTGAAATTAGCTCCGCATTTTCTCTTCGAATTGCATTTTCGCTGCATTTTATGAGTGCTTACGCCATTAATAAATTTAGTTTGCTACTCGCCCAGTTGTTAGTTTTTGAAACTACAACCAGAATCTATTCCATGTTTAATAAGGATGACGTCGAAGCAGGGCGCCATTTAGAGAATTATCCGAATTATTTTTCTCACTCATCGAATATAAGCGACCTTAGATCTTTTAGTCCGTTAGCATGAGTCATGTACTGAAGTCACGGGTTTTCATGGGCGAAAGCCCCGTCGCCTTTCTTGAATAAGATGAAAACTGCTTCCATTGAACGCAAGTCTCCACTTCTTAGATAGAGAAGGGGAATAATCGGTATCTCTTACTATGCCTAATGGAAACACGATCAGTCTCCTTTCATTACCTCTTCTCTCTTGATGTTTATCCATCTTGTCAGTAAGAAGGCTCTCAGTGCCGGCCTATTCTTTTTTGCTGCCCCCCTTCCCTTGATCAATCAAGAATAAATAAACCTTAAAGATTTCGACTCTTCCTCAAACCTTGCTGTTAGGAGATCCCCATCGCTGGTTCCATCATCCTATTTTCCAAAGTACTAGACCTATGTGCTCTTTCTTTGGGTCCGGTTGGTGTTAAAAACACTTCCATAGTATTTTATGTTTATCCATATGATCTCTTTTAATTCTTTTGCAATGCTGCACTTTATTACGTCATCACATAGAGGGTCTACTTTGACTTCAGCAAAGGGCTCCTCTTCACCACGAACATGAGATCTATTCATATCCCACCTAATTCATTGGAGCTGTAGTGCTGGTTCTCACCAGTGGTGGGAGAGCAGAAGCCCGAAGGAGATGAAGTTGAGATATTTCTGATATATCTGTTCAAAATAAGTGATTTCCGATCAGCACTTACATGAGGCATTTCTCAAAGCTTGTAAACCTATAAGTGGGGTATACTTTGGCTAAATACTTGTGAACAATTGAGTAACTCTTCTTTCGAATAGAGTTTAAGCAGAGTGTAAACATGAGGTGCACAGAAAGGTGAAATGTTGCTGAAACATCCATGTCGGTTGAAAGAACAGAGTTTCTACTGGATCCAACTATAGATCAATCCCCATGACGTTAGTAACTGGAGGGTCCCAAACCCTTTTTTTACTTGAAAAAAATGGATATAATTTGTTAAACGTGTTTCCTGTTGAAGAAAGAGAACATTTGGTGAGCCAAAAGACTTTGAAGAGGATCAAATGTAGAATGGTATTTGGATTAAGCACAAGTGGTGAGAAAGCTAATTTTATGTGAGTAAACTACTAGGCTCAACTGTGGTCTTCTCTAGCCCATGATGTGGTTTGCCTGCCCACAGAGAAAAGGTGGTAGAACAGCTGGCAAAGGAACAGGAAGAAACCAGTAAAAGAAGGTGGCCTTAATGGCATACTGGTTGAGAATTAGGCCGATTTCATATTCAGGAAAGCACACTCATTGTGGTCTTGAACTAGTATTTCCAATCACTCAGGCATCTCATATTGCTAAAGGATGGCAAGGACCTTTCTTTCTGCTCGTTCAAGTCCCATATTTTTGCGAAAAATTGATGCTCTTTTATCTCCAAATGATGACTAAATGAGATTTCTGAACTATTGAATCTGCGTAAAGCGCTTAATCATTACGTACCTAAATGCTTCCACAATGAATCTATCTTGCAAAAATAATTTGTTTTTGTGTGGTTGTTAAGGTTCATTTCAGTTCTTGAGTAGAAGTTTCGTGGAAGGATCATTTCAAACTTTCTATAATAACTTCTTTTTCAGAGAATGTTAAGGAGGCATGTGGTGCATTTTAGAGATTTTGTTCATATTTCTTGGATATAGTTACCTTATATGAAATTAGAAGTTAGTTTATTATGAAAATATGGTTGACATTTTCATAGTTATTTTCATGGATAGCGGGATGCAATAATGTTATTTTTTTCTTCAACTTTTGTAGACCACAATCAGAATTTTTTCAATCTTAACATTCTAGGCTATAACAGTTATCTTATTCGCAGGAATGCTACCGCCCTTTGCTGTGCAGTCAGATGAAACAAGATCAACGGCCAGACACTGTACCATTGGTATTGAAATACGAATATCTTCTGAAAGACTAATCCTTCTTGATGCCCAGGTTATCATTTACATGGTTTCTTCTTTATATTATCAACAACGTAGTTATTTGCATGCTTCACAGTTTTATTACCTTGATGTGGATTTTTGTCGGTCTTAAACTGGAAGGTGCTATGATTAGCCCCATTATTGTAATGAACATATTTTGTAGCATATGCACATTAGTGGATGCCATCCTTCTAAAGCTTATATCCTACTTTGCTGTAGCTCATTCTGACCCGATTCTTCTAGAGTTTGACAGCTATTAAGCATGCCACCTCATTCTTTTGTTCTTCACCTTTTTACTTGTATTTTAACTGAGCCCCTAATGCTGTGCTATAGACGACCACTATTTTTCTGGGTCAAACCGAAGTATGGGACAAAAAGAGTGCAACATGAGGAATCTTATTGGCATCCTGTACTACTTAATGAGGAATCTTTGTAATTGTCTTAGTTTTTTGCCATCCTTTTGAAGCTTGGCCAATTCACCTGTTTCGCTTTTGACATGCCCAGGACATAGGGTTGTCCCCATTCAATGGATTTTTCACTCTCTTAGTTCTGAATTTTTAATGTTGATTTGTTGCATAAATTTCTGATTTCAAAAATTTATTTTAGTTCTCAGAAGCTTTTCTATAACATATTTGTCGCTCTTTTGTTTCATTGCAGCCAATATTCAGTCCATCTGTTTTGTCCGATATGACAAGACCTGATGGCACATCTTCAATACCCGTACTAAATGGCGAGCCTCTCTCAGTGGATCTGGCGCATGAGTTAATGGGTATCCAGGTTATCATCTGGAAGGCATAGGCTTATATTCTTTTCTTCAAGTTTTGTGCTGGTCTCTATGGCACATTTTTTTCCTGTATCTACCTGACTTTAATCATGAATTATCATTTTCTGCCCTGCTGTAAGGAATCATTCTAGCTTGCCATTTTCCTAGCGTCCGTTTGTCACGTATTGCTGGTGGTCGCAGAGGGAGTCCATGATGTTAGTATGTGGCAGCTGATGCTCACGGTATGAATTCTCCACTGATGACAGTACCTATTTACTTCTTTCATCATTCAATAGAGATTGACTTACTTTTATAGTTGTTCATGCCGGTGACAAAAAGGCACTGGTCATATCATATAATCTGTTGTTTGACATAACCACCCAGATGTTTTCTTCAGTCTATGTGTGCTTCTTTTTCACTCCTGAATGATGACTGGAGGATCTTGAATCTAGAGAATTTGTTTATTTTAATAATTAATATCATCTGGAGTTAACCTACTGCCAGCAAATCGATCTAATTCAAAAATTAGTTCCATTGGAACAGGTTTTGCCTTTTTTCTCTGATTTTTGTTACACCCAAATTAGTTCCATACAAAACTAGGCATTATGCCTTCCTGTCTCTTCGGGGTTTGCTCTGTAATTTCTTTAACATTTGGTTTCCATCTGGACTTTCTTATGTGATCATCTTGTGAGAACATTCTTCTGTTATCTTAATAAACTTCTCAAGTTCTTGGCCCTGAGAGAGGTTATCTGATGTGGCGTTATTTGGCGGATTCAAACTCAGTTACTGCCAGAAGAGTGTCTGCCCCAAGGGTCATGATAATGCCTATTACCAGATCCAGGTCAGCTCAGAAAATTAGATCAGCTGGAAGAGACTTAGGCCAAAATCAACTATTAAATGGCATCTGGGCAGATTTAAGGCACTTTCAATTTCAGGGGGAATTACAATGAGTGAATTCTAAAAGATGCTAATGTATTAGACTTGTACAAAAAGAGAAGTCAATGTATAAGTGGCCTTTTTTTCATGTATTTATTGGCTTTGATTACGATGTGCCATTGGTCTGGGCCGCCCAGAAAGCTGGGCTAGTGTAGCTGATTTTCTTGGGTTTCGTCCTTGAGATTATGCCCGGAGCCAATAGATTGCTCAGCCTGACCTCCTCCCTGGTACTCGTGGACGTTTGTTGACCATTGACAATATTTGACCTGTGATTCTTCAAGCCTGCTCCCCTCCGTCCCTCGCTCACAGCAGCGCTCCTGTCCCTGCCCAACATCTTCCCATCCCCCAGGGAAAACACACCAGTTCACCTGCCAAGTGACACTCATCTTCGCCATTAGCATCTACCTCTTTCTGTTTCCCTAATTTCAGGCTCGCAAAATTACTGGCTTGCAGTGGGATTCTTAGGTCCCCCTCCTTTGACAACCCTTGCTTTGGTTGAGATTAGTTCACTTTTTCCGCTCTTTATTCTGTCCATTTTAGTAGGTTTTCTCATTTTATTTTTTCTCCTTCCATTATCCGTCATCCTCTGTCCATTTCTCTTTTTCTTTACAAACCGAGGCTCTAACCTCCTACTTCAAAGCAGATTGCGTGGAAAACATTTTATGAATTGTTTGACAAAAACCCTGGCTAAGGCTCGGGCATAAACTTCTTGTGAACTTGCTAGATCTGCACTCTGTGTTCTCGTTAACTTGCCTACTGCAGTTGACTGATGCTTTCTGTGCTTTAGATGCTAGTCAGCTAGCCTTTAATAAAATGTCTGGTTGCCCATGGGAAGCTTATACCCTGAAATCTTTTTTTTAGGTCGATATGCTGAAGCACAACATACACGACCCATCTTTGATAGCATCTGGTCATGCTCAAGCCATGAAAATGGGTCCGGGCAGAGAATGGAGGGATGATATCCTTGCCCCAGGGGAAGAGTTCCTGGCCACTCCTGTTTTCGTACACACCAAGTCAGTCTGCAGTTCTGATCTCTTCTATCTGCCTAGTTATATTGGTATATAGTTATCAATTTTACTAGGGTTCTTCGTATAGAATTTTTTTCTATTAGTCCATAAGACTTCTTAGTTGCCTTGTTGCCCTATATGGAAATATTTTTTCTTTTATTTTGTTGAAGCGTGACATCTGAAATGTGGGCCTGAGTTTTATTGGGAAATAAAATATTCTTTCTTGGGAATACTCCCATTGGTGGGGATTTCAAGTGTATTCATCAGCTTCTTGGTCAGTTTTAGTGTGGTCACTTGAGGCGTCAAAATCCGATTTGATTCCGTTTATGAATGCAGGCTACCACATCAAGATCTCTCCCCACGGAATGTAATGCAGCTGAAGAAGATGCTGCGGGAATACTTCAGGTCCTCATCATTCTGCGGAAATTCAGCTGCAGCAGGGGTCGATGCCTCTGCTGCGTCTCATCAGCAGGACCTCTCCGACCAGAAGAAGCTAACGGGGCCAGACTTGGTCCTGCTCCCATTCAAAGCTCAAGATGGCAGGCCGCAGCATGAGAGCTTCACATCCACCCTGGGAAAACTGCGTGACCAGGTATTGACATCAACACTGGAGGAGATCTTCTTCACCTTCTTTAACGATACTAGTTACTCAAATAAATATCGTTACTACCAATTGGGCTCTTCTAATGCTCTCCAGTTTTACAATTCTCTGGTTTTGTTAGCTTCTCACTTTCCCATTCTTTCCCCTTTAAGCTCCTAATTTTTCCAATATTGTTTCTAGTCCCTATGCTTTCAATATCTTCCATGCTCTGGGAATCAATCTGTCTATGGGAATTTGGTCAACAAGATTTATGGTTAAGTATGAAGCCATCGTTAATTTTTGCTATAATTCCCAACGGATGGTTAGAACGAGCATTGATCACTTTAATTGCGCGGATCTTCTTCACATATTTTTATGGTATGGATCCCCATTAGCTTCCTTGACATAGTAGTGTCACCTGTGAAAATGATGAAGTGCCTGAGCACTTTAATCAGCTAAGCATTTGAAGGTTCACGCCAACCAAAAGTACTCACACGTCTCTTTCATATTCAGGTGGCATCAGTTACTGATCCGTCCCTTTTTCATATTGGCTCTGTTCTAGGTCCTGTCGATGGATCCCCATTCCTTCACAAAGCCCATTTCTGAACGAGACTGGCTGCGGAATTCTGCAAAGGTCTGGGAGATGGTGAAGAAATCTCCAGTTATTGCGGACTACTGCAGATGCCTCCAGAATTCTGGCCAGTTTAGGAAGTAGCACCGGCTGCCTCATCTTCATTGGAAGCTCAAGGTTCTAAAGATGTAGGCAAATTAGTGGTTCGCATTGGTTCTTCCTACTTAACTGCGGTTTTAATTCCTCGATTTAGTATTTATCGTGCCGTATTTTCCTTTTCTGTGAAGTTCTACTGCTTATTTTAGTGATCCTAGATTTGTTAACTCTCTGATGCTGGTCCCCACAACTCAATTCTGACGCCATGAGGATCACCTTTGGCAAGGGTCTACGAATCCGCTGCTGAATCAACCCGAAATCCCAAGTGAAGAAAACTTCCAGCAAAGTAATCAGTTACATTGGCCACAATATAAGGCTGATGTGCAAGACAGAACAAAGCCTCGGGCAATGGGGCGGCTGCCACTGCCACCATCTGTCCAACTCCATCAAGCTGCAGCCGTGGTGGCAGAGGCAGCTTCAGCGGGGGAACGAAGCACCAACGGTTGCGGGCTAGTCGCACTTGATGGACCCGTAGATGAGGCGGACGAACAGCAGGGCGGCGCGGAAGCCAACGGTGCCCAGCATCAGGAAGAACGCGTAGCTGATGCAGCTCATGGACCCAAAGAAGAAGGACGTCTGCATGAACCCCGACATGCGTGTCTTCTCCTGGTAGTGGTGGCAGGAGTAGAGAAGGATGAACACGCCGATGGAGCCTCCACAAAGAACGGACCTGTAGAACGATCCCCAAAACTAATCGACATCAACACATTTTGCCGGAGATTTCTGATAAAAGTGTTCATAAGAATAAGCCAATGAACGGGGATCTACCAGTAGAACAACATTACCTCCACCACCAGTTGTGGTCCTCCGCAGCGAGCTGGAAGTAGGTCAACACCGCGGTGAGGACGGCAGTGACAATCATTAACATGATGAACCCAATGAAGAGAAAGCTGTATGTGGTGTAGATTTCGCGGCCCCAGATGCCGGAAATGGCGAAGTAGATCTCGACGAGGGTGGTGCCGAGTGCCAGGAACCCTGCCAAGGCCATCTGGGGAGCAGCCCCCCTGTACCAGCGCAGAGGAGGGATCTCCCTGGGGACCTTCATTGTGCGGCATGGAGCCTGGAACTCGACCCTGTTTGATTTGGCGACCACGCCGCCCAGGACCAGGAGCGGCAAGCCCAACAGTGCCCAGATGAGAAGGACGACCAGGATGGTGCCAAATGGTAGCGCTGCGGTGGCGCCGTATGCAATTGCCACGGTGTTTAGGAAGCAGAAGGTCAAGAGGAGGGGGCCGCTAAATAGGCACCCGGTCAACAGCAAATTCCGGATCTGCAATGTAGGGCAGATGATTAAAACAATATATATATATACATAAGTAACCTGAATCGAGCGCTAGGAAGGGGAAATATTATATGCTTTTTCCATTTCAGGGAGATACCATACCCAGTTGGTCCCTTCCAGCTGCAGGTACATGGAGGTGGCAGTGTAGCCAGCAATGGCAGAGGTGAGAGCATATATGAAAACTAGAGCTGTGGGGAAGGCTCCCCTGTCGTCTGGATGGAATACCCCTACCAGCGCGAGGAGCAAGATGGACAAGGCTCTGACATATCCTCAGTAGTTGTTGTTAGACCATGCAAGCCTAAACCGAAAAAGGAAACAGAGTATCTGAATGGGAATCGTTCTTACAGAGCGAGAAGTTGAGTTCCTGATCCAAGAACAGCGGAGAATAAGGACTTGTGCTTGGGGAATCTGAAGACGTCCCCATGGATGGACTTCCAGCCCATCAGCTCTTGAGCTTCTGCAGATTCTTCATCAAGCGAGTACCTTCCAGAGATGATGGCCAGAGAAGTCTCAGGAGGAGTAGGACCCAGGGAACAGGGAAGGACCCAAGAACAATGCTAAAAAAGGGAAGGGAGAAGATGGGATTCTGCTCACTTAATGGAATTGTTCCTCAGCACACGAATGAGGATTACTGCCAGGACCACGGTCAGGATGAGTAGTGTCTCACACGAGTTGATTATGGACCACCAGTGGATATCCAAATTGGGGGGCAGAGAGGACGTCATCGAGTATTTGTCCATCCTCTTCCCAAAGGGGATGCCGGTCTCCTTCCACGAGGCTGAGTACGTGAAGCTCACCTCCATCTCCTTGTCCTCGGTAATGTCCACAGACGACGTCGGATTCCTCTGGACGTTGAAATTTATGACCTCGGTAATGCCCAGCGACAATTTCGGAACGCTGTTGACGTTGATCTCTATGACCTGGTCGCCATTGTAGAGGATGTCGAAGTGAAAGTGGTTGTGGAGGAGATACTTGAAGCCTGCAGGACCATACTCGAAGAACTCCTGTTCCACCTTCCCCAAGAACCCCCAGAAGGGCAGGTCGTCGTAGTACATCTGGAAAGAGTAGTCCCTGGAGACTGCATCCCTGAGCATCGCGACCTCTTCCCTTGTTAATTTCTTGCTGCAGATGGTTTTGGGTTGCAGGTCTTCACGGAACCTCAGCTCGTAGGGACCATCGACCAGGCGATCCCCGTAAAGAACTTCGCCGAGGGTTTCTCTCTTCTCGGTCACGCGACCTGCCGGAGTTCAGCGAAATCAGGTCAAAGCCGGTAGGAACGTAGAGAACGCCAGATCCAATCTCCGAAACTCCGGCCTGACCTGGCGAGCAGAAGGGCAGATCGTAGTACCGATATGTCTCGCTGCAAAAAGAATAAAAAAACGATGAAATGAGAGTCGGAAATGAAGAGGAGAGGATCGCCTGGAAGAACATCATGGCGGCGCAGGCCCAAGAACAGCTTGGAACTGTGATTAGCCCTGAGCAGGTCAACTTGTCTCCGAGAGAATCAGCACGGAATGAGAACTGGAAGATACGCAGAAACCCCTACAGACCACTCATCGAACTTGATCATGGCTCCAATTTTTTTTTTTTGAAAAAAAATGGTCAAACATTTGCGCTATAAACATCAAGGGATAACTAGCTAGTCGAGCAGAAAACGAAGAAACGGAGCGAAAAACATATTCCACAACAGAGGAAGGGGGTTTTTGCCCCATTGTGTACCTTGGATTGTGGAACGGGCCCACCTTGTTCGCATAGAGAGGGACGAGATCCTTCTCACGGTACCTGTGATCGGAAGCATCAGCCCCGGCCCTGGAACCGCAGAGCAGTAGGAAACTCAGAAGGACGCCTCCCCACATCGCTTCCGCCGCCGCCGGTCGCTCCTCCCTTCCAAATCCGCCCACAGCGGGACTCTGGCCGCCTCCAATCTCTCCTCCGACGATCTTTCACCATCGGCGGAAGAGGGAGAGCAAGATGTTTGACGTATCATCTCTTGTTTGGTATACCCGCGCATTGACCTGAATGATGATTGACCTGCTCCTGGCGTTCTTCACGCACGTTGACTTTGGTTCAGCATGGACAATATTGGCCTTTGATTCTTCAGCTCTGCCTCTCTTCAGCATCTCCCCATCTCGGAGGGCAGACGCACCAGTCCACCCGGCAAGCGAGACCCATCTTCGCCATTAGCATCCGCAGAAAAGACTGGTTCGAAGGGGGCTTCTCGGGTCCCCGCCCTGTGACAACCCTTGCTAAGGTAGAGATTAGCTCACCTTTTTCTCTCTTCATTCCGTCCTTCGCCGCCATTATCTGTCATCCTCCGTCCTCTTTCTCTTCTCAAACCGAGCTTCAAACCTCCGACTTCAAACCAGATCGCGGGAGAGAGATTATAGAAATTGCTTGACGACAGGCCCGGCCAGTGGCTCACGCAGAAACATGCTGTGGACCTACATTCTGTGTGTCCAGACATGCTCTTGCTTCAGTTCGAAGCTCAAGATGGCAGGCCCCGCCATTAGAGCTTCAGATCCGCCTTGGGAAACCTGCATAACCAGGAATTCAGGTCATCTTTCCCATCGAGACTAGGGTTTCACTCCAAGAATATTTCTTCACTTTTTTTTTCGGATGCTAATTACTCTAATATTGTTGCTACCTCTTGGGCTCTTATTATGCTCTCCAGTTTTACATTCCAAGAGGAATACTTGGTGAATTTCCTTAGGTTCTCAGCCTCCCATTTTCCCCATTTAAGCTCCTAATTTTTCTAATATTGTTCCCAGTCTCTATGCTTTCATGATCTTCCCTTCTTTGAGAATCAACCGATATGTGAGAAATTGTAGACATCAAGAATCTGGGTAGCCCTCGTTTTTTTCATATTCAGGTGTCAGTATTAACCGATCAGTCCCTTTTTGTCAGAAAACAAGACTTGGCTCTGTTCTAGGTGCTGTCGATGAATCCCCCATTCTTTCACAGAGCCCATTTCTGATCGAGACTAGCTGCAAAGGACTGGGAGATGGTGAAGAGATCTCCTATTATAGCAGACTGGTTTAGAAAGTAGTATCGACTGTCTCATCTTCATTAGAAGCTCATGGTTCTAACGGGAGTGTCGGTAAATGACTGGTTCATATGGCATTTGCCGACATAACAGTGGCTTTGGACCTCGATTTAGCATTCTCATGCCATATTTTTCTTATTCATGAATCAATTCTACTAGATTGCGAAGTCTCTTGATACTGCTCACGCTCCCCCACAATTCAATGCTGCCGACGCCATCATGATCAACTTTGGAAAGGGTCTTTGAATTCTTCGCAATCCTTCTCTAGGAAATCGTCCTTCTTTCCTCTCTTTTGGTTTTCTAGAAGGAGAAACAGGTGCAACAGCTATCTCTTAGCACCAATTAGGGATGAGTTATTATGTCACTTTATCAGTGTTAATGGGTATTAGGGTTGGCCTAGGGTAGGGTACATCAGGGGGAGGAATAGGTACTGTCGCACCAAGTGAAAATGGTGGCCTTGTTCTTCTTGTGGGCCCCAAACTTCTTGATCTTCCTATTTCTTTAATCTTCTTTCATGATCTTCTTTCTATTCTGCTTCAGAGTTCTACCAATTGATATCAAGGTGAGACTTGATGATGCCCAAAACTAAGACGGAAGAGAATCAAGAGGGTCAAGGAGATAGAAGAGAGTCAAATATAAAGATTACCAGAGATAGAGGTGGAAATATAGAGGTTACCGAAAATTGAAGCTAATTTGAGGAGGTTATTAATGATAGAAATATATAGAGAGAATGAATGGAAACATGCCTCAATTGATGAGGTCAAGCGAGGTTTTGATGTAGTAGTTGATGCAATCATAGATAGTTACAAGTACTGCAAGACGAACTCACATGATAGAAGAAGAATCAAGCAAAAGAAAATGAGAGACTGCTGCACAGCATGAGACGCATACAACAATAAGAGAGCATAGCAAAGGATGAAAAATAGTTCCTAGTCAACACTGAGAATGAGCCATAACTACTACATTGAATGATATAAGGGTGGACGGTGCATGGAAATGCCATTATTTGGGTGAATTAACTCAGACGACTGGATCTTTGGATATTACATTACAAACTTATGTAGATGCCTTCAGAATTCTGCCTAGTCTAAGTAGTACCCACTACCTAGTTTACATAACTACTATGTTGAATTAAATTTTGACAAATTCAGGTTGTCCACAAGGATGATCCTCAATTTAAATATCAGTTTTTGCGTTGTAAGTGTTTTACAGAAATTAGAAAAGAATAAAAGAACAAAAAAGGAAATCGTATTATGTACCTTTTATTCTCCTTCAATGCCGTATGATGTTGTTGAGCTTGAAATCTTTGGCATTTGATGTGTGCCCACGTTCAACATTAAGTGATGAGTCAAGACCTACAGAATTTTCAGCAAAAAAATGGCAATAAATTTGCAAAATTAAAGGACAACAAATAAAAGCTTAAATCAGAGAAAATAGGGGAGGAGAGAGAAAATATGACCACTGGTGCGGTCTCCCTGTTGATGGTGAAGTGGAGAACAGATTTGAGTTAAATTCATGTAAAAATTGTTTAATATTTCAAAATAAAGGATCCAAATGATCTTAACAAAGTTAAATTCAACCAAAAAACTTACAACTCACAACAAGAGCAACCGAACATACAATTAAAACACAATTTACCAGCCAATTGAGTTGATCTGATAGCAGTAAAACAGGAAAATGGGTATGGTTCTGATCCTTGTAAAAATTAGGTGCACTATAAAACGAAGTGAATTCGAATGATCATAAGCGAGTTAAATTTCATCGAGAAAATAAAAATGGCTGAAAGAACAACTATAAAATATAAAGTCAAAGCACAAACTTATCCTATCTATCACCTAGGAGTAGAGTATTGTTATGGCAGAAAATAAACTCAAATTCAATTGGAAAAAAGATAAAAATGTGGATTTTAGGGCATAATCTCATTGTCTACTAGTCACCGAGATGAGGGAATAAGAAAAACAAAGAATAAAATAAATCAAAATGGAAATCAAATTCGCAAGCACCCTTTGTTGCTCTTCTCTTTTGTCAACCAAAAGTAGAGTACAAAAAAATAATGTGAAATTGATTGAAAAATAGAAAAAATTAAATTGAAATGCTTAATCTGATTGACTGCCCATCATGAAGTAAATCTTAATTAAATGTTGACATGTAGAGAGAACTCAGCCCCCAAAGGTTGAAATTTCTAGACCCACATCAATCTAGAACCTTCATCATTTACACAGGTTCCTTCTAATCTTTCAATAAAGATATGCCTACATTTTTTGCAAAACTTAGAACTCTCTGTTTGTTTCACTACCCAAAACAGAGTACGGAAGATAAGGTGTGCATGGATAATGTAGCATAAAATGTTCACCCCTTCGTCTGTTCACTTATGCTGACATAACACAAAAACCATTGACGTGTACTCACGCTGATATAGCCATGAATCGCTGCATTTTTTTGCCATTTATTTTACTCATTTTTAAAATGCTACTGGTGAATCTCTTCATAAATTCCTTGAAAAATTCAATAAAAATAGTTATCTAAATTTTAACTTTAATATTATATTTGGGTCAATTTTAAAATAATTTACAAGGTTATAAACCTTGGATAATCATATAAGATTAAAATTCAGAAATATATTCATATCAAAATAGTTATAAAAATTAGTGTATTAGACATAAATTTATCATAGAACCTTGCTGATTTGGCCATGAATAGCTCCATTTTTGGTGAATTTTTTTGACGAATTCAAAATTACTAAAATATTACTATAAATCTCTTCTTAAATTCTCTAAAACTGCAAGAAATTTTTTTTCTAAATTTTAACTTCACGATTATGTTCATTTTATTTTTAAAATAATTCTGAAATTCATAAAACTGGGATGATCATATTAGAAATGCATTCATCTAACATAAATTATAAATATTGCTGAATTAAACTTAATTCATCATATAATTTTCAAAAAAGTAATTTTACTATAGTTATTATAAAAAATAAAGCATTATTAATACACTTGAAATATATACATTGTGTTTTAATGATAACACATGTTGGTTTCTCAAGTGGATATGCAATAGTTTGAATGAGATTGCAAATTCAAGAGAAATTGAGGCCATTCTTGCTAGCCAAATGTGACAAAGATAGTGAGTCAAGAAAAAATTTTCAAGCATTTTAAGGACCTTCTTCATATAGATGAAAGTGACAACTTCCACCTTTTACCAACATTCAAACAAGAAGAGGAATACAATAATCACGTGTTGGGAAGGTCCAAATATTTGAAATACTAAGATAAGGGATGAATTTAGAATTTTAAATATTATAATGAGTCTACATTCTTTAGAGAAGTTCATCCTCAAGCTTGTTTGCGTTAACATAGGAAGAAAAATGTGTTGATACATGCACAAAGATGTCTAGTAGAAGTCAAGAATAAGATTATTCTTAGAGAATAGACATAGGTAGAGAGCTGCAGTATTTAAAAAGGTATAGAGTCTAATATCTTTAGATTGAGAAATATCACAAGATGTAGGATTTGAAGTAAGGATGAAAGATCTTGAAGAAAGATGATTGAAGTTAAAAATGAGGTATGATTAGTTCAATGTCCCTCTTGTTCTAAGTGTGACCTTAAATATAAAATCAACAATGGCTAGTATATCATGTTATAACCATTGGAATTTTGTAATATTTTCATCAAGACTAGAGAAGTATCTTTCTATAATTATTTAGGGATGGGAAGTAGTTAGAGGAAGTCTTCTAGCAGAAAAGAGAAAGATTTATTATACTTATTGATTTAACACATCATGACGTATTCTACATGTTGGATTTTATGCCAGCAAGTGTTGAGAAAGGGGAGTTGAATTGATGTCACCTTTTTTTAATTTGAGAAGTTTCTCTTCACTCTCCTAATGAGCTTCACTAATAGGCTATGAATGTAGACTCACTATTTTATAGTAATTAGGCACTAGCCCATGTCCACTCTCCAAAAACACTATGTTTTTGGGTTCCACTATTTGACTATTTAAATCACAACACATGATTCACGAGCTCAACTCCTCTGAGATTTTACTAGAAATTCTCTTCTATATTCACAACTCTTAGGAGTCTCATACAGTTATTTTTGTAGGTTTATTCAAAAGATAGTTATTGATTGCACCAAATTTCACTAGTGGTAGAAGATAAAGATGTGGATGTTTCTAGTTGTCTTTTTGTTAATTTTTCTATCAGTATTGTAGTTGGAAGACATGTAGTTGGACTTAATTCAAGGAGAATAAATAAATTGAATATTATCCTCAAATTTATACCTTCTCATTTAAATGAATAATCAATAGAATGTCTTTGTTTCCCTCTTCAATATACTACAACAAACTTAATTATGATTCATGAAATAAACTATAGTCATTGTTATAGCTAATTCTTCTCATTATAGTACATTCATATTTATAGGTAAATCATATGAACTTCTCACAGATTTTCTAAGATCTTCAATGATGAGATTCACTTAAAATATGATTTAATTTAAACTCAACGTAAATCTAATACATGTCATTTCTCTATTTTGGATATTCTTTAAGGAAACTAATAGTGAATCTTTCAATACATAATATCTAAAATGCATTTTTTCAGTTAAACTTGATAAGAATATGATAAGTTTTATGATAAACTTCATAAAACATGTTTTATGGAAGTAAGGATTTCTCGTTCAAATCTTATCCAAATTAAGTGGCACAAAATTTGAGGTATAAGTCTATTTCATGAATCATAATTACAATATTTCAAATCATAAATTCTCTA
Organism: Spirodela polyrhiza; assembly: GCA_024713555.1. Taxonomy (NCBI): domain Eukaryota; kingdom Viridiplantae; phylum Streptophyta; class Magnoliopsida; order Alismatales; family Araceae; genus Spirodela; species Spirodela polyrhiza. The sequence continues at coordinate 3,513,071 of CM046537.1, read as the reverse complement.
ATGATAATATTTTTTATGATTTTCAACATATATTTAATAGTATTTAGAAATAATTATTTGATGAATTCAACACTTAACATATCATACAACTAATTCAATGTCAAATTATTCAATCCTTATGAATTAAAATTATGAGAACATAGGTGACTAAGTAAGCTTTCATATCCATATTTTACTTTACTAAAACTCATTAGTTTGCTCTATTCTTTACTTGTCATAATTTTTGTAAATATTGGTGATTTACATACAACATACAAAATGATGGTTTCTCATAATATTGTGATTTGACTAAGTAATTCACATCACAAAGGTTTCATGTATGTATACATTCTCATTTGTATATCCGAAGCATAACTTATATTCTTATCTTGTATTATAAGGCATATTTTATGTATATGTATGATGCATTCATTCCCCTTATTCATTTAAATTATTAAAGAATAATTCATTTATTTATTTATTATTAATTGATCCTTGATAACTTTGTGATCATCAAAACACATTGCCGTCATGGTTCCAACACTATACATCTTCCTTTTTCATTTTTATTTGATAATAATATAACTTGAGGTTGATCTTTGTTAAGATGGTTTTCTCATGAAGTTCATTTAGAAGTTCCTCCACCACTAGTATCATAAATCTATTAGCAACAGTGGTCTTGTTTAACTCTATATGATGAACACAAAATTGTCAACCTTTATTTTTTCATTAAAAATGTAGATTGCAAAATAATTCTAAGTTTAGATCATTCGCAAGGCAATTGTTTATTGCACTAGCCTTTTGATTTTAATTTTTTTAAGAGTAAAACTGACAATAAGGATGAAAATTGACTAATTTAGTACTTGGAATGAGGTAGATGGCATGATTCACATCTTTATTAGGAGGCAACCCTAACATTGGCTCTAAGACCATTGGAAGTCTATCCACAATCAATTGGACCATCATAGAGGGGCCTTCACTTCTTTCTACTAGTTTGAGTAGTTAAAAATTAGCAAAAATCTATCAACACTAATTGTCTCCTATTTGCTTTCTTTTCTAATGCTCTCAATGAAATGCCCAATTATAGTAATGAGGTTTATCTTGTATGGTTTTCACCTCATCATCTATTGAAACTTTACAAATAGAAGTTCCTAGTGGACTTGCATGACTCTTAAGGATCATATCCACTGCATCCCTATCATTGGTAGTAGATGCTCATAGACCACCTTCAACCTCTCTCCTTTGTTGTTCCATTTACCCATGGGCACTTTATAGCTAGCTATATCTAATATTGAAAATTTTAATTCCTTCAGCAACTTATTCCATATAAAATTGTGGGTTGTCCCACAATCAATCATAATTGTGATATCCATTCCTTATATGGTTCCCTTCAACTACATGATGCTTGGTTCAGCCAAGCTGACTATTGAGTTTTGTGATAGGTCAATTAATTTTTTGGGTTCCTCCTTAGCTGGCCCTCATCATCCTTACCTTTGATTTCTAGTTAGTTGTCATCTGTGTGACTGTTAGGGAAGCAATCCTCTTTATTTACTAAGAGAATTTTTTATTATTATTTGCATTGAAAACCCATCCTATATTCTCATCACAATAGAAATGTAGACCTGTATCCTTGTAGGCTTATATCTTAGCTTTCATCAAATTGAGTCTTTATTTTACTCCTCCATGGTATCTGCCCACTATAACTTTTTGGATTCCTACAATCTCCTAAAGCTGTGGCCATTATCAAGAGTTATTGCCACTCTTTATGATCTACTTCTTGATAGGACATTCATCTTTGCTCCTAGCTCTTCCTCTACCACAATATGTATTTGAGATTACTTGGTGCATTGACTTGAGTCTCTTAAACCTTCTAATGTTTTAGGTTACTTAGAGGTGATGGAGCCGTTCTTATGCACATTGAGAAAAATCTATAATCTCAAACAACCCCATTGGTTTATAGATACCAACTTGAGATTAGATTTTAACCTGGAAACCTTTGATGTATTTCTTTCTATGATTTCTTGAAGGATGCCTTTCAAAGTAGTTGAGTTTACCTCAAAATCAAAATAGTAAGTTGTGATTTTTAATTTATAAATTTACTCTTGATTAACTTTACTCTATGCTTTTGGTCTCCCCTAGAATTAAATTTGTATTCATCCAAAAATATAAGTTAAGTCTTGGTAGCTTTAGTTTGATTGGATCTTTGGTCCATTAAAAAAATTATCTGTATCTTCCACTATCCTCATGGTTAACTTCAATCTTACTAGGTTGTAAAGTTTGACTTCAATCTTATAAAGTTTGACTTCTGTTCTAACTTTATATTTCAGTCCCTTGATGAAGGTAATTTTTAGGAACTCTTCTAGTAGTCCTGATGAGGACTATACTAACTTGAAATATTTTCTATATTCTGCCACTAATACAAGTTTCTTGATGTTTAGAAATTGTTCACATAAAATACAACTTAGAGAGTCAAAACGTTATAATAGTTATTATTTAAGATCTTTAAAACTTAGGAATGTATTCCTTACGTCAGTCCAATAAAACCGCTCTATCCTTCATCATCAGTTTCTCAGCGTTTGCCATTTTATTTATTGCGAAGTAGAACTCTATAAATCCAATTGTTACGGTCTCTAAATATTATCATTTTCGGGCGTCATCCACCCTTCAACTAATCAATATAGTACCTATGTCCTGTTCGAACTGTGGACTTAAAAAGTATCTTTCTCCTTCTGGAGTAGATGAGGCCCACCAGGAGCCTATCAGTCAGTTCCTCGAGTAGGGTTGCGGTGAACTCAAATTACTGGCCACTCAAAGATGATGCCAATGATGACAACGTTGAATTGTGCGGGCGTCAGCAGTATCAGAGACTTTAAAATCTAGGACTTCTTGAATTGGCTTCCGAATTAATATATAAGGAAAATGTGGGATGATAATGCTAAATCGAGGCATTCAAGTCGCTGTAAAAAGGCAAAAACCGATGTGAGCCAGTCATTTGCCTACATCCTTGGATCCTTAAGCTTCTAGCGAAGATGGCGACAGTCGCTGCTGCATCTTAAACTGGACAGAATTCTGAACGCATCTGCAGCAGTCCGCAGTAACCGGTGATCTCTTCACCATCTCCCAGATCTTTGCAAAGATCTGCAACTGGTCACGTTCAGAAATGGGCAACGCAAAAGAATGAGAATTCATCGACAGAACCTAAAACAGAACAAGTTTCCTTTTTTTTTCTTTTTTTGACAAAACGGGACTAATCATTAAATGAGGGCATCGACCCCTGCTGGGTTTCCTGGCCGCTCCTGCTACAGGTCCTCATCATTCTGCAGAAAGTCAACAGCTGAAGAGCTCCTGCTGCGGTTGAGTATGAAAAAGACGAGGGCTATCCAGATTCTTGATGTCCACAATTTCTCATTCATCGGTTGATTCTGAAAGCACGGAAGATGATGAAACCATAGAGACTAAGAAAGATATTGGCAAGATTTTGGATATTAAATGGGGAAAATGGGAGGCTGAGAACCTAAGAGAACTCAAGAACTATTCCTCTTGGAATGTTAGCTCTGTGGGGGTCTAATTGTGACACTGGAGAGCAGAATACAAGCCCAAGAGATAGCGACGATCTTATTGAAATTAGTATCTTAAAAGAGCCTCCAGTGAAACCCTGATCTCGATGGAGAAGATGACCTGAACGCCTGGCTACGCAGCTTTCCTAGGGTGGACGTGAAGCTCTGATGCTGGGGCCTGCCATCTTGAGCTTCGAATGGGAGGAGAACCAAGTCCGGCTCCACTAGCTTCTTCTAGTCGCAGAGGTCCTGAGACCCAGAGGCATCGACCCCTGCGGTAGCTGAAATTCTGCCGGACGATGAGGACCTGAAGTATTCCCCCAGCATCTTCATCCGCTGCATTACATCCCGTGATCTTCTTCGGCAGAATGACGAGGCATCTTCTTCTGGTCGTAGCCTCTGTTAATGTAAGAAGACTCTATGCAAGGAACCCTCGTAAGTAATATATATTTTTTGAAATTCAGGAAGAACAGTAAATCTTGATTTCAAATAAGAGGTCAATGGGTGTCTGATACGGCCCTGAATTGCTTCTGTGGCAATTCAGCGTATCTGAGAATCAAGAAACCAACAAATCCAGAACAAAGAACTGTAATCCGAAGAAACGTGATATAACTGTACCTCTCAATTTATAATTGCTTCCACAGCAATGCAAAGTTTTCCAACAGAGTAATCTCCTCGAGTCGAAATGTTTACAGTTCCATACAAGGTTGATTTTGTAATCAAAATTGCGAAAGAACTGCAGCCAGAACAGACCAAACAGAACAGAACAGAACAGAGAAAAGAAAAGAAAAAAACACGCCAATTGGGGATGGCAAATCTCATATTTCCCCCCCCCCTTTCTCCTGGACTCTTCATCTGTTTTTATAGTTGGCGTTCTCCGCTGATCCTTCCTCTGCTGACCTTCTTCTTGATTCTTCTCCTCTTCGCTGGGCCGGAACTGCACAGGAGCCTATCAATGTCATAACATAAATCTTGGGCAACGAGAGCACGGGGAGAAGGCCAATCATCGTAGAGGTCAATGGTGTTGAGAGACGATGGCAGTCACGGAATTCACACAAAGGTAGAAAGAGAGAAAGAGAGAGAGAGAGAGAGAGAGATATATACAGCGTAACAAAGGAAGCCGTGGTGCAGCGCTTCGCGATGATTTCTCATTCATGCCAAGACACTCATTTGATGAGGTATATATACATATGGCAGCCGTGTAGCCGTTGCACGAAGTTACGGTCACAGCGACGACCGTTTTTAGGCCATTGAAAAGGTGAGAGGGTCATGAAGATGACCATTGCAGGACAGAGGACCGTTGGTTTGTGAGTGATGTGTGATGGGCGGTCCGGAAATTGGGATGTCTCGTGTGTCCATTACTAAAGATGTGACTTTAGGGCTGAGGTGTCGCTCACACTCCCCCGCAAGCTGAGTATTGGTGGAAGAGGATGGAGGCAATACATGAAGCTTAGAATGCAGCCATAGAAAACGAGACTTTGACAGAGGCTTCGTCAGAGCATCTGCCGGCTGATCTCGACTAGAGAGAAAAGTAACTTGCAGCCGTCGGGTGGCAACTTGCTCACGGACGAAGTGAAAATCGATTTCGATATGTTTAGTGCGAGCATGAAAAATAGGATTTTCCGCGAGGTAGGTGACACCGAGGTTGTCACAATGAAGCACTGGAACGGAGGGAAGAGGAATACACAGCTCATGAAGTAGAGATTGCAGCCAGATGAGTTCAGTTGTGGCATTAGCCAGAGCTTTATACTCGGCCTTGGTGTTGGAACAAGCGACAATTGGCTACTTCTTAGAGCTTCAGGATACCAAAGTGGAACCGAGGTAGATGAGATAGGCACCGGTAGAGCGGCGATCATTGGAGGAGCTTGCCCAATCAACATCACTAAAGGTGTGGAGAGAAAGGGTGGAGTGACAGTGAAGAAGAAGACCGTAGGAGAGGGTGCCCTTGAGGTATTGTAGAAGATGTTTTAGTTGAGCCCAGGCCGTCGGACCCGGGTCATGCATGAACTGGCACGCACGATTGACGGCAAACACAATATCAGGGCGAGTGATGGTGAGATAATGAAGGCTGCCGACGAGGCTGTGGTAAACTGAGGGAGTCACAAGATTAGACGGGGAGGAGGAAGTGGACGGACAGATTGAGCATGGAGTGGCGACAGGCTTAGAGTCCTACATATGACTTTTCACAAGTAGCTTGGTGAGGTAATGGGATTGCAAGAGGAGATAACCAGAGGAATGAGGAAGAAGTTCAAGACTGAGGAAGTGTCGGGCAAGTTCAAGATCTCTAAGGGGAAACTTGGTTTGGAGAGAGCGAATGACGGCAAGGATATGCGCAAGACTAGGGCTGAGAATGAGGATGTCGTCAACGTAAACGAGAAGAAAGATGGGAGAAGACGAATCGGAATAGAAAAACAACGAAGCGTTAGTTTGAGAAACAGTGAAATTGAGCAGCCGAAGGTATGAGGAGAACTTTTAAAACCACTCGCGAGGAGATTGTTTAAGGTCATAGATGGATTTTTTAAGGAGACAAACATGCTTTGAATGAGAGGAGTCGACGAAGCCTGGGGATTGTTTCATGTAGATGATTTTGGCTAAATCACTATGAAGGAACGTGTTAGAGACATCGAGTTGGCGAACATACTAGTTGCGGCTGATGGTGAGCGCGAGTAGAACTTGTACTATAGTAATCTTGATAACCAGATTAAAGGTTTCAAAATAATTGAATCCAGCTTGCTAGCCAATACCTTGAGCGACGAGACGAGCCTTGTAGCGATCGATGGTGCCGTCAGGGTGAGTCTTAAGATGGTACACCCACTTACAACCAAGAACATGCATAGTGGGTGATAGGGAACAAGTTGCCAAGTTTGATTTCGATGTAATGCTGCGAACTCTTGTGCCATAGCCTGGTGCCAACAGGGTTGTTTAAGAGCATTGGCAAGGGAGGATGGCTCAGACAAAAGGGAGACTATGGCGGCATAACATGAGGGGAGAGGATGACGAGTGTGAGAGGGTGTGTCGCTAGACACACATGGAGTAATTGTTGGTTGAGGAGTAGTACTTTGATATATTTGGCGAAGGGAGCGGTATTTGGGGGGGGGGGAAGATTGGGAGATCGCAGGAGAGCGCAGGTCAGCCGAAGGAGGGGAGGGGCTGGGGGCCGGCGGCTCTATAGGGAGGGGGAGTGGCGGGGAAGATTGCAGAGAAGAAGAGACAGTGGGGAGAGGAATGGAGCCAAGGATACCATCGGTGGATGAAATGTGTGAAAATGGAGGAGAGGGGGGGTGAACGGAATAGGCATATGGAAAAACATGCTCATCAAAGATAACATGGCAAGAAATAAAAAGCTTACCGGTTTGGAGCGATAGACACCGGTACCCTGGATGCTGAGAGCTATAACCTAAGAACACACAACGCTCGGAGTGAGCTCTGAGTTTATTTGAAGCGTAGGCACAAAGATTTGGATAGTATAGGCAACCAAACGTGCGAAGAAGTGAGTAGTCGGGGAACTTACTGAACAGTGCTTCATACGGGGAGCACATGCGAAGAAGTGGGGTGCTCATTCGATTTATGAGATAGGCGGCAGTGACCACGGCTTCGTCCCAAAAAACGGAGGGGAGGTGAGCTTGATGAAGCATGGCAAGTGTGGTTTCAACGAGATGACGATGTTTTTGCTCAGCTGTTCCGTTTTGCTCCGGGGTGTGGGGGCAAGAGACGCGATGAGTAATATCGGCGTGATAAAGATGATGTCGTAGTGATAAAAACTCGCCACCCCCATCAGACTGAAGCGTACAGAGTTGAGTGTTAAACTACCGCTTGACTTGAGCATGAAAACGCTAAAATGTGGAAAGTAGATCGTTCTTTTGCTTCAAAGGGAACAACCAAAGGTATTTGTTGTAATCATCGATGAATACCACATAATAACGAAAGCCAAAATGAGAAACAATAGAGGCAAGGCCCCATAGATCAGAGTGGACAAGTTCGAGGGGTCGGGAGGTTGTGTGAGAGGTGCGATGGAATGGCTATTTGTGTGCCTTAGACGTGCAGCAAGATTTACATAAACTTGATTGAGTTCGATGAAATACAGGGAGTCCAAATTTCATGATAATATTTTGAAGGATGCGGAGGTGAGGATGCCCAAGTCGCTGATGCCAAGTGTGTGTGGAAGCTCGCTCTCCAATCATGGCACAAGGAGGACGCAACGAGGGGTTCAACCGGTACAAGCCGTCCTCAATCGTGCCGTGGAGAAGGACCTCCCCTCTTGTCCGATCCTTAATGAGACAGAAGTAAGGATGAAATTCGAAAACAACATTATTCTCTGAGGTTAGTTTGTGGACCGATAGTAGATTTTTTAAGATTTTGAGAACATGGAGGATATTGCGGAGATGAAGAGGTCGGTGGGTTGTTTGTAGAGAGGAGTAGCCAGCGGCAGTAATGGGCATACCTTGGCCATTATCTAGATGAAGTTGATCGGATCCCGAGTAAGGAGCAGACTGTTGTAGAATTGTGGGATCCAATGTAATATGATGGGTAGTGCCCCTGTCGGGGTACTAGGTGGAGTGAGAGGACGGTATGTCTATTGGCCTTGAAGCGTTGTGATAATAGGCCTGAGGTGGCTGACTCTTGGCTTCCCAGGAGGGCTGATGATTGTTATTTTGCCAACCATGGAAATTTTGGTTAAATCGCTCGCGGCATTCATGGACTTTGTGGCCAATTTGTCCACAGAGTTGGCATCGCGGGGTATAGCACCCTTGGCCACGTCCTCTGCCGTGATTGGTCTTGCTGGCTTGTCGTTCATGAGATTTATCTTGCCTGCTTACTTGATTTACTTCTGGCGGGAAATGTGGCTGACTTTGTGTCTTCTGTGTGAAGATCAGCATGGCTTCGTGAGCTCTGACTTGTGCGAAGGTATCTTTGAGGCTTAAGTTGTCAGATCTTGTAGTTAGTCCGGCGACAAAGGGTGTATACTCCGGTGGAAGCCCGTGTAGGAACGCAAAGATGATAACAGACTCGTCTATACCTTGGCCAACTGTTGAGAACTCTTCATTGATAGAGCGGATATCTTGGATGTATTCATCCATTGTCATCGTGCCTTTGGTGGTGTTGTGAAGCCGATGATGTAATTCCATAATCCGAGATTTGCTCTTAGATGAGTAATTGCACTTTATGGCTTTCCAAGCTTCCCTTGACGTCTTTTTACCAATCACGCATGGAAAAACAGTTTTGAAAAGTGAGGATGCTATCAGTGATAGTACCGACTGATCACATCTTTTCCATACTTGGTAGGCTAGGTTCAGAGTGATCATCCCTTCTTCGTTGACGACACTGACGTCGGGGGCTTCTTCCTCAAGAAAGTGGTCAAGGTTGCAACTGCTCAAGATTGGAAGAAGCTGTGTCTGCCACAATAAGAAGTTGTCCTTGGTTAACTTCAGAGGAATTGACGTACCAACCGTAATTGGATTTGGGACCGTCCCAATTGTTCTAATAATTGAATGGTCTTTGGAGGTGCCAACCATGGATCATAGGTGCCGTGGGGCTGAAGGCTCTGATACCATGTTGAGAGATGATGATAGTCGCGGAATTCACATAGAGGTAGAAAGAGAGAGAGAGAGAGAAAGAGATATAGCATAACAAAGGAAGCTGCAGTGCAGCGATTCGTGATGAATTTCTCATTCATGCCAAGACACTCATTTGATGAGGTATATATACATATGGCAGCCGTGTAACTATTGCACGAAGTTATGGTCACAGCGACGACCGTTTTTAGGACGTTGAAAGGGTGAGAGGGTCACGAAAATGACTGTTGCAAGACAAAGGACCATTGGTTTGTAAGTGATGTGTGATGGGCGGTCCGGAATTTGGGATGTCTCGTGTGCCCGTTATTGAAGATGTGACTTTAGGGCTGAGGTGTCGCTCACAAATGGGTGGCTATGACAAACAAGAGAATATGTCAAACATCTCTCTCTCGTACCGACGTGAAAGATCGTCGGAGGAGAGATTGGAGGCGGTCAGAGTCCCGCTGTGGGCGGATTTGGAAGGGAGGAGCGACCGGCGGCGGCGGAAGCGATGTGGGGAGGCGTCCTTCTGAGCTTCCTGCTGCTCTGTGGTTCTAGGGCCGGGGCTGATGCTTCCGATCACAGGTACCGTAAGAAGGATCTCGTCCCTCTCTATGCGAGCAAGGTGGGCCCGTTCCACAATCCAAGGTACACAGTGGGGCAAAAACCCCCTTCCTCTGTTGTGGGATCTGTTTTTCGCGTTCTGCCTCCGTTTCTTCGTTTTCTGCTCGACTAGCTAGTTATCCCTTGATATTTCTAGCGCAAATGTTTGACCCTTTTTTTTTCAAAAAAAAAAAATTGGAGCCATGATCAAGTTCGATGAGTGGTCTGTAGGGGCTTCTGCGTATCTTCCAGTTCTCATTCCGTGCTGATTCTCTCGGAGACAAGTTGACCTGCTCAGAGCTAATCACAGTTCCAAGCTGTTCTTGGGCCTGCGCCGCCATGATGTTCTTCCAGGCGATCCTCTCCTCTTCATTTCCGACTCTCATTTCATCGTTTTTTTATTTTTTTTGCAGCGAGACATATCGGTACTACGATCTGCCCTTCTGCTCGCCAGGTCAGGCCGGAGTTTCGGAGATTGGATCTGACGTTCTCTACGTTCCTACCGGCTTTGACCTAATTTCGCTGAATTCCGGCAGGTCGTGTGGCCGAGAAGAGAGAAACCCTCGGCGAAGTTCTTAATGGGGATCGCCTGGTCGATGGTCCCTACGAGCTGAGGTTCCGGGAAGACCTGCAGTCCAAAACCATCTGCACCAAGAAATTAACAAGGGAAGAGGTCGCGATACTCAGGGATGCAATTTACAAGGACTACTATTTCCAGATGTACTACGACGACCTGCCCTTCTGGGGGTTCTTGGGGAAGGTGAAACAGGAGTTCTTCGAGTATGGTCCTGCAGGCTTCAAGTATCTCCTCTACAACCACTTTCACTTCGACATCTTCTACAATGGCGACCAGGTCATAGAAATCAACATCTGGAGGGATCCGACCCTGTCTGTGGACATTACCGAGGACAAGGAGATGGAGGTGAGCTTCTCGTACTCGGCCTCGTGGAAGGAGACTGACGTCCCCTTTGGGAAGAGGCTGGAGAAATACTCACAGTTGTCCTCTCTGCCCCACCATATGGAGATCCACTGGTGGTCCATAATCAACTCGTGTGAGACACTACTAATCCTGACCGTGGTCCTGGCAGTAATCCTCATTCGTGTGATGAGGAACAATTCCATTAAGTGAGCAGAATCCCATCTTCTCCCTTCCCTTTTTTAGCATTATTCTTGCGTTCTTCCCGGTTCCCTGGGTCCCACTCCTGAGATTTCTCTGGCCATCATCTCTGGAAGGTACTCGCTTGATGAAGAATCTGCAGAAGATCAAGAGCTGACAGGATGGAAGTCCATCCATGGGGACGTATTCAGATTCCCCAAGCACAAGTCCTTATTCTCCGCTGTTCTTGGATCAGGAACTCAACTTCTAGTTCTGTAAGGACGACTCCCTTTGTTACCCATTCGGATTCATCGTTTACATTTAGGTATATGTTTCTACGTGCTAACAGCTGTTGAGGATATATCAGAGCCTTGTTCATCTTCCTCCTCGGACTAGTAGGGGTTTTCTATCCATACAACAGGGGAGCCTTATTCACGGCTCTGGTTTTCGTATATGCTCTCACCTCTGGCATTGCTGGCTACACTTCGACCTCCATGTACCTCCAGCTAGAAGGGACCAACTGGGTATGGTATCCCCCTGAAATGGAAAGAGCATATAATATTTCCTCTTTCCTAATACTCCGACTCGGATAAATTAGTTTTCTATGCATTTTATTTATCGATTGCCCTACATTGCAGGTCCGGAATTTGCTGTTGACCGGGTGCCTATTTAGCGGCCCCCTCTTCTTGACCTTCTGCTTCCTAAACACCGTGGCAATTGCATACGGCGCCACTGCAGTGCTACCATTTGGCACCATCCTGCTCATCCTCCTCATCTGGGCACTTGTGGCTTTGCCACTCCTGGTCCTGGGCGGTGTCGCCGCCAAATCAAACAGGGTCGAGTTCCAGGCTCCATGCCGCACGATGAAGGTTCCCAGGGAGATTCCTCCTCTGCGTTGGTACAGGGGGGCAGCTCCCCAGATGGCCTTGGCAGGGTTCCTGCCATTCAGCACCATCCTCATTGAGCTAAACTACATTTTTGCCAGTGTGTGGGGCCACAAAATCTACACCGTATACAGCATTCTCTTCATTGTGTTCATCCTCTTGATCATTGTCACTTCCTTCGTCACCATGGTGATGACCTACTTCCAGCTCGTTGTAGAGGACCACAACTGGTGGTGGAGGTAATGTTGTTCTATTGTGTAGATCCCCGTTTATTGGTTTATTCTTATGAAAACTTTTATCTTAAATCTTCGGTAAATGTATTGATTTTTTTAATACTAGCAAATATGGCCGGCAATGTTGATTAGTATGATTGATGGGGGTTATTCTACAGGTCCGTACTTTGTGGAGGCTACACCGGTGTGTTCATCCTTCTCTACTGCTTCTACTACTACCATGCCAGGTCAGACATGTCGGGGTTCATGCAGACGTCGTTCTTCTTTGGGTACATGAGCTGCATCAGCTACGGGTTCTTCCTGATGCTGGGCACCGTTGGCTTCCGCGCTGCCCTGCTGCTTGTCCGCCTCATCTACCGGACCATCAAGTGTGACTAGCCTGCAGCCGTTGGCATTTCATTCTCCTGCTGAAGCTGCCTCTGCCACCACTGCTACAGCCTGATGAAGGTGGAGAGGTGGTAGCAGCAGCCCATTGCCCAAGGCTTTGTTCAATCTTGTACATCAACCTTCTATAAAGAAGACTTAATATTTTCATATAATGTCTAATGTTACATGATTGATGTATAAACTTACACAATTTAGGGAAAATAATCATCACTGGAATTTTGATGATTCTAATGCAGGCCCGAAGTTGAATATTAAGAAGTTTGATCCCCTCAAAGTAACCGGACACCTAATGATGGTCCTCCGAGAGAACCACTGCTTCTATGACAAAATTACGATTCCTCCCCCTCATTTGTCTTAGCTTAACCTGAGTAATCTTTATCACAGTAGGAAAATGACTTAATAATCTTTCTTTAATGGTCATCAAGATGGTCATTGGGCTTCTTTCCCCTTTTATATTATGTTAAGCCCACCTATAGCCTGTCATTACTCTCTTCTATGAGATGTACTCAAAGTAGTCATCCACAAATTATTAGTACAATGTTTCTGTAGATTTTGATGTGGCTTCAATAGTAAATAGGCTGTCCTATTCAATCAATGCCTGTACTCAGTGGTTTGTGCCACATATTGCAAGTACTTCATGTTACTTGACTGACAAATTTAATTCTGCATCAAACGTTTAAGGACCTTAAGTTAAGACACATGAAGCATGTTGACATTCTATGCCTAATTCAAACGCTAAGATGGGAGATGAATTAGAGTTTCTAGAAGTTTTGACAATTTTTCAGTTCCATGTTGATTTCATATACCTACTAATATATTGTCAAAACAAGTAATTTACTCGTAACCTAAAGGGGCATGTTTGTTGAGACATGTGAAAGATAATTCCTAGCGATAAGACCTCTTAAATTGATCTTCTCACCACTCTCACTAAAAATGCATAACTTTTATATTAGAGCTTCCCTCACTTTACTTCAAATGATATCACCCTCTAAGTGAAATATTTTATTTAGGAATTTGAATTAATTTCAATAAGTAGGCCAAATTAGTCAAATTTATTTCCACGAAGACCTAACCCCTCAAACTAATCATAACTACAAGTACCTTATGCCTTTGCCAAATCTACTCTCTCCTTATGACTCAGTCATCTTAGGGTTTAGATCATCTCATCTAGTTGTTTTAATTGCTCAATTTGCCTAATCAAACTAATGAAGAGTATAAAGTATCAAACTGATGAAGAGTATAAAGTGACTCATTTGTCATTTACACATGTAACATGAAGATTTTGATCAAGATAATTAAACTTCTATATTTTTTTTTGATATTTTGGTTTAGAGACTTTTTCTAATATATATGTCTTGTCTTTTACTAGTTTCCAAAAATTTTCAGACATCAAAATTTCAAGATACTTGTTTATATTCTTTCCATTTTAGAGTATGCAAATCTTGTGTTTTCAGCTTCAAATATTTGATTCTTTTTATTTTATAATTTTTTTACTTAAAATTTGAATTGTCACTTGCTAATGTAGTAAAGAATGACTTACCAAGATATGGTCCAAAACTAGAGGCTGAATAATATGCCAAATATACTTCATAGTTCAAAAATACCTTCCAAAGTATATTTAAAGAGTAGTATCACCATATCACAATTCAACAAAGAGATGAGTGGAAGATGACTTTTAAAATAAAATGTTGACTTTATGAATGACTGGTTGTCTTTTGGCTTATCTAATCCTCTTAGAACATTCATGAAGATTATGAATTTAGTTTTAAAATTTGTATTAATTATTTTATTTTATTTTATTTTTTAGTATAGAAGAGGAACACATCAATCATTTAAGATCAGTGTTTAAAGTATTCCAACATATTAAATTATACATAAATTTGAAGAATGTGATTTTATGACCATCAATTTATTTTTCTTGGGATTATTGTTAATGTAGAAAGGATCAAAGTAGATGAAAAAAATACATGAACATTCAAAGATTGACTAGTGTCAAATGCTATTCATCATGTTCAAAGCTTTCACAACTTATCATCTATTTATAGAAACTTTATCAGAAACTTTAGTACAATTATGGCTCTAGATAGTGAATGATGAAGCTATTAATTATTTTCTTTTGAGTAAGCATAAATTATGTTGTGCTCATATTTTGGAGCTCTCAAATTTTGAAAAATTATGTTGATTCCTTCCATAATTGGTGACAGAGCAATATTAATACAAGAATATTGTCTTATACCATTTTATAGTAAAAAGCTTTCTGGTGCAAGAAAGAAATATACAGCCTATGAAATATAATTTTATGTTGTGGTTTGTGCTTTACACATATAAAAATATTATTTGATTCACTAGGAATTTATTTTATAGAATGATCGTCACTAGGAATAATTAAACTTCTATTAGCATTATGTATGTGCAATTGATTTCTTTTATTCAGAATTTTAGATTTTTTAGTAATCATAATTATGAAAAATTGAATCAAGTTGCAAATACTCTTAGTAGAAAAATAATATATTTAGTAATCCTTTGTGCTGAAATCACATGATTTAATTATCTCAAACAATTTCTATCAAACTAACTATGATGGTTTTTTTTATTTTGAGGAACACTTTGGAAAATATTTGACACATTCTCAAAATTCAATAATACTAGTTAGCCTATTATTGATGGCCAAATAGAAGTTGTGAATAAAACCCTTAACAAGTTGATTTAGTACATTTCAAGAGATGAACCAAAGAAATTGAATTATCTTTGGGTCAAGGAGAGTTTGCTTTTTTTTATGGTCAATTGGTCAATTATTTTTAATTATTTTCATTTCATAATCCCCTTTGATGTGTTAGAGTTGTCAAAGCTAGTAGGAACCAACACTATTGGAAACAATATGGCAGACCACATCAAGGTGGTTTATGAAGGCTTCAAGGATAACCTCACAACAAATCATTATAAATGCAAAGCAACATCAAATAAGAAAAGAACAAAGAAGACATTAGAATTTGGTGATCTTATTAGTGTTTATTTATGAAAAAAAAGTTCTCATTATGCAGCTACAACAAGTTAATACTAAAGAAATATGGATTATATCAAGTCTCACATGAGATTAGTAGTAATATTACGTCATCGAGCTCCCACCAACTATAGCTATTTCACTTACCTTTAATGTTAGTAACACATATAAGTACTATGACAACTTAAATGAGAACTTGAGGATGAGTTATTTTGAAGAAGAGGATGTCCCTAGACAAAGAAACTAGAAAATAGTCTAAAATTGAAGGCCCAATCACTCCAAATACAGGCCATAAAAAAAGCGCTAAAAGGAGACCAATACTGGCTATTAGTGTGGAGGTTTAAAAAGTTACTTTCTTCTCTATAGTTTATGTTCATTTTCCTTTTAGAAGCTACTTTATGTCTCCCTATTTCTAAAACGTGTTTTAAATACTATTAGAGTTTCACTTAAGTCCTTTTCTAATTTCTCATAAACTTTAAAACTTTTTCTCTTTCATTTCTATAATTTTTTAAATTTTTTTAGATTTTTTCATATAATTTTTCAGCATCCTAGTTTTGGGGTGCATTCTACCCTTATTGTATGCCTATATAAAGACACTATTGTAACCTAAAAAAGATACTTTTTGAAGTTGAACCAAATTTCTCTCATATAAAGGAACTTTTCTTGTGCATGAAAGTTTCCTTTGTGGATCCAAGGGTTGAAGTTTTTGATTATGTGGATTTCAAAAGTTGGGCTCTTCTTCATCATTTCAGTGTTGTGGATTGAAGTCCAAGTCTTGCTATCTTTTACAATATCGATGCATCAATACATCTGCTCTATATCATCAAATTTAATATTTTTACAGATATGTTGACACATGAATCGTTTTTCAACTCATACCATATAATCCAATTAGAAAGCTTCAGTTTTTCTATGTTTTTTTTTGTTTATAATGATTTACCCTCAAGTATTTCTAATGTATTACAAATGACCTAAACTTAAGACTGAAAACCTTAGATTTATTTAGACAAGGAATTCAATATAATTAGTATGTTGAATATATTAAATATTAATTTCATATGAATTATAAGCTAAGCATATGAATCAAAATTAAATTCGTTTTCTCAAACTAAAACATTAATTAGTGAGTTGATAGTAAATTTTTATTTGTGATCATTAAAATAAAGAACATCAATCAAATATAGGATGAATTTGCATCAGGAAATAATATTAATCATATGGAACTAGGCTAGTCATTTCCATGATTTGATAGGGGCCAATGTAATGGGGAGAGAATTTCTCATTTTGCTTATAGACTTGAGAGTATAATACGTTAGGTCTTTAAGGAAAAAAATGCTCTCACTTCATGATGCATGGCTCAGCATCTATTGTCTAATTGAGTGCTCATTTTCATTTAGGACTGAACCTAGTGGTTCTTTAGTTGGTCCAAAATTATCACAAGCTCCCAAAATTGTTGCATCACCAAGGATGCACTTACAATTTATGTTCCATGTTATAATTATAAGGGATCTATATTAGAAACCATTTCAAGGGGTGATTTTTGTGGAGTGATCAATAATATTATGTTAGTATTTGTCTCAATAAAGCTATAAACTTTCACATGAGAAGCAATATAAATTAGTTTCCAAACAATGGTTCACCACCTCACATTATCTATCTATGAGTGAAATGTATAGCATTATGATGCTTGACAAGAAACATAATTTTTTTGAAAATCCTTTATCACAAGCCTATAGAATAAAGGAACTTTAGGTCTTGGAAACAAGGAGTTGATCTTGAGTACAAAATATCAAATAAATCATCTAAGTATATAGAGGGCAGTAAAATTCACTAGTAGAGATAGAAAACTTTCAGAAAGGGAAAACCTTGAAAAAAATGAGAATTTCCCCTTAGACTACATGAGGTGCTTTTAAATACGCTATAGTTTATGAAAAAGGTCTCTAATAATATCTCATTTTTTAGATGTAATGTGAGATAAACTAATAAAATATTTGCATGAATTTTATAAAAATAAGTTATAAATATTTAAAAAATCAAATTTTTTCCTTCTTTCATAAATTTTAGTTAATTTTTGGAATTCTTTCAGGTTAAAATTTGTTTGATATTATTTTATGAAATAAATAAATGAATTAAAATATATAAAAAGTTGGTTTAGGGTGCTTCGTATTTAGTGGGTCTAATGTAGGCTAGTTGACTCACCACTACATTGCTTGGGTCAACAAGGACCGAAATCTAAGTAACTAGGTCATAGAAGAATCAAGATTTCTAAGCCAAGAGGTAAGACATTTCAAGCCCCATTAGGCCACTTAGGTTTCAATCTAGGTCAACCCATCAAGAATTGGTGATAAATCTAGTCACCTACTAAGGAACAAATACTCAAAATGTGGAATTATTTCTTACATATTATAGTGAAAAATCCGTTAAAATAACTAATATGGGACTAAATTTGTTGTGATGTCTTTTGTAGGAGAATTGTGATAATTAGATTGCTTCATCACCTAACCTAATGTCTTAGAATGTGCCACATCACCATATTTGAGCAGCAAATCAGTGGCACTTTGAATCCTAAAATGTGCAAACATTTAACAAGAATTGTGTAAATGTCACATACCCCCTAGACATCAATAACATATTTGACGGCATACAATGTTTTGATCTAATGATACATAAAGTGTTACATATCCTAGGCATAAGTGATGAATTTGATGGTGCACAACAATTTGATCAACAATTGAGGAAGCACCACTTCTATACGAGTATATTAATAATAATCAATTATCATTAGGGAAAATCGACACTATAAATTATCGCAAGTAGAAATAAAACTTGACAAGAGCCAACAACAAAGGTATTTCGTCTTCTCCATCGCTATGCAGTTAGAGCCTCAAGTGACTAGCAAACATTCTTCTTGTCTCCCTAGCTACACTCAAAAGCTCTTGTGAGTAGCCACAAGTTTTCCCTCCTCCCCAAATGATAGTGATAGTGTCATCAACCCTTCATTCTATAGAATCCCTTCAGCATGTGTCATCTAACAATTTTTATGTAGCTTACAACTTGATGTAACATGACTAAGCAATACAAAGTCATCACACTTATGTCTCTTGCTACTATAAAGGTGGGCCCATCCATCAAAGGATAGTGTTTGTTTATATTTATTTCAGTTTATATTAATTTTTTATTATAGACAATAATTTACAGGTGTTCACTAAAAATAATCAATACAACTCACGATTCAATGAACAAAATAGCTCCTTTTCTATCTTAAATCCTCCATGACTTATATAGAATCATATTACAGGTATTTTTAGATCATTTTTCATTGATTTCGAATCGAAAAAATTGAGTTCAAAATCTGTCATTTTTCCACAAATGTGTACAGATTTTTCTAGATATTTCTCTAATTTTCAAGCAAAATAGGAGTTTTCTGGTTTGGTTCTCAACGTTTAATCCTCAAAAATCAAGGTGAAACCGATTCAAGCATTTTTCAATATAATTTCAAACCTTTTTCACAAGTTCTCTCTCACATATTCATCCAAAAATTACAATCAATGTAATCCAGGATGAATTGAACCATGATTTTTTCTCTCATATATATTGCCTATTTTCTCTCTCATATTTTCTCTTCTATTTTCTCCCTAAAATTCTTATAAAAATCCTTTCAAAGCCCCACATCTATCTCCCTAAATTTCTTCCTCTAAATCCTTTTAAAACACCACATCTATCCCCCTCTTTCATCTCGATCTTTCTCTCCCTCTCTCGTCTTTTTCTTATTCCCTTTGAAGTCTCATTTCTACCTTTATAATTTTCTCCTCTAAATTTTATGTTTCTCTTCTTATTATTCTTCACCTGAATAATAATAGAGAAATTGTATATTCCTATTATTTAAATCATTAAAAATATAAAAGTATTATAAAATTCCTAAAATCTAGAATTACTTAAATGATAAAATAAAAATTAATATTTATGACAGGGCATTATTACTTCTTGTCTTCGATCTGAGACTAATTTTTATACTAAATTTTATAAGTTTTCATTAAATCTTAATAGATAGTGGGTATTTAACACCAACAACAAATACTCATCAATGTCAACATTTCAATTTCAAATTAAATTTGAAAATAGAAAGAAAAGAATCATAAATAGGAGAATGAGAATAGAAGGGTGAAAACAATAAAAAGGGAATAAGAATAGAAGGTGGAAGGATAATAGACAGGGAAAAAATAGAAAGAACTATAAATAGAAATAGTTAAATATAGAAAATTACTAAAAATAAAAGGGTTAAAAATATAAGGAGAAATCTAAAGATAAACACATCTAAAAGAATGTCTTATTATGGGTCTAAGTTCATAATTAGGTTGACTACAACTTTAATGGGTCTTCATGCTTCTTAGACTTATACTCTACTTGATTTAAATCTTAAATGGGTTGCATTAGCCACTTGGGACTAGAACTTTTGGTTATCCTTTGATATGATTTCTTGAGCTACACCACAATGAGATTTTCTACCTTGTAACTTGAAGAACTCTAATCATAAATGACACATGAATATGTGGCTGCAATCAATTACATAGAAGTTGAATATATTTGTACATAGACAATATCATGCAAAAACATCCTACTACCTCTTTGAAAGTGTAGGGGTCTTTGAGTTGCACAAAATAGCCATACTTGAAGACCCTACTAGCGGCCACCATTATTGAATTGTAGTGTTTTAATATGGGTAGGACTTAAATGAAATCAATGCTAAGTTTTCTCCTATGCATAATTAGATATTAATGACTACATAAGTCATATTAATGATAATATGAGAGGTGGTCAACACAATTTACATATGTTAGGAAAAGAAAATGAGCATACTCATAATTGTAAGAGATTTATTGATAATATTCTTAAGGGAGATAAGAGAAAAGGGGAAGAATAGAGGAGGATATGGATTTTATTGTGGTAATAATAGAGTAAGAATAGAGATAACCCTCTTGATTATCAATTGTTCCAATTTCTATTCAGAAACCCAATAATTATATTATTGTTTTAACTTTTCTTTTCTATCATTACTATTAGATATTATTCTTGCTCCTAATACTCCATCAAAATAATTTGGTGAGATGCATGTCCTCTCCAACAAACCTACTAGTACATCAAAATAATTTGGTTCTTCCCAAATGCTCAAAGTTGATATCAGTGCTTTTTAAAGAGTATCTTCACAGCACAATGGGATATGACTTATGTTTATTAAAGACCTATAAATGAATATCTTAGGATATCTACTAAAGTTGTAAAAAAAATGCAACCTATGAACAAAAAAAAATCTGGGAGCATCACCTATTTGATTTTTTCAACTATTATCACAAAACCACACCTAGGATGAATATATCATATATTTTATTGCAAACTTACCTGTATAAAAGGGTTTTTAAAGAGGTCTATCGTCAATAGGCTTGATAAACATGCCAATTTCACAACACTCAAATACCTTTACAGTATCAGAGATGTGACAAGTGTGTTATTGAGGATATTATATACTTAAATAGATTTCCAAGTCCTCTAACTGAATATTCATAATTCATTTATAGTCAACTGATGGAGAACAAAACTCCATCACAATACTACACACATTCATAGATAGATGGACAGTCAAAGGTCCTGAATTGCTATTTGAAAGCTTACACTACTCATGTGAAAGATCATGATGATAATGTGACTTCCTTGGGGCAAATAATATTATAATATTATTTACGATCATTTAAGATCAGTGTTTAAAGTATTCCAACGATTGTGTAAAGGTATTCCAACAAAATATTATGATATTTTGTTCCAACAGAATATCACACGATATTATAGGTGGTTAGATAATTATTTCAGCTTCATTAAGTGATTACATAACCTTAATAATTATGTAACATTAGACATAATATAAAAACATGAAGTCTTCCTTACAAAAGGTTGTTGATGTAGAAGATTGAACAAAGCTTTGGCAATTGGCTGCTGCAACTCCCGTCACTTCTCCAGCTTCATTAAGCTGCATCAGTGGTGGCAGAGGCAGCTTCTGCAGGGGAATGAAGCAACAGCGGTGGCAGGCTACTCGCACTTAATGGACCGGTAGATATGGCGCACAAACAGCAGGGAGGCACGGAAGCCAACAGTCCCCAGCATCAAGAAGAACCCGTAGCTGATACAGGTCATGTAGCCAAAGAAGAACGACGTCTGCATGAACCCCGACATGTCTGACCTGGCATGGTAGTAGTAGAAGCAGTAGAGAAGGATGAACACACCGGTGGAGCCTCCACAAAGAACAGACCTGAAGAACATTCCCAATAAATAATACTTATCAGCACTGTTCCCAGTCTTTGATTTTATTCACTAAATAAAAAACGCATTTATAGAAGATTTATCCTTAAAGCGTTCATAAAAATAAACGCATAAACGGAGATCTACACAATAGAACAACATTACCTCCACCACCAGTTGTGGTCCTCCACAACAAGCTGGAAGTAGGTCAACGCCACGGTGATGAAGGCAGTGACGATGATCAGGATGATAAACACAATAAAGAGAATGCTGTATATGGTGTAGATTTTGTGGCCCCACACGCTGGCAAAGATGTAGTAGAGCTCAATGTAGATGGCACTGAATGGCAGGAACCCTGCCATGGCCATCTGGGGAGCTGTCCCCCTGTACCAGGGCAGAGGAGGAATCTCCCTGGGGAACTTGGTTGTGCGGCATGGAGCCTGGAACTCGACCTTGTTTGATTTGGCAGCGACGCCACCCAGAACCAGGAGTGGCAAAGTCACCAGTGCCCAGATGAGGAGGATGACCAGGATGGTGCCAAACGGTAGCGCTGCAGTGGAACTGTATGCGATAGCCACAGTGTTGAGGAAGCAGAAAGTCAGAAAGAGGGGGCCACAAAATAAGCACCCGGTCAACAGCAAATTCCTGACCTGCAATGTAGGGCAAATGATAAAAAAAATTATAAATCTAAGTAAGCTAAGTCCAGTACTAGGAAGGGGAAATATTATATGCTTTTCCATTTTTAGGGAATACCATACCCAGTTAGTCCCTTCTAGCTGCAGATACATAGAAGTCGCAGTGTAGCCAGAAATGCCAGAGGTGAGAGCATATATTAAAACCAGAGCTGTGAAGAAGGCTCCCCTGTTGTATGGATAGAACACCCCTACTAGTGCGAGGAGGAAGATGAACATGGCTCTGATATATCCTCAACAGTTGTTAGCACATATAAACAAATACCTAAAATGGAAACGAAATATCTGAATGGGTAAAAAGGGAGTCGTTCTTACAGCGCTAGAAGTTGAGTTCCAGATCCAAGAACAGCGGAGAATAAGGACTTGTGCTTGGGGAATCTGAAGACGTCCCCATGGATGTACTTCCACCCTGTCTCCTCTTGATCTTCTGCAGATTCTTCATCATGGGAGTACCTTCCAGAAACGATGGCAAAAAGAAATATCAGAAGAAGTGGAACAGAAGGAAACCGGAGGAGACCAAGAATAATACTCAAAACGGTAAGGGAAAAGACTGGATTCTGCTCACTTAATGAAATCGTTCCTTAGCACACGCATGAGGATCGTTGCTAGGAAGCCAGTCAGGAGGAGCACCGTCACACAAGAGTTGATTATGGAGAACCAGTGGATCTCCAAATGGCGGGGAAGAGAGGACGTCTTTGAGTATTTGTCCATCCTCTTCCCAAAGGGGATGTTGGTCTCCTTCCAAGTGGCCGAGTACGAGAAGCTCACCTCCACCTCCTTGTCCTCGGTAATGTCCACAGACAGTTTCGGATCCCTCTGGATGTTGATTTCTATGACCTGGTCGCCATTGTAGAGGATGTCGAAGTGAATGTGGCTGAAGAGGAGGTACTTAAAGTCTGCAGGATCATGCTTGCCCTCCTCCTTCTCCACCTTCCCCAAGAACCCCCAGAAGGGCAGGTCGTCGTAGTACATCTGGAAATAGTAGTCCTTGGAAACCGCATCCCTGAGCGTCGCGACCTCCTCCTTCGTCAATTTCTTGCTGCAGATGGTTTTGGACTGCAGGTCTTCCCGAAACCTCAGCTCGTAGGGAGCGTCAACCAGACGATCCCCGTTAAGAACTTCGCCGAGGGCTTCTCTCTTATCAATCACACGACCTGCCGCAATTCAGCGAAATTAGGTCAAGTCGGTAGGAACGTAGAGAACGTCAGATCCAATCTCGGAAACTCCGGCCAGACCTGGCGAGCAGAAGGGCAGATCGTAGTACCGATATGTCTCGCTGCAAAAAAAAAAAAATTGATGAAATGAGAGTTGGAAATGATGAGGAGGAGGATTGCCTGGACGAAGATCATGGCCGCCCAGGCCGAAGAACAACTTAGAACTGATTAGTTCCAAGCAGGACAACTTGTCGCCGAGAGAATCAGCACCAAATGACAACCGGAAGAACGGCTCGACACAGACAGAAATGAGATACGCTGAAACCCTAGCAGATCACTCTTCGAACTTGATCACGATTCCATAATTTACAAAAAGAATTGGTCAAATATGTGCCCGGGAAACACCCACGAATATCTAAGATGTGAATCCTTGTGATCCTCCTCACGCAGAAAACGAAGCAACGGAGAGAGAACGCAAAGAACAGATTCAGTCAACAACAGAATTAGGGGGTTTCTGCCTAAATTTACCTTGGATTGTGGAACGGCCCCACCTTGTTCGCGTAGAGAGGGACGAAATCCTTCTCACGGTACTTGTGATCGGAACCATCAGCCCCGACCTTCGAACCGCAGAGCAACAGGAATGCCAGAAGGACGCCCCCCCACATCGCTTCCTCCGCCGCCGGTCGCTCCTCCCTTGCAGATCCGCCCACAGCGGGACTCCGGCCGCCTCCTCCCTCTCCTCCAACGTTCGATCACGTCAGTACGAGATGGAAAGCGAGATCCAAACGGGCCCCAGATCTGAATGCCGCTATAGACCCAACCCCCCCCGGCCTCCAACTACGGGAGCGGTCAAAGGCAGTGTTGCAAACCAGAAGAGTCGACCCAGATCAGAGAGAGAGAGAGAAGAGGTCCCGCCAAGTTCCCGATCTCACCGCGCCGCGAGGGTAGAGTTGCGCGCTGGTAGAGAGAGAAAAAACGTTTCTCCTCCCTCGCTGTAGGCAGCAGCCAAGCTAGTGGCTCCGACCCGTGAGCCGACTGACCTGTCGACCTTCTCCCCCTGGCTAAGAAATACAGATATATATATGGACAGAGAGAGAGAGAGAGAGAGAGAGAGAGAGAGAGAGAGAGAAGCTATTAGGGAGTTCTTATATCTTCTTCCTCCTTCGAGCTTACCCAAATCGACTAGCACTTTCAGTCGAGCCATGCTATTTACTATTTTAGGAAATGACCCCTACTTACTCTATGTTTCTCCTCATACGGCCATCGCTTGTTATTATTGGCTGTGTCGCCACCGGCGGATGAGAGAGAAACGAGGGGAGAGAGGGAAGGGTGGGGATCGGTGTGCTCCAAATGGCACCATGTCGGCGTGCAATTGGTGGCACGACTCGTAGGCAGATTGCCATGTTGGCGGCTGACGTGGAAATTACATAAATTTTCTAATACCACAGGGCAAAAAAATAGTTTTAAAATTACATAGTTAAAAGAAATATACGCACATCCAAGGGTTACGATCCTCAGGGACTGAAATAGAATTTTGGGTGTTTGAAGGTGGTATTTAAATTATCTACTTAGTGGGGGAGATTTTAGGACCCTTTATTAGATTGCCATGCTGGCATTTGACGCGGAAATTTTGAATATTTGGAAGTGCTTTTTCTTATGCTACATGATAAAAAAAATAGATGAAAGTATTATAGTTAAAAAATATATGTACATTCAATGGTTGATATCCTTATGGACTGAAACAGTAATTTCTTTTTATAAGGTGTTATTTTAAATGATGTACTTAATATGGGAGGTTTTGATTACTTGAAGTAAAATTAAGAAGGCCTTTTATATAAATATGTCGAGAATATGGTAAATATATTATTCACTAAGTTATGGAGGATGTTTCTCAAATAAGTCAAAGAGGCATCTTCCTGAGAGGGAGACCACCACGCTGGCCGGGCATATGTTCCGGGGAAATTCTGATTTGCTCGGAAGCCGCGGTCTGAACGAGGGGGGGTGGGGAGAGGGAGAGGAAGAGGAAGAGGAAGAGGAAGAGGAAAGAGTGATAGATAGATAGATAGATAGGTAGAAAAAGTTACTAAAGAGGAAAGGAAGGGAGGGAGATCCGGGATGGGGCAGGCCTTCAGAAAGTTGTTTGACGCCTTCTTCGGCAATAGCGAAATGAGGGTAATTCCTGGTTATGCATGATCCATTGGATTTTATTTTTTCTCTGTTGGGATCATCTGGGCGTCCTCCAAATTTTTCAAATGCCTCAGATATTCTTTTTTTTTTTTTTGCTAACGCGGAAGATGCTAATCGGCGCCGATCTTACCGCCCATACGGATGGATGTTTTTGTATTATTTCCCTTATTTTGGTTTTTTTTGGCTATCGTGGGGTTGAACTGCACTGCAGTATTTTTCGAGCGATATTCCTAGCCCTGTGGTGCGAATGCTTTGATTTTACAGCGATGAAACGTGATACTGCGTAGGTTATAGTAATTTTGTAGCGACTAATGAAACGCAAATTCCTTTGGTCCACTTATGATTGTCCTCGGCATCATTTTATCGAATTATTATGGCTTTGAAACGCCATAATTAGCCTTTGTCGAATCTTCCTTAGCAGGCACATGCTCTCTGTATCAACTAGGAAGCTCTTTCTCCTCATCCTGTGAAAATCTTTTTCATTATCACTATCCGCAGCTCCTGACTTTTTTATAACCCGTGTCCACTTCTGTTCACTCGTTGGTATAGAAAGGATGGATATGGATTCCTGATCAGCGTCCACATCAGCTTCCTTTGTTGGATGATTTTTCCAAAATCCTCATCGTAGGAATACCTATGCCGACCACTTCTTCCTTGAATTGTTCCAAGAAGTGATCTATTTTTATGTTTGACTGTAGTATAGGGAGGAGGCCAACTTTAGATTCCAAGTCACCTGAACTCACTTAGTTTGATAGATCAAAGTGCCCTCCCCAGAATTTATATGTAGTAATTCATATGCTTGCTAATTAACTGGTGGGAGATATCCTCTCATGAAGTTAAACGACAGATTCAGAATAATGCAGAAAAAATGTAGTTTTATCTGAGCTTCAAACCCTAGGACAGAACGTTATATTAAGACAACGGACCAAAAGTTTTCCATGTTCAAAACAAGGGCCAACACCCCATGTAGGGACCGAGTTCAGTAATCCTGCGTGTAGATCATTCAAATGTAATCTTTAAATTTTCATCAGTCATCATGTCCTTTCATTCTTGTCTTTCATTAATCTCAGTCTCCAAAAACTTGATATTGCTAGTTTCACGTACCATACTACATTGTAATGGTCATATGACATTGAATACTGGAGAAATCATATTGGAGTGAAAGGCTATGGCATGAGGTTGTCGCCTGAAAAGATTATTTTTGCAGAAACAGTTTTTGATGACAAGTCCAACTCCAATATTTGATTCGTTTGCTGAACACCCTCGCTCTATGCCCTCTATCGTGATGTTGGTTATGCTGATATGGTAGATCTGGGTTCTCCATCTGTTTATTATAGGCTCCTCCTTTGAAATCTTTATGTTAATGCCGGTGAACATCAGAAAAAGCTCTTCTGATCCAGACATAAAATGATGATCAGTAAAATTCTTCTTAAATCCTTCCCCAAAGTTTTATTGCATATACTGGTGTTCCGGTAACAATACTGAGGTATTAATTGATTCCCTTTACTGAGAAATTCGTCTCAGAAATTTCTTTTACTCACCCTTTCATGGGCTATTTCTTTTTTAATTAAATTATGTTATCTGAAAAATGTTTCTATTCTAATCAAGGCTTTGTCAGAAACTCGATCATTTACTAGATTATGGTCAAACTTGTGCATGATAATGACATTGATGGTTCAATATGATTGTTTTTACAATGGTAGAGGTACTTAAGTTTCCATTTCATAGTTGCTTCTGCCCCATAGGTTTGAAATTGTAGAATATGATTGCATTTTGGCTGTTTCCTTGCGGTTTTCCTGTTTTCAGCTCGACATTTCTGTTCTAGTTTCTTCATTAATATTGAAAGATATCATTGTAATTCTACTGGGATGAAAATATTTTTCAAATTGAAATAATAATGAATGTGTGATGCTAGTTTATTTAGATCCAGTATAGATTCCAGAGACTGGTGTCTGGCATAGATAATCATGCAAGGGTAAAGTTTCCTTTCCTTCATAGTGTCCTATATGGTGAATATAGCAATTCACACTCTTCTATTTTAGCCAATGGTTATGGCTTTGAGCTCTATCCAGGCCTTTCTTGTTCATGTTTTAAAGTTTTTTCCTGCAATAGGTCGTGATGCTCGGGTTGGATGCGGCTGGAAAGACAACAATTCTATATAAACTTCACATTGGGGAGGTTCTATCAACTGTCCCTACAATAGGTAGTCTTTTTGAGACGATAACAGTATCTTCCCTTGTACGTTTTTCCTTTTTCAGGACCACATGCTTTCCCTCAGGTTTTTGCCTGCTTCGAAGTTCACATGATTATGGAGACCTTCAAAATGGAACTAGGTGGTTTTTCAAAAAATAAATTAATTGGGATATCTTAACTTTAGGGCTAGTTTGTTGGTTGGGCAGAGTGTACTTTAGATCAGGTCAAAATCTTCTTTTCGTTTCCTATGGAGTAATGGTACCTATAAGTTACCGTGGTCTTTAGATTTTGTGAGCATCATGCTCATTAGAAGGCCCAGGCGGGAAATCAGTTTGTAATGATTGAGAAGCGTATGGTACGATTGATTTACGGTTCGTATTCTATGTATGGTAATCTTTACTGAAGTGTCTTTCTATGTATGTTCGATTGTTGGTAACAATGATGAGGCTTGTAGACTGCTTTGATACTTTTTTTGTGGGATCCTCTCTTGGATTCTTCTGTACAAATTAGAGCATATCCATAGGGAGGTTGGGTGTTGATTAGGTTAACAAGCAATCGTGGATGCTGGATGAAGAGATTTTGGTGCAAGACTTTGAAGGATTTTGGTAATGCAACTAATAAATAATACTAAGAAGCAGATTTCTTTGTTAACTTTTAGTTTGCAATTGAGTGAATGTAATGGAATATTCGATTATGCCATTTGGAGATCTCTGCTGTTAAAAGTTAAATTTTTACTGTATAGTTTCCAAATGGTTCGTTGTACCATCATGAACATTGACACGATGTGGTGGTCATAGGAGGGAGATTAGTATGCATGACCATTCCAGTCGCACTAATCCATAAATTTTGGAAGTTCTGTTACTTTCCTAGGTGATGTGGATCGTGACATGTATTGGTCTGGTGCAAGAACCAGAGAGATCGACCACCATTAGTGAATAGAGGCAAGCAAGGGAGCTGGCTGTGCTTCATACACATTTTTTTATCAATCAGAATGAAATAAATTAAAGAGCAACAAAAGAATATGTAGATGTTTGAAAACCTTGTAGAGATGGGTTTTTAGGTTCATGTAGTCCTCACTTATCTTGTATGAAATACGTTCTGTTGAGGTCAACGATAAATTACAGTTGGTATTGTGTATTCTCCAAGAAGGGAGATTATAATGCTTTGGAGCAATACAAATCTTATAGAATGCGTGAAAGCATATCACATCCCATATCCTTGAGTAGACTGTATGTTTTAAAATGCCCAATGACTTTCTTGAGATAGCTACACAATCGTCTATCCATGTCACTGATGTGTAATTGCCGTGTGAAAGTTGAAGTGGTGATAGTAAGAAGATGGGATGTGCAAGATTGTGGCGACTTTGGTATCTGGAATCAGCAGAATTGTAGGTTCAGCTACTTCTTATTGAACCAAACTTGGGAGCCAGGGATCCTCTCTGGACCTCCTAAGAAAAAATGACTGCTTTAAGGATGATCACAAAAAGGAAAAAATACAACAAGATATATTTCTTTTCTTGTAATCTATATTTCTATTTTCCTCAGATAAAAAAAAAATCTCTGCCTGTTTTCTTCTACCGTTTCATCTGTTTTTATGGCCCGTAGAGCGATTAATATTCCTTTCTGCTGATTGACCAATCTTGATCCTTGTTCGTCAGTTTTCCCAGTCTGATTTCCCAGTCTTCCCTTATTGTTAGGCTTTTCTGTTGAGTCGTAATGCCCTCTGGACCAAGATGTGGGATATCCACTTTTACCATTCTAATTGTGCAGTATATGAGAATAAGTGAATCTAACGCTGTAGGCTGGTTTATCTGCCATCTAACGGTGTTTGGCATGATAAACTCAACAGCATTTAGTCTCTACTTGGACAGAAAAAATTAGCACGCATGCATCTGTTCATCTGGAATAGCAAGTCTTAGACGTTTCTGTGAAGCAGCTATTCGGAGCATCAGATAAGTTTCTGATGCAGGTGTCTCTGTGAATATAAATTTTTTTGGCAGATCTGTGAAGATTGTCAGAAAAGACAGTGCTTCCGTTCTTAAAATGTAATCTGGCTTCCTGATCTGATTACTGGGCCAAAAGCCACGTCCCCTTTTTAATTAAAGTAGAAAGAAAAAACTGGTCCAGAAATCTGCGAATTTTGGTGAACCAGTCCTTTAAGGTTCCCCTTCATCTTCCAGCTTTTATATTGAGAGTTGCTACTTCTTGCAGCGGAAGAAGAATAGTTAGGGTTGGGGCTATGTCAGCCGCCTTTTTTTTGGGTGGGGGAGGGGACGCGGGGGGGCAGATAAACCCACCATCTCCTGTCCTTTTATTTGCTTCCACGTTTGGTCGCTTGTGCTTTTCCTCACCAGATGCAGCATTGGCAGCTCAAACTTTTCTTTGATTTGAGTGTGATTCTGACTTATGACTGTTTTTATTATTGGTCATGAATGTCATCGTTTTCATTCTTATGGGTTGTGTTCTATTATCATAAACAAGGAATTCATTTTACCTGGACATGGTTAGTGGGCGAGCTATGTATTATCTATAGTGATACAATTGAAATATCTCCTGACTCGTGATTTATATAGCATGGAACCAAACACGAAATAATGAACTTAACATTTTCTTCCTTCTTGAACCTTGGCTTAAGGATTGATGATTATTGGTTTATCCACAGATTTTGTAATTTTTTGAAATTTTTTGCCTTTGATCCAAGTAGCTTGTGATTCATAGATACTTATTGAGTAGTGCACACATTTTTCACTTTTTTTTCTGGCAATCTATGGCATTGGAAGAAAAAAAAATATTTACTTAAAATATCCGGCCTATTTATATCGCTCTCTCACATTACTGAAGTTCGTTTTTCTCTCATACGTTGAGATTCTGATCCCCACTTTAATCTGAATGGTGTTACCATATCTATCTTTCTTCATCACATTGAATTCTAAAATCATTCGATCCCCTTTTGTATATTCAGGTTTCAATGTGGAGAAAGTTCAGTACAAAAATGTTATGTTTACCGTCTGGGATGTTGGTGGGCAAGAGAAGCTGAGGCCATTGTGGAGGCATTACTTCAACAATACCGATGGGCTGGTAAACACTATATCTCCATGAACAGTTATCCTGTTAATGCTTTGATAAACTAGTTGCGTTCGCATGTAATTTTTTTTGGTTATCTTTGAGAAACAAGCGCATGGCACTTCTCTGCTTTGTTAAAATCTGATTTCAGTGTCTTAGCTACAGATGCATCTTCTTTCATGCGGTCATTTTGAGTTCCCTTCGTGAGATATGTGCAATGAATATTTACCTTCTTTTCCAAGAATTGCGAACTCGAATTGTGATCCTGCAAACTAGGTACAGGTTCTGCTTATATTAGTTTTCCTTTTCATGATGACTTGCTCTTGTATATTCATTCCTGTCACTCTGTGCGTCGGTCATGATTGTTACGAGTTGGCAGTGTAACGTTAAATATTGTCACCAAATGCTTGGTTAAGTTAAAGGAAGGCAAGACTATGCAGTAAGAAGAATCCTCAACAAGGAGCCGGATAGCGAAGTAAAGATTTTATAAAAGATATCGTTGACCAACTCATAACAGATATGCAGGGTTATGCGGACTTCTTTTAGCAGGTCCCTTTAAAATGCATGTCTATGGGCGTTTTCATCTCATGCATCAAAATTCTGCGCTACAAAAATATATGTCCTAGGGACCAATTATGTGATCAAAATTATTCATAAAAATGTGAAGTACTGGGGACCTATTGATGTAGATGCGTCTTGGTCCAGTTGGATACCCTACTCAGTGGATATCTCTGTCTCTGATAGAGATCTGTCTTTGTGGTTTCCAAATGATGCTGCTTTTAGAGTTTTGTGTAGCGTTTTGATGATGTGACCCATCCGAAATGGTTTACTTATTGACCACTTGGATATTCAGATTAGGGTGTTGCAACTCCTATCTTTGCATTAATCATACGGATAGCTGCAGGTGCGGATATATCTGTTTAGGCCTGGCACATCTCTCTTTTTTCCTGTGTAGTACCTTTTTCGTCAATCATGTCATTTCTACGATGCATCTCGACCCATCTGGTATATATATATATATACCAGTTTGCCAACACTCACTGGTGCGCATGAACAGTGTTTATGACTTTTGGCTATTATGGAACTCATTACACGAAATCAAAATGCGAATGGAGATGATGCTGATGACTTGGGCATGGGGAGCTGTATGCATGACTCATTCAACTGTTTCAAAATTCAGTTTAAAAAAAAGAATTGGAAGTGGAAATCAGTTTGCTGTTGAAAAGAACTGCTACATCCGGTGCAAAAGATTTAAAAAAGAGATTGCTTCCATGAAGAAAACCGCATCTCTAGTGGCAGTTTCCTGTGTCGAGCTTTGACTTGGCAGTGGATAGGAAATAAATCCCAGGGTTTTGAATGCCGCTGGCCTAACCCTAACAGGACCTGATTGTATATATTCCATATTGGAAACGTGAAACAATCATTCTGAGGCAGCTTATTGACGCCCATATTTTTTTTTTCCCTGACAGGAAATAATTCCTTCAAGTGTTGCAATAGCCTAGACTCTTCTTACGTCTTTGTTTTGGCAGATTTATGTGGTTGACTCGTTGGACAGAGAACGAATCAGCAAGGCAAAAGCAGAATTCCAGGTCTCAATATTCGCTTTTTATCAGGAATTATTTCACAAATTCTCACAGAGAAGGAAGACTTTCCCTGGGTTCATCTCCGTTGACACCGCTCTTTACTTTCCAGGCCATAATCAGGGACCCCTTCATGCTGAACAGCGTCATCCTGGTTTTCGCCAACAAACAGGACATGGTAAGCTCAACCAGGAGGAGACCATCCAAACCAGCTCTTCTTGCATGAATCAGAGCACGTCATCCGCTGCTCAGCTCTTCCCATATCTTTCAAGAACCATTATGCTCCCTCAATCCTTCAAAAACCCAATTTTTTTTTATAAAAAAGAAATTGATTCAGCGACTTACACACCTGATTGTTGGCTCCCCAGAGAGGAGCCATGACCCCAATGGAGGTGTGCGAAGGCCTGGGCCTCTATGATCTCAAGGGAAGAAGATGGCACATCCAAGGGACCTGCGCCATCTCCGGCGACGGGCTCTATGAGGGCTTGGACTGGCTGGCTAGCACATTGAAGGAAATGCAGGCCATGGGCTACTCCTCTTCAGCTGGCACCTCCTCCTGATCCCAAACCGGGTAAAACCCTTTCCCCTTTTGGTAATTATTAATCACTGATCCCTACCCTGCAAATATTTTCCAGGAAATTTACGATCTTTGCCCTGCCAGGTGGCTGGTGTGTGGCCGAAGCCGCTGGATGGAAGGGGAAGCTTTGATCCCAGAAGCCTCTGTGGAAGGGAAGGACTCACCTCTATGTACCTAACAGGGGTGCCCAGTTTCTGCACCCCCCCACCCCCTTCTGGCCTCTCGGCTGTTCATGTTCGACGATTTCTGGCTTTCGGAATCCTCCCAGAAGCTGGGAAATACGTAAATTCCTGTATCTACTTTGGTGTGGTGATTCAACATGCTCTGCGAGTCCTTTATATATCCTCTGTGTGGCCCCTGGAAAAGCCTCTCGGCGACCGTTTGGACTGGGGTGGAATGGGCGATTCCTCCCGGATCTGGTGTTTGGGTTGACGGAAAATGGGTGATCCCGGGTCAAAGGAATAAAGTACCGTCGTCCTAACCACAATCTTTTTTCCGTCCTTTTACGGCAATCCAAACACTCGCCGATGAAGGCTTCAAAGTATCGGGCTCGTTGAAGCCCGGGCCCGGTGGGAGCCCGCTTTACTTTCAGCACATTACTTAATTAAAGGGCCCGAGTCTGAACAAGTCGGGCCCATTGTATACCTCCTCTATTTAAGCAAGCTTGAACAGACGAGCCTTCTCCTGTCAAATCGGTACGGTCCAGGGGGGCCAACCGTGAGGGATGGGCCCAAAATGGGCCGTCATAATGGAACGGCCCCCAGTGGGCCCCGTTTAGGATCCCCTGCCGCTGTCTCGCGGAGTGGGCGTAACCCTGGGCCCACCTGCCCAGGAGAGAACCTGTTACGTGGCTCCACGGGTGTTTCTTCCGGAGACGGCGGGAGTCCCCTGTCGGATCCCTCTACCCACCTCACCCTCTCTCTGTCTGTCTGTCTGTCTCTCTCTCTCTCTCTCTCTCTCTCTCTCTCTCTCTCTCTCTCTCTCTCTCTCTCTCTCTCTCTCTCTCTCTCTCTCTTTTCCCTCCTCTCTCTCTCTCTGTCCCTCTCTGTCCCTCTCTGTCCCGCCGTCTAGGTCGTCCCCCACGTGTTTCTTCCTGACACGTGAGGACTCTCTCTCTCTCTCCCTCGCTGATTTGTTATTACTTTGGAAAACCCTATTTTGGAAAACCCTATGGATTCCTTGAGGTGATCCGGTCGTTGACGTTGACCACAGCCATTTCTAGAAAATGAGCTTCATTTTAAAGTGTTAGCTGCATGATGTGAGGGTTTGGAAGGGAATCTAACATGTCATTATCGTTAAAAGGATTTCCTCATGTTATTACTTTTGGTCAAAAATTCCTCATATTATTGAATATTTTTTACTAAAGAAAGACTAGTTTAAGACCGCCACACATTTTTGTTATTGCCATTGACGCACCATAGGATGAACAATTTGGTCAAAACCATGGGTTGACCATACGTTTTTATCCTCCTAAAATATTAAATATTTATCAACTGTTTTACATGAGTTTCTTTGTATATTCTCTCATTGTTAATGAGAATAAAATCATGCTATCACCACATAAGGGATTTTTTTTCACATGGGATTAAAAATGTGTGCCCAATCCTCAAAATTGGCATATTTAATCAATTAATGGAAATAGCAAGAATATAGATATCATGCAGTGTGCCACATTTCTTCAAGGGATGAAAGCATGTGATTAAATATATTGTCCATTATTTTATGTGATATTAAAATTTTCATATTCTAACCCCTTGGCATATAGAGTAAGTCACTATTATCCACATATCAATGCTTCAAAAATATAGTGGATACATAAATCAGCATGCAAAAAATAAGTCCAAGTTGATTGAGATAGTAACTCATGAAATACATATGGATGAGTCTCTAATTATTTCGTATGGTGTTAAAGTTTCAACTTGTGTTGTTACATTACATAAACTTTGTTCCAAATACTTACTCAACATAGTCTTGCAGAAATAGCCCAATTAAAAAAGAATAAATATCATATATTTAAACTAGACTACCTTCTTTTATGGAATCAAATTGACTTGGAATTGGGTGGTTTGATTATCTAATAATTCAATAAATGTGAATATTTGGAAATTTTCAATTTTTTAGGACCTCTCTTTTGTGGATTTCTCTTATTCAAATTGTCACATCAAGTAAGGCTTATAAATCTTAGGACTTTGCTTCTATACAACCACAATCAAGTAAAATATGTAGAGGAAAATATATAGAGATATTAATAATGCAGAAAACACCGACGAAGATAATTATGCAAAGATATTAAGGCAATCAATTGTTACCTATCAAAATATATAGTCCAAATCATCCCCAAGTTTAGTATGAGATTGGGGGGGAACAAGGTCAAATCAACAATGAAAAGTAAGTTTGATTTTCAGTAAAACCCTTAAGATAATTGCAAAAAAGCCAATCTCATCCATATAACATTTTGACAATTTATGTTTCTGCAATTTATTTCCTCTATTATTTGATGTGATAAAATATTTTTTTAATACTCCATGGTCCCACATATCCTTTGTTTATACAAAGATTCAACCCCTTTATTACTTCACTTTGACCTTTTACACCTTGAAATTAGTTTTAAATGGCCATTAATGCCATCACGTCACATCATGTATGTTAGACTTAATGGACTTAATCACTACATGAAACATGTTGAGATACTAAAAAGTTTTTAAGAACTTTTGTTCATATTGCATACCTTTTTTTTCCTCAATTCTTTGAGACAAGTCAAAATGGGGATGCAACAACTAGTGAAAGAGAAACAACAAGTGGTGTTCTGAGGAAAGGTTGAGGAGGTGAAAACTATGAAAGAGGGAATGTTGAGGTTGACAATTATTAGATTAGCAACAAAAGTCAAGATGGTTGTGGGTCAAAATTTCTAGTGTTGATGAAGTTATTGACACCATGTTCATAATAATTAGGAATACAAGATCAGTAGCCCATCAAGATGTGTTAGAAAACTAGGGTAAAATAAGGTAGGCCACATCATCAACATGCCTTGTTCATAAGGTTTATGGAGCCATTACTATCATAATAATCTTTGTAATGTGCCAATAGTTTTTGGAGTCAAGATGCCATGGCTCTCATGAGCTAATAAAACAACTTTTTGGTCATCACAACTAAGTAAAAATCTGAAGACCAGCATGTTTATTACCAACTCAAGTATGAGGAAGACTAATTCGTCATAAATTTCTTATCATATCATATACTTGGAGTATTTTCATGGTAACCTTGAACATGAGATTCATGATTCAATTTCTATCCATAGGAATAATTCCTTCATTACCTAATTTATGGTAAGAGATCCTTTCAATACCTCTTAAAATTGATTGCTCTTTTGTCGTAATTTTTATTTTTTTTGTTGTCAATGTTTTCTGTGCTTAGCTTAGTATTATGACAACATCTATCAAGGCACTTTAGTTTAATGGATACAACGAGCACATGCATTGATTGGGCTCACATAGTTGGGTATTCAAGCCACTATATTGACATCAACAATGCTATTGACCAATAATCTTTTGAATATGCATGGTATTAAATAAATATTTTCCTTATGTAATGATATTGAATACACTTTAATGATGCATTCAATGTCTTTCTAAAATAACTTATTGGAAAAACGTTAAGATACATGTGGTCAACGTTAAATAAATGCAATTTATTTGTATATTTGAAGAAATATAAATATTATGAATTCAGAAAAAATCTCAAAGTTTGGGTGGATTATTAGAGAGTAATACAAGAAAATTACTTTTGTGATGTACCCAATAAAACATTTTTTGTGGCCACTTCGTGGTTATGAATACAAAATAAATCGTCTTATTTTCTAGTTTATAGATAGTTGGTTTGAAAATGCATTTTGTTGGCATAAGCTCACAAGAGTTAGCTGGGGCCTCAACGCCTCTCTCTCTCTCTCTCTCTCTCGCATGTGTGTGTGTGTAGAGAGAGAGAAAGAGAGAGAGAGAGAGAGAGAGAGAGAGAGAGAGAGAGAGAGAGAGAGAGAGAGAGAGAGGGAGCATGCTGCGTATTCAACTGTGGGGAATGAGAGTATTAGGGAGAGATATCCAAGTGGCATGATTCAAAAGTAACTGGAATTAAGTTTTGAGGTGGAGTAGGACAAAGGCGACAACGACAAGAGTAGGAATAATTTTCCTGTGGGGCCAACGTGGACGGGCTCGTGGGCGAACTTGGAGCGGGATTGCCGAGGCGTCAATGAAGAGCGTAGTGGGGACCAGGAGCGTGACCTAATCGCTGCAAAAGCGGGCTACTATAAAATGCGCTGCACAGGATTTCGCAGAGAGAGGAGAGAGAAAGAGCAGGGCGAGAGGACAGGGTGGGTGGGAGGACGAGGAGGGGAGAAGACCGAACACGGCGGCTTCGGCGGGAGCGCCGGCAGAGCGGGGACGAGAGGAGTGGGGATGGGGGCTCTCCATTGAGGGCTGCGAGCTTTTCGGGCCGACGTCTTCGCCCTGTTCTTCTGCCCTTGTTAGGGCGGTTTCTCTCTCCGTTTCTGCCCGTCGTGCCGTCTTGGAAGAGCTGTCTCGGATCGAGGTGGGCTGCCGGGGGTTTTTTTTTGCGGCCGTTCTGTGCTGTGTTTTCGGTTTTCCGTGTCGGCGAGCCCTAGGGCATCGGTGGGGAAATACTACTGTTGACACGGGAGAGCTTTGAGAGTTTCGCTGTCGGCACGGGGATGCGTTCGTCAGGGGGCCGTTGTGCCTAGGCGAAGTGCTTCTGGGTTTGGCTTCTCCAGTCAAACTGACGGAGGGATCGTTCGGAGAAGAATGCGCGGGGTTTCAATTGTATCGAGTTGCTCATTGTGAAGATTGTGGTGGCGGGGTGGTCTAGTTCTTCCTGTTGCAAGATCGCATCGTTGCGCTGGAGCGGTTAGGGATCCCGGGGAACATGTCTTCCTTGAGCAGGGAGCTTGTGTTCTTAATTCTACAGTTCCTAGATGAGGAAAAATTCAAGGAAACAGTCCACAGGTAGGACCTACTTCCCCCCTCTGTTGTTCATGTCTGGTTATATTCACTTCATCTTCTTTTGGGATTGGGGAATTTGATGACGGCTGGCTGAAGTTTTCACGCTTTTCTTGCTTGTTTAGTGTAATGACGCCATTTTCCTGCCTGTTTGTTCCCTCTGTCTTCGTAGGTTGGAACAGGAATCGGGATTCTTCTTTAACATGAAGCATTTTGAGGACCTAGTACAGGGGGGGGAGTGGGACGAGGTTGAGAAGTATCTTGGGGGGTTCACTAAAGTTGAAGACAACCGGTACTCTATGAAAATCTTCTTTGAAATAAGAAAGCAGAAGTACCTTGAAGCCCTCGACAGGTGCCCACCGGACCCAATTTTGGAGTTTTCTTTCTCCCTTTTAGTTGTACTTGATGGTTTACAATCACTTTTATAGGCATGATCGAGGAAAAGCTGTCGAAATTCTGGTGAAGGATCTCAAGGTCTTTGCATCTTTCAATGAAGAGCTCTTCAAGGAGATAACCCAGTTGCTTACACTTGAAAATTTCAGGTTTGTTGCCTCCTCTGCTTCCAAGTTCCCACGTACGCCCCATCTTGTGTTGTTGACGAGCTTAAGTTTCCTGTTGAATAAAGGCAAAATGAGCAGCTTTCCAAGTATGGAGAGACGAAGTCTGCCAGGAGTATCATGCTTTTGGAGCTTAAGAAGCTTATTGAAGCTAACCCTTTGTTTCGTGACAAGCTCCTATTTCCTCCATTCAAAGCATCTCGACTGCGGACTTTGATTAATCAGAGGTTCCCATTCTCAACATCTATCTTCTTTGGCTGCCCCTACTAGTGGATGACTGTAACTGTGACCATTCACTTTCGTATTCGTCGTATTTTCTTCAAATCATATTTTTCTAATGTTCCACTCTCTGTTTCAATTTTCTAGTCTCAACTGGCAGCATCAGCTTTGCAAGAACCCGCGCCCCAATCCTGACATTAAAACCCTGTTTAGTGACCATACATGTGCCCCTACTAGTGGGGCTCGTGCACCACCCCCAATCAACAGTCCCCTTGTTGGACCTCTATCCAAAGTTGGAGCCTTTCCTCCTGCTAGTGCTCATGGTGTAAGTGCACTTTCGGGTTTCATTTCGGTTATATCAAATATAAACATTACTATTAATTGTAGAGCTGAATGCTGAGTTTTAAAAGAAGCTTTCTGTGCAGCCATTCCAACATGTTGTTACGCCGTCAAGTACTCTTGCCGGATGGATGGCAAGTACTAATCCAGCATTGCCACATGCGGCTGTAGTCTCAGGCCCCTTAGGTCTTGTCCCACCTCCTAATGCAGGTTGGAATTCCTTCTGTTCTATTAGTTATCACTGCTTTTCCAATCCTTTTGCTCTGTCACATTTATTGAACTCTAGTCGTTTGACATTATTGCAGTGCCATTCTTGAAACACCCAAGGACCCCACCAGGTCCCCCTGGCATTGATTATCAAGCTGACTCTGAGCACCTGATGAAGAGGATGCGCACAAGCCCACAAGAAGAGGTCTTGTGAACTTAATAATTTGCTTGCACATGTTGGATCTACACGTGGCATTGGACTTTATGTAGGATTTACAAATATGTTAAGTTTGATTGCTGTTTTTTTAGGTGTCCTTTGCCGGTCACGTTCATCATCCCAATGTTTATTCTCATGAAGATCTTCCCAGAACTGTGGTTAGGGCCCTTCATCAGGGTTCCAATGCCACGAGCCTGGATTTTCATCCACAGCAACAAACAATTCTTCTAGGTGATTTAAGTGTTTCTTTTATTAACATTGGAAAATGTCGTAGCATACACAATGCATTGAACACGCCTGTTGGCTGTATCTTTTCTATTGTAGTTGGGACAAGCATCGGTGATATCACAATATGGGAAGTGGG
Organism: Spirodela polyrhiza; assembly: GCA_024713555.1. Taxonomy (NCBI): domain Eukaryota; kingdom Viridiplantae; phylum Streptophyta; class Magnoliopsida; order Alismatales; family Araceae; genus Spirodela; species Spirodela polyrhiza. Next base: position 3,473,137 of record CM046537.1, on the reverse strand, counting down.
GTCCCGGGAAAGGATAGCCCATAGAGGATTTAAGGTCTTGGATACTTCAGCTTGTCCAATGCCATTGCAGGTACTGTCTGTCAAAAAAGTTTGGACGATGCTGCTTGTTACTCACTGAATACTTTCCATTTTATTCAGTTTTTTAAGAAGTAATTCTTTTGTCATTTAGGCAGCACTGATGAAGGATGCCTCGATATCAGTTAATCGGTGTCTATGGAGTCCAGATGGATCGATAGTTGGTATAGCTCATTGGTGACCTGTGACCGAATCTAATTTATTTGCCTCATTCGTTATTTTCATCACAGAAAGAGTATGATAGTATGATACTGTTTTCTGACACTTGAGCTAATGAATTTTAGGTGTTGCCTTTTCAAAACATCTTGTTCAGACCTATGTTTTTGGCCCAAGCGGTGACTTGAGGCCACAGTTTGAAGTGAGTTCTGCGTATTTTATTTTCTGTTCTTCTTAATTGTGGACATTAAGTCGTCTGACTTGGGTCGTTGAATTAGATTGATGCTCATAATGGAGGTGTCAATGATCTGGCCTTCTCTCATCCCAACAAGAGCCTTTCCATAGTTACTTGTGGTGATGACAAGACAATTAAGGTAGTGACCTTTGTTTGTTTTGATGGTTTTAACAATCAACATCTCCTCAATAGTTCATAAATTCGTTTACGTGTCTGCATGACAGGTGTGGAATGCTGCCACGGGACAGAGGGAACATATCTTTGAAGGCCATGATGCTCCTGTATACTCTATCTGTCCTCACGTCAAGGAGTCCATCCAGGTACAAGCTTTCGGTGAATAAGCTAATATCACTGAAGGTTGTCCAGACAGTCTTGATTTTTCCTTGTTTCACGATCCCTCTAACTATGATCTGGTTTCAGTTTATATTCTCCACGGCATTCGATGGGAAAATTAAGGCATGGCTGTATGACTGTGTTGGATCCAGAGTTGACTATGATGCACCAGGTCTTTCGTGTACTGTAATGGCCTACAGTGCTGATGGAACCAGGTAAATCATTTGATCTGAGCTGTTCTTCTCATGTCACCATGTTTCTCAGCTTCTTATCTGCTGCTACGTTGCATTTTTCTCAGATACTCAGCATCATAATGCAGATTATTGTATTTCACACTTCCGTTTCCATTTGTGTATAGGCTTTTTTCCTGTGGTACAAGCAAAGATGGTGAGTCTCACCTGGTTGAGTGGAATGAGACTGAAGGATCCATCAAAAGAACATACTCTGGTTTCAGAAAACGATCTTCAGGTGTGGTGCAATTCGATACAACAAGGAATCGCTTTTTAGCTGCTGGGGACGAATTTCTGATAAAGTTTTGGGATATGGATAATAAGGATATTTTGACTACCTCAGATGCTGATGGAGGGTTGCCGGTTAGGATGACTACTTGTTGACTTAAAATTTTCTTGTTGTGCTTTGAAATTTGTGTTGAGTATTCGCCTTTTATTTCAGGCTAGTCCTCGGTTGAAATTCAACAAAGAAGGATCACTACTTGCAGTCACCACTAATGATAATGGAATCAAGATATTAGCAAACTCTGATGGACAGCGGCTGATAAGATTGTTAGAAAGCAGAGCATATGAGAATTCTAGGGGTTCTTCTCAACAGATCAACAGCAAGGTGCTATTACGAACCTAAGTTTTCTAGAGAGTGTTCACTCATACCTTTTTATGTACATTATCTGAAATCCTTGCTATATTCCTTTTGGAAAATATAATCTGAAACATGTTCTCTTTTATCTCAAATTATCCTTTTGGCTTCTTAACTACTTTGTGGGTAACAAAGAAAAACATCTTCAGATGATTATCTTATATTGTAAGAAAGTTTTTACTGCATGGTGAGATATGTTTACCTTTTACTTCGCCATTTGTTCTGAATGCCATTTTTAAGTCGTAGAAAGCATATCTTTACTTTGAAAATGATGGTGGACTTAGTTGCATCCTGAATCTTCCAGATTCCAGCAGTCAGCGTGCTAGGTGGTGTTGGTAATGTTTCTGGCCCAATGGCTACTACAATTGAACGGACGGATAAAAGCGTTTCTTCAGTACCAATTACTGGGCTGGTAATAATCTTTTAGACATGTCGTGCCCATGTAGCTGGCATTAATTGCAGATCTGATCTTACGGTCAAATATTTTGCAGACTGCCATGGAGAACAGTCGAACAGCAGACATCAAGTCAAGGATATCAGATGATGCAGAAAAGATTAAAGGCTGGAAGTTGGCTGAAATTGTTGACCATAAGCAGCTCAAAGCTATGAGTTTACCGGATTCAACCACGTCAGGAAAGGTGCGTAAGAGTAAATGTGAGAAATTTTTTTTTAACTGGAACGGCGAATCTGTTAAAACTTTTGAAGAACTGTCGAGTTGATCCATGCATAACCTGGGGTTGGATCTAAAAGTTTTTGTTTTTTGTCTTGATAAGTTTCATAGCTTGGATTCGACAGCTGACAAATTAGTTTCTGCGATAATAAAAAAAAAATGCTCCATTGGTTACAGATTATGCGGCTGCTATTTACCAACTCTGGATCAGCTGTCTTAGCCCTTACTTCCAAGGCCATGCATAAACTTTGGAAGTGGCCGAGTGCTGAGAGAAATTCATCTGCAAAGGTTAGTAAATTCTATTATTAAGCAGTGACACATCTCAGCCCGTGGGTTCTCAAATTCTGGGAAACTAAGCTCCCCTTGGATGTTCAGAAATAAAATGGAGAGAAGCAACCATGATCTCCCAATTCTGACATCCATTGCTTCCGCTTCTACTCCAAACTTTCTCTTTTCTGAAGATATTTCTATCAATATTTTAATAAAGCCTTTTCTCCCCCCCCGGAGAGCAGCCAAATTGGCTAATCAGACTATTCAATTTGAGATCAAACCTGTGGCCCATCAGGGACTGATTCCTGATTCTGCAAACCATTTGCCTATCCAGGTTGGGCGTTTGAAAAAATCTACATGGTCCCACCCATACCCCATGAGGAAATGGTTTATTATTCGGATTACATATGAAAACGGGGGTGGGGGGGAATGGTTTGATGAAATATTTTGATCTAATTTATTTTGTTTGCTTTCTAATGGCATTCATGGTGACACCTTTTTCAGTCCTCTCCGTCTGTTATGCCTCAGCTGTGGCAACCAGCTAATGGAATCCTTATGTCAAATGATACCACGGACAGCACTGCTGATGAGTCAATCTCATGCATTGCGCTGTCCAAGAATGATTCATATGTTATGTCTGCATCCGGAGGGAAGGTCTCGTTGTTCAACATGATGACATTCAAGGTTCGTTCCTCGCTCCACTTTTTTTTCCGTTTTGGGAGCCATCCACGTCTTTCCCCTTGCTCATAGATCTTAGAGGTCATATGATGTTTCACAGGTGATGACGACTTTCATGCCGCCGCCCCCCGCAGCCACCTTCTTGGTGTTCCACCCTCAGGATAATAATATCATCGCCATTGGGATGGACGACTCTACCATTCAGATTTATAACGTTCGGGTTGATGAGGTAATTTATTTAGCATTGTGCTCAATTTACTGTGAAATATTCTGTTCACATTCCAACGTGCTGTTTTCCTCCGGGCGTATAATTTAATGGCATGGATGAGCCGGTGATCTTCCTCTTTGGTAACACTATGGATTATGAGTATAGGTTAAAAGCGTACTGAAGGGGCACCAGAAGAGGATCACAGGCCTTGCATTCTCACAGTCCATGAATGCCCTCGTATCATCTGGTGCCGATGCACAGGTACGCGTCCATAAGATGATTGTGATGATGATGATGATGATGATGATGATGATGGTGATGATAATCGTAATGTCGCCTGCATCTTTATTGAGGATCCCTTTTTTGTTTCTGCCCGGTGATATAATTCGTTTGTTTCTTTTATTTTTCTCCTTGCGCTTGTAGTTTTTATTATCTTCATCTCTCGTGTGTTCTGAAGATTTGTGTCTGGAGCATTGACGGATGGGAGAAGAAGAAATCAAGATTCATTCAAGCTCCAGCTGGTCGAGCGGCCCCACTCACCGGAGAAACTAGAGTCCAGTTCCATAATGATCAGACGCACCTCCTGGTTTCACATGAGAGTCAGATCGCCATCTACGACTCCAATCTCGAGTGCCTCCAATCGGTCAGTTCCTCATCCTTCCTGGTGCATCAGCTCTTAAAATACAATAAAAAAGTGGGTGGTACATGCACAGAGAGAGAGAGAGAGAGAGAGAGAGGAGAGACGGTAAGATCATGGGTCTACGCTGTTCTGTGGTGCCCTGCTGCGCAGCTGGTGATTTCTTTCTTTCATGCGTCTACAAGTGGCCAAGCCCATCTGATACTCTCTTGCCTTCTGCGCAGTGGACTCCTAGGGACATGCTCCCGGCGCCGATCTCCTCTGCAGTCTACTCCTGCGACGGTGCGCTCGTCTACGCCGGATTCGCCGACGGCGCCGTCGGCGTGTTCAGCTCGGAGAGCCTGCGGCTGTGTTGCCGCATCGCGCCGTCCTCGTACGCCAGGCACGGCCCTTCGTCTCAGTTGGCTTGGCCGCCGCGAGGCGCCCCCTTTTCCTGTTCTCCTCTCTTGAGCCGCCCCATTTTTGTTACTGAAAATAGCCCATCCGATCTTCTGCCGCAGCGGATCTGTGTACCCCACGGCGATCGCGGCGCACCCGACGGAGCCCAACCAGATTGCGCTCGGGATGAGCGACGGGGCCGTCCACGTGATGGAGCCGCCGGAGGCCGACATGCGGTGGGGGGCTCCCCTCTTGCAGGAGAACGGCGGCCTCCCTTCCTTCTCCGCCAACCCCCCCTTGAACGGCCAGGCCTCAGACGCCCTCTCCAGGTGACCCCCCTCCGCTCCTCCTCCTTCCTGGTGCTGTCGCTGACCACAGTTAGAGGAAATTTAGAGGAAGAAGCGGTGGTGACTGAAGAGAAGCCCTTTCATGGGGTGCCCCTCTCTGATCAGCCTCATTTTTTTTTTTCCTTTCTTTCCATGCCGACGAGCTTCCTCGGCCTTCTCCCTTTAGCTTTACTCCTACTCCCCTACACAGAGCCTCTGTTTTTCTTCTCCGTTTTCTTGTAGATCTTCTGGGAACAAGATGAAGTCTTGATATAGAAAAGAGAAGGGCCCTAGATTATACCTGTGGAGCTGGCCTTTTTTCCTTTTGAAGTCTCCGTGGTCTTCTTCAAAGTCAACTAACTCTTCTGTGTAGGAACTAGGAAGGAGGGGGGCATCGGGCTGGGGAAGGAGTGGGCTTGCTGGCCGGGCCCAGGCCCGCTTTCTCGTGGGTTGACTTTTTTCGGGCTTCGGGCCCCAGAAAGCCCTCTCTCCCCACCATTTGGGAGGATGGGATCATAATCATGCGTTTTTCTATTACCTGCCACTGATCTGGGGTTGATGACGTGGATCCGATCATGGGTTGACCTACTACCCATGAAAAGATTGTATCTTGCTAGATATGTCGATCTAAATAAGTTGCTGATGTATTCCTGGAATGAATAGACGACAGTTTCATTAATTCACTTGTTTAAGTAAATCTTTAGTAAGTAAATCCGACATTAGTGACCCTTTTCACGTCCAAACTCTGTAGAGGATCATCATATTTCCGAGTCAGTTGACACGTGGGAGAAGTTTATACAGGATCCATATGACGTTGACCCTTTTCGCATAATCCTTTTTACTTTATTTATGGTAATAATAATAATAATAATTATTATTATTATTATCTTATCATTCGTGTGAAGCCAGATAAGTAGAACAAGTTTTTCATTTTCTTGCAGCTTTAAAATAAAAATATCTCAGAGTGGAAATATTTCAAAGTTTGTGCGAAGTGGTTTCTTAAAAAGACCTTTGTATTTTGAACTTGTTTTGCATGATGTTCGTGCCATTTTTGGATCATCCCATGAATATCATGCAATTTTTAGCAATGAGGGCTTACGGAGTAGATGGTCAAAGCCATGAATAAAAGGAGTGGGGGAGCAGACGGTCAAACCGACCGGTTTTTACGGAGTCAAAGGGAAGTGTTGTAGACCGAGGCCGCTGGGCCCCATCCAGTGCGTGGCGGCCTTCGTGGCATCAGCTCAAGGAAACAGCCCGCCAAATGTTGCTACTTTCCTCTGTTTGAATGCTCGTGGACCGCTTCGTCTGCGCCCGGTTCAGAGCACCAGACTCGTGCGGTGGGGGCCAAGGGGGGAGGCTGGCTGGCGTTGTGGACCGCGGTGTAGGGAGCTTCGACTCATCAGCCCTCGCCTTCCCACCTTCATCATTCTTCCACGCTTTCCTCGATCGATCCCCTTCTCTCCCTCCTCTTCCTCCTCCGCCGCCGCCCCCGGCCGTCGGGATCAGGCGTAGGGGGGAGGAGCGGCTATCAATGTCCACTGTTAATTTTGATAACCGTGCCGCAGATCTCCGCGGACGATTATCTTCGGTTCCCGTTCCCCAGATCCCCCTCGTTTTCTTTTTCCTTTCGAATTTGCTTGCGTCGTTCAATGCCGATGAGGCCTCGATCAGGTCGTCTGATTGCGGATCTACGATTCCATTCTTCTTGCAACTACGGCGGTTCTCCGGAATTTTCAAGAAAGTTCTTCCGACTCGGCGATCGGCAATGAAGTCTGGATGCACGCGCCTGCCCCCTTTCTCTTTCGTTTTCGTTTCTTTTAATTCTGCAGGAACGCTGACGCAGATTGTCGTCGAATAGTTGTTGAAGATACCTGATCGTATGATTTATGTGCTCCGCACCGTTTCGAGGAGAGAAAATTTTGCTTCCATGTTCGAGCAATCCGTGCGAAAGCGGATGAATCAATCGATCGGCCTCGCAATTCCGAGTTTCTAGCCCTAGATTTCTCATCCCCGTCTCCCATCTCCTGCTGCTCTCCCGTGACAGGAGCATCAAGATCGCCGCCAAGTAATCAGCAGAGCCGATTGGAGCGCCTCGAGAGGCATCAGAATAAAACTTTCCGGCGACAAGTGCTTCAGCCTGCTGCATAATCCAAGATTCTACATCGGATTTCTCTCTTAGAATCTCTTCTACCAGTCCTCTTCATCGAGAACAGCAAGCTTCTCTGAGGATCGCGAGGTGGGAAATGAGAACAATTCTGTGCGGGAAGGAAGATCATCAGGAACGTCAAGAACATCAAGAACATCATCTTTTCGTTAGTTGCCCGCGATTGACTGTAAATGAGAGACAGGGTATTGATCTCCTCTTTCGGCATGATCACAGGCTCTTGGATCGCCCGCCCCCCACATGAAGCGAGAACACGCCCGAAGAACTGGGATTGCCCACAACTAAATAGAAGCCAAGATGAAAGGAAACCAGAAAGTTGACAGCAGTTCATCACCCAAGGTTGCAGAAAGTTGGCGACTTTGGGATCAGCCATGGCTGAGCTGGCTTCCGGGGACGGCCCAGCCGGCAGATGATGTGTACGGATGCTGATGACCGGGCGCCGGGCTCCCCGGGCTGCCACCGCCGCCATCAGAGAGCTCGCTCGAGGTCCCCTGAGAAGGCGGGCTCGCAGAGGCCGCCACAGTGGCCGGCGGCGGAATTGGGTTCGGCGGCAGCGGCTCTGGCTTTGGCGGTTGGCTGAGCTTCGGCTTCCTCCCTTCAGGGATAAAGCTGGCGACCACAACCTGGTTGGTAGGAGAAGAGGAGGCGAGATGATCACAAGGAGCTCGTGCCGGCCATGAGAAGGGTAGAGGGTGGGGGGGCCATCAAGACCTGCACAGGTGAAGCCGCCACCAGCATTCCGGCCACTCCGCCGCCGAGGACCCGGCTGTCCGCGCCGGCCAGGGACACACTCAGGCCGCCGGTCCGGGTCCAGGCGCCGCCATCCTCAACGAGGTGGAAGGAGCCCGACAGAGAGAGGATCTCGAACCGACCCTGCAGATGCGCACCTGGATGAGATAGAGAGATAGCTAGAGAGAGAGAGAGAGAGAGAGAGAGAGAGAGAGAGAGAGAGAGTTTTTGAACAGGGGCTAGAGAGAGAAATTGAGGGAATTGCACCGGCCTCGACGGTGACAGTGCCGCCCAGGGTGGCGGGCTGGCGGAGGGTGACATTGGAGATGGCACCGATGGCCGACACCACGCAGATGGTTCTTGGGCTCTGCTGGGAGAAAGCCATGATCTTTGATGCCACATCCTGATCAACAAGGGAGTTTGTAGACAACGATGATGATTATTGCTACTATTATCATAATACTTCGAAGCTGTAGAACAGATTGATGTGATGAAATGATGAATTTACGCACTGATTAAAATCTTTTCTAGCGGGCGAAATCGAGGAATTGAATTTTCCATGAAATGAATCGTTGAAGAACGAGTTGAATAAGAATAAAGATAAGTGCTTCGAACTGAATTTTGCAGCATAAAGTGCGAACCTCCCCTGCGTTGACGATGATAACATGCGGAGTGAAGCCGAATCCAGCTGAGCCTGTTCAGTAGAAGGCGATTTTTACAGAGATGATCGGAGAAAAGAGAATGAGAGAAAGATGATATTTTTAGGGGAAAAAATTGCAGGATGAGAGGGTACCCAGAGCATCGAGCTGCTGCTTCTTCCCCGAGCCGGGGGGGCGGCCGCGCCGCTTTGGCGCCGGCGGCTCCGACGAGTATCCAGAAGCGGAGCCGCCGCCGGCGGGGGAGACCAGCGCCAGAGACATGCTGCCGTCGGGGCCGTACTTCCTTGGCCTTCCCCGTTTCTTCTTCACGGGCTCGCTCATGCTTATGGTGAATCCTCCTCCCCCTGGCCGGATCTCGAGCGGCGGCTCACCGGCGTGGTTGGAGTCCGCCGGTGGGCCGCCGGCGGCCGTCGGACTGAAGGACAGGCGCACGCCGGGGATCGTCGCCGCCGGCGAAGGGCTGCCCGGCAGGCCGCCGGCGACCAAGCTGGGTTGGTGCTCGGAGGAGCTCATCCTCGGGTCCGCCCTGGCATCCATTCATGAGCCGCGCGTCTGTGATCGGGATGATCGGGAGAAGACGGAATTAGGGTTTTTGGATCCACAGAGAAGATGGATGAAGAGGGGGGGAAGACTTGAAGGAAAACCCAGAGCTTCTAGGGTTTTGAAGAATGGCGTGGAAGAAGGAACAGAGCGCGTCGTCCTCCAAAGGAGGAGCGAGCCATCACCGAAACGTGGGGAGACAAAGAGCAAGTGGAAGGCTCAGGAACAGGGAGACGGAGCAGACCTCGGAGGTGGAGACGGCGTACCTTGCCGGCGGGAGAGAAGCGGGGGAGAAACCACGGCGTAGCCCTGGGAAGAATTAGGGTTTCCGCATCAACGACGAGAAGCTCTCCAAATGGCACGAGGAACAGACGACAACAAGGGACCGGAAAGCTTGACAGTCGCGGGGGGGGGGAGAGAGAGAGAGAGAGAGAGAGAGAGAGAGAGAGAGAGAGAGAGAGGGAGGACAGTTTAGCAGCTCTTCGGGAAGAACACTCTGCCGCCTTTCCCAGCCAACGGAGAGACTCTTCTTCTTTATCGAGTCCCTGCTTCACGACCTCTCTCGATCAGCTTTCCATCCTAGGCCCGCGTGCACATGACCCACCCCTCTCCCCTGTCTCCCCGAATCCAGGAGATATATATATACATATATATAAATATATATATATATAGAGAGAGAGAGAGAGAGAGAGAGAGAGAGAGAGAGATGATTCTCGTTTCCCTCCGCCCATCCTGTTTTGAATTCAAAACGGTGGGGGCTGCGGTTTTTGGTGCCTCACGTGAAGCGACCGGCGGAGGAGGGCGAGTCCAAGGAACCGGTCAGTCAACCAAGGGGCTCTGACCCGGAGGAGAGAGAGAGGGAGGACAAAACGAGGAAAGACGAAGGCTATTGACCAAGGCGGACTGCCATTATAAAGAGTCGGGACTCGTTAGCGGCGGGCGTTGACTTTCGCTTTCTGGGAGATCCTCGGGACCCGTTGAAGCAGATCTTCTAAGGACTATCTCACCAAGTGTCGGCGCCTAACCATCACTTCAACCTTCTGTCCCATGATGGGAAGGATGGAGAGGATTTGGGAGCTAGTCGATCCCTCGAGGGAGAGAGGGCGAGAGAGAGAGAGAGAGAGGTCTGCTCTCTCTCTCTCTCTCTTCCTGATAGTCAGTCACTCTCTCTCTCTCTCTGTGCAGGGGACTGGGCAGGGGAAGAAACAAGATGTACACAACAAAGCGTGCGGGAAAGATGGAACAGATACCTGCGACTGTAGAGGCAACACTGCGGCTTCTCTCTTCTGTTATGTACAACAAGCCGGCACTCGGCCCCCAAACAGCAAGAAGAGAGAAAAAGACCTGGTAGAAATCAATTGAAGACAGCATGATGAGAGAGAGAGAGAGGAGAGAGAGAGAGAGATTTTCTATGGGAGGCTCTATACACAGATGAAGGGGAGGAGTAGACCGCTCTTCCGCTGGGGATCGATCAGCTGTCGGCAAAGCCATCGAATAGAAGCAGGGAGGTGCCCACCGGCGGCCGCTTCTCCGGGCGGGGAGCGGGCGGCGGCTGCTTCGCCTGCTCCTTGCCGGAGAAGGGAAACGCCAGGGAGAGCGAGAGGGAAGCCGACTCGTCGTCGACCTCCGGCCTGCCGAAGTCTGGCGCCCTCCCCTGCCTCTTGCCCCTGCCGGCCACGGGAAAAGGGAACGGAAGAATCCCCCTCTTCGGCGGCCTCTTCTCCGCACCGCCCAACGCCAATTCAAGGTTCGGCAGCTCATCCTCCTCCTGCAGGGGCGGCGCCGCCGCTGTCGGCAGGATCAAGCCCCCTGCTCCAGCGGCGCCCAAGGGGAAGAAGTGCCTCTCAGAGCCCCACGAGCTCTCGGGAAACACCGTCGCCGGGCCCGTCGGGAGCTGCTGCCGCCGCTCGTCCTGAAAGCTAGCCAGCAGCGGGTGTATCTTGCTGGAGCCGCTGCCCTGAGCTGCCGCTGCCGCTGCCGCCGCCTCCCGATGGAGCCTCATCCTCTTCTTGCCCTCTCCTTCCCCATCGAGCGAGGTGCTCTCTGTGGTGATCTGCCTCCACGGCGGCACACTGGACGACCCGCCGAAAGGGAGCGGAGAGTGGGACCTGGCCCGCTTCTTGTCGGGCGCTGCCGCGTCCCACGCTGGGTTCCTCGCCGGCGGCGGCCATCCGGAGTCCTTCACCTTCTCGTCGCCTCTGTTTGCCACGGGAGGTGAGAAAGCAGGATGATGACCATGGCTCGGCGGGGGATCGTCGGGCTCATCGTCCACGTCCTGGGATTCCAAGTTCAGATCGGGTGGCCAAGGATTCGACTTGGCCCCTCGCTTTGCCGGTGATCCATCCGTAGCTCGATTCCTGTCGCTGCTATTTTGGGCCAGCATTGGAAGATCGACGACCGGTGGTCGGCCAGAGCCGAAAATAGCTTCCTCCTGCACAGAGAAGAGAGAGAGAGAGAGAGAGAGAGAGAGAGAGGAGGAAAAAAATGAGTTTGACTTTCCGAAGAACCATCCACCATTAGAAACATGGAAAGAGAGAGAGAGAGAGCATGGCCAGAAATAGCCCCGCATGCTTTGGATCACATTATGTATGCTTTGGAAAGGGGGTTGACTTTTTTGATATTTCATAATTTCCTCCTGCGGAAATTATGGCGGGCAGTCACGAAAGGGACCATGAAACCAGAGGATAAAGTCCATAGTAGGTAGAGACACAGATCACCATAAATCCGCAGCGAAGAAAAAAATTTGTTCTACACGAAAATAATCGGTCATGATGGGTGGCGAAGATTCCAAAAGAAAGCCCCCCCCCCCCCCTCCCACTCCACCCAGAGTTGCACCCGTCTAATTTATCTACCTAGAAATAGTAAAATGAAGACAAAGCTGCCCACCAGGAGCAGCCCTGAAGAACATCATACGCGCAAAATTAACACAGAGACCCCCAGGATTTTGTTTTAATCATCGCCAAGAGCTAGATTGATCTAAAATGCCCAAGAGAAAAATAAGCAGAGGAATGGCCACGAATAAAAGATGAAGGAATCAAAACACTACCTGGGAAGGGCCGTTTCTGCTCTTGGTTTCCAACAATGGCTGCGCACCGCCATCCTTGATCCTTGAGCTGGGTGAAGTGCCCCGCAATCCGATCTCCCCAATCTTGCTCGCGGAGGAATCGGTCGCAGCCGTCGCACGAGATGGGTTCTCGTCAGGTTGAAGAAGCACGCAGTCTGCTGCTCCCCGACCGGGAGTTCTCTGAGCAGGAGGTTCGTCGTCTACATGAGATGGCTTCCTCCTCTCAGCTCCTGCCATCGCAACAGCTTCGGCGCTGACCGATGGGTCCTCTGCGGATATCCCCATGGGTTCCCTCTTCAATGCAGGGATATCAGCCACAGGCTGAGAGGGCAACTCCTGGGGAGGGCGCTCCAAGTCGAGGTCGGGTATGGCGGGTTTACTCCCAGCAACAGATCGAGTTTCCGGGCAATTCGGCCTCCTCTCTCTGAAGACACCCCAGAGAAAAAACAGTCGGTTCCAGCCTGAAAAGATTAGAGACGAGTTCATCGAGTTAAACACAGCCTTCAGGACATCACAGAGGGAAGGCACCTGTGCGCCTGGGAAAGCGGGCCCAGAAGAGCCCTGTTCTAGAAACTTTGACCATGCCTGTGGTCGACTTGTGATATTGACGCAAATAAATTTTCTGAAACTGACTCGGAGTTCCTATGTTGAATGGCATCATTCCAGAGGGAGGCAAAACCTTATTGAGATTACGAGCTTATGAAGTAGTAGATTTTTGACGAAACGAGAAGAAGATTGTGCCCTGAACTGCCCATGCGAAATTCCTGTTTAAGATATCAACAGCATTTTTCTCAACAGAGGGAACACCTGGTGTGGTCTAGTAGAACCCTGATCTTTTAAGTGTCCTTTAAGAGGTAGTGACGTGGTTCTTGATGAGTTTCGTGAACAAGGATTAGATAACCTGAGGGTAAACTGGCATGGCCTGCTTCGGTCCATAGAACTTATTGATTATATACATAGACAAATTATAGTTTTCATTAGAATCTGTGGTAAAAGTGGATTCTGCCGCACTAATCATCAAACGAATAGGTCACTGCCTTTGCTCCACACTGGGCAGCATTGATAACGACGTTACAAACAGAAAAACAAGGAAATATCATGCATGATTGATGACAATCTTTTTCCCACGCAACTGCATCTGGATTGTAGATCACAAGAGAAAATGTGTGCATTTAATGACACTATTTGATTGAACAGCTATTTGATTGCCATCTGACCGGCTGGGCATGAAATAATAGATAAGGAGAGATTATGCAGCATGGTTTACATAATCTGGAGGCTCATATCATCATCATACGTGCAAGGAAGTTCATCATTTAAAGATTGTCCGGATAACTATGGAACGAATCCTGAGCATGCATGCGATACTGCAGAAAAAAATGAATTTACGTCAGAATACAGTTCTTACGCTGTGACTTCTCCGGTAGCTTGGTTGAAGGGAATATAAGGAGCTCAATTCCATCAAAGTTTCCTTTCAGAGCTAAGTCATTCTTGAGCATGGTCTCCAACAATTTTCTGTAGCCCTTTTCATAGCTGTATCACGGAAAAACTTAAGTACGTTTGAAATATATATGCCACTTGATGAGTAGATGGCGAAACTTCGGGAAAAAGGTTTAAAATAGGCAGACCTTTTCACATCTTTAGCAAAGAAAAACAGGGCTATGTTTTCTTCTGTAGGACTTTTCTCCTGAAACTGCAATGGCCAAGAACTCAGCCTAGTGACTTCCTCCAACTGGACTTTATCAGGAAACTTAGTTACTACTTCAGGGACTTTAGGGGACGCACGGGTTGACAAATGCGCCTGGAACCCGTCACATATTTCGGGAAGTCTTCCAGATCTTTTCAATTCAAAGCTTCCTCTGCAAGAACAAATGATATATTGAGCATTTATTTTCGATCAACAAGTAGAAAGCAGAATGTCATATGACAGGCCTTGTTTTTGGAAGTTAGGAGAAGGGAGAACATTAAAAATCATTCGCAGAAAAGACATACTGCCATATATAATCGTGCTCCGGAAGGGCTGAGATTCTAGAAGGATCCAGAATAACATTATGACGCCCAGGCAGAATCTGTATCAGAGGTTTTCCCTTTAAATCCTCTACTTGCGCAGATAAGGAATCTGATTCACCATCTTTAATGGTACATGTGGTAGCCATCTGTGGATCAGGCTGTTTGACATCACTAATAGGTGTCTTGTTTGCATCAGCTGCAAAGACTCTTAAACTGTTTTGCTTACTAGCCAGGCCTTCAGGGGTAGAGAGATCTTTTACACAACTAGAAGAACTTGATGTAAGGCTGTGGGAAACCATCTCAGAACCCAAATCATTGCTAGAAATGTCCTCTGATCGATCTGGCAAGCTCTTTTGTCCCCTGCCCTTTGAAATAGCAATGTCGACAGCATCCTTCCACTTATTGCTTTTGGTAACTACTTCTCTTGAGCTTCGCTCTGCAGAAGGTTTCGATGCAGAAACTCGAATTTTGTCAATTGAGCAGAATTGTGTAGAATGACCAGCCTCATTACATCTTTGGCATCGCAATATCCGTTTAGACGATGGAGCTAATAGCCGTGAACCGCCAGATGTGGAAGAGTCCTTGATTTTCTCGTCACGGTTACAAGAAAAAGATGACGTATGCTGTTGGAGTGTGTTAGCATCACCAGTGGGCCCAACATGGGCATCTTCTTTCGAGACAACCCGGGTTGCCCCCTCATCAGACAAATTGCATGCTAGATTACTAGATGGATTACCAAAACTTTTGGACGATGCCTGCTTCTTCAATTCTTTCAGTCCTACATGGGATGGAAAATAAAAATATTAATGAAAAAAACAACGCGAGCAACAGGAGCTGAAGACAATCAAAGGTGAATCTGATTTTTACCTTTATCATATGTATTTTCTGAACCTTCATTTGAATGAGAAGTGCTCTGTTCTGATACACTACTTATCACTTTCCCTTCACTTTGTATAGCCTTTGAGTCTGTCTTTGAAATAGAGACACTTGGAATGGAAGTTACTGGTGAACTTGGCAAGCTTCGGTTTAGCACAAAAGAATTCTTCCTTTCCAAAGTTCTCTCTTTATTTTGCCTCTGGTTCCTCGACTCCTCAGGTCGATGAATGACAACAGGTTGGGACTTATTAGTTGACTCAGAGAGACCAGGGCTTATGTTCTTGAGAGATACGGATTTGCCAAGTGTTCTCATATAACCCTCTTTTATGTCACCTGGAGCAGATTCCTTAATCACTTGTGGCTTTTGAGGAACATTTTCTACTACCTGCTTGACCTTTGGTTTCAGACTGGCAAGAGAACTGGACCTAGAGAGTAAACCTGCTAAAGTGCAAATTGAGGCTGTATAAGCTTTTCATTCCTCAAATGACTGACGAAAAAGCCATAGCACCAAAATAAGGAAAAACAGTAAACACTTACCCCGAGAAGATTGAATCTGTCCTTGGAACTTTGCTGAGTTGGCAGCAGGAGCAAGTGAGCGGGAAACAGCAGGGCTACAAGAAGACTGAGAAGGTACTGTCAAATTGCCTTGTTTTGCTTTTCCAGCATCCAGGCTTTTAGATGAACTCTCACGTGACAACATTGACTTCCTGCTGGGACTCGCTGCCATGGAAGAGATCCCGCTCGTGTCAGGTAGTTTACTATTTGTCAGTAAAGTACCATCAACTTTTTCTACAGATCTTTTCACAGAGGTTTCTGAACTTTTAAGCCCGATAGTGGGCAATGATGCCTCTGGATCAGTGGGACTGACATCCAGCTTTGGTAAAGCTTTAGGACTGCAACTAGACCCAACTTTCTGAATTTTTTCAGCTGAGCGCGGGTCCTTCAAAGTTGCCAACAAAACTTCAGATTTCTCTACTTTAAATGTTGCCATGTCCTTTATCGTGCACTCCTCACAAAGCCAATCTCCTTCTGGAAGTTTGTCCAACATTACTCGCATGCAATAGCTGCTTACAAATAACCAGGAGAATTGCCATATCATATATGACACAAGTCCAAGGTAACCAAACAAGAAACGAAATCAGAAACTTAGAAAAAATGGTTCATCAAGGAAAAAATGTGCTTACGTATGTTCTGCTCCATCACTGCACCTACTGCAAATAGCAAGCAAATCCTCGCGACCAGCATCACCACATATATCACATACTTTCACCTGTAAGGGATGGCACGCTAATGCATCAGATGGTGCAGAAAAATTTAAATTTACGTTGGATACAGAAAAGGAATAAGTATAGACAAGGAAGAATGCAAAGGTGAACGAAGCCACAGACATATCTCCATTAGGAAGCTAACACAAGAAAACCCAAGAGTAAGAAACTACTCAGACCTTATACTAACATTGTACTGGTCTAAACGATTCAACAATTGTTACGAGGAAATACAAAGTTTTACTTTTAAAGATCTACTTTAAGCTAGAAATAGTACACACTACATGATTGACAACATGGAAACTTGGGAACAAAAGAGAAGCATACAAATCTTCATGCACGCATATAAATTAACACGTAAACATCTCTTTATGAATGCATGTATAATTTTATCGGAGAGAGTGAAAGATATCCAACACAATCTCATTTGATATCCCTTGTATTACGCAGTAAAATGGACCAAGAACTTTTTTTGAGAGGTGAAACACAAACTTCCAGAAATAGTATACATTTCCCCATGTCACATGATAAGGAATGTTCTCCCGTATGGAAGCCATAAATGTTCCCCATTTAAGATGCGTAGTCTAGTCACATAACTAAGCCTGGACGCTGTTTGTGTTATTATGATACTACAATGATTGTTCAAATTTCAAATGAATATGAGTTTAAACAAAATGAAGAATTGGAGTGAAGAGCACTAACCGGTAAGGATTAAAAAAATGTGCAGAACTACGGGGCAGCATTCTGAATATTCAGGGTAAAAACTAAGAGAAAAAAAAAGTGTTCAACGTATTTAGCAGCATCTTTCTATTATGATCATGTAGAAAAGGCTATGTAGGTTTTTTTCCAGTAAAGGTGGATTTACAAATGAATTAAGGTATCTACTAAAAAGCCAGAAAATTAAAAAACTCAACAGAATAGTCTAAATTCCTAAAATGTGCTCTTCCCTCAAAATTCTTCCATGATAAAAGATACAGGAGAAACAAACTGAATACCACACGCCCGTGCAGTACACTCACAGGCTCCGGATGCACCCAACTTTACTAAAGGCCTCAGCAAGTCAACAATCCTTACGTGTTTCACGGATCATTATAAACGCAAGAAACAAGAATGTGCAGAAAGTATGCAAGATATGCAAGAACCATTATTCTTCCAAGGGGGAAAAGAGGTAAAAAACAATGAAACCCGTAAACCACAGTTTGCTTCTCTCCCTACAGTGACTGACAATCAACCTTAACAAACAAACGACAAAGAGCAACAGACGCTGGAATCAATTCCTACGAACTTTCCTGCCTGATAAACATTAACTTCATTTGAATTACCAGGCATACGAGGCGTCATAGTCCTCAATGTTTGCCGCAGAATCTGATATTGAATTCGAACTGAAAGAGAGGTCGAAAGATTATCCCGGTGAGCACATATTTGTACTCTTTAAGTGGATTGATTGATTCTCACCACCCACCCCCACCCTTACAGTGGGAGAAATGGAGAGAGAAGGGGGGGGGGGGTGGATGGGAGAGAGGAGGATGGTGCTTACAAGAAACTACATACGATACAATTGGACGTTGGCCCAATCAACTCTTTCTCACATTTCCATTTAAGGAATTGCAACCATGAAGAAAACTTTAGGATCAGTTCGAAATATGACATTTGAAGGTGAGTATTCTGTAATTGGTAATTAAGAATGTAATTGGCAATACACCCACCTATGTATGAAGATATCATGCAACTGGGTGTTTAGAACACCAAAAGATAGTTCACGGTACTATTTTGACAAGCTTTATGATCTTGGACAGGAACACATCTTCACAATCCAAAATGTTGTGTTATGGATCAAATGCAAATCTCTAGGAAGTGTTCTCAATATATCCACCTCATTCTTAAGAAAAGTTAAATGGTACCATTAGGCAACACTTCAATTATACTTCGCAGCCAGATAGGCACCTAATTTCACATGTTGACTTCCTAACAGTGAGAAGATGAAGAGTCTCTAGGCCTAACATATGACCAGTTTCCATTTCCAATGATAATCAACGGTCAATCAAAAGGTTAGATGCTGTTAAAGCCTTTCCCGCTTCATAACTCCTTTCAACAACGCAAAATTGCAGAGGATGGTACCCCTCTACGAAATTAGTCCTAAATAGGGAACCTTATAGATGCTGGTAAGCCCTTTCACTCTTTCCTGTCCCTTTCAACTAAGCAAATTACGCGATAGTAAGATGTTTACCTATTCAAAAAACTTTCACCACACATAAAGCAAACGGTTTTTTCTGCAACATCAAAATGTATACTGTCTAATATGCACATAAAAAAAGTTAGCATTCGTATCTAGATTCTGAAACAGAGTCACATAAAAAATAGCAAACAGAATTGAAAGCATAGAGACAGGATGCTCAAAAAGACATCTCAGCTGCAAGGAGCGAGGAAATTTGCAAGAGTCTGAAACCTTTAAGACGACAGTGATCAGTATGCCTAATTTGACACTATTGCTCCAGATTCTGAATTGGTTCAGAACACAGTAACCAATGCAAATTTAATAAAAAACATATTTGAGAATATTTAGTTCAATTAACTTTACAGATCTGTTTGATTTAGCTGAAGATGGGACATTAATTGTCGTAGTATATGTCTGAAGTCTTAATTGAACAGAGATAGCAAAACACAGCAAATCCCAGGAATTTTCAAATTCGCTTGCTTCAAGCACGAAGCTTCGAAAGAATTTATAAATCAGATGGCTCCTTCGACCTGCTCTCCCTCACTGCTTCAAATTCAGTGGCGATTCAAAAGTTATTAAAGATATCTAAGCATCTATAAAAAAATTGAGAATATTAAATAATGACATCATAAAATAGAATTAGGAAAAACACTTACGTCATCCTCCAAAATGTCTGGAACTGGGTAATCACCCTCTATTTTCATCCCAGGATTTGGCTGAGACTCCTGGGAATTAGATCTGCCTATTTTTGAAATGGGTTTGCCAAGTTCCTCGTTGTCATGCTCACCAGTTATTGATTCTGAGAATTGACCAGAGGCCCTTGGAGAAGAAGCATGAACTGTCATGTCATTATCTTTACTAATCTCATAGTTTGGATTAGCACTACCCTCGGAAACTCTGTCACATTTCTGCTCATCCATATCAACGGTTGTCACCTGTTCTCTAACACAAGGTTCAACAGGATCCACAAAGCCTTCAAGAAGTTCCCCTTGAAGATGGGAGCTCGACTTTTCTTTCTTGCCCTTCAAACCAGCATCACTATGGAAAGAACTTCCAATTCCAGAGCTTGAACGAAGATAATGTTCTCTTGGGGAAGGATCACTATTCAAAGAAGGGGAATCTGACGGGTTGTGAGGAGATCCAGGATTTAAGGAATTAGAACTAGGACTCTTCATCTGTGAAGATTCTGCAGCCAATTTGCAGGATTTCCGCCAGTCACTATGGAGATCTGCTATTTCACCATCGACAGCTTTGGCAAGGGAAGACATTTTAAAACCCCCACTATGTAAACCACTTGTTGAAGTGCAAGGCATGTCTTCCCTGCCCATATTTGTATGGCAATCATTCGCTGCAGTGTTTCTATCTATGCGGCTAGTCACACATGAGATATTGTCTCCATGACATTCTAATCCGTGTTGTCCTTCTTCAGGATTTGAGAATGTTTTCGGAAGCATGCTGGAGTTTATGGGTTTACGTGACGATGGCGAGTTAGCACTGTTCCCTGCCACAAGTTGATTTTCTTCATCGGTTTCAAAAGATGACACTTTCAACGGCATGTCAACACCTTCAGATGCATCATGCAGATCAGTATTCTTCCCAATAGCTTTGCTTTCAGTATTCTCGGAAAATGAATCATTACTGAAATTAGAGATAAATATCTTACTTGTTTCACTGGCTTCGTGCATTCGGTCATCACAGTGTTTGCTCTTGTAAACTGGAGTCTCAGCATCACTGAATGAACAGTTGTCTGCCTCCTTTCCTCCACAGCTGTTCTCTGAATAGCCACCCTCAGCTTTGGACTCCATAAATGAAATTGCTTGATTAAAGTGCATACAAGAGGAACATGGAGCAGCACAAACATTACATGTCCCAGATCCTTTCATATGAGTGTCCTTATTTAAATAATGGTTTACAAATCCTTTCTCCTTTGGCAGTAAAATCTGTAAAAGAAAAACCCACATTTAGTACAGAAAATTGATCCATCAGAATAAAAAAGTTCAGACTCATATCGGATATACAAACAAAGGAAACATTCTAATTGACGCATTAAACCTTGGAAATCCTTTACCAACGAAGTATTCCTTCTAGACTAAAGTTCACCAAGAAAATTTCAACACAGAAATGCTGAAACCAACTCGAATGCTTTCATAAGAACTTTCTCGTTAACATAATCCTTCCCAAATGCTTTGTTGTCAATGTGGCTGACTCAAATAAGGGCGTATTTGTCTCCTATAGCTGATGCATCAGACTTGCTAAAATGGATGTGCTTGACGACCTCTGTAAAATGGATGTAGGTGTAGCAAATTCACAAACAAATTGAACAGCTTGATAGTTTGGTCTAACCAAGTAAACTCTTTAGCAATCGAGGGCTGGATCTTTAATCTGTAATATAAGCAACAAACAGCCATTACAATCAACATACAAATAGACAGATCACTCAGATTAAAAAAAAGAGTAGAAAAAGAAATACTTTGAGCCACTTCCTGAGATACTCCAGTGATTGGCATCATAGAGGAATGACAAAACTTCAAACAACGCAAGTTCAAATAATAGTGGAATCGCAATTAATAGAAAAAAACTAATTTTACAAATCTGAAAGTGGGCACAAAATATAATCCTCTGATCTAAAAGATAGACCAAACAGCTACAAAACTGTTCATGCATGACGTGGACTTGGCTTACCAAATTTTTCCCTGTATCACGCTCCACATCGATAACAGGTCCTTGAATGTGGTAGATCCCTTTCAGAACTGGAGTAATCTACAAACGAAACACAAATTACTCTATATCAAGAGGAAGAGATATCGTAACACAGGATTTGAACTGATATTCAAGTAGGAAAATTTTGTTTGAAATCGGCCGTTTCTTCACTCGTCATCAAACACCGGCACCTATCAGTTCCTTGTCGAATTTAAAAAGAAAGCACCAAATCCGGACAGGTAAAACGTAGCTACAGACATCTGGAAGGCGGTTCCCATATAGAGAGTGGACCCAGATCCCAACCATTAGAACATGTTGGAATAAAAATTATTGACGAACAGAAGAAAACGCATCTAACAAAATCGACTGGGGCACAGATTAAGAAAAGCGGGAAAATCGGCATATTTACGTGCCTTTGGTTCCGATATCTGCCGAGTGATCTCATAGAGCTCCTTCATAGTCCTCACCCTCTCCTTCATCACCATCCTCCGATGAACAGGTCACTCAGGGCGATCGGAGAGGATTCAACACGCCGACAACAACTAATTGCGATGGAATGAGAAAGGAGTAAATAAAACGGGGGAGACCCAGCGGTGCGGCTCACCACGTGGACGCCCCCAATCCCTAACCGGATGGTCGGAGCAGGCTGGGAGCCGATGGAGACGCAGGGAAGGAATATGCGGCGCGGCTCCTACACCGTGCCCTTGATTTGCAACCGTATGCCGAGATCGGCAGGATCTGCGCAGGAGGAAAGGAAGATCGAGGAACCCGAAGGCTTGACTGGGACCCCTCAAGAACTCGTCGCCGCTCGGCCGATGCTGCCACCGGATGAGAACTGCAGCAGCTGCTTCTCCCTTACGTTGTTGCCGCCCTGTCGGGAGCTGTTGCCCATCCCCTCCTATTCCCCCTGCCGTGGTCCAGAGCATCCATCGCGACCAGAGAGGATTTATGTGGAGCAAAGCATGTGTGGAGAGGTAGACTCCCTCCCCCCCTCCCCCTCTCTCTCTCTCTCTCTCTCTCTCTCTCTCTCTCTCTCTCTCTCTCTCTCTCTCTCCTCTCCTTCCCCCTTCTGTGTCGATTTGATCAGGAAACAAGTTGATTTCTGTTCGCTTATACGCCCTTTTATACGACGCAAACAGAGGTTACGGGGTCATGGACGGTGACCTTACCTTGACCTCTCCATCAACGCCCTCATAACGGGCCGTGACCCCCACGAAGAGGGAGGGACAACGCGACCGACGGGCAGGGTAACCTCACCACCTTATTTCCCACTCCCAGAGCGGAGCGGCTGGTCGTATTAACTGCCGAACCCCGTATTTCGTCGACTGGATTCCCCCGCCGAGAGGTCCGGACTTGCGCTCACCGAAGGTGACCCGATTCCAAGGGTCCCACTTGTGCCAGTCGATCCCCGACGCGCGGCTGGATGCGACTCCCCTGCCACGTGTAGAAAATCCGTCGATGCAAGGCGAACAGGGGTGTACGGTCGTGACGGCAGCGAAGGCCCATGTGAAGCGTTTTCCTCATGCGTGGGGGGAGACGTACATGCGGTAACCGTTGAGGGGTATTGTGGGGATTTTAGACGGCCCATTTATGCAACCAACTTGTCCCCACCGCGGGTGATTGTGATTAGCGTCGTCTTAATGGGCCGGTGAGCCCAAATACTTACCATCCCCGTTTGGGCCACACTGGGCTTCCACAGAGTGAAGCCCAAAAGACTCATCATAAACCTATAATGCAGCATTCCCTTCTCTCTCCTCTCTTCACATCACGCTACACCGATGATTGTATGTGGAGAGTGGGCCCAAGTTTCAGTGATCTCGGCATCATCGATGACCATTCCTTACTCTAGAAGGGGTGAATTTAGGTGTTGATGGTGAAACTAATAGACTCTTGTAGGGATTCGGTGCTCATAATCTCGATTAAGTTTTTAGCTATGACCTAAACATAGACTAAAGTTTGGTCTGGTCGTGGTTGACTCAGGAGTAGGAAACCTTGACCTAACCTATGACCTATCTAAATTTAAATGTGTATATTTATTTATCTTTATCTCTAAGATAATTAATTGTTTAAATATAAAAAATTTAATTATATATTAAATAAATTAAAATAAATCAAAACATTTAATTACATAGTTATATTACATTTATAAATATAAATAACTCAAATCATTTAAAATAAAATAAAAATTTTAAAATCTAAATTGTCTAAAAAAGTATTTGAATATAAGATTTGTGGTCTTCTCAAGCCCAACACTCCAAGGTAATGAGGATTGATATCATTTTTGGAGCTAACCTTCCCCTTTTGAATGTCACAATTCCTCATCCTCTAAAGGAGCACTCATTATACATATCAAAAGTAATCTCTTGCTATCTCTCTCTCTCTCTCTTGCTCTCTATCTTCTCTCCCTCTCTCTCTCCTACTCTTACTCACTTTCTCTCTCTCTCTCTCACTCCATCTTACCTCTCTTTCTTCTCTCACTCTCTCTCCCTCTCTCTCACTCCCGATCTCCCTCTCTAGTTCTCTTCCTCACTTTCTCACTTTCACTCTCTCAAAATCTCTCCCTCTCTCTCACTCTCTCTCTCCTTCTCTTGTTCTCTCTCTCACTTTCTCACTCTAACTCTCTCACTCTCTCTCCTCTCTCTCTCCTCTCTCTCTCCTCTCTCTCTCCCTCTCTTGTTCTCTCTCTCACTTTCTCACTCTAACTCTCTCACTCTCTCTCCTCTCTCTCTCCTCTCTCTCTCCCTCTCTTGTTCTCTCTCTCACTTTCTCACTCTAACTCTCTCATTCTCTCCCTCTCTCTCTCTCTCACTCTCCCTGTCTTGTTCTCTCTCTCACTCTAACTCTCTCATTCTCTCTCCCTCTCTCTCACTCTCTCTCTCCTCTCTCCCTTGCTCTCCTTGTCATGTTCTCTCTCTCACTCTAACTCTCTCATTCTCTCTCCCTCTCTCTCACTCTCTCTCTCCTCTCTCTCTCGCTCTCCCTGTCTTGTTCTCTCTCTCACTCTAACTCTCTCATTCTCTCTCCCTGTCTTGTTCTCTCTCTCACTTTCTCACTCTAACTCTCTCTCTCTCTCTCTCCCTCTCTCCCGCTATCTCTCTTGCTCTATTTCTCTCTCTCTCTCTCTCTCTCTCTCTCTCTCTCTCTCTCTCTCTCTCTCTCTCTCTCTCTCTCTCTCTCTCTCTCTCTCTCTCTCTCTGTCTCTCTCTCTCTCTCTCTCTCTCTCTCTCTCTCTCTCTCTCTCTCTCTCTCTTTCTCTCTCTCTCTCTCTCTCTCTCTCTCTCTCTCTCTCTCTCTCTCTCTCTCTCTCTCTCTCTCTCTCTCTCTCTCTCTCTCTCTCTCTCTCTCTCTCTCTCTCTCTCTCTCTCTCTCTCTCTCTCTCTCTCTCTCTCTCTCTCTCTCTCTCTCTCTCTCTCTCTCTCTCTCTCTCTCTCTCTCTCTCTCTCTCTCTCTCTCTCTCTCTCTCTCTCTCTCTCTCTCTCTCTCTCTCTCTCTCTCTCTCTCTCTCTCTTCTCTCTCTCTCTCTCTCTCTCTCTCTCTCTCCCCCTCTCTGAAGTATAAATTGAGGGATGTGCTTGGCTTAGGTATGCATGCCATGTGTCTAGATTGGAGCTCATGTTTACGTGTTTTGTTGATCCTCAATAAAGCTACATCCCAAATTGAGCAGGGAATTCAATCAAACCCTAATGTTTATGACTTTGGTTAGGGTTTAGCAAAAACCAAACAAAGAAAATATTAAGGCCACCAAGTATGGCCAAGTAGACCTCTATAGTCTGGTGCAATAACACCCCTCTCTACATACATGTGTCTATGTAGTCTTATGCTGCTAATCTATTAATTATCATTTAAAGTGTATTCTTAGAAATGTTTCATGCTAGAATTTTTTACTTTAATGAGAAAAAGTGATTTTCTTATAACAAAGAGTATGTGTCCCATGACAAAGTTTTCCAAGGCACTAATCTTACACCAAAATGTTTAGTGACTTATAAGGAGAGAAGGGGTCTATGTGACCCAAAATTTTGTATGACAAAAGTACTAACTTTGAATGGGGTCTTTCCTTGCCCACTTATCAAGTAGAAAGAATAGATATAGAGAGGAGGTAGGTGATAACTATCTATTTTTCACTAATAATTAATTATTTATGTTTTTAATTGTTACATTAGTAAGTCATAATAAGTATAAATTAATATATCTCATCATATTAGAGCATAAGTCAAAGGATATGTATAAATGACTCTAAAATTAGCTACATTTGTATCATACTTTTGTTGATTTAATTACTAATATTTTCTAACTTTTTCTAAGGTTTATCACCTTAATAATTTAATATTGATTTATAAATAATATATATTTAAATTTTCAAAATTTTATTTTAATGTGATTAATTTCTATGAATTCTCCAAGTGGAAAAGAATTAGCATGAAATGTCGAAGCTCAAAGACCCCAATATGAGAAAGGGGTGGATTGGAGCATAAAAAAATTAAATACAATGCCCAAAAGATAAGGCTTAACTAGGCCTAGAAAAGGATTAAGAAAGAAGTGCCAAAAAGGGTGTGGGTATATAAACTTTGAGAAGGACAATTGAAGGAAGGATCATTTTCACACACAAATAGGATGAGGTGGCTAGGTGACAAACAATTGAGCCTCAAAGTTATAAGCATGATCTCTCTACCTTCATTATCCCATGCCTACATCACTAGGCTCTCTCTTGCTTTGTAGAAGATAATTTTCATTTAATATATGGTATTTTATTGAGTTTTTGTGAGTTTTTCTTCTCTCTCATTTCTCAAGTTTTGGCAGTAACACCAAGACAAACAAAGGGAGATCTTCATCAAATCTCATTGTTTCTTTTAGACTTAAGATTTGTCTTAAATTCCTGAATTCTTTATGAATCCAATTAACTTTTCATCATTTCCATACACCATGTTTTTGTGATTTGGTGATAGAATCATTAAACACATTTATGGAAAATATATTTTTGGGTTTTTAGTTTTGATGTTTCCTTATATCAAAACTGACTTCATGAGTTAATATTAGAGTTAGGTTAATATCTTTTGGGAAAACTTATTACAGTTAGTTTTCTATCTTTATAATTTTTTCGTGATTTTAGAATATGTTTTGATAGGTTTGTATATTTTACAACTACCATTTTGTAGATTTTCTCTCTTCTCGAATTTTGATTTTCACCCTCTATTAATTTCAAAATTCAGTGAGCGACACACTGTATCATAGGATAATTTTTGTGAGTATTAAATATCGTTAGTTATGTATGTTTTATGATTTTTTGTAATTTTAAGAGTAAAATGAATTAATAATTGGGAATTTACAAGACTACTATCTAATTCTCCATTTTTCACATGTTTTATATAAAAGTGATGCTTTTAACATTTTGATTTCCCTTAGGACCGACCTGAAACCACTATAATTAAAAAAATCATGTTTTTTTCTTATTTTATAAATATTAAATTTGAGTGCTTAAATTAACAATGAATTTGGGAAAAATCAATGAGATAAAGATAGGCATTTATATAATCAATGGATAAAGTGTTACATTTAACTAGAAATTGTACTTGAGGTTCTTGAACTTGACCCTTTTAATTTATGTGCATAGTTGGATAAGGAATAAAACTTACGCAATTGTCTCTTATTTTTAGAGGTTAATTAATTTTGGGGCTCATATCAACAAAAAACTCAATTCAATCATGCTCAAGGTCTCTTTTTCTATTGATAACTTGATAGATCCCCATCATTGTTCATAAGCTAACTAAAATTTAATAATTCATAAACTGAATTCTAAAAAATGTTTTAAATAATTAATATAATTGATACATGCCATATCCATAGGGATGAAAGATAAAAATATATTGCTAATTCGTTTTCAACACTTATTATAAGTCAAATATCTGAAAACTAAAAATAAAAAATAATGAATGTTCTAATCACCAAGTTGTTACTATTGAGTTCTCTTATATCTGTTGACTTCTGAAATAGGAGTGAAATTCTTATTGTTCATATAATTCTCTATAGTTTTGCCTCTTATTTTTTTTGATAGTTGATTCTTAAAGAACAGCTTATAACATCAAAAAAAACAAAGAAATGAAGAGGAAAAAAATGATTATTCATTGGCTAGTTTCTCTACTATTAGAGAATTTTCATAATGGATGAAATGTATCTCAATAAATATAAACACTCAATAGACGATTTATAAGAGAACTAGCTTTAATCTTAATATGTGTCACCTCACACAATAGGAGTAAACATTAAATGAAATCGAAACTGAAGAAATTGTAATCAAACAGCAAAGGAAATGTGAAGAAATCTGGTGCACTTCTATCATCACACAGAGGTGTAAGAACTGAAATTAAATCATGAAAAAGGTCTGAATAATGATGAAAATAAGAAAAGAAGAAATTGTAGAAGTTAAGAAATCAAGAATAAGAGAAAAATAAAAAGAGAATATACTATACTTGATGTGCCACAATTTTTCGTCAATTTAAGCACTCAAATTGAGTATTTCAAATAAAAAATACAAATAAATTTCTTTAATTATGATGGTTTTAGGTTGATCCTCAAGAAACAAGAAAGTTGAATGCATCATTTTGATATAAAAGGGTGAAAAATAGAAAATTAGATAGCAATTTTGTAAATTTTGAAAGTATCGAGATTTTCACTCATACTATCCATTTTAGTAGTTTTAGAGCTTTTAGAAAATTTAGAAGCCGGGAGTAGATTCTAATGAAATCAAAATAGGGTTTAGACATCTCTTGCCAAACATAAATCAAGTAAAAATGTAGAGTTTAGAAAAATCTCAAGTGATTTCTGATAAATTTTGAAATTTATATGTTAATCTATTATCAAATCATGGAGAATAATATATATTTGAGAAGTATTTCACAATTTATCATTTTAATTATTTTATATGTCATTTAAATGAACCTCCTTAAATCTTGATTTAAATTTATATTTTATGAATAAAAAATTGATGATAATTTATTTTATATATTAAAGCTTAATTCTCATTTAGTTTATTTTTTAATAAAATAATATTGTGCTAAATTTTTATGATTAATTTAATTATATTTTATGCAATTTTTTTGAAAATTTTATGTATTAAAATAAATATAAAAAAATAAAAATGGGCACACTACTAATAGGTTGGAGGCACGCCACTCAATGAACCCAACATGGGCTAGAGGCTAGATCGCATTTGAGAGTGAGCCTAGAGTACACACTGCCTCGCAACTTGTGTAACTTGGGTGATGGATCTAGATCACGGGTTTGGGGGTTCATGCCGCATGGGCTCACCTCTACAGCCTACTAGGAGCTGGGTCTCAATCCAAATCATCTTTGGGAGTAGTAGTCAAGTTTGAATCTTCCTTTCAAAGGTGCCTCTGATTAATCAACAGATATCATTATTATATATCACATTATCCATTTAACATTTCCAGTATGGGACTAAACATGCTTCTTTTTGCCTCTTTTAGATCTGACAGCAAAGTGATAATAACAGTCAAATCCGATGATCCAGGAGATGCCACATCACTGCCCACCATCACACAAAAAGCAACTGTCGATCCAAGGTGGCGATAGTTGTATCCAATGCACAGGAACATGCCATGTCATTACCCACCATCACATAAAATGTAGCGTCAAATCTAATGGCAACTATTATCAGATCCAATGCACAAAAAGAGGATACATAGCCAACCGCTAGTATAGGTTGCAGCACACATATATCCCAATAAAGCACACAAAAGAGGAGTGAGAGGTGAAAGGGATCTAACATCCATTATTGGGCCACATGACTCTTTTTAAAGCAAAATGACTACGAAAGGATCTAACAATCTTCATCAAACCATGTGTTGGAGGATATATTTACAAATATCAATTATTGTCTAGTAAAACATACAATATTGATCATTCTCTTGCATACATAGAAGGATATATTTGCAAATATTAATTATTTTTTGGTAAAATAGATAATATCAATTATTGTTACATAAGAAAAGGGAAAAATGTTGAAAAAATTAGAGAAAAATTAGAAAAATATAATATAAAATAGGAATTTAAAATAGAAAATATGATTACAAATTTAGGGAATAAAAAGGAGGAACATGAGAGAGAAAGGGGTCCTTTTTTGAGTTGTTCTTGAGTTGCTCTTGAAAGAAAATATTATTCTTCTTTTTTATGTAAAAATAGAAAACTAAGGAATGCACCATTGATTTTGATTATTCTCCTCTACCCTTCTCACCTTAAATCTATTCTAGTTAATTGGATGCAAGATTGAGAAGCAATACTCAGAGGTCGACATCAAGCCATACATTATAAAGGTTGTAAGTTTGATTTTTAATATAGTTTTTATTATTTTCTTGTTAGATTTGCGAAATAAATTTATTTTCTTATATTTAATTATTTATTTTATATTTTCATCATTCTAAAGAAAATTTTATTTATTATTTTAATTATTTTAAGTTTTAAATTTTTCTCTACATTTATTTTTCATTTTATTTCCTTTATTGCTTTGAATATAAATTTAAGTCTTCAAATTAATTTCATAATCTATTAAATTATAGAATAAAAAGAATTTTAAAATCCTTCTCTAAGGAGACGACCTAGCTCACCGTTATATCCATCTAATATTATTTTTTGTGAATCTAGTTCTATAACTATTAAAATTGAATGATGATTCTAATAATGACTTAAGGTCACATCAACTTACTACCTTTGGGATATGTATTTACTTCCACTTGATCTTCTTTTGGTATTTTTTTCTTTTCTATTTTTTTTTGTACCTTTCTACTCTGTAAAATAAAAGTAAGTAGAGAAACAAAACAAACAAACACAACAATGATGCCAACTTTGCCTAATCTCCCTAGCAACAATGCCAAAATTTGATGTGCCTAAAGTTATAAATTTAATGAGCCATGAAAGTATTATGTTTTGACAATGAAAAAATCACAAAAGTTCAATTAAGAACAATCCTGTTCAATGAATTATACTTCAATAATATATATGTGTGACTAAATGATAAATGTAACATATATAAACATAGAATATTTATTATGATATAATATGTGAAATCATATTCATGAAGCATGAATGTCATGATTTTAAGTATGTAATTGATAAGTTAATTAATGAAAAACATTTCATGATATGAATCTAAGTATTTGAATCACAAGATCATGAGGAATCAATCATATTGTATGCTGCTTCGTGAAAATATTATTATTTATAGAAATCATGAAAATCAAAGAAGTAGTGATTTGATCAAGCAAATCAATAAGTTTAAGTAAAGTAAAATATGAGTATAAAAGCTCATATAGGTATCTACAAACTCATAATTTTACTTTATAATAATTTGATGATTTAAATAAAAAATCACTTAAATTATTATTTGAGTGTCAAATTTACCAAATAAGATTTTATGAATATATATTGACAATCATACAAATCAATCTTGATAGAGATGTTATGATTTCAAATATTGTCATTGAAGTTCATGAAATATACTTAGATCTCACATCTTTTTTAATTAAATTTAGATTTGATTTATATGAGAAACCATTCCTTTCATAAGAGATTTTTTATCAGATACACAATAAATCTTATTAGATTTTATCAGGTTTTTATGAATTAACCACTATTGGATATAAACATTAAGTCCTAAAAGGATTCATGTGTTGATTTTTTTGAGGATATCTAAAGTAGTTAAAGGGAATGTTGTATTATATTTGTGTAAGCTTTGAAGTTAATCATATTTTATATGCATTAATCATTAGAGATCTTGAGAAATTTATGAACAATTTTCACCTAATTCATATATAAATACTATTAATCTTCGATGGGAAGAATTAATCTTCAACAACAACATTTATTCTTCTATACATTCTTCATCTATTTTAGTGATCTTCACATTATACATTCAAGAGGAAGATAGAGAAGATTGATCAACTAGTTGTTTATTTATTGAAGAGGGAATAGTCTTGAGATAAACGTTCAAGATATCATCTACTTTTGAGTTGTGCTTAACGACAAGCCTTTAAGTCATTATATCAATTGATATAAACAATAAGAAGATAAATAATTAATTTTCGAAGTCTTCATCTTCTATGCTACAATAGTTTGAAGTGCCCAACATTTATCTTCTATACATATTGATGGTGATATAATTTTATATATTTATAGGATTAAATTAATCATTATTTTATTTGATCACTTGGGGAGATATCTCGCGAAAATAGTGATGTAAGGCACCCTAGAGCTGTGAATCTAAAAGAGGGTTTTTAGATAAAATCTTAAGGGAGTTATGTTTGTAAAATCAATAGTTGTGACTTAATTGGCTAGTTGGTGGAACCTAAAGGCACAGTATGTTTTTGGAGAGTGAATGTAGGTTGGTGTTGAATCACTATAAAATAGTGTCCATAATCACAACTCATTAAGGATTAACCCAGTAAAAGAGTGGCAATGAGATCACAAAGAGAAATTATTGAAAGAAAAAAAAAGACTAAACAATTCAACCCCCCCTTCTTGATCCTCATTGGTCTAAAATCTAATAGTATTCTCATCATGACCAATGCTAGAACAAATAGAACAAACTAAAATTTTCAAAGTTAAAATATTATGGTTTTGTGTACCTTGAGAAAAGATTAGCTTTTATAACTTCTTATTGATCTCATTGACTTCATTCCTCATAATCTTATTTGTATGCTTGATCAATCCATAAACACCATCATTTTTCAAGGGAGTATTAGTTCAATCAAAATTAAAAGAGGCATAATTATAAGAATTTTCACCCAACTCTTTAAGAAGATTATAAACATGATCTTCGCTTTTGTTAGCATAAGAACCACCACATGATACATATATAAGCTATTTATGTTGATAATTTAATCCTTCATAAAAAATATGATTTAGTAACACCATGATGAAGACATTTTCAAAGCATATTTTTATATTTATTCCAAGCATCATGTAATGGCTCATTAGCATTTTGAGAAAAAACCATGATCAATTTTCTCATCATATTAGTTTTTCCACAAGTATAAAACTTTTTAAGAAATTCTTAAACCAATTTAGATCACATAATATTAATCAAATTAAGAGTAGAAATCTAATGACTTGCTTCTCCCTTAAGTGAGAATGGAAAGAGAGTAATTTTCAAAGAATTTTTAGCACCCTTGATAGTTGCACATAATTTCAAAAACCATTCCAAATGATCAGAAGTGTTTTCATTTAAATTTCCATAAAAATTCGGTAAAATCTGAAAAATATATGGTTTAGTATAATGTGTGCAAATACTGATTTAAAAAAGTTCAATGCGACAATGGATTAACATATTCATTCAAAGATTTAGGTTCTTTATTAACATGCTCAAGATTTTCACTCATGTTATCCATTTTAGTATTTTTCGAGATTTTAGAAATTTTAGAAGCAAGAGTAAATTCTAATGAAATCAAAATAGGTTTTAGAAATCTCCTAATAGGCATAAATCAAGAAAAAATATAGAGTCAAGAAATACCTCAAGTGACTTACCATTGGGATCTGTGTTGACTTTTTCTTGATCTTATTTTTGGTATTTTTTTCTTTTCTGATTTTTTTGGACTTTCTCTTCTCTAAAAAATAGAAGCAAAGAAATAGAAACAACAAACACAATGATGATGCCAACTTTGCCTAATCTCCTTGATAGTGGTGCCAAAATTTAAGCAATAATTTAATACTAGTAAGCTGATAGAAAATAATTTTTCTTTAATTATAATGGTTTCAGGTTGATCCTTAGGAAAGAAGAAACTTGAAAGTACCACTTTGACATAAAAGTATGAAAGTACAGAATCCGAGAGTAGTTTTATAAATTCTGAATTCCTAATTTATCTAATTTTTAAAAATATGAAAAAATTATAAGATATACATAACTAACTATATTTTAATATCCCTAAAAATTATCTCATAATTCATCATGTCACTCACTGAATTATGAAATTAGTACAGGGTGAAAATTAGATTCAAGAAGAAAGAAAATCTAGAGAATACTAGTTGTAAAATATAGAAGCCTAATCTAAACACATTCTAAGATTGTGAAAAAATATAGAAGATAGAAAAGTAAATAAAATAAGTTCTCTAAAAAGATATTAACCTAAATCTCTATGTAACTCATGAAAGTGATTTCAATTTAATTAACCCTTGAACCTAGAAACCCAAAAACGAATTCAAGAGATGTGATTGATGATTCTATCACCAAAACATGGTCTATGGAAGGGAAAAGGTTCATTGGATTTGAGAGAAGTCAGGAATTTAGAAAAAATCATAAACCTGAAAAGAATCATTAAGATTTGGTGAAGATCTCATTTTCTTTGTCTTGGTCTCACTACCAAAATTTGAGAAATAAGAGATAGAGAAGAACTCATGAAAACTCACTATCTATTAAATGAAAATAATATTTTACAAAGCAAGAGATAGTCTGGGAATACATTAATAAGAGAAGAAAGCAGGGAAAGTGTGCTTGCAATCTTGAGAGCTCAATTGTTTGTCACTTAGCCACCTCCTTGTATTTGTGTGCAAAAAGGATCCTCCCTTTATTTGCCCTCATCAAAGTTTTACTCATGGCCTTTTTGGGCCTTCTTTCTCAATCCCTCACTGGGCCTGATTTAGCCCTACCGTTGGGGCACTATGTTTAATTTTTTTATGTCCCAATCTGCCCCTTTCTCACTTTTGGGGTATTTGAGCTTTTACATTATATGTTAATTCTTATCAAATAGGCAAATTCATAGAAATTAATCTCTTAAGAATAAAATTCTGAAATTTTAAATCCATATTTTTGATAAATTAAGATACATTGTCATGTTGATAAAACTTATAAACTTAGAAAAAATTATTAATTAAAGCCATAAAATTATGATGTAGATATAATGAATTTTAGAGTGAATTATACATATCTTTTGACTTATGCTCTAATATGGTGCAATATAGTAATTCATGTTCAGTATGATTCATTAATGTAATAGTTACAGAGATAAATAATTAATTATTAGTGATAAATATATATTTATCAGTCTCATCTGTGTCATAGTTGTAAAGGGTAGGGCATCCTCCTAAAATGATTTGTTTTAGACTACCCAACAAAAGGATCCTTTCTCCCCTTATATCTCCCCTTTTATTCGTATAAAAAGGTTTACCTTAATTTTCTCTTAAAAACATCTAAAAATTGGAGAAAATAAGGGAAATATTCAAATGTAATAACTAGTCATTCCTCACTTCCATTTTTCATGGATTTAATATTGTAAATTGACCCATTGATGTGACGTTAATGATGTGACTTTTAATGGTTGTAATGCGAACTTGTTGACATGTTAAAATCCCTTTATAAAATTCTTCTTTTATGGTGACATGATTGAGAAGGCTTTGAGCCTAATCAATGAGTCTTGGCTTACTAGCCACATGCTTTAGCACAACTTTAGAAACTTTCAAAAAAATCACAAAAAATATAATTTAAAATATAAATTAATGAATATCTTCTTGAAAACTAGAAAGTAAATTTAAATTCTATAAAACTTGTGATTATATTGGATACAATTAAAAATAAAAATGTATGCATGATTATAAAATTATTGAAAGTCAAATTTAATAATGAATTTTTTGTATGGTACTGCATCACAAATAAAAATATTTTAATTTAAGATATATGAATTTGACATAAATTGATGTTAACATTAGATAAAATTTCCTTGTTTATTACATAAGATTAGAGTGTTATCACAGTACTCATATGTTTATACATTAAGTCCCTCAAAAACTGACCTCTTGATCATCACGACTAGAGTAACTCTTTTACTAAAAAAATGTCATTTTGAAAGCTTCAAAGTGAAGGAATGAGATCTTATTTCACATTTTTAATCAGCCAAGAGACTGAGACTCGTCATCTTATCACATAAAAGTAGAGAAAGTGCAATAGAGGAAAAAGGCTTTGAGTCATAAGATATGTAGCATTGGTTTTGCAGCTTCTAGAATTACTGGGCTTTGCTTGCATGAAAGCATGGTTTGGTAAAATTTTGAAAATATAATAAACGACTATTTCTCTATTTGCACTAGTCTTAAATTCAATTTTTATTAATGACATATCATAAATCCTATCACATCATCATTTAGAGAGTGTTTGAACAAAAGCTTTGCTTAATAGTCTTCGCATTAGTTAACGTTATATCTTACCCTGGTGACACAATACTCGGTTCAAGTTTTAAGTCAATTGCCCTTTATATGGAAAATGTTACATATGATCTGCATCTAATATAACATGGCATTTGATGTTGCAAGATTCATGCACTATGACTAGGGAATCCTATCACTCAAGGACAATATTGACATCTTAATCTTCTTCTACATGCTGAACATTTTGATCATCTTCAGTTCTATTAATTATGTTACTATTCTTGCTATTAAGATTAGTGAGAGTAAACTAGCTCCAAGGACAAGATTCCTAGGAAAAATTTATTGTAGAGTAGGTAGATCTGCAAGTGTCAATGAGAGTTTTATGGGCATAGGAACTTACAATCCAACATTTCTAATTTGGTTTGTCATGGCAAGATATGGGTAAGTAATTGTTATAATAATTTCAATGAGAAAGATGTAGAGAACCTCAAACATTGAAAAGAATCTTCAACGACGTGAGAATCTTAGCATTTGAATCACTTTACTCATTTTAGTCCTATAAATTAACTAGTTGTACAAGTGTCAGACTAAGGTGAGTAAAGATCTCTCCAGAAGAGTTTCTTCAGATATATCAAATGAAGTATGAGTTTTAATAAAACTTACTGCAAGTAGAAGATTTCGACGCAATCATTCGTAAGGAAAAAATTAATGGAAAAATATGGATATTGTGATAATGATTGAAAAAAGAGTTACAAGAAAGTATGGATATGAAAATATTGAATTGAAAGGCCGCAAGAAATAAGTTGAATCAAATCATTGTTTCGAATATTGGATTGAGAATATATGTTCTTATTCTCCATCTAGATAAGCTTAGAGCTCATCCTTCTGAAATAGCTCTTCATCCTCTTCACCAAGCATTCTAGCAGTGTTCTTGATGGGGTAGGAGGCCCTCATGGAGATCCCACAGAGACCCTCCTTGGCCACGATGCCACGCTTCATCCGGATGTAGCCACTCTCGCCCCACTCTGCCCCCCACGAATTCTTAATGATCCAATACTGGGTCCCGTCATTCTCTTTGCCGTACCCAACAATGGCCACTCCATGGTCCAGTTTCGTCCCACAAGGACCAGAAAAGACACCCTGAAAGACAACCGGGTAAGCCTTTGATCGAATGAAGAGATTGACAGATAACACATTGTTCAAGTCTTCCTCGTGGATTGTTTAGATGGGACTATTCTAATTGTTAGGAAGTCCTACGTACCTTAGAATAGAATCTGAATGCCTTGCCTCCAGCTTCGATGGCGACGGAAATAGGCTGCCCAGCGGCGGCCATCTTGAGGGCACTCTCATTGTTGACGCTCACTCTTCTGAATCCATCTATAGTGGCGGCAACATTTTTGCCCTTGTAGAAAACGACGACAATCATCTCATGAACATTTGTCTTAGTGAGAGAGAGAGAGAGGGATAGATAGATAGAGAGAGAGAGAGAGAGAGAGAGAGAGAGAGAGAGAGTTTCCACACCTTTGCGGAGTCGCATTTGCCGTCCTTCGCGAGGTAGGGATAGTTCTTCTCGCCGGTGATCCCACCGTTGTTCTTGATGTACTCGAATGCGTAGTCCATCCAGCCTCCGTTACACCCTTGGCTCTTGCGCACGCAGTCCACCAACTGCTGCTCCGATAGGGAGACGAGCTTCTTCGTTTTGATTTGGCTGATCCCCTCTACCGCCGCCACAGCTGAGAACGCCCAGCAGCTCCCTGTACGATTCCGTCGTCCGCGACGTGTGTTCAATCCCACGAGCTACAGAAAAGTGTGCGTTCCTCAAAACTAGTGTAAAGACTCACCGCACTGCCCCTGGTCCTTGACGGGCGTGACAGCACCTTTTGTCCGCCAGTCGATGGACGACGGCAGCGCGCCAACTTTGGTGCTAACGGAGGACTCTTCGCCGCTTCTTGCAGCACCGAGCGCCGCCGGGTCGTCGTTATCGGCCAGTCCGATGAATGTTCTCCTGAACTCCTCCTCCGGCATATCGGCGAACCGGTTGAGCTTCAACTTGTAAGGGTTGTCCTTGTTATTGGACTCGTGGATGAAGCGGACGTTCTCCTTGAAGATGTCGAAGCGCAGCTTGAGCTCTTGGTTGTCTAGTTCGTTGGTGTTCCTGAGCCATTGCTGCGTCGACGGCCTCGCGTGCTCGCTCCTCCACCTCTCGTAGAGGCCCCATAGGCTCTCGTCCGACTCGATGTCCCTCACGCCGAAGTCGACGCCCTTCACAGTAGAGAGGAGAGCTGCCGCCAGAGACGCCGCTAGGAGAAAGGCCTTTATATTCTCCATTGGAAGTCTGTTGTCAGATGGGATAACCTCGATGTTTAACGAGGAGGAAGATAGGTTGCCTTTATAGTGTTGGTTTGCCTGTTGTAAGCTTTCGTGTGAGGAAACTTTTCCTTCTGAAAAGGGTTGTGGACGCGGAGGTTAGGTATTTGGCTCGGAGTGCGAGCAAGGTTAAGCTCTTCTTCTTCTTCTTCTTTGTTTTCCTCTTC
Source organism: Spirodela polyrhiza (assembly GCA_024713555.1). Classification (NCBI taxonomy): domain Eukaryota; kingdom Viridiplantae; phylum Streptophyta; class Magnoliopsida; order Alismatales; family Araceae; genus Spirodela; species Spirodela polyrhiza. Next base: position 3,435,406 of record CM046537.1, on the reverse strand, counting down.
CTTTGTTCCTCCTCTTCGGCAGCCTCGTCATTTTCTTCTTCGAGAAAGAGATGATCCATTATTGAGTTCTTTCTTGTTGTAACGAATGCACGCGCAAAGACGATCATCAGAGAGAGAGAGAGAGAGAGAGAGAGAGAGAGGATGGGCTGAAAAAGGGATCAGTTATCCAAATAAAAAATTAGGTGGTCATCTCGTATAATCAAATCACGTCAGCCGCAGTAGCAGACCCAACAACCAAATGAGTTGCGGGCTGTCAACCTCACGCAACAAAATCCCTTATAAAAAAGGACTTAGGAGAGCCTTCCAAGTGAAGTCCTTCAAAAGGACATATATTTGTCATCAACATGACTATGGAATGCAGTTGCCGCAGACATCCCCAAACATGTATAGGAATTCACATTAAATGAACGTCAATAAGTAGTATTTTGACGCCAAATGTATTGTTCTGATGAACTGAACGAGACTACGCATACATAGGAGACAATGTGCTAATAAACTCTTATAAGATCTTATTATTGAAATGTTCTAATAAGACCTAATGACGTTCTAATAAGATCTAATTGTAGATTAAATATGCCAAGCCATGTTATTTTTTCAAATTACAAACAACTTTACTGCGCTTTTTCAATTAAATCTACAAAAAAATATAGTAGTTAGGCAAAGTTAATGATTTGCACATTCAAACGAAACAACCCCTATAGCAACAGGCGCTTGGTTCATGATTGCTGTCAGAGAATTAAATGGCCCACAGATCTGGAACTACACAAGACATGGGAAGAAATTAATAATGATCTACTGAGGACCGTTTTATTCAGCCTTGATTACAAAGTGAAGAATCCTTGGACTATGTACCCGACTCTCCCAACCTAGTTCACAAATTCTGGACTGATTACCTCTAGAGGATAGGAGTGTGACCTTTGAAATTCTTCTGACGAGGAAAAGACTAGAGAGACTTAATGTGCTACGACCTATTTATTCAAAATAATTTAGACGGTGGCACCAATGTGGAGGAGTTTATGAAGTTCTTTGGGTTTAGTTTCCCAACCTGTTAATTTAATAATTGAGAATGCGTTTATTTTCCTCTCAACTGTTCTACACGCATGGGTATCACAGGGCCTGATGTTCAATAAAGTCTCCATCACATAAACCTCAACATTTATCATTTGTTACTTCTATGAAAGGGGTGTGATGCGCTGCTTTGAAGGCATAGAGGACGTACATGATGATTGACCATGGAAGACACAAGGATAGATGCCGTAAAAGGGAATGTTGGTGGTGTTTATTCAGAGCAGGGATCTCTGTGCCAATCCTCAATTTAGATGGACAAGGCTCAAAGATCATTGTACAGAGCTGGGGATTACTAGAACTTTGGGAACTTAGTTGACCTGACTTTTATTATTTTAACAATAGTAAGTCATCTTCTCATATGAAGGCATCAAGATTACTGATAATCAAATAATTGATGTTGCTCCTGTGTTTTTCTGTCCCTCTACATCAAGGAAAACCACACACGAAGACAAGAGAGGATGCTATTAACATATGCTCTAAGATATCTCACTTGGTTTGACATAAGTTTAAGCTTCATATGAGTATGAATATGCTGAGAGGTGTTTTACCTTTTGCAATGCAAACCAGCTGGATGTCTCTCACCACATAACAATGCAAACCCAAATCAAAGCATCATCAAGAATCATTGTGCTGAAGCTCCTCGCTTTCAGCCTAATAATGTGCCATTTATCTATGTTAATCAATGAATGATTAGAAATGTCACATTAATTGATGTTAAATATAATGAGATTATGTGAAAAATGATAAAATTTATTTTATGACTCATTTCATCAAAATCCTCTCATTTGAGTATTATTCTTGAGAAATGCTTGTTTAGTGATTTAATTTGTCCTAACATGAATATCCAAGCCCAATACCTTGAGAAATATTTTCTTGGCCTGCAGAAAAATCAAAAAAAATGAAAGTTAGAGTTTCTTGAATTTATTTTAATTTTTTTTAGACTAATATTGGGCAAGGTAGTGGACTGATTACACATCCCACCATCAAGCCCAATATCAGGCCTAATACCCAACCCATTTTGATGGGGGGTTAAAAGGGAAGAGAAGATGAGAGAGAAGGGGGCTTTTTCGGGGGTGGACCGTGATGGCTAAGGCATGGTGATGGCTGGCCTCTCCACGTGACAGGTAGAGATGATGACGACGAAGTGGTGGCATGGCGGCATGGAGATAGTGACGGAGGCTACACCAGACAAAGCTTGTTCCCTACAGAATGGCTGAGGCGGCAATGGTGAGGATGGTTGCTGCAAGCTTCTCTCGTGCATGATGAGATAGGCCGAGTCGAGCACGGCGGCAGCGGTGGCATTCACAATGATTTTGAGCTTGTTTCTCTTCCTTCTCAAACCCCTTTTGTGTGACAAATGAAGAGGAGCGAGAATGCTATAGCTTAGGAATTTTTAGTATTTTCATTTACTCTTTTTTTTCTACAATTTAATTGAGCATTAGTTCTTTCTCAAATGTATGGGTTATTTACAGTTCTTAATTTTGATTATTTACCACTTTCTTTATCACTTTATTTTATTGTTCTTCTTCAAATTTCTAAGTGACATAGGGATTTGAAGAAGAATTCCTAAAATTTGATTGTTTTATTGATTTTATTAGCACTCATTCTTCTACTAATCCATGAGTGGCACATGGATCAGTAGAGGATGATCATCTTCTAGGTTTTAATTTATTTTTCTATATATCTTTGAGTTATTCTATGTTAGGTGGGTGACACACTTGACATAGTTGAACTCAATTAATTTTTTTATTTTATTTAAATGTCATTCAATCTATTTATTCACATAGCTCTTTTTATCCCGTTTGATTGAAAAAAAGTATTTGAGAATATGATTTGATATTATAATGTGACAATCATCTTTGAAGATCAACCCAAATGACTAGAATTTCAAATTAATTTATATGTTTTGAGTTCAGATAAAAATTTAAATTTGACGTATTTTATTTTAATGACCAGAGTGTGATCATGGCCCCTGATAAATTAACCATCGTTGAGTTTTCCTTCATGAATGAAAACTACGAAATCGAGCTGGCTCATTATTTGAGTGGCTATTATTAAAAGCATAGTACTACTTAGATTCTCTGGTCGATGGCAATGGGAACTAAAATCTGGGGCATAGTATACTCATGTATTTGCATCTGGAGAGAGTAGAAGAGGATCTTCTGAAGATGAAGATATGAGTCTCACAATATCTTTATGCCTATCAAAACATAAAATTTACACAATGAATTAATCGAGCATTGCGTTTTTGTTCTCTTGACGTCCAAGTTTTGTTTACCATTTGATATACTTTTAAATGGCTAAAGTGGGGAATGTCTTGGGGAAGAACATGTAGGATTTGGTTCGTTCATGCAAAAGTTTAATTCTTTCGTCTATGTCTATGTAAACCTATTTATGTAAATTCTTGAGCACAAATATTAGACTACTCCATGTCCGCGATTTCGAACGGCTCATCGCCGCTTCTTGCGCCACCGACCACCGCCGGGTCGTCGTCGTCTGGCAAGGCGATGGATGTCCTCCTGAACTCCTCCTCCGCCATGTCGGCGAATTTGTTGAGCTTCAACTTGTAAGACTTGTCCTTGTTATTGGACTCGAGGATAAAGCGGACGTTCTCTTTGAAGATGTCGAAGCGCCGCCTGAGCTCCTGGCTGTCTGGTTCGCCAGCGTTCCTGAGCCATTGTTGCACCCTCAGCGACACCGCGTTCTCCCTCCTCCACCTCTCGTAGAGGGACCATAGGCTCTCGTTCGACTCCATGTCCTCCACGGCGAAGTCCACGCCTTCCGCCGAGGAAAGGAGGGCCACCGCCAGAGACGCCACTAGCATAAAGGCCTTCATATTCCCCATTGTTGTCTTTCTCTGAAGGGATTGTCTCGATGTTGAACGGGTATAGGTTGTCTTTTAAAGTGTTCATTGGAGGGGGGTGGAGATTTTGTAAGTTTTTGCGTGGGAGAAACCTTTTCCGCGCTGAAATTGGAGTAGAATGAAGGCTAGTGGATGGGGGCAGAGTGCGCGCGATGGTTACCTCTTCTTCTTCAATAAAGAACCGATCCGTTTGCGCCATTAAGAAAGTACTCCAATTTATATATTATCGAGAGAGAGAGAGAGAGAGAGAGAGAGATGTCTAGTCTTTGACCCAGTAACAAAAGGCCTAGTAGAGCCTTTCAAGTGATATCCTTCAGAAGCTTACACTCCTCATAATTGTGACGATGGGCAGTTGCATCATAGAACTGAAGAGAATGTATATTTTCTCTTGGAAGCTATGTCGTCGAATACTCTATTTTTATGCGGCATAAGGTTCTCACATACTAACTTTAATGTCTTCAGCTATTACTAAGAATTAAACGACATGTTTGTCATTGCCTACTTTTATTTACTTAAAAACTTATTCAAGGTTCCATAGCTCAACAATTTATTTGGACTTCTCTAAGATGAACAATATTTTTAGGGTACTATTGCTAGTTTGGTAATACTTTTGTGAAGAATATTGACAACTAGAAGCTCAATTGAGTCGACATGCATAAGACCTAAAAGCTGATCATAAACCTCTAGTACAGCAAGCATCTCTCTCTCTCTCTCTCTCTCTCTCTCTCTCTCTCTCTCGCGGTTGTAAAGTTGTAAAAGGTGAGTGACGAATTTAGCTTAAGTGTCTAGATTGGAGCTCATTTTTAAGGGTTTAGCTGATGAAGCGAACGCTCTCCTTGAGGATGTCGGAGCCCCGCCTGAGCTCCTGGCTGTCTGGTTCGCCGGCGTTCCTGAGCCATTGTCGCACCCTCAGCGATGCTGCGCTCTCCCTCCTCTACCTCTCGTAGAGGACCCATAGGCTCTCGTCCGACTACATGTCCTTAACGCCGAAGTCGACGCCTTCCACTGAGGAGAGGAGGGCCGCAGCCAAAGACATGAAGGCCTTCATATTCTCCATTGTTTTTATCTGAAGGGATAATCGTAACGTTGAACGAAGAGGAAGATAGGCTGCCTTTTATAGTGTTGATTGAGGGGCTATATTGTAAGTTTTCGTGTGGGAGAACCCTTCCCCTGAAGAAAATGGGAGCAAAAGATGAAGGTTCGGTGTTGGGGGTGAAGTGCGAGCAAGGGTAAGCTCTTCTTCGTCATCCACACCTTCGAGAAAGAATCCGTTCGCCACCATTAGTCTAGGCCATAGTGAGGAGGGGCGGGACGGAGGGTAGGAGATATATATATATATATGTCGATAGATAGGGAGGGGACCTAGTCGTTGGCCTAGTAACCCAACACTGAAGAGAACTGTAACCGCCACGCAACACAAAAGACCTAGTGGAGCCATTTGGGTGATATCATTGAGAAATTACATTCCTCGTCATTGTGACGATGGGCAGTTGGCTCCTGTCACTCAAGAAAAATTAAATTGCTCTTGGAGGCTACATGTTGATTACTCTATTCTTATATTGCCCGAGTTCTCACATTCTAAAGTACTAACTTTAATTTACTGTGCTATTACATATCGTTAAATGGCATTTTTGGTCATTGCATACTTTTTTAACTTCAAATATTATTCAATGGTGTAGAACTCAACCGTTTCTTTAAATATCTCTAAGATGAAGAATATATTTAGGTACTAGTCCTAGTTTGTTAATGCTTTTATGAAGAATAATTTTGACAATTAGAATCTCAATTGAGTTGACATGCATAAGAATATGCTTGGAATTCTGAAAATGGGTAATATGTTATTGAAATATGTCACTCCACTCTTTTCTTTTACCTAATCGCGTTAGCTTCAATCAGGCCTTCATTTACTGACATGCAACGTTTATGCATTAATACTGAAGTTACTACAAAATGTACAATAAGAATTTACTTGAGAGGGGGAACTTTTCTCATTGGACACTTGCTAAAATGATCTAAAAACCCTCCCATCAATGGTTTATAGATTGGTGTTGTCACGTTGCAATGCCTTAGGCTAAATGTGAATGTAGATGGTTATGATGCATACAATCTTGTTGGGCTAAATTTTCTCTCTTAACTTAACTCTCAAGATGAAAGTTATAAATAGTCAAAATTAATAAACATGAAACTTAGACTTAGTCAATAATCTACGCATGCACATATACGTAATGCCCCAAAAACTTGAGCTTCTTGACTAGAGAATCATTTGTGTGACTATCATTTTGCAATCTATTGAGCAATCAAAGTTCTTATCTTAAAATGCTTTCCAAGGTGACATCCTAAGATTGTTTCTTGATTATTGAATACTCAGTATTTAAGTTATTTGCCTAAATTATTGAATAGGCTAGTATGGAGCTTTAATATAAACCATTTTTTCACATAAAATAACATTAGTACCCTTTATTTAGATTTATACTGTTATTATGATAGACGGAAACAAATACTTGATCCTTCTCATGATTATATTTTTTACCATACCATGAAATACAGATAAATTATGTTTTAGCAAGTGAAAATGCTTTTTAGTTGTTCCTTCTCAATTTTGGGTGCACATACTTGATCCATTTGAATCAATCTCATCACTTGGTGTTGCAAGTGTTGATGACATTCCTATAAAAGTAAAATTAGAAAGGAGAAAGGAGTGTTTAATTTTTATGAAGAACATGTGTGAAGAGCATTTAATTCATCAATATATTTGAGTTACATCCCCATTAATAGTGTAGCTGTACAAATGCACAAACACTATCATTTACAATACTCAACTTTTCTTCTGAACTACGAATTTTTAGGGTATCCAATCATGAGTATCATCTCTCACCGATACAATAAGTGATAGATATAAGAAGGAAACTTAAGCTCATAGAGCAACATTTCTCAACCTTTTGATGATCATCAATCCGTACATTTATTTAGTTAAGATTTTAGTCGCCATTTCAAATTCATCAATCTGAGTAGAAGTATGGTTTTTGATTCACTCTCCCGTATTGCACCCTTAAATTTGCTATTTTCTCTGTAAAAAAATTCTTTTTTAATCATATGAGTCAGTATAGAATTGTCATTAAATTGGCAAGATATGTAATTTTCCTCAAAATACTAGAAGAAATTCTAAGATAATGAAAACGATGTTGATAATGAATATGGATGTAGAATGGGAGTGACGGAGGCTTCTTTGAAAAGTACACTTCTTTGAAGGCTTGATAACTGATCTTAGAGAAAATTAGAGGTTGACTTATTATTTTCATGAAGAAATTCGTTCGTGCGATTATTATGATTATTAATGTACCAAAACTTTACTTCTTGTTATTTCTAAATGAAAAAATTACGGAAGCTATACTCAATAAAGTTTACATTTGCCATATACTTGTTATTTTTTGAAGACCTTGACGTTGAGGTATGCATAAAAACATAGAAAAAAGAACGAGAGCGAGCAAGCGAGCGAGCGAGCGAGAGAGAGAGAGAGAGAGAGAGAGAGAGAGAGAGAGCAAGAGAGAGAGACGTAAGCTACTGATACACGATTTTATTACCCTTAAAGATCCTCCAACCAGATTACCCCGAAAAGATAATTTATTTTCCAAATTACCCTTCTTCTCCATCCACCCGGCCTCCGTTCTGGTCTTTTCATTTTTCGTCGTAGTCTCATTGTCGGAAGGAGTACAGATGGACTCGCACGAGAGCCTGGAGCACGAGGAGCTGGACGAGGGTCTGATGGAGGCCGACGACGACTTCGCTGGTGACGAGCGCGAAGAAGAGCCCGAACCGAGTACGCAAGAGGTGTGGCCAGCTCGCTCTTCCCCCTTTGTCATCACTCATTGTGGGTTTTGATTCTCAGAAGTTTAATCCATGAATTTCCGTCCTCTTCGGGGGGTATGGCAATGGAATATTTCTTCATTTTTATGCTATACCTTCTTTCTTGATTGGGCGAGTCGTCTGTGTGTTAACGCGTATTAACCTTATCAGAGCATCGAGAACATGAGGAAACGGCTCAAGGAGATAGAGGATGAAGCTGGGGCCCTACGAGAGATGCAGGCCAAGGTAGAGAAGGAAATGGGTCTTCAAGGTATTTTCACTCACTGTTCCTCACTTGGTCATCTTCATTTTGTCGCTGAGTTATATCTAGGGTTTGTCCTTTGGTTGAACTATTTATTTGTTTTCTTGACGTAGAGGATTCAAATGTTCAGTGACAGAATAGCTAGTGTCCTATCTCTGATGACCTGATTTCTTAGGCCGATACAATGATTTGAAGATTACTTTTTGGAGAATAGTCTCCTCATCTGGAAATCACAATATTTTTTGGCTCAATGATTGACGTAAAAGTCCGTTAATAAATGTACGTTTTTATGAACTACACCATGACGTCTCGCATTCAAGATTAAAGTATCTCGTAAAATTAGAAATGAGTATCGCTTTAGTTGAATGTGTATCACAAATATTAAAAAATTTTAGTGGTCTGTGGGAATTTCGTATGCAACTTTTGTTCAAATTTATACGTTTTCATGCTCCATATAGACTAATCTTTTTGCATAATTGCATTAATAAAAGGCACATACAAGGATTAAATAGAAAACTCTCATTACGCATAAAAACTAATCAAATAAATACCATGTAATAAATAACCAAGTAATACACAATCATGTGTCAAAATAAAATATCATTGCATCGAGTTACACACATCAGGGGATAGAAACCAAATAGTACAATGGCATGCAGGCTCAGTGTCAGGTGTGAACAAATATCAGAAATCACTTATTATCTGGTGTAAGTGAGATGGTATTCAATCAATTTTAACTTATTAATTCCGTCTTAGTTTGACCGTGAGCTGTAGATAGGGATGTACAACCACAGGAGGGCATTTAGTACTCTCCGAATTGGTTAAATAACCAATAGCTAGTATTTGGGAATACCCATATTCAGATTTCTATAACTCTCACAGTGATGGCTTTGTCTGGAAATATTCGCACTTACCTTCCCCAAACTCATTCGTATTTCTCTAGCTCTCACATTAATGGTTTTCCTGGAAATATACGCCCATATTTTTCCACCACACCATCTATATTGGCTCATTGCGATCGTTATTTAGTGAAAATAGTGTTTTTTCATGCCCCTCATAAAGGACGCCTAGAAAATGGTTCTCAGAATCAGTCGATTCCAATAGCGATTGGCCGATTGAGATCAGAACTGGTATTGGCCCATTTTATTCGGTAATCAATTCCATTGCTCCAACATCTTGGTTGCTTCAACAGTTGACATATTGGCTTTCAATGACTTGGGAAGAAATTGGCTGAGTACCCAATCTAGAAGGAAAACTCACAACAGGGCTACTACTTTTTCTACCCGTTATTTCGGTTCCATGCGTGATAGAGGGATCCGTATGTTAGTATTTGTCAGCTAAAATGTTTTTTTATTGCGTACATGGATTAGCTTGTAAATGGTCTTATGAAGACGTAAAATTGCCCAAGCCACGGTAAAAGACGTCCACAAAACCTTGTGCCAGTTGGAATTCGTAAATGAGTGTCTTTCAAAAGCCAATTCATAGCTGAATACAAGGCTAGATGCGTGATTGAACTGATTAAATTAAAACTAAACTGTACCGATGGAAAAGAGCAATGGTAACATATTTAGAAGCTCTGGTATCAAAATTATCATTAAAATGCACTTGATATAATATTAACGATTGTTTCTTTTCTAATAAATATATTAAAAGTATTTGGTTTTAATCAAACTAATTTTACTTGGGAACTGTAATTTGAAATTTTTGTCTCTGTTAAGCGCACACAAATATTTATCTATCTATTATTCATAATCCTGTCGGTAACCATAGGTATTCAAATAACATTGAGGCCAAAAGATACTTATATTAACATTCAGACATAGATAAAGAAATTTAAAAATTGTGGAATTTATATGCTTCTTATGCATTGAAGACATCTCAATTCCGTAATAAATGAAATTCGTGTATACTATTTTTGGAAACATGGCTATTACTTTCCGATATAAATTGTGTTTTACTGCTGAGTTATTTACGATGATAAATAAACACACATTTCTACACTCATTAATTTTGATGTTGTAAAATACTAAAATAAAATCTAAATGATAATATGCTGATACACAAAAATTCTACACTCATTAATACAAGGCTAGATGAAACCTTCATCTTTCTATTTTTCTTGGTTTTGAATCGTACATATCTAGGTTAACTATTTATCGAGAAGGTTTTGGGATGTACCAGAATTTAAGTTCTGTAACTCATGCATGAAGATGATGCAGAAGGAGAGCAGGAAAAAAACCCTGTGGAAGCGTGTGGGAAAATGTCGGATAGAGTTAATATGTTTGAATGAAAAAGATAGTTTCTTATAATTGTTGGTATAACGATTCAAAAATGGAAGAATTCTTATTCCGGCATGTGTATAGTTTCTTTTATTTCACTCAAAGTTGTATCATAAAACACTACAGAAGTCACACATCTCAGCATGTAGAGAGATCTGCTAGTCTTATATGAAATGGTTGGTGCCACTGTCATCAATTAAGAAAAATTAACGTTCTCTCAAGGCTAGGAAACAAAAGACTTGATCTCAAAGTTGGTATAATTTCGTTGTAAGTTTTATGATGATACTTTGGGCTATCCTATAATTTTATTGTTCGAAATATAGACCTGTTTACTTTGCATCGTCTGTAATTCTATAGTTTCATAGTTTCGTTTTTCTTTTTGGGGAGTATCATGTAGAACGATTTATTTTTCGCTTTTTCTTTGGTAGTTTTTGTCCTGGGTTATTGTTTTGCTTCTCCTATATGCATGTAAGGAGAAATCTGTACTACTTTCGCTGGAACATTATAAAACCTGCCTTCGCTTTCAAAAGAGAAAGAGCAAGTCTTACATATTCTATAAAAGTTTTGGGAAACTTTTTTGCTAGAATAGAATTCAAGAGCTATTTGATTTTTCGTTTCTTTTCTTATTTTGATTATCTTTTAACCTTTTCCTTTATCATCGTCTAAATTGCTTCTTTATACATTCATGCAACTTCAATACTCTCGACTCTTATTTTTTGATCTACTTTCTGTTCATTTTGAACATGTTAAAAGATTCCTCCGACGGATCTGTGACTCAGGCTGAAAAGGAGGAGGTGGATTCCCGCTCCATCTATGTTGGTAATGTGAGGATTTTTGATATTGAATTGCCTTTTTGTTTCTCTTGTATCAAATACCGTCAATTATTTTTTTTCTTTAGTTGGGACTATTTCCTGGCTTCACTCATCCAAGCAACATGATTTAACTTCTATCGTCCTTCAGATGTATGATTTTTGTTGGTATTCGAATATTTTATTTGAAACGTAAAAATATATGCCCCTGCTAATAGATGGCCTACTAAGCCCAACAACCTTCTTGAACAGAAATAATAACAGCTTTTAATGAACTTCTACCTATGATCCAAGAGCCATTGGCAAGACCGAAAAGTGATGATATGCCCACTCCTTGATTCAAACCTTGGAAGACATCTTGTGTACTACTGCCTCTGGTGCACCCAAGATGGACATGGATAGAACCGAGCAGAGTGGTAGTTCCGAGACCAGTCTCAAAAAATAAGAAAGACTGAAGATAGCTGCCTAATAAAGAGATCAGCCATAAAAAATAGAGTCTACACTGTCCAAAGAGAAAAAGATAGAAGATAAAACAGATCTGAAGGGGCATAGCAGAGTGAAGGGGAGGAGAAGTGGTAAGAGAAAAGGATCAAGGGGGTTCTTACACTTTCCATTAGTTGGAAAAATCTAACAACGTGTGCCGTGTGGGTTCCTTTTTCCTACAAGCTGACTGGGTAAACATAGGAACTGTGAGAAGTGGGCATTGCCCAACTAACATGCATTGGTCCAAGAACAGATTTACCCCTGTTGGAGATATCGTTTAATGTGCAGTAACCATCACTACTCAGACTCAGCCCATTGTCAACGATTAATCGTGTTCTAACCAAGCACTGAGTGGGCTTAAATCAATCTCTGGATTGGGTTGCTTTTACCCGCAACAATGGGTTCCATAGTGGATCTAGATTCTAGCATCAAGTGGGTTTAGGCCACCATTCAGTGGGTTCTCATCTACCATAGGGTGGAAAGTCAACCCAGGGTAAAATTTCGAAGGACCTTGTGGGCTTTTGCGGAATATCCTTCATATTGTGGTCCACTTCAAAGTGGGCTCTATCCCACTGCTGTAGTGAGCTTAGATCAATCAGAGAACTGTCTCAAATCGACATCTATTGGACTCGGCTGCAAGTTTGCTGAGTTGATTGAATGAAATTGTGGATTAGGTGCTTGTACGCTTGACTGCTGGTCAGAGGGATTTATTTGATTCATTTTTTTAATTTTGGATACTAAAGTGCTATCTATCTCTAACTTTGGTAGTTTTTTAGTATTTGCCTCTAAATGTGACATCGAGATTTGTTCATGCATTGATGCCAAATTGTTTGTCTATTTCGCTCTGCTACTCAGACCTTTCGTCAACTCGTGCTACGACTTGAACACATCGTGTTTCACTTCTGTGCACGACTGCCCAGATGCCAGTAGATGCCCGCTAAGACTCGATATCATATTTTCGAACCGGAGGATATCTGTATATTTCTTTGGTGACTAGATAATCAACAGTACCTTGAAATGCTTGCACCGATATTGGCCTTATGACTTCATGTCACAAACTCTCAATTGGAGAGATGCTTTGAATTCATCTCGGGCCATGGTCATCGTGTTCACCGGTTCCAAAGATGATTTTCGTTTTTCCGTGTCCCCTCACTGATAGTTCTGACTGGTTTTTGGGGTCTAGGTTTCCTTGGTTAGTTTCCTGGGGAGATACTTTAGAATGAGCTCTAGGCATTAGATGTCTCGAATGCTGACGGGAGACAGTGCAAAAATTCACCCAGTATTGTGCATTGGCTACCCGAATGAGAAACTCCACTGCAAACGCATTTTAAAAGAAAAGCAACAATAGCAATGGGAAGAAGTAAACAGCAGCCTCTCCCGATCTGTGAAAGGGGAGAGGAAGGTTTCCTTCATCCTAAAAGAACAAATGGACTAATCAGCTTTACCATTTCCCTTTTCGGAAGGACAACCAATATTTCAAACGCCTATTGTGGTTTTTCGTTTTGTTTTTCATTTATCATTCCAATGAGTGGTAACCTATGCAACACTTTCACAACATTCAGTTGCCTCCCTGTATGTCCGATAAACTCAGTTCCTGGCTGAGTCCACTAATTAATAGTAAATCTGTATGAAATTTTCTGACACTTTCAGTTTGATCGCATTTAACTGTGAACGGCCATTTGTTCATGAGCAGTAAGAATAGGTCATGAGTTATCTTTCTTTACTCTTTGATTCAAGCGCAGATCATCTGATAAAATAACAGATTGATAAGTAATGCTGTTGAAAATTGGCATTCTGACACACAGGCTTAAGGAATTTTTATTGTTCATCAATTGCACGCTGCACGCTCCTTTCAAAAAAAAATTGCATGCTCCACGTTTGCATACTGAGGTTTCTGGTTTCTGGTTTCTGGTTCCTGTTCTGCATAAATCTTATCAGCCTTGTGTTAGTTTACTAATGCCAACGGTCCCTTTCTCAAGTGGGGGTGTGGGGTCCTATCAAGTATGAAATAGTGGATAGACATCGACATCCACTGGTTTTGATTGGACTTATTATTTTGGTCTGATATTATTTTTTTATATTTAAGATCTTCTTGGCGCACCAAATTTTGGATCATTTGGAGTTGATGAATTCAAAATCGCTGAATCAGCCAGTCTTACAATTAGATTCCAAACCTTCAGGAAATTTTTTTGTTTGGGTTTGCCTATCTGCGGTGTCATCTGCTAATGAGTGATTGGCATGCAGATCATGCCAACCAGTAGATGTTTTTACAGTACTTTTTAGGCCTCTGCAGGAACGTTTAGTTCTCCGTTTATCTCAATTTAGATATAGTAATCCGATTTAGGCTTTATTTATTCTGATTTAATATGTTCTTCCATCAGGTGGACTATGCATGCACGCCAGAGGAAGTCCAACAGCACTTTCAATCCTGTGGAACCGTGAACAGAGTAACTATATTAACGGACAAATTTGGTCAGCCAAAGGGATTTGCATATGTGGAATTTGTTGAAGTGGATGCTGTTCAAAATGCTCTCCTGCTGAATGAGTCAGAGTTACACGGTCGTCAAATAAAGGTCTTTTCAACCCGTCACTGTGAAGCATTTTCTTGTGCTTTTGGAAGTACCAGTCTTAACTTTAGATTTGTGCGTAGGTCTCACCTAAGAGGACCAACGTTCCAGGCATGAAACAGTACCGTGGGAGGCGTCCTAACCCATATCTAGGCTTTCGAGCACGCAGACCGTTCATGCCCGGCCCATCTGGTTTTGGATATGGGTGGGTAACCACTAATTTCAGAATTTAACATTAATGGCATGTTCTTTACAAATTCTGAATGTGGATTTGCTATTTTGCAAATTTTTAATGTTTGAGGAGCCAATATTCGCTTTTATTTTAGTGAGATGCTATGCTTGCCATGGAAGAAAGATGATGTTATAAAGAAAACTTCCCAGATAAACATCTGAAAGTTGGAGATCTTAATAGGCTTTGTTGGTAGGCTTAGAAACGAAGGTGGAAATGTCTTTTTATGTTATGGGCACTCAAGTCAAATCTACTGTAGAATTTTCTATTTCTCTACCATAAAATTTTCTTTCTTTGTATTTGGCTTCGATTGTCTTCATATCAAGACAATCGATTTTCGGAAGAAAATTTATAGCATCTTGAACGTTTAACTTTTTGTCCTCATATCAATAACACGGGTGTGGTCAAATTGGCTGTCCTTCGACTATGGTCAGTCATACTAGTTATTCAGCACATGAGATGTAGCATGAAGACTTATTTCTGTATACCTCTCCCTTTGGTTATACTGATTTATGTGTGCCTTATCAGCCTTTAAAACCATTATGGTAATATTTTGTGAAGTAATGAGGGGATCTCAGTAAGATGTCAGCTTATTTTGTAATCGGTTAGTCCAACATGGTACTGATCCTTTTATTCATGCGATATCTGGTGCTCAGCGTGCTGTTTTGTATTTCAAATTGTAGGTTTATTGTTTTAGGTTCTAAATACAATGCGCTTTTATTATTATTGTTGTCTAACAGAATCAAAAACAGAATTGAGTCCTGCAAGAAATTTAAACACTCTTCTTCGTTCAATGAAGTTCCGTATAAAAGCAATCTCCTCAAGACTGAGATAATAGACAAGTTCTTGCCATAAACCTTTCAACTCCCCAGTATATTCCATCACTGAATTTTTTCTCTAATTCATAGATATGAGCCTCATTATTTTCCTGGGAGAATTTTGTATAAGCAGTTTTCCACAAACTTTGACTGTAGCCAAGAAGAAAAAATCACAACTAATCTGAGGAATCATAGTTCCCTAGATCCAAGTATTTATGAGTGTGTCCTACCTCCAGCGACGAAATTCAGGATGAGAAATCTGGTTTCTGATCCAACAGGTGATGTAACATCCCTGCCCCAGTCAGAACCTCTCCAAGATATTCTGACCACTGGATCAAATTGTATCCAGTTAATTTGAACTCTGTACGCATCGTAGAGAGTTCTGCCAGTAATCTTAGATCACTAAGATCAGGATTAGAATCCTTTATAGAAGGCTCTCCCACAGAGGAAGAGGAAAGATAACCCACATTAGACATCTCAAGAAAACAGCCGGATTCAACAGATCCATGCAGAAGGAAGAAGAGGAGCGATCGCACCTTGATTGGCTTTGATACCATGTTGAAGATAAAATCCGGTCTGGTGTTCTGTGTAGAGACACCAGAGCTTGTGGGGAAGGGTGTTCTTTTATTCGAGAAATGAAAGCATATTCAATTACAATCTAAGAGAGAGGTCTGATATTTCTACCAGACCTCGGAAGGTTCTAGAAGCATAACAATCTAACTCCTAAGGAACTATTAGACTCTATCCTCTGGATTCTGTGTCTCATCAACAGATGCCAATCATTTTCTAGACTCTTTAGATGGCGGCCAACCAGCAAGTGAAGGTGCTTGGCATGATCGTTTTTTCAGTAGAAAGCCCGACCAGCAAGAAAAAGTGTTTGGCCCCAGGCCAAACTGAGATTGATCCGCTTCATTCCCCAAGCAAATGATCTTTGCTTCGTGGGAACAACAGAAACCACCATCTTGCTCCGTCCTTTCTTTGGTGCCACATTTTCTAGACTGTTTAGATGCCACCGAGATGAACATATATATGTGGAGGCCTTCGTGAAGGTGTTGGGCACTCAGAAAATATAATGAAAACACGTGAGACATATCAGTAAAATAGAACCGCAAACGCAGTAAAAAAGTCCTTTGAATTCTTCCCAATGACTAAATTTGTTTGTATATTGTTCAGATCTGTTGTTGTTTCGTTTTGTCCAGCATCTTACTGTACTCATAACTAGCCTTGTGGATCATTTTCCACAAATTTTGTAAGAGTTCCTCGCCACCCGATCATTTGTTGGTTGTTTTAGTACTGATTCTATGCATATTATGGCGTTGATGGATTTCATCCATTGTGATAACATCATACGATCTTCTCAAATGCAATGCTCGCTGTTGCATGCAAAATCCATAATCTCTGAAATGGAGATCATGTTTCGTAATCGTATTTCAGCTTGGTTATTATTATTGTGATCATTGTTGATACTCTGATAGAATATATTCCCAACTTTCTGCAGCAAGGCTCCAAGATTCAGGCGACCCATGCGATACAGACCATATAACTGATACGAAGCTGTTCAAATTCTGCTGATTCACTTGCTGGAGAAACTCTCTGAGTTGGTTGTCATAGTAAGATGGCTTTTATGGAAGTAATTATCCAAGCTGCAAATTTTAGTTGGGGGTTGGCTTGTTTTATTGCCATAGAAATTCAATCAGTTATTTAACTGCACGTTCATCTGCATTTTCCAATCTATCTTTGTGGTTCATAACCAAGTGAAGGTGTGGCTCATGGTCGCCTAAGATCATGGTTGAGCTATTTCAGTGGCTGTGCTGCTTGATTGTATTACATTTTTTTTGTTTCATCACGTGGCAAGCATATAAGTAATTGCTTGATCAGTTTGGTTGGGATGGAAGTCAGATGCATGCACGAACGAAGACCGTCACTTAATCTGTCTCTTCCTAGAGAAATCCTGATTGAAGAAGTCTAGTTAACTAATGGTGGGACTCATGGGTACCTCCTCACAGTCTGTCAAATTTCTGTAAGTGCCTATTTTAGTTTCAAATTTTGGTTATCTCCATTGAATAAATGAGGATGAAGTAGATCTCACCCTATCTTCTTGATTATGAATAGCCATATTTACCATGGAATCTGAAAGGCATCACCCCTCGATTGTAGTTATTACTCGTGGTCTTTCCTACAAGGCTGTTTCATTCTTTAGTCTGCCCAAACATCGTTCCGTTTTATTTTTCAGCTCTTCAAAGCTTGCTAACATGGGTTTGACTTTTCTATTGGATTTAGTTTCCTAAACCCTTATTCTTTTGGGCTTACCGTTGACCGAACGATCATATGCTCTAGGATTATAGATTGCAACTGCTTCAAATGATTTCTCTGATGATTCTTCATCCATTCTTGTGAAAAACAAGGATTTTAGTTGCCAGATTTCAGAATAAATGAAGAATGAGGCCATCATGTCTGTGGAGATCATGCACTCATGAAACACTAATAACTGGGTGTATAGCTCATAACTGGGTGTATAACACAATATCCAAATGATTCTTGTTTCTTGATTCAGGCTATGTTTGGTCATGCCTAACCCGACCGTTGAACCTTCCATGATATAAAACCAATAAACTCTTGCAAGCAATACGATGCTTGCAGTGATCAAGTGGCTATAAATATTCTAATTGAATTTGGGGAGACTACTTCCTTCTTAGACGCATTTATCTCTGCATATATGTGGGTAGAAGAGCATACGTATCAAATAATATTCTTATAGTAAATGTAAGCACCCTCAACAAAGGACATTTATCTACTGGTGGTTATCACCTAGTAGTGGGGCTATAATTTAAACATTATGAAATATTTTCATAGAAGATTCTTTCAGTTCTCTTTTTTTTAAAAAAACCCCCATTACCATACACATCCATAAAAAAGATAAGTACCCACTCAAAAGTTTCCGTTTCCGGTTTGAAGTTATCCACCTGGCGATTTCCCTAGCCATTAACTGCCGAAACCAAAATTCATATATAACCTCATACCATTGTAATCCGCACAAATCTAACACTACTTGGCTTTCTTCTGATGGGCACTGACACGCTCAGATTTAGCGTAGTTAACCAAATGGGGAATGCCTCAGCCTTCCGTCTAGCACAGGTGCCCAATAAATTAAGATGAAACTAGCTTGTCAGTTGCCAACAAAATGAGACTGAGAATAAATGTGTTGGTAGTCTTTTAAAGAGTGTCACATGTTCCTTGAGTTGTGATTTTTCTCCAGCTTATTGTTAATCTTCATCTGCCCATGTTGTTTGTGAGGAAATCAGATCTTGAAGGATTAATGTTTACTCAGTTCAACATTTTAGCCACTATTCACTGTTCTGACTTCATCTACATCGACTGTATAACCTCCTCCCACATTTTCACCCCCAAAATGCACCCAAAAGACTAATGAGAAACTACAATTTCTTCTCCATGGAAGAGGCCGTGGGGGGGAGATGGGAGTGGATATTATGCTTATTTGGGGAAATTTAAAGCTTGGTGGAGATCAGTAAGCTATATTTGACTCCGTTAAGAAGGGCTGAAATTGATCTCCGTTAAGTTTTACCATATTTAACTCCAGAAAGCAATAAAGGGCTGAGTTCAAGCAAGATTTTATAATCTAACAAACTTGAAGCAACAAGCTTAATGATTATGATAATGAAGAATCTCCAATGAAGATTAAAGATCATTGTTGAGCTCTGAACCAACAAATGTCTACATGTAATCAGAGAATGATTACATCCTACAGTTGATTAAGTAATGAAGAATCCAGTACACCGTGGACACAAATCAGGTAGGTATGGAGAAAATCTGATGTACTACTTGAAGAAGACATTGGACTATATTACCATATTTTTTTATCCAAGAATAATAAGCGAAGAGTCATTTTTTTCGCCGTATTTTATTCATTTGGGGTGAGATTTTTCTTCACTCTAGTCAAACGTCATCAGCACCACATCAGGTGCTCTCATTACGTTATAGTCCCACGACTCGCACATCGATGTTGGGTGGCTGCACCTGGCCACCCAACTGCACCATTCATCACTGTCAAGCTTTCTTTCTGTAATCCCCCACAATGTCTCTCAGGGAAAGCAAAAACAGCTGATGGGTCTCCCTCGCCCCTAAAAGGATAGGCAACACCCTTTCCTCAACCAAAGAGCAAAGTCAACACCATGAATAGTGCCAGAAAGATCAACTAAACTTTATCTGCTGACGTACAAAAATGTTGGGGAGATGAGTTTCACCAGAGCCATTAATCCTAATCCTCCCCTTGTTGTAGAAACGGATAAGATCAGATAATATCATCCCACAGATTGAATGAGAAAGGAGTAAACAGGTGATTGGCTTGGAAGACATTCAGTCAGGAACAGTTTCCCAGCGAGATATCCAGTGTTCATGAAGGTCAAAGGACCCAAACAGCTACTTGGCATCAAGAATAAATAGGTGTCAAATCATCTAGTGAAACTGTTCCCCTTCAAATAGAGGGAGAAGCCAAAATCTGCCGCAACAACACGGAAAAATCTCAGATGAGTTCTCTAACCATAAATTTAAAGCATGGTCTATCCTATTTTGCATCCATCATTAAAATGGAGAGCGAGTAGATGCCCTTCACTCTGCAGCACAAACTTTTTATGGCCACATTCGTTACCTTTTTCTGATGATTAGCATGTGTCCAAAAAACCGCTCAACAAAGAAACATGGAGTGCACTTGTTGACTGGCTTTTTACCACGTGCTAATGATTGAGGCCACAAAAAGACTGTGCGGCCCAAAAGGATAGAACGCACTTCATCACGTTCAACCTGGTATCAAAAAGGTGCTAAAAATATATATTTAAATGAATATTCCGGCAAATCCTAAAGGAGGACATTAGTAGCTTTCTCTACACACAGTTACTCCACAATAGCATGCATTTTTTTTTTCAATATCAGAAAATTTCAGGATCAGGCAGTGACCAAGATCAGAAATGGTACAGAAAAATACAGCGGAGAAATGAAACCAAGAAATGGTGATGTTCTCTCCTGCAATAGAGGCGGCCAGGAGCGCTAAACGAGATAGCCAAAGCTCTAATCCATTTACAAAGATATATTAGTACAGCGAAGAGACCACATGTTCCAAAGTTAGTCAGACAGCAAACATTCTCATAATCAACAACAAGCCTATAACCCCCAACCACCAAGAGAAAACCAGAGAGTGAGGAACAGGGCGGGCAAAGGCAAATAAATAAACAGAGAAAATCTAAGACCTAAGATGTCGCAGCATTATTGCTTGGGGTTGACCTTGGCTCCATTCTTCTCCTGCAAACCTCTGATGTAGTCGACAATCTGACGTTGGGAATCGAGGATCATTTTGGTGCGCTTCAACTCCATCTCCCTCCTCACCTTCTCCATATCCCTCGCCATCTTCATCTTCATCTCCTCTATCCTCGTGAACTCGTCTCCAAGCATCTTCACTGCTGCGACCATCTCCCAGACTATACTCCCCTTCTTCTGTTTCTGCTCTCCTTCCCCAATCTCCTCCACCCCGGATGGTCTTGGCGGCCCGGAGAAACCATTGAAGAACCCATTGCCCAATTTGGGTTTGCCGGCACCCACAGGTGCATTCGTCCTCTCGTCAGGCCTGGTTCCACTGACCTTGGATCGCAACGCCCTGGGGATCCGGAATTTCAATCCATCACTCACCAGGCTGCTGCCAACTTCTCCAACTTCGCCGTCCTTCGAATTGAAGCGTTGGAAAATCGGCGCACTTCCCTTGGGGTTGCCAGCAATAACATTGTGGTCGTCTTTTCCATCATCTGAAGAAGAGGAAAGGGGAGCACTGGAAAGGACGGCGCCATCTCCAGCTGTGGAGCCGAGCTCCATGGAGTCCATCTTGCGGAAGTAGACCCAGGAAGAAAACCGGGGTTTACCAGAGTTGCCCCTGAGGGCGAGGCGCTGCTTTTCAGCGCGATACCTCTGCCGGAGCTTCTCGACCTTGTGACGGCACTGGACAGCCGTTTTGAAGCCCGTCGTTGCGGCCCCGACGCTCTGACAGCGATCTCGAACTCCATCGGCGACCTCCTCCCAGTGGGAAGCGCGGAGGTTCCCGCGGCGGAGGGCGTACCACTTCTCCCGGTAGGCGTCGATTAGCGCCACCGTCTCATCGTGTGTCCAGCACGGCGTCACCAGCCGCCTGGAGGAGGCAGAAGACAAGGACGAAACCATCGGCGGCCGCTGAGCAGTCTCCGGCTCCGGAGAAGTCCCCATGGCCGACGCGGCGAGCTCCGAGGGGGGGAGACGACAAGTCGGCGGCGCACCCGCCGCAGGATCGAACCTGAGCTTGCACCTAGGGTTTCCCGTTCAGGACGCCGCCGCCGTCGATCAGCGGCAATACCGCCCGGAGGAATGGAGGGAGCGAGTATGAGTACGAAACCAGCAGAGACGAGGACGAAGAGCTAGGGGAGAGGGGAGGCGATGGCGACGGTGCCGGTGGTGCTGGCGGCGGCGGCGGCGGCGGCCTCATCTCCACGCGCTGCCCCTTTTTTTTCCTTCCCCCGTTCCAGATGGGCGATCGGATTGGGCGCCGGCCTGGATCGGGAAACCGCCCGGAGGAGCAGCCCGCCGGGCGGACCCGAGCGGCCAAACGAGGAGAAGAGGCGTCCGCTTGCTCACCGGGTGGCGGACCGACGGCGCGGCGCAGACCCGGGGGCGGTGTCCGGATGCGGAGCGGAGAGGGTGGTGCTGGTGGGGACGGCCCCCCCTCCTTCTCCTACAAGTTTGACCGTACGAGGGGCCGTCAGTGACCAATCAGGATCCAGTATTTTCGAATCTTCGCTGTCGTGTCCTTTCTACTTTAATGCGCGCATGCAGTGAGAGATTTTCCATTAGATCTTCTTCTAAAATCGGATTTTTATTGAAAAAAATCAGTAAATTAGATCTGGTCATTTTTCCTTCCTCTTCTTCACTTCAATAAAGGGTGGCTCAAGATATCCTAACTTTGCTTCCATGTATGCTTACCATCTTAGGCGTTGTACAAGCTGTCATGTAAAAGGAATTTTTAAAGATAGATAGATTTTCAATGGGCTTGTTGAACACTTCTCTCATTGATTCCAAAACCTAGTTAGACCCCACCAAAGTTGATCTTTCAATAGATCCACCAGTGGCTTAGGGCATTTTTTTTTTTATGCATGACTCTCTCTTCCTCTTCCACTATCCATATTGTGTTAAAATCTAGCCTTAGATAACCTTGATAAATATGCATAGGATTTGAAAGAGCAATGTTGATGTGAAAAATGTGAATGGATAACAAATAATTTTTAATTATATTTTCTACTAATTACTAGCTAGCAAAAATTATAACCTTATGTGTGTGAGAAAACACTAAAAAGCAAGAACTTTAAGCAAGTTAGAGATCAAAGACATGAATGTAACAAAGAGAACCAATACCCTAATTAAGAAGTTAGAATTGTACTAGTTGAGAATAATATATTAAATCATCACCAAGAAGGCTCCTATTTATTATTTGTATATTGGATGTGGTGATGACAATACCTTAAATGTTAATAACACAAGTATGTTGATACACCCGATGTGTGTAAATAATTAGGAAAAATAGAAAACATGAAGTATAAAAGAAAAAGTAAGAAAATGTTATAGTGTTACAAAGTAGCCATTTGATGCTTGTAATGGCTAAGAAAAAAAATCAAATTGGTAGATTATTGCTTCTATATGTGTTTAAGTAAAAGGAAAGAAAAATAGTAAATAAGTCATTTTGAATGTAGTTTTAATTTCCTCAAAATAAAATGTGATAATCTTCTAGACCATCCATAGGGCCGATGGACAAGTAGACTCTAAGTTTGGCTCATTTGGTAGGGTCATTTGACATGACCCATTGGTCATCACCTTAATTACTGACCTTGAAGTAAAATATGTTAACTATGATTCATTTAATATTGTATCTTGAGTAATCTTGTAATCATGTTGAAGTAAGTTTTTACTCAAGAAGCTTTTATATTTATTTCATGAGTGAGATTATAATGCCAAATTATTATGAGTTAATATAAGTGCAAGGTGCAAGTGATCATTTTTAATGAGTTGAAATAAAAAATGATGTGCTAACATTCAATGAGTAGTAGCATTTTATCCTCCTAGATTCGTTATTCCTTCATATGCATGTTTGAAGTATGTATGATTATGTAAAGCATAATCAACTGTAAGAAAGTAGATGTATATTTTAACCTCACCAATAAAACCTATTCATTGGCAACCCAAGTCAAATTTCTATAATCCTTGGAGGAATGATGATCCTCACCCCCCTACCACTTTCTTCTTATGACCCCTAAAAGCCATTAGTAGTACAGTAACAAGACTCTTACAATCAAAAAGAAGTATTTTATTTTAATATCTGAACTTGTGATGGGGCAAATGGAAGAGTGATGAAAGAGATAAAAACTAATTAGTTATATTTTTATTATTTTATATGACTGAAATAATTGAGGACCTATTAATACATGCTTAGAGACTTTGTAGAAATGCCTCCTTAATGACGTTAAGACCCTCTAATTAAATATAAAGGCTTCAGAAAACCTATCACTAGGTCTAATAGTTCCATTCACCTTAATATTTCTACCTTTAAACCTTCTTCTAAATTAATAACTCAAGGTCATCCAAACTTAATTAGCACACCAATAAGTACTCCTAGATCCATGGTTCTAGGTCAACCAAACTAGATTAACCAGTAAATTAGTTGTGCAAGACTTTATATCAATATAGGTACAACTAGTGGTCAAATGCAAATAAGAATGAGTTACTGCTCTTACAATGTTCATTGTGTGGCCTATGTAGGCTAGAGTGCTTGCTTGAGGGTGCAAAAGGTGTTCTTAGTTGAAGAATGCTTGATTTCCTAGATTGAATGATCTTTTTTCGTTGACAAATTTAGGGGAGGGTTTGCTTCATAATATTTTAGTTTTCCAAAAAAAATATAATTTATCTGCAATTATATCACAATAAAAAATTGATTGTACCATTTCATTTTTTCGTAACCTTGTCCTTCACACTTAATTGCTCTCTATGTCAACTTATGTGTTGACACTTCTTATGTCTAAGGGAAGACATGAAATCTTGTAAAAAAACTATAAAATATTCAATAAATTCTGTAAATTAGGCATATTTATACACCATTTTGATATCACGTATGATCATACTATGAAATTATCATTTTACCTTTAAGTTAATTTTCTTCAAGTAAGACTTGTTGTCAAGTCGGTTGATTTAGATCAAGGGGTCATCAAGTTTTTTTTTTCTCATATTACTATTTTTCCCTTCTATAAATTATGTTATCATCAAAACTATTTAGGCAACATCAGTGTTACTATTCTTTTCATACTCATGAAGGAATTTAAAATACTCTAATATTGTCCTTAAGACCCATAATTACTTTAGAATTTTTAGAGTCCATATTATTTCTCATAGTTTTGTATATTGGTTCCCTTGATTGAGATGTTTGTTAGTTAATCATTACTATGAAAATTTTCAATTAAATCTCAAGCAAAAACCATATTTCTTTTACAATTATTTGAACATGCCCATTGGTTATAAGTATAGGCTAGGAGGGCATTGTCCTTTTCTAAAATATTAACGTAACAAGATGATCAAACCTAATGAGAAGATGTTAGTATTTTATAAATTATTTTGATTTCTCAAAATGATATTCTCCATCATTCTACATTTAATTAATAAACTCTTGAAACTTTTAAAATAAATCCTTAGATAGATTCTCCATCCTTAATAGATAAATCACCAAAATCTCTCCGTAAGGATTGATATTTGATAGAGTTTACCCTTTCTGATCCATCCATTCTTTTATTATGGCGTTATCTAATTATAGTAAGATGGTGCGTTGTCAACTAGACTATTTAGTACCTACATAATAATTTTGCAACACTAGGAGCCTCCCTCCATTTTTTTCACGTTACAGTCCCAAAGTGTTTTCAAGAGAACGAGCGACGCCTTAGAGGTAAACAAAGAAAAAAAAAGGCCTCAGAATAAAAACGAAGCCTCTCATTGTAAAATCATAACTGTGCATGACGATATATTAACTTTGAACAAGGTGAGACGTCACTAGCACGCCAATAGCCCAATGTAGAACGAGGGAGCGGGCTGCAAACGGTGGCCTACTAGACTAGGGAACAGACGGCTACGCATTGCCAGCAGGACGAGAAGGACAAGTGTGGTTGCATGGCTCAGGGCTAGCGTAAACGGGATACATAAAGCATAGCGGATACCCCTCCCCATGCCGACTCTCCAGCACTTGGAACCAACCGATCTTCGGCCACCTTCGGTCCAGCAAAACATGCCAAAGAGCCTCTGGTGTGTAACAGCTGCTGCTTGCCTCATCCTCGACAATGGCATCCCCAATCCCTTCCCCTTTTCCTGCCCATTAGCTTCTCCTCTCACCCCCGCCTCTTGATTCAGTACTGTCACATAGGATCCAACGGATGGCATATCTTAGTGATCAAATAACACATCTAAGATTCTTGGGTATGCAATAAAATAGTGAAGAAGATGCGAAAATTATCTAAAAGTTACTATTTTTTTAAAACAATCTGTGATTCATTAAGACTTGTTGATGAGTTGATGAAACTCTTGGTGACAAGTGGAATATAATGGAATCTAGATGCGGCATCTAGTAGTAGGCATGTTAGATGTATGTTCCTAATGATAACCAATCGTTGTCATCGCCTCCTCCAACTATTTTCTCTACTGCAATGGACTCATGGTACAACACACTAAACCCATGTTGCAGTACACTACAGTTTAGATATAATTCATAACACTTTTAATGCGACTTGCAAAATCTACCTACACCCTTGTTATAATACCTAAAGGCAAGATAGCTATTAGGCTTCTGTAGATTACTATTTAAATAAAATGATGCTGGGAGAATTGAGGATTAACTTATCAAATTATCACACTGAAGTTGCAAGAAATTCAAGCTTTGATTTTCAGAAACAATTTTAATACTGGCCTCTAACGATTGAAGCTTTCAAAATCAAATCCTGCACTCTTCAAACTTCAAAGAAACTTTGCATACCAAAGTCATAAAACGGACTCTTTAAGTTTATTTTTTATCTTGTGTGAGTAGGAAATTGTCTCTAGTAGCAAATAGCTATGGGCACTTGAACCATTCTAAATTTGTGAATTTATACCGTGAGATTGCACCAGGAGTATTACTTTTAACCAACTATCCTCATGAATATATAATGAATTAATTTGGTTCTAAATTCAAAATATTATAAACTTTCAGATTTATAAAGCATTAGCCGATAAGCTTTTTAAAGCCATCAATCTAAAGTAAAGGTAGAGTGCATTTGAGCTAAAAGATATGATAATCTAGTGAAGATGAGCTAACAACTTTATGAAAACTTTTGTACTGAAGTGGATAATGAATTTATCAAACTCGTTGCAGAAGACTCTAACATTTTAGTTTGATTTATTTCAAAGCAAATCTTATGAGAATGGAAGAAAACAGGCTATTGGACTCATAATGTAAAACACTTTGAACTCTAATATTGGGCCATCCATTAAAAGCAACTTGATGGATTAATAGATCTGCCTACTAGGAATGCTGGATCATTTTGTCATATACAAGTCAAAGGTCACGGATCTTCATGTTGTATCCATCCCATTAAAAGTAATTGGGCAAGTCAGTGGACTTACTCATCAGGGAAATTGGATCAGATTGTTACATATAAATTATAAGTTTACAGATCTCTATTAATAAATTGAATTGTCAAGAACTATAAACACCTCTACCCATTGGTTATCATGTATTGGATTGTCAACAACTACAAATAAATTTACCCATTGCTCATGATAGATTAGATTGTCAATAACTATAAGTGGATATAACCATTAGCCTTAATGGTTCATGTCATACCACAAACAATCTATTGGGCTGGCTGAAGCAAGCATGTACATAGATCTAGTAACAACAAAGCCTATTGGAGACATGGATAAATTAGGCAAATATGTCTTTTAGATCACAAGGCTCTAATAAGATCAAGATTCGATGGAGACATTAGTAAATACAACAAGTGAAATCAATACAATTTTAGCCTAGAAATAAGAGGAATACTCTCTTGTCTCAAATACCTAATTGTTTCCTCTACATACAAGCTTCTATATTAACTATTTTGAGTAAACCTATAAGAGCTCAAAGTGTCTAAATCACATCTAAATTGTTTCATTCACTATACTTATATCATGTAGATTTGGGCCACCAAGAGTTGTAAATCTAGAAGAGAGGAGCAGATTGTCCTTTGGTTAAATTTATGTGAAAAACATAAATATATTAGATCAGTAAATTATTATTTAATTAGACATGTTGAGTCATAAATCTAAAAGAAAATTTCGAAATAAAATGTTCAAGTTGATTCAAGTTGTTAAGTCTAATAAGTGAAGCCTAGAGTTTATCATACAACAATTAATGAGCTTTTAGAACCAAAATATTTAGCCCTTGGGGGAGTGGAACTAGTCAAGAAGATACAAATTAATGTTGATGTAAACTCAAGGTGGTAAGTCTAATGTAATGACATCTACCAATAGCATCTATTAGTAAGCATCTATATTTCCTACGGTTAATTAATGGACAGAATTTTATTTTAAACTACCTGTAACATGTTGATTGCTTGTTTTCATTAATTCATATCTTGAACATGTTAACTCCAATGAGTAAGATTGATCAACTCCTATAAATATAAAATTAATCCTTGTTAATGAGAAAAAGTTAAATGTTACACTAGGGACACTAACATATCTATGTATATAATTTTTTGGTATATAAATTAGTTCCTTTCATTGTGGTGATGGGTGATCATCTTTCAATGTGACAAATGTAATAATCCTTGTAACCACAATCCACTTTTTGGATAGACTAAACTTTAACATTAAAACCCTCTGATAATTCTCTAAATTATCATGTTAAGGGGGGCGATATAACCAATAATTAAGGTCTAAAGAATATAGGATTATGATGAATATATGCCAATTACTTAATTTGTACAAGTTTACACTATGGTTCATGAATTGTATCATTCTCCTATATTCCACAAGAATGAAATTCTCAAGATAAGTGAGGGAAATATATGAGCGATAATTCTTTAGTGGAAGAAAAACAACTCATGATCATGCACCATATATTTTGATTTATTATTATCATGGGCTTATTAATAATACTTGGATATAAAAGGGTAAAAGTCTAAACATGATTTACTTGTAAATCTCACAAGGAATAAAGGCATTCTCGGAAGGCACCTAATTGGGTGCACAATCCCAAAAGGATCCCAACTGCCACTTAGGGGGGGGGCATTCACGATCAGACCTCCATCTCTCTCTCCTTTGGGTGAGACTCTACTCCACCACATAGTTGACCATCTCATTGCCCCCTCCCCTTGGTGCCGTCAACAGTCCATAGGCGGGCCTCTTCTCCCTCCTCCTCTAATGCTAACAACACTAGGGGAGATTGTGGATCTCTTCTCTTGGCGCAACAAGATGAGGATCAACTGCTCAAGCCTCTTGCATGTGGCCACTATCTTCTCCCCACATTCATCAAAGGAAGAGAGAGAATCATCAACCTATTTTATTAACTTTCAACTTTCAGATTGGAACTTATGATTTTCATTCAATTAATTTCACAATTTGATACACATTGACTTTTCTCATATCAATGATTTGGTCATTCTAGTATACCAATATATTTGAAAATCCATCCCATTAGACACCCATAACTCACTTGTGAGGTGGCTAATGAAACTTTGAGAGGATTTCTCCTTCAATGTGGGCTTAATTTCTTCTAACATCAACAAGAAATTTGTATTTAATCTTCTACCATTGCAAGCAAGAATCAATACTAAATTTGAGCAAGTTTATCCATTAATAGCAATCACTTATTCACAAAATTCTCCCTATGTTCAACCCTCAATCCACTATATATTTATGATATACATATATTTGGATAAGGTTTATAAATATAAAATTTGAAGATTTCAACTAACAATGACTGAAGTTCACCACCCTCAAACAAATCAGATGCTTCACCAAAGGCTTTGAAGAGGTTCCAACTAAAAATCCAAAAATATTTCGAAATGCAAAAAACTAAGATTTGCAGAGAGAGAGAGAGAGAGAGAGAGAGAGAGAGAGAGAGTGTAATCGCCAATAGACTATCATCATTGCATTGAACCATCTCAAAGACACCCACGACAAGCCTCTTATATACAACATTCAACCGGCAAAAAACTGACTAAATTTGGGTCTGGACTTGGCATTTCATCAAAAAGTTACTGCACATACCTTCATCGCTGCCAGGAAATAATCAATCCTGAGGGAGAGGAACCGACCGACTGAACACTCCGGAAGGTCACAAGAAAGCAGCCCTGCTTATAGAATTAGGCAACATAATGGATTTTTTACTCAGCCAATTGCAGAATGGAGCCCCCCACAATCATGCATTTTTCAACAAATGGGTCAACTAGATTTGTCCTAGAACACGAAATTAACGCTTGAATCCAGCTGAACGACAGTAGGATGAGCAAGGTTTCCTTCTTATTATACAAAAAAATCAGTAAAACCTTCTCAGTGATGGTCTGAAATCACATCACAGCAAGTATCTCCGAATTTCCAGAGACAGAAATGTAGCCAAAATGATAGACTAACACAATACAGATCCAATCAGTTCTGTGATTTTTTTTTCACCCGCAAATGCATCAAAAAATTTCATAATACTTGCACATGTCATGAGCTGGGTTTTCTGCTTGAAATGGAGCGCCGAGTTTATCGTCAGCTTCAGTATCTTCGGTCGATTTAAAATCACGCTTTACCTTTGCAAGAGAGGCTCAGCTGATCACTTTGGAAACAACTCCCGCACCAACTGTCCTCCCTCCCTCTCGCAATGCAAATCTTTGTCCTGCAAGAAGATGGTGCAAGAACTTGAAGCAAACGCAGCCAATTGCAGAAAACTCTAAAAAAAAAGTCACAAATAAAGAACTATTTTAGTTCATTCAAGTATTTGGCATATTATATTGTTCCCTTGTACTTTCATTTTGGAAATTGTCACTTCTTGCTTTTGTCCCTCTTCTTTCAGAGTTTGATGTAATGTTTATTTATTAAGATCACAGGTATATCGAGCAATTTTCCTACGAAGGGAATGGGACACACTCCTCTCTAGATTCGGAGGGGGTAGATGCAAATTTCATGTCTGATCACAAATGTCTATTTGATGTTTGGATACTTTACCATAGTCATTGAATAGAAGATAAACAATGACTATGGAAAGAGTAGTGCAAGGAAAATTTCACATAGAAAGAGAATCATATTGGCTTAGCGGGAAGAGATGCAAAATGCGGAGCACCCATGCATCAGAGAAATGCAGAGTGCTTGGAGATTATGCCAAGGGCCGTTAAATGATGATTCAAGATAATCTTGGAAAAACGAACATAATTGTGGCAGCAGTCATAAGAGAATAATGTAGCACAGAGAAAATACAGCAATACATGTCCAGACCAAGAGAAATTTCAACCCTCAGTAAAGATGATAGTCATGTTAGCCCCAAGTTGGAATAGGTGAAGGTTGAATTAATTTATTCAGTGAAAGCAACCAATATAACTATATTAAGTTCTCTTGTATGATTATTATTCAACAAGCTTGATGTACTCAATGTAGAATGCACAAGCTGAATTTTCAGAAAACGTGGTACAGAGCCATGCATACACAATATTTCAGTTAGATCAAAGTAGGAAGCATTACCGGCTTCCAGTGGAACAGCTGATATTAACTCAAAAATTGCAGTCACATTATCACCAGGCATAACCATCTTCACATTTTCTGGCAATTCAACCTTCCCAGTAACATCTGCTGTCCTCATGTAAAATTGAGGCATGTAATTGGAGAAGAAAGCCGTATGGCGACCACCTTCATCTTTTGTAAGCACATAAATCTCTGCCTCAAATCTCTTGTAGGCTTTCAAACTAGCAGGCTTACAGACCACCTGGAATTTCGATTAGAAAGTCAAACCGAAGAAACAATCTTTAAGATGAAAGAAAGATGATCTTAAGTGGCCTCAGGAAATTGAAGTAGATGCTTTCATGCTCAGGTAATCATAAACATTATGGGAAACGAGCCAGAACTGATGCCAGCTCAAAAAACAAGAAAGTCGACGTTGAAGAAACCCATTCCTCAAGAAACGCTTCAGGCCAACGACAAACCTGTCCTCGTTGCACGTCTCCACGCTTAAGACCACGTAGAAGAAGGCCAACGTTGTCGCCAGCCTAATCAAAATGAGGCTTCAGTTATACACTGATGCTATAAAGGCTTAAAAAGTAAATAAGAAACCAAAAAAAAGCATACCTGTCCATAGTCCAAAATCTTTTTAAACATCTCCACACCAGTTACAGTTGTCTTCAGAGGGCCACTCTGCAATAATAGAAATGAATGCGATAATCAAATTGTGAAAAATAATTGTAAAATCAACTATCCTCTGGATAAATTCCAATGTGCATAAGATGATTGCATAAACTACTGCCCAGCTACAAAGGATGACGATTATAATTGCGGATTGAACCAGCACTTATCCTCATTCTAAAATAAATTATTGCAACAATATTATAGCTTAACTATTTTCATTCGGAAAATCTCCGATTGATGAAGGATCATCCCATAGGCTTGTAAGCATAGTAATTATAATAGTGAACCGCACCTGTGTTAATCCTAAGATTTCAACATCTTCTCCAACTTTGATTTTTCCTTGTTCAACACGGCCAGTTACAACAGTTCCACGTCCCTGTGAAAAGGAAGGAAAAACCACTTACACAAATCCAACTCCAAGATAGACTTACGAAAAGGATAAATAATTATTCAACATTAAAATCAAGCAAAATACTAAAGTAGTATAAATGCATAGTTGCTACAGGGAAAACACAAACAAGAGGAGAAAAATCATTGTCATACATTACTCAGGTTCGGCGAAACATCAATCAAATTCGCTACAGGGAAATCAGAAAGAAATGATTAACCCATTCAACAAGAGAAAGATAATAACTAAACCACTCAGGACATAAATAACTATATCTAAACGATGAACAACGATGAACAGTATCTGTAGGTTTTTAAAAGCCCGAGATCCTAGCTCGAGTTCAATATGATGCCTAGCCTGTCTTCAACCCATGTTTTAGACATGAAGTATCCGAATGAAAATAAAAAAAAATGTGACATCTGAAGGAGGAACTTCTAGAAGGGCATCGGCAATACTTAGGGAAATCACAAGGTGGTAGATCCTCACTTTATTTAACATACAAAAAGTTCCAGACAAACAAATTCCCATATCAGAAATGAGCAAGGCGTCAAACTTGGATCAAATAAAGAAGATTGGTCACTCACAATGATTTAGCAAATAATGACAACAAGAAAAAAATGATGAACACCATGAAATTGGTTAAACTACTGAAACATCGGAAATGGAAACATGACACAAATCATAACCAGAAAAGAAATGTAGGTATGTCATTCCCAGCCAAAATCAAACAAGATGACAGAAGGGGAAAGAAGTGGAAGAGAAATGACAAAAATATCTGCCAAAAAGAGTTGATGACAAATAGAAGAAAGAGAGAGAAAGAGAGGAAGAGAGAGAAAGGGGACGGGTCAGTCCTGTCTCCTGCCCCTCGTGTGAGCACTATATGTTTTTTAAAGGAAAAAAGAGACCAAAACGAGTAGAAAACAAAGGAACAACAATGCCCAACTGAAAAAAAAGAGAGGATAGTGACGAAAGGGAGAAACTAAAACAGCATAAAACGACCATAAAAAATGATGCCCATCAAATGATCAAGGGGAAGAAAAAGACAAAAAAATGTTTCACCAGAGCGCAGCCCCGCCGCTGACAGAGATGAAGCAATAGGAGCTCCAAATTATAGCAATCAAAAAAAGCAATAGAAGGAACATCCACACTGCTCAATGTTCTCTGCCTGTTATTCTTGTTCTTCCTCTTTCCATTTTAGTTATGACTAGTGAGAAAAGCTGGCTTGGGTACGAGATTAGTTTGTCAAAACATACGACTGTCAAGAAAATATCCAAAATCAAATATAAATATTGACCTGAATTAAAATCAAATTGAAAATTTTATTAAAGATCATTTAAGTTCCATACCATACAATGAACCATAGTCCCGTTCACACGAATCCAGGAGCATTATAATAATTTACATAAATGACATGCTAGACACAATATTTTCCTAAGAACGCCAAATGTATTAAATGAGAACTCCACAATCTATCAGATTATTTGTATCATGCAGGAAAATTCGCAAAATTCCAGCGGCCAATTTAAGAGTAGCAGGATATTACCTTGAAAACAGAAAAGATGACAACAAAGTTAGAAATTTCCCATGGATTTGTTACATGCACAGTATAACAACGTGTATTTTTCATAATCAAGTACTTAAATGTCACTATCGACTGACCTGAATTGAGAAAACATCCTCAATTGGCATTAGGAAAGGCTTATCAAGCTGGCGTACAGGCTCTGGAATGTATGCATCCACAGCATCCATTAGCTTGAGGATAGCCTTTCTCCCTATTTCCTCGTTTGTACCCTCCAAGGCAGACAAAGCTGAACCTCGAATGATGGGAATCTCGTCCCCAGGAAATTTATAGAAGCTAAGGAGCTCTGAAAAGCATAATGTCATGCATCAACAACATTTATCAAATCTTATGAAGATATAAACCACGACCGTGACAACAAAACATACCACGAAGTTCCATTTCAACAAGCTCTAGAAGTTCCGGGTCATCAACAGCATCAACTTTATTTAGAAAACAGACCAACGAAGGAACACCAACCTAAAACAAAAATCTAGACAAAATAAAACCACTTTCTACAATTAATCAGGGAATTACAAAAAAATCGCGGTTCCACCTGATGCTTCATGCACCATTGTACACCCATTACCTGGCGAGCAAGCAGAATGTGTTCCTTTGTTTGCGGCATAGGTCCATCTGGTGCAGAAACAACAAGAATACCCCCATCCATTTGTGCAGCTCCAGTAATCATGTTCTATTATTCAATGAAATTATTTATGACACCACAATTAAAAGAACACTAGATAGATATGATGCTTAAAGCTTTAACTTGCGTAAGAGTAACATTAAAATCGAACCAAAAAGAAAAAGATATGCACATTGCAAAAAAGAGTAATTAGCGGTTCAATATTCCAAAGTTAACAATTCTATAGTTATCTCACACGAGTGCAGACATGACCGAATATTCTTTCGGAGTTCACTGCCATAAGAATACTAAAAACTTGAAACGTGGATGATCAGACGAGGAAATTCAATAAATACATTGCTTTTCCATAGCATATACGATGATAAGCATTGGAAACCTTATTTGAAATTGAAGTAGACGAATATAAATAAAACACTCATAAATTTCTCCTTCATCCATATATGGCAGTACGCAAGTCCATCAATAAAAGGTTTTAGTGGTCAATTAACGTGAAAGTATATATGCCTAAGTCCATAAAATACGCAATTTCGTTATTTGTCTTCTATATTCTGTTGCATAACTTTTACACTAGCCTTTCTAGAGACTTAATTGCTGAAACTATGAAACAACAAATTGATAATCTGAAAACTGGGCAATAAACTCAAAATTTGAATCCTTCGGCAAAAGCAAAGTTTAGAAAATGTGAAAGAAGATATGCAACGGTCTCCGGTAGAAATCTAGGGCCCTTAATGTAGTTCTTTTGAGCCTACAAAAATATGTTTTACTCACGTCAGCACAACGTTATGACATACATTAAACAGAATAAATACAAAGCCACTTCCACAATCCTTTTCCAGATTTTTTAAACAACTTGAGTTTCATTTATTGATCATTTTCATGTCATCATTCTCCTTTGTTCTTGGCAAAGTTCCTATCTCTTGTGTGGTACTGCATTATAGAATATTAAGATCTTCAACTTCTCTCAGAATCTAGGTGTTAGATGAGAGTCACCATAATCATTAACTTTCTTCTACAAAATCTCTAGTCAGTAATGCACTTTTTAACATTCATGGACCTCCGAACCAGCAAAGGGAATTCGCCATCTGATACAATTAGACGAAAACAGTCATTCTATTTCCAAAACATGCATGATATGTCTTATATTTAATCATGTCTACGAAAGATACATTTGTTAATTTTGCCTTGCAGGTGGACTGCAGAAAAGTGGACTCACGATCATTACTCAACACTGCTGGTCATATGATCAAAGCTGTAACATGATTTTTTATGCCTAGGGGATTTGAATCTATGACTTGTGTGCACTTTCTTTTTTTCACTCGTCCTTTAAGACTCGCGTGAATTTATTTGGTTGAGCGAACAAAGAGGCATTCTATGTTTATTCATTCAAACTTGGAAAGCCCAAAGTGACTACAATAAAAGATGCAAATATTCTTCTCGGTGAAGAAAATACAATGAATTACAAGTAAATGATGATTTCAACAACATGATGATTGATGAATGAACTAAAAATACCTCATGAATTATGTAATATTGTGTTATAACTTCATAAAACTTGAAATTAGCTATTCCATTCATTTTATTTGTACTTTCTATTGAAAAATTAATTGATATTTTAATAACGTAAACGAATTTTAAACAACTATAATCAAATACCCATGTCAAATTTAAAAGAATGCCCCTTTTTTACTTAGCTTTCACTTCTTGTATCAAAAGACATAAGGCCCCAGACAAATGAAGCACAGGAAAAAAAGGTAATTATCAATCTGATAATCATTGCTTGTAGTATACCCAAGATGCAAAGCAGCAATATGCATAACTGAG
The DNA here is from genome assembly GCA_024713555.1 of Spirodela polyrhiza. Taxonomy (NCBI): domain Eukaryota; kingdom Viridiplantae; phylum Streptophyta; class Magnoliopsida; order Alismatales; family Araceae; genus Spirodela; species Spirodela polyrhiza. Next base: position 3,399,320 of record CM046537.1, on the reverse strand, counting down.
CTTAGAGAGCTACATCATTGACTATTCCATTCCAAGCGGTAGTCTGATATCTTCACATCCTTGTTTTTGGCCTTTTTTTTTTTAAAAGAGTTTTTGGCCTTTTAATAATGCAAAAGAGTCTCATTAAAGAATCTTAAAGCTCAGGTGCATAAACATTCGAGCTACATTATCTGCCATGTTTAATACTGAAAAAGTCAGCCACAATGAGACTAAATCGGATGCATCACAACTTTCCAAGCCCAACAATAAGTTTAGATACATAGATTTCCAATTTCTTTCAAACATGATGACATCAAAAGACTTAGAAACCTCAAAAACAAGATTCTGCTAGGGTAACTCTGGAATTCAAAAGGCAACATTAGACAAAAGGACGCAATGATTATGAAATTATTTATTCATATAAAACTGAATATTTCAGGAAGGATGGCATATTAATCATAGCATGTTGTACAAAGTTTCGTTATTTTTCTGTTTGCCTAGGAATTGTAGACATGCGACTGCTTACTTTAACATAATCTGCATGTCCTGGACAATCCACATGGGCATAGTGTCGTGTTGCAGTCTCATATTCCACATGGGCCTGCAATTAAACATGTAGTAATAGCCATCATTGGCAGAATGAGATTAGAGCTCTTTGAAAAAATTTGAATTATAGTCAGTTGCCGACAAAAGCTCAAAAGATTCCTCACAGTAGCAATGGTAATTCCTCTAGCCTTCTCCTCAGGGGCCTTGTCAATCTCATCAAATGCCACTGCTTTTGCTTTACCCTCTTCTGCCAAAACCTAGAATGAGACGATCACAGAGCAACCCATTTGAAAGAAATAAATAGAAACCAGAGATGATGATCAAAATTATGCACCAGAATAAACTTATAACCTTTGTAATGGCTGCCGTAAGCGTGGTCTTCCCGTGATCAACATGTCCAATAGTCCCAACATTTACATGGGGTTTCCTGTCGCCACAATTAATCGATATAAGTATAAACCCGTTACGAACTGCCATATTTAGGGTAGATATCTTATATAGCCAATTTTTATGTATAAGGTACAAACTTCTGACAGTTATTCTTCCATAGATTCATTACCCTCGGAAATATATCATTGTCTCCCATTCATGAAGTGGAATCCAACTGGAGCACTGAAGTGATAAGAGAAAAAGTAGACATCACGGAATCGTGGACTTTCAGGAAAAACATTCTTGACGAAACTTAGAAGAAAACAAGAATTTGAAACGGAGAATGCGACTGTGAAAAAGTAACAAGTAGAGTGCGATCCTACACTGTGAACCCTTAGTTCGCCGAATGAGGGCTTACAAAACGAGGCCATATCACACTCCCCAAACTTGCATTGAATCGAAGCAAAAATATGCACTGTCGGTGAAAAGTACGATCCGATACAATGACACACGTAAGAGACAAGCATTAAAAAAAAAAAAACTTGTAAAGGCTATTCTGACAACAACCTCCGAATGTGAAACTCCGCAACGTGAAACAAAGCCACACGAAATGAGGAAGCGAATAATACACATTTTCCATCAAGCTTCCCATTCTCCCACTTACGTTCGCGTAAAGGTCGCCATGGATCGAGACAAGAACCCCAACGCCACAGGATCCCTCCCATCGGTGGATGACCGCTGCGCATCCAGCCCACATAACCCTGTTCTCCTGATCACGGTCCCTCGGCTGAAAGAGCTTTGGACAGGGTAGGCGGTCGTCACACCGAGCATACGCCTGGAGTTGGAGTTCCTAAGGATTGCTCCCACAGCCATGGCGTCTCTCTCTCTCTCTCTCTCTCTCTCTCTCTCTCTCTCTCTCTCTCTCTCTCTCTCTCTCTCGCTCGCTCGTTCAGTCTCTCACTCCCTCCACTGCATCCTCCTTCACCGGGGTTTGGGCCGTTCCTCCTAAAACCCTAACCGAACATGCACCCTTTGGTTCTTCACCACCCGGAACCAGTCTGGGGACCCGTAGCCGATTCGAGTGATAATCTTCCACTAAGACTCCCAAAAAAATAGTTTAATTACAGAAAGATCCTTGTATATAGATAATTAAAATGGTCTGAGTCCTCCAATTTGATGAGAAATTTTCGGTGTATAACTAGACAAACCAATCTAAATCTACCATATGACTAATTGTAGCTATGCCCCTATCTGAGAGGAAGATCAAGGAAGCTTTACCATGACTTAGTGAGCTGACCCCACATCATCAGAATAAGTAGCACCCACAATGTCCATGATGCCCATCATGGCATACATAACATGCTTCAGGCACTTAAGAAAGACCAAGGTGGGCCCAAAATAAGTAATAGTTGTATTCACAATATATTAAGTACCCAATTGAAGCAAATATTACCCCTACCCTATACACTTTCTTGTTTTTGGGCACCTTGTAGTAAATGTGTGAAGCTGGTGACATCAAAGAGACACTGACCCATATTTGTGAAACGTAGTCTAGCCTCCACAATAGTAGATAATGAGGGCACCCATTAATTCTTAGATGTCCCTTCTGAGACATCCGATAAAATTAGAATAATACAGAGAAGATTAACATGTACCCTGTGCAAGGATGACATGCACAAATCGAGAAATGGTCCATTACTTAGAAAAAAATATTACTTGACTAGGCTTAACATTGTCTCAAGGTCACAAACTCATTTGTTGATGCTAACAAAGTATTTTGATGGTGATAAATTAACTAATATATAAGGTGATGATAATTTAAAGCTACGTAAATGTGCAAACCATCATATTTAAATCAATGAAATCTGAAGAAGGATATAATCGTCATTAATTTTAGAAAAGTTAAATTAAATAACTATTATCTTGAAAATGGTGTATCACAAATAACAACTTATTGAAAATATTATAAAGAAATGAAGGCAATGCATACAAATCTTAAGAATTCAATTTGTTACGGTTTTACAGCATAACTAGATTTAAAATTGTCCATGGGTAAAATAGTCAATATTTTAAATCCAACTAATTAAAATGATTTTTAGGTACAGGATTATATGACATATATACATGCATACACATGTGACCACTCATTGAAAAGATTAGACGGAAATCCAAGCACTAAATGACAGGTTCAAATTATTTGATTTGTTATGAATCTTATAAAGTTTACAAAAATATTTTTCTATATACTTCGAGGCGTGTGCACAACCTATTAATGTCCATTAAACTAGCCACTAAGACAACAATCTAGCTTATTAATGATTAAAAAGAGGGGTTTTGTCCACATTATGGCATGGAAAAAAAAGGTGAAAAGAGAAACAGCCAAAATCATAAACGCTCAGCTCAACCTCATCCATACCCATCCTCCAACCTATTCTAAGAATTATCCCTCATCCTATGAGAAGCCTAGTTGCATTCCACATCTCTGGCCACTTGCATCACCATCTGGTTAGCTGAACTTTAATATTTTGATACGCTTCATCATCATCTATCTTACTCGTATCAAACTCCACTTTTCAGGAGGATAATTGTACAATCTTATTTATTAATTCTTATTCATTGTTTTTCTTATTGTAAATATGAAGGCACCTTAACAATACCTTTCATGAATTAGAAAGACATGTTAGAGCCTTGCTTTAGGATAAATAGAGACACGTAGTATATAATATCAAGATCGTTAGAGAGCTTTTAAATCTAGTGGAAAAGATTGATCCAAAGAGTGTGTCTTGCAATAGGTAGGGAGAAAGTTTTCAAATCAAGTGGTTGATACAAACTCACATAGTCTATATTGTAAGTGGGTGTCTATATTAGGAAACAAAATATATTGTATGAACAAAAATAGTAGAATCAAGAGAGTGATCTCATAAGCAAATGGAGACCGTGTGGTAGAACCACTATAAAATCTTGTGTTGATATTCTTAAATTTTATGTGATGCATCTTAGCAAAATAAAAATTTCACCCAATAGATTGAGAATCAATTTTCTCATCATCCTAAATATTCACTACTAGCAAGTTGAGCTTCATAGTTGGGCCCACCAAGAAAGCGACCCATAGACTGGATAAATAGGTCTTTGACCTTCAAAATCAGCCAAATGCTACCATATTTAAAAAGAATTCAATTAATACCCCCTCTAATGAGAGAGGGGGATTTGAATGGAAACCAATAATGGAGATCCATTACGTGACCCAGTAAGAAGAATCCATGATGTCCCACCCAAGAGAATTTATGGACTGTGGAGAGAGAGAAAGAGAGAGAGAGGCCAAGGTAGTGAACCAGGTATGGAGAATAAAATAAAATTTTCTCTCTTAAATTAAGCACAGATGGATATGAATTCTATTTAAGTTAAATTGAGGGCTGAAAGATAAGATATGTCTAACCGCGGACCTTCAGGTAAATACCCCTGGTGAAAAAAGGAGAGGCATCATCATAATTATTCATAAATAATTCTCCCCATCGTCCGGGCACCCGGTCCGGACCGGGCTGCTGATTGATTGGTGCGGCGACCGGTTCGTGCTTCAATCAGTTCGAGCGTGTTCCACAACGGATTGGGAAGGTGGGCCCCAGACTGCCGGTACCGTGAGGCCTCCTCTCGCTTTCGCCTTGTCACTGCTTCCCTCTTCATCCTTTGCCCCCTCAACAGCCTGCAAGGCCTCCCTTCAACTTCTCCTTCCCTCGGCGGATGTGGTGAATCCCGGCAGGTGATCCTCTCGCCGGCGATGCCGCTCTCCTCTGCTTTCTCCTCGTCCACGGACGGCGGAGCCGCCGCTGCGGAGCGCAGGTTGAGGGAGGCGGAGGAGCGGCTGCGGGAGGCGATCGAGGAGCTGCACCGCCACCACCACCACCGACGTAAATCCGGGGACAGTAGCGAAGAGGCTGACGTCCCAGATTGCGACCATCCCGGCGAATCCTGCACCGCCCATGCTGTGGGCAATCTCTGCCAGAGTTTCCTGCTATCCTATGGCGTCAGGGTGGGGATCGGAATACTCCTCCGCGCTTTTAAGCTGGCGCGGCGCCAGTCGTACTCTTCCATCCTAGATCTCAAGGTGTGTAACTCTCCTTTTATGTTTCAGTTCTTTTCTTTACTTGAGGTCGAGGTACATGAAGTGTTAACTGTTCGCGCATGGAAGCTTTAAATGATGAATAAATTCACATCATTGAATAGGTATAATATTTATTTTTTCAGTCCATACCACCTAGTACGATTGCATTATCAAATTGTGGACTGTTGAAGTTCACCTCTAAAACCATATTTTGGCTGTGCCTCAACTATTCGTTGAATTTTTTTTACCAGGTGAAAAGAAATTCAGTATTGTGTACCTCTGAATTTTTTTCAGAAGTTGAATCTAATGCTGACGGTTACGATGTATCATCTCAAAACATTTTGTTATTCTCTTTTGAATGTTTGCAAATCATGTTCGTAAAATTTTTTGAATCATAAGATTTTTTAAATTTTACTTTAAAGTTAAGTGGCGGGAAAGAAAATATCGCTTCACGATTTTCGTCCATATGTTTTAGTCCCAATTGCTAAACTCAGGTAGGAATTTGTTAATTTACAGGCTTGGGACCATATGATTGCAGTCGATTTAGGCTTTTAGTTATGTTCGTCTCAAGTTAGTTTCATACTTGCATTTTATTTCTTGCACACACTCTCTCTTACCAAGATCGTAATAGCCAGAATAGCAGGTCTGAAGGGTAGGTAAGCTCCATCGTGTGGAAAATATTGGGAAAGAAATCACAGAAAACAAGTTGGTCGCTATTGTGGTATGCTGCCATTTGCCTGGCCACATAAGTGAAGCGAAGTGAGAAGCATAAAATCTTTCTGTTGAATGAAAGTCTGCTGAAATCCCCCAAACTCGCAGTTAATCCTAATCATCTGGGAATCACAATCCGGGAGCCGAAATTTCCTTCCATTTCTCTCCCACCAAATATGGGAAGCTTGTGGAAGTTGGACGTTTCTCTACCGAATTTGGCTTTTAGTTGCTGATTTCGATCCGACAATATGTCAAAAAATCAACATTGCTGCATTTTTTTCATTCTTTTTTTAACGCCTAAAGGTTTATTTGAAGAGAAAAAAGGATTTCAGTCCATAAGTTACCAATATACTCTTAAGAAGACGTCCCATCACCCTATGCTTTTCATTGTGGATCAGATTTCTATTAGAAATGTTTCCCATAAAATCTTTATTATAGATGGCTTGGATGGAATGACTACTATGCTGTTTGCTTTCACGTTTTGCTGCCTCTGTGTTTATTATTTTTCAGAAAAATAGAATATTTTTGGATTATTCTTTAAAACAGTGTGCCAGAGCATTTTAGTAGGCATCCAACTGTAGCCATTCTACAGTGATAACCGTTTGACACTTATTGCAGCAACTTGTTTCTGAGAAGGATTTGATAGTAAGAGAGGAGGCATGTCGCATTGGGTTGCTGTTTGGTGGCTTTACTGGATCATATCATGCTCTTCGATGCTTCTTGAGAAGATTTCGAAAGAAAGAGACACCTTTGAATGCGTAAGTTCAGTAAAAAAGTTTGATATTCGTCTAATTTCAAATTGGTGTGATTTTTGGGTGATCTTCCGGTTCTTTTTTAAAAAAAAAAGAATTTCAAATTGGCGTTTCAAAGTTAATTGCACAATGGATTCTCAGAATTTGAGTGATCAATGTGAGGTTTTCCGTAAATATAAAGTAGCTTCTGTGTCTAACTCTGAACAAAATGTAGCCTTTTCTCAATTATTACTACAGAAAACATTAAACTTTAGAGTAGTCTGTTCTCACCGATTATGAGTCATGGCAATCCTTGATGGTGACCGTTTTATGGCACAAGTTGTAATGTGTGATTTGGTACTATTCTTGAATATATTAAAAAGAATAAAACATTTGCTAATTGCGTGGAAACCTATTTTAGATCATTTGCATGGGTAAGCTCTGCTGACTCTGTCATACTTGGGCCAACTCATATGGGTCAGTCTTCATTTTTGGACTAATGAGTCAAGATCCATGTTGGAACTAGAAGTCAGCCATCCTATTAGTGGACAAAGACCTCCAAGGTCAATTCACATTCAAAACGTACTCACTCAGAAACTAGTCAACTTAACTTGGGCGCAACACATTCCAACTCATATGGATTCTTGTGACCAGCCCCAAGTCAATTCGGTCTGAATAATACTTGAAGAAAAATATATAATTATAAACTTGTGAAGTATGTATATAAATTTTTTTACCAGATAACTAGAATAAAATCTGAGAAATTGAATGAGCAGCAGGTTTTTAGAAGTCATTGCATGGAAGATATCAAGACCAACTATATTTGTGGTAGTGTCACAGCTGTTTAAGATACTTTATTATGGAAGGGATAGAAGTTTTTTATTTTATTTTAAGAACTGATATGTTTATTCCCTTTGTCTCCTTGATTTTAATAGTCTGTAAGACTGCGCACCTTTAATTAAGCAGCATAGTAGCAACAGTCTCTAGAATATTGATTGCATATAACATAACATAGAAATGATGGTGATAATTCCTTTCCTATCTTCTTATACTTTCTTTCCTCCTCATCTTCTTTCTTTTTATATTAAGAATGATTGGCACTTTTCAAATCACCTTAACCCATTTGAGGTTGGCCTCATATTGCCCGCCTACTCAATTTTCATGATTACCAAGTCAGACCCTGAGTTCAATTTGGCCGCAAACAATGACTTGGGATGTGTTTTGAGAATGACAAGATATCAAAAAGTTTGTCCTTAAGACATAGATGCTGCATTTTTCTTCCAGAATTATTACATTCATCTACATCATCAACCAGTTTTCATCTAATTGGTGTTGGGGACGCAAACACAATTCTGCTGTCTGTCTATCCGTCTATTGACTGCGTCATATGTATAATTATCTTGTGTAGTCACTTTTCTATATTCATATTCACTCTAAACTTGAATGGAACCAAATCAGACAATATCTTTAAATCCTATGAAACGAGATATCAAGCACAGTTACCCCTGACAACTTGGATTTGTAGCTCATATAAAATTGCAACGGAACTGTTCTAGGACCTACTCTATGGACAACGTACTTGACATGGCTGCTTTTTTGATTAAGAGTCCCTTCCAAAATCACCTGTAAAACTAGTAATGCTCCTTTCTCTGGTTTTTCTTGAGTGTTGAGTCATGATTCCTCCTCCATATTCATGACTTAGTTGAAGGGCATGATGGAACAGAATTTTAGCAGGTTCAGTTGCTGGACTCTCTATACTGGCACTAGATGACTCAAGCAGAAGGCGAACACTTGCTTTGTATCTGGCAGCTAGGCTAGCCCAGGTATGTTAATTGTCTTTGATGAACCCTGTTCCACCCTTGCATACCATGCTCCTTGAATTGTTGTTTTCTTAACTTTTTTTGTTTTATAATCTTGTGTTTGGCTTCAGTGTGCATACAACTCTGCGAAATCGAAGAATAAGTTTCACTTTTGGGGAAGCCACTGGAGCCATGGGGATTCCTTGCTATTTGCGTTATCTTGTGCCCAGGTGACATTAGCCGTATACCTGTTTAGCAGTTTATGAAAGCACGTGTTTCAGATATTTCTGTTTGGAGTTCATATGCTTTTGTTGATTATTTCCTTATAGGCGATTGCTACTGTTTCTCTTTTCTGAATGCCGAACTTGCAGTAGTCTTTCTGTAATATGTCATCAGCAATGCAGAGAAAGTGGGATAATGAACGTTATCATCTTGGTGGTCTTGTTGCTCAGATTATCGAAGAAAGAGTTAATATTCTCTCTGTGAAAAATATCTGAATAAAACTATGCAGGTAATTGGTAAGGGTAGAGCTTTCCAAAGTTGATAATGAACATTGTCATAAAATTAGATGGCTCCCTTGGGAAGCCATCTTCAATCTATATGGAACCCAGAGGCGAAAATGTAACCTCTCTTTGGTCTTCTAGTCATCATGGTTGTCATAATCTGGTGCATGTCAATGTTTGGCAAATCACGAAACTAAAACCCTGAAAGAAAAATGTTGATGTCATCTCTAACCATCTGACTATTGACTTTGCTACTAAAAAACACGAGTAAAACTCCTGAAGCTTTGCTGTTTATGCCAGTAAAACTCCTGAATCTTTCCTGTCTTCCAACAGGAAAGATGTGACTGATTGATGACTTGATCTGTGTTCCGCTTTATGTCTAATTGATATTTAAAGGATACTTTCACAATTGCATGGGCATTTACTTTTAAAATTTTGAACAAAAGTGTCTGTAAAGTATTGATAATCTTGATAGTCCTGTTTTGATTATTTGACGACTGACCATGGCAATTGTCAAAATACATTATAAGTAATAACTTCTTTGCTGCTCCTTCAATGGAGAACCATACTGTCTGCAACATTCCATGCCTCACATTTGCCTCATTATTTTTTGTAACCTATTCCGTCTAGCTTGTTTTCTTGATAGATTCGAAGTTCAATAGGATAGTTTTTATAGTGTGTTCCGCGATGATCACATTCTTTTGTTATTGGCACCAGAAGACTCTTAGGTAATTGTAAAATTGCTTACGCTAAATTTCATCCCATTCCAGGTAATGTATGCCTTTGTAATGCGGCCTGAAAGCTTGCCCAGATCTTATCAAGATTTTATACAGAAGACTGGACCAGTTGCAGAACCAGTGTATAAGGCTGTGAGGGACAACTGTAGGGGTTGTGCTGTGGATGTTGCCACTCTCTCTTCCTATTTATCAGGCAGAAAAGGGTTCAGTTCTATAAACTTGGTGGAATTCCCATCCATAATCCCTTGTTCGATCATTCATCCAGACACAAAATCTTGCCTTGCTCACAATGCGACTGCAGCCTCAGATACTTTCAGAAAGACTTTCCCTCTATATTTTTCGTTGACATTTGTACCGTTCGTTGTTCTGCGTCTGAATAAGGTACCATCCTTTCTTCTACTCTTTTTTTTTTTTGTAGTATTTGGAATTATTTCTTTTACTTCATGTATTTTATTTTATTTCATTTCTGGAGGAGAAACTGAAGCATACCTAAATATTGTGTATTTTTCTTTGGATGTTCCTCAAAAACAGCTGATCACCACCCAACTCAGCCATACTGAACTGGGGTGTGTGTTGGGTGGGGGACATGGGGGGAGAGTCCTGAACCAATCTCCTATGATATTTAAAGTAGTTTCCAAAACTGGTTGAATTGGGTGATAAAAATGAGCTCTACAGCCCTCAAACTGGGCAATTATAGAGATTTTGCCCATTCTTCTGGCCAATCTGCTCCTCTCCTACTTAAATGGGCCAGTCTCTGCCATAAGTGCTGTCATTGGGAGAGGAATAGCAAAGCAAGATTCAATGGCAGGGAGCAGAAGAGCGAGAAAGAAAATCAGTAGAACACTGAACTGCTTTCAATCTGGCTTTTCCATTTTAGCTTGGTCCTCTAGAGACATTTCTTTGAATTGACAGAGGAATCACACTCTCCTTCTAATGTCTCAGCAAAAAAAAAAAAAAAAATAATAATAATAATAATAATAATAATCTCTGGATACGATTAAAGAAAGAGGTCCCTGTTGCTGTTGCAGCACCCGCCGCTGATGGTGCCAGCAAGTCCTCTTTTATTTCACTGTTCTTCGTCCTCATCCTTCCCTCCGTCGTGCTCGCCTGCTTCTCTGCTTATGATTTTACTGTCGCCCTTGTCTGTTCTTGTCCTCTGCTCTGATCATCTTGAAAATGCCTCTCCTGCTGCGGGATCCTACAGTTCATGGAGAACCCTCTTCACACCTGCTGGCACGCCGTCACCGGAGCGGTCCGTTCCACGTCGTTCCTCTCTGCATTCGTGGGGATCTTTCAGGTGACTATCTTCCCTCCCGTTCCCTTTCTATAAAGGGCACTGCGCCCAGTCCCCCAATCCCTCACCGCGGTCTCTTGGGCGGCCCAAGGCGGTCATATGCCTGCACAGAAAGGTCGCCGCGAGGGACCACAAGCTGATATACTGGCTCGCCGGCGGGCTGGCCGCCCTCTCCGTCCTCCTGGAGAAGAAAGCCAGGAGAGGGGAGCTGGCGCTGTATGTTCTTCCCAGGGCTGGGGACTCGCTGTGGTACATCCTCGTGAATCGCCATCTGCTTCCAGACCTGAAGAACGCCGAGGTACGAAGCAGTTAAGCTTCTATTTTGCCGACGTCCCCGCGGGGATCGAGCCGGACATCCGGCGCTCGGGCTCTTGGTGTTGTTGATGTGTGGGCCGCGTGGCGTGGCAGGTGCCGCTGTTCTGCCTGTGCATGGGGGGGATCATGTACTACTTGGAGCACGAGCCGGGCACCATGGCTCCCCTGCTGAGGGGCCTCATCCGCCGCTTCCTGGCGAGTAGGATCAGCAGCCGGAGCCTGGCCTCGGATCGGAGCGCCTCCTACTCCTATTTACCTTCGGCCGCCGCCCCTGACAAGGCTGCTCAGCAAGGGGAGGCAGAGGAGAAGACCCCCTCATTGGAGAAATCATTTTCTGGTCTGTGACTCTCTCTCTCTCTCTCTCTCTCTCTCTCTCTCTCTCCCTCGGTTGGGCTGTTGGGTTGTCTGCAGTTCTTATAATGGCTGTGGGGTTTTTCATCTCCATAACAACAACATGAAGACTGCTACTCTGGAAGTATCTAGTTACCCAGTTGAGTGATAAAGGAAGCCATGAAGGCTTGATGACTTTGACTCTCTCTCTCTCTCTCTCTCTAGCTAGCTAGAGATGCGTTCTACTACCCCAAAAGACGGCATTTTCTTTTTCTGTTCTGGTTTTACCTCATTTGATAAGTTCTTCCTTGATGATTTTAACACAATCTGTCCACCATTGAGTTCAAGTTTTTTGTTAATCTCCTTGAAACAGTATATTTTTACGAATTTCCAAGCCAAGACTTTGAATTGGTTTCGTGTCGTTTTATGCCAAGTTTAATAAATAATTTATTCAAATAACGTAACAATGCTATTGAACCAAGATGGCTGATAGATAATAAAGAATTTGTAGATGGAAGATAACGATTAGCAAAAAAGCATCCTCGTAATCATACGTGATAACTTTATCATATTTCTAACAAAATGTGTCAGATCAATTTATTTTTCAGTAAAACGGTTCCACGTGATTCCCTAGCGATTATTGAATATTAATTATATTTTTACGTCTGTGATTAAAAATAGGTGCATTATGCGTAAACAAAAGCCCATGAAAGGCGAGCCTAGTTTCCCTATAATGAGGATTTAGATAGCGAGAGAGGGTCAGCCAATTGGATGCCGCCATGTGGCAAGAGATCCCAGAGATAACGCTTAGGAAAATGGCAAACTATGAAAATCGATTTTCAGGAAATCAGCTTTTCAAGAAATCGTTTCGAACGGCGATCTGAGGCCACAAGTTGAAAGTGACCTCTCACCAGATCGGACGCCCCGTGGAGTCCTGCAATCAGACGGTGCTCGCTCGGCGATACCTCACAGAGGGGGGGATCGGAGAAAGCTGGTCCGTCCGATGTTCCAGGTCAGCAAAGTCGGGCATTCTTTTGGCTGGGACGAAATATCCACGTGGCCAATGGGAGCAAGCAAACTCATCCACAGAAAGCAGGGTTCAGATACAAACCCCCATCCTCTTCACCCTCTCTCTCTCTCTCTCTCTCTCTCTCTCACCCCGTACTCTCTCACTCTCTAACTTCCCCATCACTTCCTGCTATCCCCCCCTGCCTCCTCTCTCTTCCTGCTCCCCAGACGCCCGCAGGGGAGGGAAGGAGCGACTGGATAGAGAGAGAGAGAGAGGGGAGAGAGGAGGAGCTCGGCTGGGGAGTTTAGCAGGGTGGGAGGAGGAGCAGTTCTTTCTTTGGGCCTCGCCTCAGCGAATCCTTGGCCGGAGCCATGGCCCTGTTCTCGCCGGCTCTTCCCTCGACCTTTTCGGCTTCGTGCTCCAAGGCTCAGTTTCCTCAGAAGGGGCGCCTCGCCTTTTTCCCCAGGAGGGGCCTCTCCCTCTTCGTCGCCAGGTCTGCGGATAATGGGACGGGGTCCACCGGCTCGGTTGCCGTGGAGTTGAAGCCGGAGGCTAAAGAGGAAGCCGCGGCTCCGGTTGCCGTGGAGGAGAAGCCCGAGGAGAATAAGAAGCCGGCGGTGTTGGAGTCCAACGGGGCGACGGCGAAAGCGGAGGTTCCTCCTCCTCCTAAGTTCCTGGATCCGAGGTGGGCTCGGGGCACCTGGGACTTGGAGCAGTTCAGGAAGGATGGTACAGTGGACTGGGACGCTGTCATAGATGCTGGTATGCCTCTCCTCCGATACATCTTGCTCAGTGTTCATTGATCTGATTTTTCTCCAATTCTGGGTGTTCCGTGTTCATCTGCGCGTCGGATTCGGATTTCGACATTCAAAGCAGTGTAAAACTAATGCAAAAAATTTTCATGCTCACTTCTGCACATTTTTTATGAGAAATATTTCCCCCCAGGAATGTTCTGCATGGGACTTTCTGCATGTGATTTTAGTGTTACTTGAAGTATATTCCTAGTGTCTGATTTTATGGATCTAATTCGTAAAGTTCCAGTGGTCCGTTAAGCAGTGTATCTGGAATGATTATCTAATTTCTTGTTCCAATATGTGCCCATATTCTGTTCCAGTATATTGCGTAACGTTTTTTATGTATTTCATTGATCTGGTAATTCGCAATATGAATTGAGGATTAATGCTCGATTCAATATTTTTTCCTAATCGAAATTCTGATTGTGTTCCTTCATCATGAAGAATAAACTGAGAAAAGGCCTCATTATTGTGAAAATTTCCAAATCATGATTCTTAAAACCACCGGAAAATCGATTTCTTATGCATAAAATCGGAGTAGGAAGTGAGTCTGGTTAAAATTGGTTAAAATTGCTGCAGGATTAATGAACTCTTTGGTCCTCTGGCCCTTTACTTCCCAATGAAGCCTTTCTTAATTAGTTCTGCGGCCTCCTGGGCGCTAGTAATAAATAGCTCCATTTAAGGTGAGTGTGCATATTAATTCTTTTTTTTTAAAAAAAGAACAGAACTATGGATTTACCTTTAGTGGATGGTTTAAAAAATTTCTTCCATTGCTGCTGCTGAGGATATCAATCTCTTATAATCTGTCGTACTTCCCCCGAAAATAGCCCTCCCTCTGTTATATATATATTTGATCCAGCGAGAGGCCATAAGTGGCTGGCCCTTGTCCTAATTTGTTCACATGAGCCTCTGATTCTACGGCTGCTGGTCTTTGCAGAGGCAAGAAGGAGAAAATGGCTGGAAGACCACCCGGGAGATTCAAGTCTCGATGGTGGCGTGGTATTTGATACCTCCATCATTCCCTGGTGGGCATGGGTCAAGAGATTCCACCTCCCGGAGGCTGAGCGGCTCAATGGTTAAGCCTCTGCTCCTTCACTGACCCATTATAGCTAATTATAGAAATGATGCTTTCTATTGCCTTGGAAATTTCTGATTAATGCGCCTCAATTGAGCAAATGATGGCTAATTTTAGCATATTTATTGATCTTGTGCTTTCTAAATTTCTGATCCGTGGCTCTTGAGATTACAAAATTTATACGGAATGGTATAAACTTCACTCCTCTGCTGATCACTCATTTTAGCATAATCGTTGCTATTATGCCTTTGAACTTCTTCTTAATGGCTCTCAAGATTCCGAATTTCTGGAAAAATGCAGGGCGGGCCGCTATGGTTGGGTTCTTCATGGCCTACTTTGTGGACAGCCTAACCGGGGTCGGCCTCGTGGACCAGATGAATAACTTCTTCTGCAAGACCCTCTTATTCGTAGCTGTTTTAGGGGTGCTCTTGATCAGGAAGAACGAGGACGTCGACAACTTGAAGAAGCTTTTAGATGAGAGCACATTCTACGACAAGCAGTGGCAGGCCACGTGGCAAGATGAGAATGCCGGCGGCCCTCGGCCAGAGTAGACGACGACGACGACAATGATGATGATGATGATCATCATCATCATGATGTTTATGGGTCATATGTTGGTCCCTCCCAGCCTCCAGTTGTCTTTCACTTTTGTGGCAATTTTATTATGTGATTTTGCTTGTTTGTAGCGTAGGAATATGCAGTGTTTTGGGTATATATAACATGAACAAGTTTGGAAGCTTCATGAGAAAATGTAAGACATGATCCTTACCTTTTCTTTGATCCCTGTTCATTAGGATGATGACCCAAGTTTTTTCTATTTATGTTGACCCCAATAACCTGCGAATCAAATCAGCGTCAACGCCTGCTTTGTTTGGACGCCCTCCCTCTGCACCCTTTGCCGTTCTTGTCAATATGGAGAATGTTGTTGTATCAAAAAATGGAAATAAATAAGGTCTAAGAGCATTGTGACGAGAATTATTATGAAAAGAAAGTCAGCTTGGGTCATTCGTGTGCTTTTAGACCAGTCCCTCTAGTCCGAGAAGTCAATGTAAAAGGATAGGATCCGATTCAAGGTGTAAGATGAACAGATCCGCTGAATGGTTTGACTTAAAAACAGTACATCTCTCTCTCTCTCTCTCTCTCTCTCTCTGGCTCACTTTTCCTGCATGTTTTATAATATTCACCGGGTAGAAGCACATGAAATAATTATTATTATCCTCCTTTTCGCAATAATAAAAAGAGGGGGGGGGGGGGGAGGAACCTAACACATTTATGGTCCTAGCGACAACATAAATGATAATAACATGAACCTCAAAAGAGTCATAAAAGCGAGTCAACCTCCATAGACGATTAGATCTTCTTGAACTGCGATGAATGAGAATGATTGGGAAGCCCTCCGTTGTAACTTACGCTTAATTTACAGCGCAGCATCAGAAGACTCACAAGACCAATTCATTCACCCAGTAGACCATTTGATTCGGATTAAGAGATCCGCCAGCAGAACCTCACAGCTCATACAGACACTGGCTTCATCCACAAAAACGGATTTATTTCTATAAAAAGTCCATTACAATCAGAGAAGAGTGAGATTATGGGCCTCATGACAATAACCAGACAAGCTCAAGCACAAGGATGCTCTGAAGACACAAGCGTTTCTACTAAAGCAAAAGCTTGGAGAAAAAGGATGAGATACCAGAGTTCTTTCTTTCTGAGAGAGGATCGGATCTCCATGGCTGAATCGGGAAGTCCCTCGCTAGGCGGCGGCGCCCTCTGGGAGCCGAGCAAAGGCGGCCTTGCCCCAGGACCTGATCCGCCGCCGCCGGAGCCTCTCGGCGATGGCGAAGGCCAGCTCCAGCGACTGCGAGGCGTTGAGCCGGGGGTCGCAGTGCGTGTGGTACCGCGAGTTCAGGTCGTCAAAAGTCACCGTCTTTGACCCGCCAATGCACTCCGTGACGTTCTGACCGGTCATCTCCAGGTGGACCCCACCCGGGTGGCTGCCCTCCTGCTCGTGGACGTCGAAGAAGGCCCTGAGCTCCGACTATAGCCGGCCATGGCATGCAGAGAGAGAAAGAGAGAGAGAATTGGTCATCAGAAAGGAGGCTGCTTACAAAACTTGAAAAAAACACATTCTACAAACGGAGAGCAAACCCATGTTTCTTATTTAGGAAGGTCGGTCAGTCGGAAATAATCTGTAAATGGCTGGGTGAGATAGATAGAGAGCACTGAAAACAGGGATGGTGAAGAGCCGTACCCTGATCGCGTCAAAGGACCGGGTCTTGAGCCCGCAGGGGGCCTTCATGGTGTTCCCGTGCATCGGATCGCTCACCCAGGTGACTATCAGCCCGGCTCCGCGCACGGCCCTGATCAGATGGGGCAGCTTGATCCGCATGTTCTCCGCCCCCATCCTCGTGATCACGGTCAACCGCCCGGGCTTGTTGTGAGGATTGAGGATCTCACACAGCTTCACAAGCTCAGATGGGTCCATCTTGTCGCTCACCTACGCAGGCAGCGGCGAATAGACATCGACAAGTTCAGGAGCAGGCGGCGTGGATCAATTCACTGAAGAAAATAAGGTACACGCTTGAAGATCCATCTGTATGGGATGAATTACCTTGATGCCCAGGGGATTGGCCACGCCGCGGAGGAACTCAACGTGGGCGCCGTCCAGCTGCCGGGTCCGCTCGCCAGCCCAAAGCATGTGAGCCGAGCAGTCGTAGTAGAGGCCCGAGGTCGAGTCCTCCCTGGTCAGCGCCTGCTCGTACGGCAGGTGGAGGCACTCGTGGGAAGTCCAAAAGTCCGTTGTGGTCATCAGCGGGTGCTCCGGCGTGAGCCCCGCCGCCGTCATGAATCCAATCGCCTCATCCACTCTCTGCGCCAGCTCCATGTATCTGCCCACATCATGCACCAACTCAGGATCCATATATATATGCGTGTGTACAAGATTAGGGGGTACCCATTGGACGCATACTTGAAAAAGAAAAGTCTGAAAATGGGTGGAAAAAATTATGATTCAAAGGGAGGGACTGACCGGTCTCCCTGCTCGCTGTGCTGCAGAAAATCAAGGTTCCACTGGGTGACTCTCTGAATGGAAGCATAGCCGCCAGTGGCAAAGGCCCGGAGAAGGTTCAGGGTGCCGGCGGATTGGCTGTAGGCCCTGAGGAGTCTCTGGGGATCTGGAATCCGAGACTTCTCATCGAACGCATCGCCGTTGATGTTGTCTCCCCGATATGAAGGTAGCTCTACCCCATCTCTCGTCTCAGTGGAATCAGATCTGGGCTTTGCGAATTGGCCAGCCATCCTGCCAACCTGATGCAAGGCGAGGAGAAAAGATTAGCTCAAGGCCAACCCGATCAGGCAGGGTAGAGATGATGCACAGTGATGAGCGGTAGTACAGTCAAACTAGCGGCAAGTTATGGTCAGACAAGCATCAAAGGAACGACAGATCAACATACAAAATAATTCAGAATAAAATGGCATCCCAAGAAATAAGTTATGGAAAAAGTCAGTGCCGACATTTTGATGGGATCGGGTTACAAACGAGGCCATAAACAGTGATATTGTTCCTCACGATCAGTGGTGCCTTCTCTAGCTCCATATATGGATATATTTAAAATTAAGCCGGTGGGGAGAAAAATGGGTACCATTGGAACCTCTGGAATGGTGAATAGAAGCACTCTTGGTGAAGTAGGAAGGGAATTGTAAACCAAAGGAAAAAAGGGTCGCGGATCTAGTTAATATATATATATATATATATATATATATATATATAGGGACTTGCTGGCAAAGCTACTATGGCATGTAGGGGAGGCGCAATTTGCTGCGGACACTAGTTTTGTTGGTAAAATATTTCTGATCGGGTGAAGAAAAGAAGTTTGTAGCCGCTGCTAGATCACTCGTTCATCCTGATGGGAAGAAAATTTCATTTTCTTTCAAGACAGAATTTCAACAGATTTTCTGATCAGGTTGCAGAATTTCTCTCGACTTTAACATAATTTCAACAGGGGAAGGGTACCAGTTGAGGCTTTGTAAGGCAAAAACATTTAAGGATAGGTTGCACAAGGGAAGCGGAAGAACAGGAGCAGCAACAGTAAATGGTTCACCATAGTGTTGTCATTTGGAAGGGAAGAATTTATTATCTAAATAGTACATTAGAGAGAAAGAGACGACCGTAAAAAAGGATATAACTTAATAAACACAGGCCAATGGACAAAAGAAAGAAAAAGAGTGAGGATGATGGACAGAAGAAGGCAAGATAAGCGTAAACAGATAGGCTCTTCATAGCTTTATAAGGCAGAAATTTTAGGTAACGCTACCAGATTCAATACACATGAAATTATGCCTGAAGTTACCAAACAAAGATTAAGCTTTAAAATATTCAAAAATTTACTAAGCTTTTTTCAAAAATGTAATAAGATAATGCGAGCATAACACCATGAAAAATAAAGATTCTTGGTAGCCAAACGTGGAGTGATAAAAGAGGAATATAGTTATTGTCCTTATCATCGTCCGTATTACACATATTTGACGAATCCATATGATACAATTCATTAATTCATTGGATAATGCAATGCCATATGACTGTCTTAACAGGAACAAAATTGTAAAAGATACTAGAGAGGGAAATGTTATTCGAGTTGTCTAAGATGATCAACTTGCTAAAAAAGTTTTCTTGCTAAGAAAGTATTGTTCCCATTTAACTAGAAAAGAAAATCATCCGGGTAAGACCTCACTTATTCACAACTCTTCACATTTCTTTAAACGAATAATCAAGGTAAACGTAATAAAATACCAACTTATGGCCTTTGCCTACTTCAAGACAAATGAAGACTTTTTTTTTGCGAGACACTTGAAATAGTAACGTCCAGACAAAGCCAAATAAAATCACTAACCTCTCTAACCAGGAAAACAAAAAGCCTTTAAGTAAACAATGGAGAGAGCAGTAGCATTGAGTTATATACATGAAGTTGCAGAAAATACATGAGAGAAAAGCATAGAAATTTTCGAATCAATGAAGACGATTAAAAAATCATTATATAAGCTGTTGATAAGGTAATAAGAAGCAACAATGTAAAGAAAAAGCAGAAGTGTAAGCAAGTGTTTCATTGAGGATGGATGTGTACCTCCCCACATGCATAATACCCAAATGCATAACCTTGGATCTCTTTTCAATATTTGGCGAAATTGAGATGGAAACCAATTGCAAAAACTGGTTTTGATTTTCGACTACCTTTCTATTATTATTTCACTAACTTGGGTGGCGTAGAACTACTATCTAAATTAGAAAGCAATTCTAACTTCAAAAGACAGAAACGGATAGAGATAAGCAATAACAAATCAGGAATCTGTGACAGGTGTCACTTTCAGAACATGGCTTTCCCATGCATTCTTTTTCAATGTTATTTCGCCAGATTGGCTGATGCAAGGTGACTTACTAAACTTGATATGTCCAAGGATGATCAAACATCGTTATATATTGGCTCTATGCGCCTGTATTTGAGTAGCAGCGAAAAGATTAAAAAATTTAATAAATAGCTATATCAGCTAAGTATCGTAAAATTATATTTTATGTTTATTTAATATTTCTTGGTTGACGCATATGATGTTGATATACCTAAGATGACGGCAGTAGGCTTTTCCAAAAAAGTTAATTGATGTATTTAAACTATCAACGAAATGGTAGTGCTTTTGAGATCGTGGGCATTAATGATGTTGATGCACGACTTAATCATTTCTTTCATTGAATTAGTATATCAGAACTTGACTGAATGCCAATTTATTTCCTGTTATCTTTCATCCATGGTAAGACAATGACCAAGCCTATCACCACAAAAGACAAAAAAATATTCTACACCAAAAATGATTGATGGCCAAAAAAGATCTTAAATAAAAGATGATACATTACCCACATGTTTTGACAATTTTGACTAGAATATAAGAATGACTCAAAAGCTATGAAAACGTCACTGAAAAGTTTAAGATCCATGAATGTAATTTTAATTTTCGATAGGTTCAATCATCTTCCAAGGCCAAAGGTCTGCCACAGGAGAACAAGCAGTGACTCATCTCATCTCCGATACGGAGGTATTTATCAATTATCACAGCTGAATAAAATAAAAACCAAAGTTTATGAGGATCAAAATCTGCATTAATGGTATTCTTCTTGTTGCTCACAAAAACTTGTCGATGACATTGCATACTACTTTGGTCTAGGTCTACAAAAAAGTAATCTCGGTTATGACTTTAGCAGGGAGGGGCATACCTAGTCAGTCTTCAGTTAGATTAAAGTGTTAGGATAAAAATAGCCATTACAGAACATCTTTATGCAAGAAAAGAATATAGCCAGATGAAGGATCAAATGAAGAATATAGCCAGATGAAAAGCCATATCAAATGACGGACAATAAGAGATATATCACTATCAGAAACACCTCATTTACCCGCAGGACAGATTAAGCCCTGCCTTTCACAAGCGTTATGAGCAGATCGTCATCACTAACACGTGAGCATGGTGGCAAAGAGTAATCTTCGGTATTCTGACACTATAAGATGGGACAAGAAATTTCAAAACTTCCTTTGTTAAACACATTTGCAAGATGTTCTTGGTCACGCCCATAACATGCCGGCAGCAAAATTGGAAGCTTTTGTTTACTCCAATACTTTCCAGTTTCACACGTTCAGCATAAAACGAAATCAGGTAGCCATAAAATGATGATTGTTGAGAGATAGTGAACAGTGAAGAGTGAACAGAGATTAAGATCGCAAAACAGAAAGGATGTCTTCTCCAAGCATTCATCATCAGTCATCAGCCATATCAGAGAAAAAATTAACAAATTGATCACAATGGTCCAAAAATTATACTCCCAGAAAATAGTCGAATGTTTCAGGGTGTATATTCATATCCCTGGAGACCAAGGCTCGAACATCTTTTGCCCGTACTTCAATCACACGCTGGATAATCGTCAAATTATTAAGGGCCTATCGATTGCAGCTTACACCAGAAAGGAATGATCCAGGAGGACACTAAAAGAAAGACTGCCTTTGTCGAAAATAAAATAAAAACTCAGAAGAGCAGAAAACAAATAATTACACGAAAAACTAAAGAAAGGAGACCGGAAGAGGTCTAACCTTAATGATAGGCATCTGCCCCCCGAAGGTGAGAACCACTGCCATCTGCAGCAAAACCCTGAACGTGTCCCTGATGTTGTTGCCATTGAACTCCTTGAAGCTCTCGGCGCAGTCCCCTCCCTGAAGCAAGAAGGCCTTCCCTACCGCTGCATCCGCCAACTTTTCCTCCAGCTTCCTCGCCTCCCCCGCGAACACCAGTGGCGGGTACCTCTCCAGAGACTGCAGCACCGACTCCAGGGCCTCCGCGTCGGGGTAAACCGGGATCTGCAACGCCTTCTTCGACCTCCAGCTGTCCACAGCCCACGACGAGGAAGCCGAAGGTGAACCAGAGACGACGGACGGTCCCGACGCGGAGACGGTGAGCTTCCGCGGCGGCGCCGCCGGTCGAACGCTGTAGGAAGGCGCCACCGCCGCTATGCTGCCTGCCCCGACGAGAGCTGCCATTGTCCACGAGCTGGCTTCCTTCGGTCGGAGGAAGTAAGGTCAATCTATCACCTTCCTCCTCACTCGCCCTTCACCTCCCTTCTTCCTCCGAGCTCTGGTTCTGAGATATTCACGCTGCTTTATTGGAAGCCATATCGGTTGCTTCCAGAAGCCACCAGGACCGTTGGATGACCTCTTACCACGGCCGACATGGATAACATAGGCACCCACCACGTGCCCACTAGACCACGCGAACCATCTGCAACGGAATTCTTATCGGACCCAGTAAGATCCGGTTTGCCTTGGCCCCTTGCTCTCTCTCTCTCTCTCTCTCTCTCCCCCCCCCTCATCTCTCATTCTAGAGAGAGAGAGAGAGAGAGAGAGATAAGAGGAAGATCAAGTCTTGCTTGAAAACTTCAGAGAACAAGAGTGAGAAAAGAGAAAGAAAAAGAAGAACAATATCTGCTCTTATATATAAGGAAGAAGCCACTTACGGTGATTGGTTGACTTTTACCTGTCCGAAGATGACGTTGGTCTGCTCCGGGAAAGATTATGGCGTCGTTGACTTGACAGCTGGAGTCAAACCTCAACGCATAGGGTGGGGTACTGTCTTCGCATCTCGGCAAGGTCAGAGTGTAAGTCAACGAAGCGGCCGACTGATGAGTTCCCGTGGTGGCTCGAGCACATTATTATCTTCTTCATCTGATTTTATTGCCCCTGCCCCCCAAAAAAAGTCCTGAGTTACTGAGAAGGTCCCCCACTTTTTAATATGACGCTAAGTCACCAAAATTTATTCTTTTGGCTCCTCAAGCTAATTAAAAATATTTAATATACGCAGTAATTAGAAAAAGACTAATCTACCCCTCATGCCTCTCTCTCTCTCTCCCACACGCACGTTGGCCAAGAGAGAAGCTGGAGAGATAAAACAGAGGACTCATCTTTAATATGACAGAGTTGTAGGGACCTCGTGCGAATTCAGCTTTATTCTTGCCAGGAAATTTTGGCAAAGTCAAGTTTCTGGACAGGTTGACTCCAGCGAAGATGGGCATGGGCGGCCCAGCGGTCAGCGAGCCGACGAGCTGGGCACCAGAAATGTCTCCTAGAAATGGGCTTTTTGAGCCTGT
This sequence comes from Spirodela polyrhiza, assembly GCA_024713555.1. Classification (NCBI taxonomy): domain Eukaryota; kingdom Viridiplantae; phylum Streptophyta; class Magnoliopsida; order Alismatales; family Araceae; genus Spirodela; species Spirodela polyrhiza. The sequence goes on along the minus strand of CM046537.1, from coordinate 3,376,358 downwards.
GCAGCCCATCTCGGCCCACAAAATAACGCCCCAAGATTAAATACATCAGGGAAGATTTGGCGCTTGAATAACTGATAATATTTATGAAAAACCATTATTACGGAAAAATTAAACCCTTTTTCTTTTCTGAAGAAATAAGCTTTTAACAGAATTCGGAAAGAACACGATAATCTTGGTCCTCTGGCATCACTTCCATATAGAAGCAGGTGAACCCATCGATCCATAAATAGAAAATATAATAATAATGAGAAGAAATCAACCCGCAATGTACAGAAAGAACAAAAAAGGAAGGAAAAATCATAACAGAAGTACAAAGGCATCATCAAGCTCCACCAGATGGAGACGCGTGGAGGGCCTCTTGATCTCCGGGGGATGACCAGCAATCGTCATCATCCCAGGGAATATTAACTCATCCAGCAGCCGCAGCAAGCTCTTCTAGGGTTCTTCGTTGGTATAAGTTGCTCCATCCACAAAAAAAGCAACAAGGTAAATATCCATGGCCCCTAGAAATTAGGGTTCTACTTCACAAAAAGGCTCTTTTTTTTTCAAGGGTCGAGGTTCCCAACTCCCAATTAATGATGTAAACCTGAACTGGTTCTTGATATATTAGGGTTTCTACCCAAAAAGAGGAAGATGATGTGAAAATATTGGGAGGGTAGATGAGACATTTATGAAAAAGAGACCAGAGATTGTCTAGACAGGATGATCACAATCAAAGCGATTTTCCTCGAAAAAAAAATAAAATATTTTTAAAAAACGTTGTCAGACATCACAGAGAAACAAGATCACTTTTATTTTATAATTTTTTTAGCTCACCTTGGTCAGAGCAGTGTGGTTGGACTCAATTATTGACTACAATGGGGAATAACTTTTTGATCAATAATAACTTTTCAATAAACTTCTGATTTTAACCGCGGTCTGGATCAATTACCATTTACCAAAAACAGTAAACCGTATCAAAAACCAGTGATCATAGACGATATCCATCAACACAAAATCGAGAACGACAGTTTTCAACAGGCAGATTCAAATAACCAGCTATCAATGAACCAACCAGTTCATTCATTATCTATCATATCTCATCCCTGGAGATAAACTGAGTAGAGAACGAGAGACATGAAGTTGAATAGAAAATAAGCACATGAATGAACATATCATTGGCATCTGCAAGTTAGAAAAATCACAAAAGATTGTGCAGCTTCATATTCCTAGTCACAGCAGCATGCCATTCAAACACATTTTGCAGACTAAAGGTTTTGCATGAGAATGAATTTCCTACAGAATTTTTGTTGGTAACCTGAGTTATGCTAGGGTCTGATAAGAGTCCATGAGATCTCAGATAATTTCTTTCACTTTCCATATATATCTTGATATGACAATGCGGCAGCCAAACCTGGGTTAGACTACAGAACAAGTTTCAACAGAGAAAAAACCGGGGAAAAAAAAAATCCCATCGTAGATAAGAAAATACGATTGAAATATTCAAGACATCTTCACCCCATCATAGATTATGTCTTTTCTTTGGATAAAGTGGGTTCATGTATCAGAACAAACATCCATGTTTACGTAGGAAAATGTTTCTCTGATGTGGACCAAAAAAAATTTGCGAAAGCTCAAGCTATTCTGCAGCCTTGAGTCCGGCCAATCCTACCATTCTACTCGAGAAATTTTGCTTCACGGTAAAACTGTTGCAAAAACCTGGGTTCGAATAAACGTCCAATTTCATTCAACAAATACTGTTAATAGAAATTTCTGGCACCAAGTACCACACTGCTAGGAAAATCCCATGTCATATTCTTGAACATCCAAATGAAATCAAGCAATGCCTACGGTTGTGACTTCTCAGTCATCAACCTCTCTCCAGGTGCAGCATTCAATTAGATTCTGTTTAATGCACAAAAATGTTTTCCTGCTGCGCGCTTCCCTCTGAGCATCATCAGCTTATTTGAGAAAAGGCCATATAAACTGTCAAGCGTGATGCCCCCACCGGTGCAGGATGCTTCCCATCCTCGTGAGATGATCAGGACAACAAATAAAATTTAATACCATGTGGTTTTAGCACATGATATGGAGCATTATCCAGGAATGTCTAGCATGTTTGCTAAATTGCATAAAACACGAGATTTATTTCCTCATGGGAATCCAGGAGATTTGTTACCACTGAACATTGAAGAACAATTCTTCACTTATTACCAACAATCTATTCAAACCTAATGCCCAACTACCTGAAATATGTAAAAACGCCGAGAAGAAAAACATCATAGTAGGATTAAATCCCAGTGGCGCATATATCTGTTTTAATCCATGCAAATATTTGGACTATTTCATGAAGCCTGAAATTTCCTTCAGAGCTGTTCATCCATGAATGATATTTTGTGATCCCATCTGTTTCAAAAGTGACAGGGAACTCACTACCCTTAGAATGGTGAGCCAAAAATACTCGTGGTGTGCGGTATGCTCCAAAAATACCGCCAAACCCAGCCAAAGACTCGAGAGAAATCCGTCTAAATAAAGCATATTTGGCCAGAATATTATATGGATAGCTATATTCAGTGGTCGAGCAGTGCTCTCAGAGAGTAGCCCGTTACCACTGATCCAACTACTACCTGCTCCATTAAAGCAACCATCTCCTTGGAACTGGCGTTTAAAACCATAATCACTTCTATTAAATCATGAGCCATCTGAGTGCTCTTCATATGAACGGCACGACAAAAATAGGATTCTAATTAAAAGATAGCCAGCTCATACCGAATTTTTCTCAGAGTAGTTTGTCTGAGCACTTAATGAAGCATCTCAAGATTAGGTTCACAGATTGATTGCTCAAATCAAACCATCAACACGTATGAATTCTTGTCCTCCTCATAGAGTTCTTATCAGAGCTAGAAAGAAATACGCACTTTATACATAAACACACCATGATAGTAGAGTTCTTAACTCCTGTTATAACTCAAATTTCCTTACAATAAAATTTCTTCACCGTGTTTCCAAGCACAACTGCCAGGCCAAACGTCATAGTTTCTGCTTATAAAGACCACGGGCTTTCTCTCAGTAACCAACCGGCTGAAAATGCTTGGAACCACGCTCTCCAAGCATGTAGGCAACATAACCAGAAATTCCACAAATCCAGAGCCTACACCAGCCTCTTGTGATGGCAACAAATCTGTGTCATGATGATAAACCCACATGTGATCATGAAAGATCCATACTCGCTCAGAAGGTTTCTAGAGAAAATTAAAACAATATCCACCTTGCAAGCATATTCCTCACAGTGGTAGGGGAGACCAACCTACTTTCAAGGAATGCGTCTGCTTTATTATAAGAAAGAAGCATTAAGTTCAACAGAGAAAAGAACTCTTGCGCACCTCAGTAGTATGATCCTGATCCACTGCCTCCTGGATATCCACTACCTCCCAATCCACGATTAGAATACAGTGAGGAGTAAGAACCGCCACCAACCTAAAGTAGAGGGACGACGTGTGATTAAATATAACTCATATCGATAAAACTTTGAAAACCCATAAGCAGAGATGAACCTAAGCAGACATACATCAGATCGTGACAGGTAACTTCCACTACTGTAGCTTGAGTACATTCCCCCATCACCACTGCTGGATGAACCTAAGGCCAGATGGTCTGGAATAAACAAAGTATTCGCAGTGGAGAATAGTATTTCAGCAAGCTAATAAAATTCACTTGCCTCGAGGGTAACCTGCGCCACGACGATTGCTACCATATAGTGAATGAGGCTCCTGAGTGGAGATAGAACTACGACTATCACGGCCATATCCCATATCAGATCGGCCAAGCCTGTTATCAAAATATAGGTTGTCAAGTGCCCGCAAAGCGAACAACGTACAGATAAAACACAGATGTGAAAGCAACCTTTCTCCATAATCATCATAACGTGCACTGCTGCTACTGATACCATAATCCAAACGTGGTCTGGACTGACGAATGCCAACATCGGCATAGTGTGGAGGAGCATCATCCTGAAAAGACCCATGAATGAAAAAAATGTTATTCACATAAATAGATTAGCAGCCTAAAAAAAGAGAATATGGAGCATAAAATTGCTTAAAACGACTTACAATCGTTGAATATGAACGCTTAGAGCCAGAGATGGAATCATAATCACGACTATGACCTTCTTGATAAGTTGAGGGAAACTTTTCAAACCTACGCCCATATCCTTCATCACCATAACTCCGTCTGGCAGCGGTACCAGATGAGCTTCTTACACTGGTATAGTCAGATGATCCAGGGGAAAAATAGTCATCCTGATAAGAGGAGCGTCTTCGTTCGGGAACCCTTGAATCGTAATCAGTAGCAGCTTTGCTTCTTGGTGGAACATCATGCCTAATGAAATCCCTCTTTGAGCTGCTCCTTGGATAGGGGTTACCTGATTTTAAAGAAAATGTATAAGAGTCCAGCAGATAATAGGCAACTGGGAGCCAACATTTAACTCGGGCCAAAAGAGGGAAATTTACTTGGTGGCCTTCTATCATAGGAACGCTCAATGGGAGACAGGTGCCTATCTCTCTCTGCTTCTTCCATAACTGAGCGTCTCTCCCTGAGGTCTATTGGTCTCCTTAGTCCACGGCCTCCTGTGAATGCTCCACGGCTTCTGTTGAATGCCCCATGACCACCCACTGGTCTTGAGACGTGGACTGGGAATCTATGAGGCATAGGTTGAGTCCATGAGACGCGACCACCCCTTGGGGGCCATCTACCGTACTGTGAATCACCTTGGAAACCATGATAGCTGCCTCTTCCTCTTCGACGCGGTCGAGACAATCGAGCCCTGACTTTGACCTGAATATCCACATGCATCCGACAACGAAGAGGGTAAGAAAAATCATAAAATGTTGAGAAAAAATCAAAACAAATACAGTAACATAGCTATCAGACTAAATGAGACTTTCAAAATGCTGGAATAAAGAAAGCCATAAACCTTCTTGTCTCCTTCACCAAGCTCTGCATTATTGATGGCTTCTGCGCACTTGACTGCAGAATCATGGGTGTCAAAAGTGACAAAACCAAAATCTTTTCTCTTAGCTGCTGGCATGTTCCGGGCAAGTTCCACCCTCTCAATCTGTCCGAATTTCTTGAGATAATCTCTGATACGTTCCTCATCCCAAGCAGCAGGCAATCCATCCACAAAAACGGCCTTAACCTGTGAAAGCATGCCCAAATTGTGAGACACCATGTTTCCTCCAGTGAGAAAGTCAAAGAAAAATTATTATCTCCGACTTTTGATAGAAAATAAAATTGAGAATCATGAATATATCCTAGGAAAAAAAAAAGTGCAATTCATTTGAACTTGGATACAAACCTGTGCCATGATCTCATCATCAGGTTCAATAAAAGAATCAGCGAAAGCAACTTTGGCATTCCTATCAACTCCAAATGCAACATCCTGCTTCTGCAGGCGCCTGTAGGCAACCATTGCATCTGTACGAGAAGCAAATTCCAAGAAAGCAAAACCCCGATTGTTTCCTTCATTATTAGTGTCTTCAACTAATGTTAAATCATCAATGTTTTCAACACCATATTGCTTCAATTTGTCTTTCAGCTGAAATTATATCGAAAGAATCGTAAGGAGATTATGACTCAAACATAGCAGCGTCAACAAAAAGTGCAGAGGAGCACGCATACATGTTCTTTCGTCCATGTCCGGCATATGTTGCCCAGAAATAGAGTGTCATTATCTTGGCTTGGTGAGACACCACACTGTTTACCGTTGATCTGAAACCAAGAAAGCAAAAGCCATGAGAAATCTACAAAGCTTTATGATCTTTTTATCATACTCCCTACGAATGTAGACAATACCACTGGGTTTCTCAATTCTGCAACAGCCCTCTTTGCTTGTTGCACTGTGGCAAATCGTAGGAATGCAAATCCCTTATTTTTCTTCGTCTGAGGATTTTTCATCAGCCGAATTTCCACCACTTTGCCAACAACACTGAAGACCTTCTCAAGATCCTCTTCGGTAGAATCCTTGTCTAATCCTCCCACAAAGATTTCAAATTCCTTTCTCTTGCGACGTTCTGCGACTAGTTCATGCTGCTCCTGATCTTCCACAGCATCCTCATGTTCACCTTCGACGTTTTCTTCATCCTCTTCTCCTTCCATGTCCCCACCGTCACTGTCTATTTCTTCAATCATGTCACGTTCCTCATCTTCATCAATGTCTCCACCACCGTCCTCTTCAACCCGGTCGCCTTCTTCTTGTTCAACTTCATTCTCTATTCCCTTCTCATCATCCTCCATGTCTGGTTCTTCTTCAGGATCGAACTCTAAATCATTGTCATCGAGATCTAATCTTTCGCATTTATCTTCTTCAATATAGACCTCCTTCACGTTTTCTCCTGCTGGCCCAAGAAATCGCATGTTTGTTGCACACAACTGGATAAGTACATAGAATACAAGAACAACATATAACAAAGGCCCATGGGGCACCGAATCAGGAAGGAAAGCGTAGATTGAAAAATGTGCATAAATCGTCCAGAATGCATCATTTATTTCTCAAAGCATATGCAGGATCTCGTTCAACTGACAGGCATAAAAAAAAGTCAAGGGCATGGAAATTTCGCCCTAAAATCGCATATTTGTGCCCAAAAATTCAACGGGAAAGCTAAATTTAGAGTTTACACGCTAAATAAACGTGAACGGGGTTGAAAGCAATGGCGGCGCTTGCACCTGGAGAAATAAAAGGAAATTCGTCATAACGTAGAAACTACCGTACATAAAACAACGTCCCATTGGATTTAAGAAGAAAAAACACAATCCAAGTAGATAAAAAGCTACTACCAAAAAATGGAGTCGGAAGAAACCAGCGAAGCAATCTACAGAAGAGAAAATAAAACTAGCGATAACAGCGGAACGAGACAAATCCATGGCCTAATGATCACCAAGAACCCGGAGAAACCAATAGCAATACACTGATCAAAGAAGAACAATCATAAGTTTCACGTAAAACTAAACAAAGAAAGCACATTGAACGAAGACAAACGAAGAACGAGAAATACCAATAGATCCATTCGCGTCGCGTTCTGGCTCCAGAACCGACTCAACGACGTCAACCTGGACCTTCACCTCCTCCAGGTCCACAACAGGAATCTCTTCGGCCACTTTATCCGCCGCGGCCTTCGCCGTCCTCGATACCGTCCTCTTGCCGGGCCCAGAGGAACCCCCCGACGCCTTCTTCGCCACCCGCGGAGGCATCACAGGGATCGTTCCAGGCAGAGCGTGAAAAAACCCTGATTGATGCAGAAACAAGGGTTTTAGCCCTGGGAAGCCACAGTTGAGACCCCACCAGAAAAATCGAGTTTTGACGGAAGCACGCACATTTTTCTCAACGCGCGCGGAGCCCTACTTCATTCAGACGGACTCTCTAACAGACGAACATTTTGTAGATGACTAAAATACCCCTATGAAACGTTAGAATAACTTGATTGCCATTATCGTTCAAAATTAAGCACTAAAGATGTGCCACTTTCACAAGTTCAAACCTCTCATGACACAAGATATTGTTGATGGAGATGCTCCTCCACAAGGTAACTTTTTTCCAAGTATTCCACTCTTCTCTTAACTTGAAACAACAGCTAAGAATCATTATTTACCTCTAGTTGACTTTTTATCATCATATACAAGGTGAACTTGTGACATAAATTCATATATCCAAGTCCACTCCATTTGGGAGGACCCTTTTTCAAGTTGCTAATCTTAAGTTGATCAACTCAGGTAGAGATGCAATGTGTCCCCCCTATTAATGATATATAGTTGTCAACTAAGTTCTTTTGTGAAACCAAGATCCAATCTAAATATATCATCATTTTAGCTACATTAAATGACCACCTTAGAAGAGAATGTCTACAAGATTGTGTTTTTCCATCAATTTCTCAAATTTGAATAAGAACTATGAGGGTTTCCTCTCTAAGAAGAGATCCCAAGTCTAACTTCTCCTTTAGCCTTAATCCTTCTCATTATTTATTCATAGTGGTTACTTGTGGCATTATGTCATTGATTAAGAGCTCATAAGCCTCAGTTCAGCCTAATGTGTAGACTTAACATGCTTAACCAGCATGAATGAAGACACTAATAAATACTCACTTATCACCAATAATTAATTAATTATCTGTTTGATCTTTGCATCAATGAATCATAATAAGCATAAGTTACTATATAGTATCATATTAGAGCAAAAGTCAATATATATATATATAAATGACTCTAAAATTAGCTACATCTACATCATGAATTTATGAATTTAATTGATAATATTTTCTAACCTTTTTCCAAGGTTTATCACCTTGACAATCTATCTCAATTTATCAAGAATCAAGGTTCAAAATTTTAAATTTTTATTCTTGGAAGATTAACTTCTATAGATTTGCCAAAGTGACAAGGAATAGTATGGAATGACAAAGTTGAAGGCCCAAAAAAGGGTAGATTGGAGCATAAAACATTAAATATGGTGTTTAAAAGATAGGGCTTTGATAAGCTCACAAAAGGATTGAGAAAGAAGGCTCAAGAAAGATGTGGGTATATAAGCTTTGAAAAGGGTAAACAAAGGCGGAGCTTTTTTGTGCACAAAAAGGAGGTGACAACTAGGTGACAAGCAACTTAGGCTTCAAGGTTGCAAGCATGATTCCTTCACCTATTTATCTTCCTTTTTAGTTCTTTACACTCCCTTTTATTTTGTAAAAGATGAGTATTAGTTAATGGATGCTTTGGATGCTTTTCATTGAGTTCTTAGAGAATTATTTATCTCTATCTCGGATTTCACATGTCTAGGCAGTGACATTAAGACAAAAGAAAAGAGATTTGTATTAACACATTTATTTTCTTTAAAGTTTATGATTTTTCATTGATACTTTATCATCTTACAAATCCATTGAATACTTTTTCTCCTCCAAAGATCACGTTTTGATGATTGGTGATAGAATCATCAAGCATAGCTTCAGAAATCATTTTTAGGGAAAACAGAGAAGTTGTGTATCAAATCATATAGTTTCTTCTAAGTTTATGATTTTTCCTAAGACCTTGACTTCCTTATGAGTTCAATGAATATTTTTTCTCTTCTGAAGACCATGTTTTGATGATTTGGTGATAGAATCATCAATCACATCACTAGAAATTGTTTTCTGAATTCCTTTTTTTGACCTTTCTATAGACCAAATCTGATTTTGTGAGTTACACAGGGATTTAAATATTATCTTTTTGACTGTCTTAGTGTAATTAGTTTTCTATTTTCTATAATTTTTTGTGATTTTATAAAGTTATTAAGATAAGTTTTTATATTTTACAAGACTCGTTTTCTATTTTTTCTTTTTTTCCGACCTTCCCATAGTTCAAATCTGATTTCATGAGTGACATATGGATTTAGGTCAAAATATCTCAGGAGAATTTAGCTTAGTTAGTTTCTCACTTTTTTTTTTCATAATTTTAGAATGTGCTTAGTATAGGCTTTTAAATTTTACTATAAATATTTTCTCTATTTGTTTTGTTCTAGATTTCTAATTTTCGATTGCTAGTAATTTCATTCCTCAATAAGTGACAACTTGTATTACGAGATAATTTTTAAAATAATTGACTTATAATTAGTTTCTATACTTTCTAATTTTTTTCATAGTTTTTAGAGTTAGAAACATTAGGAGTTCATAATTTACAAAAACAAATCTCTATCTACTTTTCCTTTTTGTTACAATGCTTTATATTTAGATGTTGCTCTAACTTTCTGATTTCCCTAAGGGCCAACCTGAAATCCCTATAATTAAAGAAATTTTATTCTAATTTTCAGTTTATAAATATTAAATTTGAGTGTCCACATTAGACACCTTTTGGGAGGGAGCTTTTGTGGAGGTATCTCAATTGCCTTTTTCATCAATGCCACTATGTTGTTAACCAATTTGATTATGGTAACCAATTTTAACCAAAATTTTGAACCAAGAAAGACCAAGAGGGTTGTAGCAAAATTTATTACTAATATCTAATGATGTTTTGATTAAACATGTAAAAGCATGTTTATGTATTAGCCACTATTGGCATAAAAATTTATTCTTTAGATGGGAAAAAACTGTTTAGGATTATCTTTATTTATTCTCATCAATTTGATTTGGATGTGTATTGGAGTGATGGTGCCTTGAAATCATTTGTTTTAGATTATATATCAATAAATTTTACATTTAAACTCTTTATAAAAAGTGAGAATAACTTTTTTCTAATGATACAAGTGGCAAAGATACTACTAAAAGTGAGTAGGCTCACTTGAAACGTCAAGCCTAGAATAGTGAGTAAAACATAACATAATGTAATAGTAGTACAATTTCATCATAGGCTGCTTTCAAATGTTACTATGGCCTTATTTGTTATACATACTTTATTCTAACCTTTGGCAAAGTCAATAAAGTATTATATGCCTTTCAATTACAAAGTTAATGATATCCATTAGAACAATAATTAATTATCAACTTTCAAATTTATAAGCCTAAAGTCAAGGAGAAGCTTGCTAAATAGAAGTATAATTCCTTCCAATTTAAAGAGAGATTTGACATTCTAGAAATAGTACTTTCATATTATTACCAAATGTTTATAGTTATTCTACAACAAATCAATCTTTAGCACCTCTAGGCCCATGCATACATGCTAAATTTGAAAGATTTTGTGCTCTATTATTTGATATCTTTACTACATAGTTCAACTAACTTAGAGCTATCAGTCTATATGAGATCAATTACATTTGACTTATAGCTCAACTACCTAAAATTTTCAATCAAGATACCATCACTAGGCACTAACTGATGCAATTGGATCACGAACTTTCTTAATCTTTCTTAGTCCCAGCATGTGATATAGCTCCCTAAAGCCACAAATCTATAAGAAGTATTTTTGGGGAAAATAAAGTCAGTTAGAGACATTAAATCTAGTATATGGTAGATAAAACATTGATATTTTGATATTTTTATTGAGAATAATTAGTTGAACCCAAGAACATATTTCACATATAGTAGATGAGGCTCTAAGTTTGGTAATACTTTCATGACATGGTGTGGCAACAAGTAGTACAATGAAGTTTAATGTTAGCAAGACGGTGCACATAGTCACATGCACTACATGATAGAGCAAAGTACGAACAAGATGCAACATGAAATGATGTTGGCATGAGGGCATCACAATATGAGTGGAGGATGACAAGCATGTAAGTGGCACAGCTCACTTGAATTCCCAAGAGCTCATCAAGCATCAAGAGTAGGTATGGGAATTGGTGTAATTTGAGGAAATACATCCTTCCAAAAGGATGCATCTCTCTCAAGGTCACAACCCTTCAGGTGTAAAGCTCCAAACGTCATGACCCTTTTAGAGGTATGAAACTACCTTTACCAAAGAGTTGGATAGTCCTTAGGTAATTGGTCATCTCTCAATCATTGAATTAAAAGATGCTAATTATAATTGAACTTAGAACATGGAAATTAGTTTAAAGTTATAGTGGGTTCAAGTCAATCCTCAAAGATGATTTCAAATTCTATTATCAAATATTTATTATGTGAGAAAGGGTAAAATAACTCCAAAAATTATTTCTTATAATTCTTAGTCATTTTCTACTATATCTTCACTAGTAAGAACATAGTATCATTGAAATTTTTAGAGAAGGGAGAAGGAAGAAGAAAGAAGAGAATAGAAAATATATACAAATAAACAACATTCAAAGTTGGGATAAAGATACTCTCTCTCTCTCTCTCTCTCTCCCCATGTCTCTCTCTCCCTTATCTCTTAACACCCCTATGTGATGGGTCTAATATCGGGTCATGCATAATCAGGGCCTTCACATTGTGGGACTTCCTCATTAATTGAGCAATGGGTGCAATAGGGAGGCCACCCTTTTCTTAAGATGCTTTTGAAACAATCTTGCCCTCAACTATAACATGAGAAAGTTTATGCATCCCTAGCTAGACTACTTCCTAGATTTTGTGGTACCCATGGTCACATCTAAGAGATCCTTAACAATGTGCTCTTCCCCAAGTGAGCAAGTGACAACCCCTCCACATTCTCTTTTTAAGTAAATTTTACTACAATGTGGCTTGAACTTGCAGAGGTGTAATAGATCAACAACATAATCCAATTTGCTTAGTTTGATATATAGTTATTGTTAAAGCCATGAAATCATTATGTTTTAATGATGAAAAAATCACTTAAGATCAATTAAGAATAATAAATTACTTTCAATGAATTATACTTCATTAATATATATGTGTGAAATGATATATACATCATAAATAAATATGTATATTGACTATAATGCAACATGTGATATTTTACATACGAAGTATGAATATTATGATATCAAGTATGTAATTGATAAGATAATCAATGAAAAATATTTTAGGATATGAATCTCAGTATCTAAACAATAAGATCATGAGGATCTATTATATTGCAGGTTACTATGTGAAAATATTATTATTGTAGAAATCATTATAATCAAAGGGGTAATGATTTCACCAAACAAATCAATGAGTTTAAGTAAAGTAAAATATGGATATGAAAGCTCATTTAAGTATCTATAGACTTATGATTTTACTTTATAATTTTTTGATGATTTAAATATTAAATCAATCAAATTATCAATTGAGTGTCGAACTCACCAAAAAAGATTTTTAGAATATATATTGAATATATTTTGAAAATCATATTGATTAATCTCTATAGGGAAATTATGATTTAAAATGTTGAGATTAAAGTTTGTGATGTATAATTACATATCATATCTTGTTTGACTGAATTTGAATTTGATTATATGATAAATCATTACTTCCATAAGATATGTCCTATGAGATTCACAAAAGAGCTTATTACATCTCTATAGGGTTTTAGTGAACTAATCGTTATTATATATGAATGCTAAGTCTTAAAAGATTCATGTGTTGGTTTCTTTAGAGGATATCTAAAGTAACAAAAAGATATATTGTATTAAATTAATGTAACTTTTAAATTTAATCATATTTCATATGAATTCAATTATTAGAGATTTGAGAAAATCTGTGAATAATTTCACCTAATTCATCTATAAATACCATTGATCTCTAATGGGAAGACTTAATCCTCAATAACTATATTTATTTTTTGACATGTTTTTCTTATGCTCTTATGATCTTTATGCAACACATTCAAGAGGAGAAGAGAGAAGATTGGACAATTGGCTACATATTGAATGAGGAAAGATTATTCTCATGAGAAGTGTTTAAGATATTTTTTTCACTCTCAGACATGTATACCAACTAAGAATAACAACAAGAAGATAAATAATCTAATTGCAAAACACATTAGTTTTTCATTACTCAATAGTCTAGAGTATTCAAAACTTATCTTCTAGATTAATGATTATTTACCTAATCACTTAAAGAGCTATTTGGTGAAAATAACGATGTAAGGCACCATAGAGTCATTAATCTAGAAGAGGATTTTTGAGTAAAATCTTAGGGGAGCTGAGCCCGTGAAATCAACTGGTGTGATCTATATGATCTAATAATGGAATCCAAGGATATAAAGTATCTTTAGAGAGTGGATGTAGGTTGGTGCCAAATCACTATAAATTGGTGTTCATAATCACACTCAATAAAGATGAACCCAATAAGAGAAGGAGAAAGAGTTCACGAAGAGAAGTATTACAATGAGAGAAAAAGCAGATCAATTCAACGCCCTCTTCTTGATCTTTGCTGGCCTAAAACTAACAAATATTCTCTAATTACTTTAAGCTACCAACTCTTGATCAGTTACAGATCTTGTCTGATCAAATTTGGTGACTTCTACTATCTAAAACCATAGTGAACTGCCCTTGCTAGACCTCACCATCTAAGGACTTAAACTCGGTGTTATTTAGATCGTCTCCATGAAACATAAAATAGACCATTATTTAGCACTTGACGAGTGTTGTGAATGTGTTACATTTTATAAACAATGATCTAATGGGTCTTAATGGGCACAAATGGTTTCTTCGGCTTGCAAAATAAGTTTTAGGTGCATATTTGTTTTTGTCTACATATATTTTTCCTAACCTAGTGAGAAGAGAGGGGAACCCATCACCTCTATGATGATGTGTGTGGAAGCACTATGAGCTGCCATGTAAAGGGTTGTAAGGTGATTTCCACTCTTAAAGGGAAAACCTATGCCACCATGGACATAGGGGGGTTTTCCAAAGCACAAATTTCTGGTGTGTCTCTAACTTTTCCTCTCCATTTGTATTTCCTATGGATGTATTTACATTGCTTTCCACTTTATAAGAAGTGGAATGAGGATGCTCATCATACCCAAACCATGATTCATCTTCAAGCCACTATGACAATGTGAGAAGTGTATTCACTATGCCAATGACACTTTCAAGCCATGGAGGGAGAGAAAGAGAGGCATATGAGGACCTCCTTATAGTTTATATTAGGGAAGATTGTGGACTTTCTATTCAAGATGAAGTGAGTAGAGAATCATATGCGAAGATGCTATACAAGTGGCATGGCCAAGATTAAAGTGAGAGTTTTTGGATTTATAATGTTTCTTGAAGACTATTTTCTTAGTTTGTCACCAAGTATCCAATAGATCATCTAAGAGTACCACTATTAGAAATAAGAGATTTCTATCAATCATCAACAATAAGATGTTGTTTGAGAATCAGATCCCCTTCTTCGCCAAGAGATTATGAAACTTTGTATTGATTTTCACATCAATAATAGCAACAATTTTATACCCTTGATAACTTGTGAAAATTACATGTTAATGTGTTATTAAATCAGGGAGAATAATGCATATTTGAGAATTATTGCACAAGTTATCATATTAATTATTTTACTTGTCATTTTGATGAACATCCTTAAATATTGATTAAAATTGATATTTTATGAATAAAAAGAAAATTGATGAAAATTTATTTCATATGTTGAAGAATAATTTTCATTTAGTTTATTTTGAAAAAAATCCTATTGTGTTAAATTTTTATGATTAACTAAAATATATTTTATGTAATTTTTTCAAAATTTTTAAGCCTAAGTAAATATAATAAAAGAAATAAAAAGAAATAATAAAAATGGGCACAACATTAGGGGGCCGGAGGCACACTACTTAATGGGTTTGACATGGGCCGGAGGCCACACTACGTCTGGGAGTAGGCCCACTAGGAGCCGGTAGTCAAGTCCAGATCATTCTTGGGAGTCAGTAGTCAAGTTCGGACATCCCTTTTAAAGGTGCATGCCATGATTATGAGCAGTAGCTTATTATATATCGCTAATAACCTATTACATTTTCCGATATAGGACTAAATAGCTCTTCTTACCCTTTTCAGATCCAACGATAGAGTAGTGGCTGTGACAAGATCCAATGATTTAGAAGCCGCCACATCACCGCTCACCATCTCACAAAAAAAGGAAGCCATTGATCCGACGGTGATGACATTTACATCTGATGCATGGGAACATGCCACATCACTGCCAACCATTGCATAGAAAGCAACACTAGATCTAATAGAAGCTGCCATCAAATCTGACTCACTAGAAGTGGCAACGTCTCCATCTATTAACACGTGGTATGATGCCCACACAAATTTCAATAAAACACTTGAAAAAGGAGTGAGAGTTCAAATAGATTTGATAGTGATTAAGATGCCACATCATCCCCTTCAAAGCAAAATGACGGCGGGAGAATCCAACGGTCTTCATCCAGCCACATGACGAAGGACATGTTGAAAAATATAGGTGATTGTTTTGTAAAATAGACAATATCGATTATTCACTCACCCAACCTAAGGGTACGTTTGCAAATATTGATTATCATCTGGTAAAATGGACAATATCGATTATTGATGTGCGAGAAAAAAGGAAAATGTCTAAAAAATTAGAGGAAAATTAGAAAAATAGGTAGAAAATAAGAAGTTAAAATGGAAAATGTAATTTGTAGATCTAGGGAACAAAAAGGAGGAAGAGGAGAGAGGAAGGGATCTTTTTAAAGTTTTTTTTGAATTGTTCTTCAGAGAAAACATTTATTTTCTTTTTTATGTGAAAATAGAGTTCCAAAGAATGCACTATTAATTTTTTATCATTCTCCTCTACCCTTCTCACCTTAAATTCATTTTATTGAACTAGATGTAAGATTGGGGAGTGCTACCTAGAGGTCGACATCAAGCCATGCATTCTAAGGGTTGTAAGTTTGATTTTTAAGAAAGTTTTCATTAGTTTCTTATTTGATCTGTGAGATAAATTTATTTTCTTAGCTTTAATCATTTATTGACTTGTTTCTTTTCCATTTTCATCATTCTAAAGCATATTTCATTTTAGTAAAAGTTTTAAATTCACATCTACATTTATTTACCATTTTATTTCCTTCATTACTTTAAATATTAAATTCATAATCTATTAAATAAGAGAATAAGAAGATTTCTGAAAGCTTTTCTTGAGGAGATGACCTAGCTCACCATTGATGATTTCTGAAAGCATATTCATTTAATATTATTTTTGATAAATCTAATTCTATAAATTATTAAATATTGATGATTTTAATAATGACTTAGGGTCACATCAACCCCTAACTAGTATTAGATAAAACATTGATAGGAGCCTCTCACCAACATTAGAGAAATGAACTTGAGAAATAGGGTGGCACTCACATAACTCCAGAAACTACCAAAGGCTATATAAGATCTTGGAGATGGATGGGGAACGACTGAAGAGGGAATTTGATTGTGGGTCCATATGGATTATAAAGGTAGGCCAACTCACAACAATGAGGAGGAAAAAGATACTAGTGTATCTATGTAGATGTTAAAGATTGATAATCTCAAATCCGTTGTAATCGGGATAGATTCTCATTTAATTTTTTTTATCTTTCATTATCTTCTTTTCACTATATTCTCTCCTCGTCCAACCTATCATCTTTCATATTGTCAATCCAATTTGGTCTATTCTTAAACCCAAGTTCAATCTAGATCCATCTTAGAAAAGAGAAAGGGTGGGGTCCTATCAATTTGTCATGGAGATGCAGGGGAGAGTAAAATCAAGTAATGGGAACATAAATACAGGAAATAGAAACATAAATAGAATATAAAACAATAGAAAGAGTAACTTCGAGAGGTACCCTGCTCTCCTTCAGCCGCAGTTGCCTTAGGGAACTACCTAAGAATACTTGCACGAGTAATGGTGATAATATGAGAATGATAATAAGATAGATAATGGAAAGATAAAAGAGAGGATAAAAGATATCCTTTTCTGATACTGATTGAGTTCGAGATGGTCAATCTCCCCTTTTTCTCTTGGAAACCTCACCAAAAGACTTGCCCTTCCTTTGCCACCGTCATTGTTGTGCCCACGTTCCTATTATGCCTGGTGCCGTGTCATGCCATGTTAAGTCCAGAACCTCTGAAGGTTGCTGTTACATTACCGCCATGTGTCATAAAAACCAAGCTTTGACTAGTTAACATGGCGGTCAAGAGCGCATGTGTCGTGGGTGACAAGTTCTTGCAAGGTTCTTATTGGTACATCTTGATTAAAACTTCACGACATGAAAGAAACTCATTTCTAATAGCCAAAAATACTATAGCTTGTTAATTGTTGATCGATTATTTTCTGCTTAAAATATCTCATTTAACAAATAAAATTCGACAAGATAAAAAATGACGCAGAGAAAATGAGGGAAAGTTTTAAAACGAAAGTCAACAATTTTTCCATTTGAGATTACGTGCAAGCACGCCCATGTTCTGAAACCTGTTCCCTTCGAGCTGAAAAAAAAGTCAACAATTTTTCCATTTGAGATCATGTGCAAGCACGCGCATGTTCTGAAACCTGTTCCTTTCAAGCTGAAACAAAAAGTCAACAATTTTTCTATTGAGATCATGTATAAGCACGCCCAGGTTGTGAAACCAGCTCCTTTTAGGCTGGCACAATGTGAGTAATGGGTAAGCTCGAACCCTATTAATAAATCAGTTCAAGTGCAGACATAGGCAAAGAGAGTACCATATTGAAAGAGCGCTCTAAACATGTCTTCTTTTTTCTTTATTTGAATGGTCCTGATCCTATGCACCGCAAACCAATCCTCCTCTAGCCTCTGGGTACTTCGGAACTGACTGAGTCGATCAGGGTGTGGATTACGGTCGGGGAAGAACACGTAGATGACAGGGAAGAACCAGACGTTGGAATCGAATCTCTCCGATTTCCAGATCAACGAACAGATTCAGATTGGCCTTCAACTCTAAAAAGAAATCTTTTACTACGATTATAGCATATATAGATTTTTCAAAATGTAATTAGAATGACCTAAATGGGGGCTTTTAAATCCTGAGATATTTTTCATTGTCGTAGTCATATACAACGAATTATATCGACGGTATTTTGTAGTCTAAAATTGGAGGAAAGGAGTTGTTGTCTTACCTACTCCCAGATAGATTGATTCGAAAGCCCACATGCCTACATTATTCTGGAAATCTTGCCTTTAAAGACGAACAGAGGAAAGATCACCGGATCACCGGACACCTTGTTTCGGCAATGGAGCTAGACGTACAGTGGCTGGAATCGGTTGAGCAGAGGCTCTCTGACCTTGCCCAAACCATGGAGCGCCGCCCACCCCCAACCATCTTTAGGACCCCCAAGAAAATCCGTGATGTCCTAGAGGACGCCTATGAGCCGAAGATGATCTCCATCGGTCCATACCACGGCGGCCGAGAGCACCTGAAAGCAATGGAGATACACAAGTGGAGGTATCTCCATAAATTTCTCTCTCGACAGCCGAACCTTGAGCTGCAGGAGCTTCTCAGAACGGTGCAGCAGCTGGAGGGACGTGCGAGAAGTTGTTACCAAGATGCGACAGACGAGTTGGATAGGAATCAGTTTGTTGAGACGATGACGCTGGACGCATGCTTCCTCATCGAGCTCGTGATAAAGGAGAACTTGGCTGATGAAGAAGAAGACGGGGGAGATCCCATATTCTCACAGACATCTGGCCTGTCCTTCCTCATTGACGATATCCTACTGCTCGAGAACCAGGTTCCTTTCTTCGTTCTCAAGGAGATATGGGCACTCTACTGTGGTTCGAACGACCACCACCGCGACCGTCGTCTTATTGGCTATTTCCTCAAATTGTTCCACACAAAATCACCGATCATTTCTACGGGACTGGTAATGCGGTATAATCCATTAATTTTTGAGTCACCGCCCCACCATTTGCTCGACTTGTTCCACTCCTACATCGTCCCCAACCCCAAGATGAATCCAACTACGGAGCCGGAACCCTCCGAAGACTGCGGTTCTTCGTACGTCATAATGCCCAACGCAACCCTGCTCGAGAACGCATCGGTGAAATTCCGTGCGGTTGCCGACGTCGGCATCCTTAAAGTGTCCTTTGCCAACGGTTGGATGGATTTAAGCGCCCTGACAATCGAAGACGCCACCGAATCTTTATTAAGGAACCTCATTGCCTACGAACAGTGCTTCCCCAATGTCGGGAACATGATTTCTTCCTACATGGTGGTAATGGACTGCTTGATCGACACAGCCGACGATGTGGCAGTGCTGAAGGAGTCGGGCATCCTCAGAAACGAGCTTGGGAATGACGAGGAAGTCGCTCTGCTGTTCAACATGCTCGGCAAGAACATCGTCTATGATGACACAATTGGTGACGTCCACCACAAAGTTTCCTTATATTACAACCACAAATATCGCAAGTGGAAGGCACAGCTCCTACACGATTACTTCAGCAGCCCATGGAGCATCATCTCAGTGTTGGCTGCCACACTTCTATTTGTGCTAACTTTTGTCCAGACGTACTTTTCCGTAATCTCCTTTGGCAAGTAGATTTAGCTAACTGATAACTATTGTTTTCAGTTACTGTTCCATCGTATTCCCGTTCGTAGGACGCGAAGAGTAAGCAGAATGTTGATTTTAATCAATTCCAGTTGTTTATGGTAAATCACGGAAATTCCGATCGTTATGTGAAAAGAATCTCATGGGATTTTGAGAAAATTTACCTGTGAAGACATCTTTTTGTGGTTGTCAAAATAAATCTCAAGAAAGTTTTCAACACGGTTCATGCCAGCACCGATTAAACCTACTGTTAGGGCCAGAGTTGAGAGGACCAAGATGGCAGAGTGAGAGATTCATATATTAACTTGGGAGATGAGGAAAAGTTGCAAACTAAAAGTCAACAATTTTTTTATTAAGATAATGTGGAAGCACGCCCATGTTCTGACACCTGTTCATTTTAGGCTGGCCTAATATAAGTAATGGGTGAACTCGAAACCTGTAAATAAATCAGACAAAAGTTGACCCAACTACGGAATAAAAAGAATAATAAGCAGAGAATTTACCATATGGAGCGAGCGCTTTAAGCAGCAGGCCGCCTTTTACTTGCTTTGAATGGTGTTGATCCCACACACCCGTTCTCCTATGATCTGTGGGTACTTAGGAACCGCTTGAATTGATCGGGTTGGAGTTCAGCCAGTGGGGAACTCATAGAAGACAGGGAAGAACTTGTCTCTAGAGTCACATCTCACAGATTTACTGATCAACAAGCAGATTTAGTTTTTCGACTTTTAGGACTGAAAGCAAAAAACATTGGAATGGTTATATTATTTATAGTTTTTTCAAAATACTACCATAATAACCTTCTAAATGGAGACTTGAATCATTGGATATTTTACATTCTTTTAGTCCTCATTGACACTAGGACTAAACCTTGGCCACCAATGTGACAGACGAAGTCATTTTCTGTGACACAAGTGACAAGTACAAAACAAAGTTGCCTTACACTACAGTGAAGGAGGCCACTAATAGAAGGCAGAACTGCTGCTTATCATTTTTACAATCCATGATACAAAAGTTGTCTGACCTGAAGTGAGATGAGAGGAGCAATACATGTGGCACTAGATTAGACAAGAATCAATAGGTCGAAATGGGTGATTCTACTGACTGGGACGTTGTCTTAAACAAATGGACAAAGCATTGCAACTCAAAAAATTGGTCACCTCCAATGCTGGTTTTGTTCGTCTTCAGGTGGATTAGATGGGTTTTAAAGAACAAGTCTAAGGATTGAATACCCTTCAAAGTTATCTATGTCATGTGAATTTTTAAAAATAGTACTTTTTTTATGGCCTTCTTTTATCATTGGATAATTTTCTATCCTCAAATGAAGGCCATGTAGGATCTGCTCCTCAAAAGAATCTATTGTATGAATTGAATTAGGTCCAATACAGATTACTTGACGATGGGCATACTGAAAATCAATAAAGAAGGATTTAACTAGTCAGATTTTAAATTTTGATCACAAATTAACAATATTAATCTTTCTTGATCTCAGTTTCAATTAAATTAATTTTTATCTCCTAGTCTTAAATTTCAGAGTCATTGAAATTTTATAGTAATCTGACATCTAGCCTACTTTACTTCACAACAACCTCTTTATTTTTGGTTCAGTTATTTTATTGGTGTACATCCATTAATTGTAATGGCTCAACTTTATTAGAGTTTCTAACTAAACCCCTTTCTAGATTATAATTCTAGTTGAGCCAAAAGTTGATTAAATGAATCAATAACCATGCTATGACAACCATAGCTTAGTAGTAACTTTGTTACATAAAATAAGAAACAAAATCTTTGACAATATTTTCAAAATGGAGACGAAGAACAAAATCATAGTCAAAATTCAATTGAAAGGAAATTGAACTATAATTGAATTTATACCTCTCCTTCATGTATTGAGGCAACATGAAGACTATGACGTTAGTAAAATCTGGTTAACACCTCAAATTTTAGTATTTTTATTGATATAATGAGATTTGAAATTAAGTTCAAATTTGTATAGAGAAACCCAGTAAAATTGTTCGAGTATGATTATGAGATCTAGTGAATTAAAAATTTTTGAAACTAATTAAACATTAAAAATATTGATATTTATAGAGAAATTTGAAATCTAAAGATCTTCAGTCAACTGAAAATAGATTATTTTTCATCATTGCTCAATCATAATATCCTAAAATTAGTTAGAAATTATCATGATCAAAAACCAATACAGCTCTTTTTTTTAGGACTTTACATCATCTATAATTAAATCAAGAATATGGCGGTAATCGTTAACTTACATATCCAAAATTATCAATAGTTGATAAGAATATGTCATCTTTAAAAAACGTTTGTAGATACATCTCGATTTATTTTTATTTTGACATCAATTTAGATTTAGAAATAATCATACATAAATGATACTTAGTGGATTCATTGAAATTTTATACACAACAGTGCGTTTATAATTTCTAATATGTCAAAATCAAAATTCATTTCATAATTGATTAGTTCGGGTGCAATAAAAAAAAATCATGGGCAACATCAACTCAAATTATTCCTTTCAAATCTGAGACATATATTATAGTGCTTGATTAATCATTCTAGTATTTTGCTTTGATCATTATAAGAACTTTTATGACTAAATCAGTACTAAATAGTGGCATTTCTGTAATGTTTGGAAAGTCTAAAAGTACTTAAGAAATTAATGATTTCAAGAAAATTTCGATGAATGTTTTAGATTTGAAATCATGAGTGTCGAAGATTATCAACTGAAGTAACTTATGAAATCTATACATAAATAAAATAGATTTTCCATAATTTTATCAAATATGTGCTTAAATATTCAATCATGTGAATCTATGTTTAGAATCATAATCATGATTCGACATGTTTGTACTTTTATTTATGCTTTTCATCAGTTATAATTGTCACCTCATCTTTATTTACATCTTTTACTCTTGAAACTCAAGTGGTTAGAACTCATTTCTAGATTTACAAATCAAGATTTCCAACCAATAGAAATTCAGTCCCACCTAATGATTTCTGTTCTTAATTTTAGACGTTTACAAGTGTACATCAAGAATTTTGAAACCAATAAGCTTTTACACTACGATTCAAATGTTTCAAGAGAACTAACTTAAGCGTATTGATTCTACAACTTTTTAATTTCAATTTACTAACTTGGAGTGTGAAGCTTTTCACATAATTTTGATACATTGATCAGTCATTTCTAATGTAATGAATTATCTTCAAAGTTTATTTTTCATTTTGAATTTATTTTTATCAGCTTTTTTTTAAGGCTCATCTTACTCTTATAATTTTTTGTGTTGAATTTTTTGGTATTTTTATAAATCTCTCTTTTAAAAAAAATTCAACAAAAAGTCGGAGTTCATTCTATGTTTTGAACATATCAATTGGATAATTTTTTCTACGTCGCTATGTTGTGATTTTTCCTGGCTATTGCAGAATTCTTCTACTAGTATATTTTGAAGTCAACCTTAAACTTATATATGATTTAATAATCCACACATATATACTCTCAATTCATTTTATAGCATTGTGAATGCTTCACATACTAAGACATTTAAGTTCATATAATGAGATATTTTCCTTCATATGTTATATTATTCCAAAAAAAATTCCCCATATATTCAAATATAAATGTAAACACATAGGGTGGGTTATTTACATGATGGTTTTGTGACCTATTATTACATCACTAATCCGATTTGTGATTCATCTTTTAGTAAAATTTAAACCAAATGTACATTGTCTTATGGGCACATTCATAAACCAAAATAGAGTGTTAATTGGGAAATTATATATTGTTCTTGAACCAATACTAATTTCTTAATTTTAATTTTCATATATTTGAATACTGACCATGATATACTTAAGTATTATACAAGATACATTGTAATGTTCTTCAACACAAATGTGTCACATACTGTATTATTCTTGTTGATGTAATATGCTCTTTTTTACCACCAACTTCTGGTAAACTTCTTATCAGTTGTTTACTATGTTATTTAAAACCATACTTTTCATATACTAAAACATTGTCACGAAAAATATGATAACCTATCATTTTTATGTGCTAAGTGATGGATAATTAGTATATTTTCCGTATTACATATATTGAATGATATAGATTTAATGAAAATCAAGTATCGTAAAATTTAGATTAATTTCACTAAATACATTTTTAATGTTTGATATTACATACTTCTATAGCATGCTTATACATTCACTATTCCTGATTATACAGCAGTAAGCTTTACTTGACATGTTTTCCTATAATTAACAGTTAAAATTAGAACTTACTACATGGAAATCATTTTGTTAGACAAATGATTTTTTATCATTTTTGGTAATTTTTCACGAATTCTAGAGGCATTCAAGCCCTTTAAGGAAGCCCATTAAGAGGCCCATTGGGTTGGTTGATTTAATTAAAATAAAATGACTCTAGGAGAGAGTAATTAACAAATATTTGTAGAAATAGATGGAAATGGGGAGAAAAGGCCAGAACGGCAACTAAGGAAATAGTGGAGAAAAGGCCAAAATAGTGACTAAGGAAATGGTGGAGAAACAGAATCCCAATTCCCCAAAAGATCAATCCATTTTTAGGCCAATTATTTACAAACTGTGCTTAATCAACTCCAAATATAATTTTAGTAAAAGAAACTGGGATTAAGATTTGAAAAATGCATCACTTTCCTTCTGCGCTTCGCATAGTAACAGACAATGATGTTTTTCTCGTTCTTCATTATTTATCATCCCATTTTGGATAAAAATATGATTTTGTGTAATTTCGAATTTGTTTTCTTGATTTCATGTGAATGCCTTCATTCGCCAATCCCCAATTTTAAAGGGGAAAAAGCCTGATATCTTATCTACGTTTCTATCTGATTCCTTATGTTTATGAGTTCCGATTAGATCCCTATTCCTTCTATATTTGCATATAGTTTTTTATAGTTTTCTTAAGTACATTATTTCTTTCTCTACTAGAAAGTTCTCCTACCAGCAAAGCCATTTTCTCTCTCTTCATGCTCTCTCTCCTTATTCTCCCTTATTTTGTTATTAATAATAGAATAGGCTTTTATTATCCTTTAACTATTGAATTCTGATCTGAGATAAAAATTGTTACACATGGACAATTTGATCATGACAAGAGGGGGCTAAAGCTGGTCATGGTTGATCAAGTGCAAAATATCTCTTCTTCTTCCCCTCCCAAGTATGAAATCTATTTCTTTCTTTATTTAGATGAAAATTATTTTAGGGAATATATGAAATCATTATGAGATTTCGTAACTTCCTTGTGAATTCAACCTAAACTAATGTCAATTAGTTGAATTATTATAATGTAAATTCGGTTTTATATTAAATTTGACATCTCTTAATAGAACATCTAAGAGATGATTAATTTTTTTAAAAATAAATTCAGTTTTTATTAATAAATAATTTTGTAAGCTTAAACACACATTTGATGTTCTAATTTTTAAGAAACCTCAATTTCCACTTAAACACATATTACACAAGAAACCATAATTTCCACTTGAACACATACATCCCTCAAGGAAGCCTCTACTTCCTACCAAACTTTCCATGACTTGCTGAAAAGCATCAAGTGAAAAAAATTGGTTAAGCATCATTAAATAGATATTAATTGATAAATGAGGCTATATAAGTCTAATGATGGTTGCCATCTTGGGCTCCATTTTTCATCCTAAACTGAAAGAACAGGACAGAAAAGAAAGAGGAATCATGAGTATAATCAATTGGGAAATTATAATTAGTTGTGAAAGTTTTCAAGAAAAATCAGTTTACTCATTTTATACTGCTACTTGAGAAAATCGTACTACAAGGACGACCATGTGCGTACTTCTCTTCCCAAATGTTTCTATTTCACCTCAATGCACGACGGACGACAGACGGCCCCCTCTTCTATGAGGGCCTGGGCTGCATCCTCTGAGTGGGTCCTATTTCGGCTGGCCGTCGGAGCCTGGGGGATTGACACCGCCTGGGAAGCCTTCAACTGCCTCCGCGCCTCCTGCGGCCTCCTCCCCCCTCGCGCCGTCCTCGGCGGGTGCATCGTCGCCACTCCTACTCGCCGGAGCGCCGCCGCCTCCGTCGCGCCTACCAGCTCCCCACCGCCCTATCCCACCACCGGCCAGATCTCCACTACAACTCCCTCTCGAGGCTCGCCCTTTCCCTTGCCGCGCGCAAATCCCGGAGTCTTCCACAGCGGTGATCAGGCTCATGCTGGAGACCAACATGCTCCCGCCTCTCTCCTCTTTAGCGCTGCCTTCTCCCGCCCGGTGAAGACTCCGATGGGCTCTTACGTTGCCATCGACATGCTAATCGATCTCTGCGACATCTTCCTCCGCCGCACTGTATGCTCCAAGCGGCAGAAACTGACGAAGCCAGCACGGCCTTCAACCTCGTTCTCCATTCCTGCGTCCAGTTCGGCTCGCCGCTGAATGCCCACCAGATGCTCGAGATAATGATTCATGGGCTCCATCGTCCCCACCCCTCCATCATCTTCTTTATCCACTCTCACATTAATATTTTCTAAATCTAATTAAATGAAATTAAATTCATCAAGATGTGATTTAGCTGATGCACCTTATGTCATCTTTAACATGAATAGTCGCTACTTCAGAACTACAATGACTCCAATTTTAGCCATAGCACAATCTTTAACTTAGCATAAATGATCTATGGTAAAGTCATATTTTACAAACAGTTGAACCACAATCAAACTCTTCTTATCCAATTTTTATTTTTATTTTGCTAAAAACACTGTTTGTCAACAAGATAATAAATGATAGAGAGAATAAGAAATGATTGTCAAAATGGTATCACATATTTAATGTGGTACAAAGAGGTTAATTAACTGCCCGACCACCAAACAGGAGAGACAAGGATCACTATTTAATGAGGAACAAGATGCAACAACTAATAAACTTTAACCAAAGCCATCAGATGTGGAGAGTTGTTGGAACCCTATTTGTCGTGAGAGACAATTTCTCTCTCACTTTTTCTCTCTCCATGTGACCCCATTTAATATCCCAACTACAAAAAAGGGTGGCGCTAGTACAATACCCCTCATCAGTCCCTTAAGTGTAGTGAGGAGAACGGGGAGAAGTATGGGCAGATATCCCAAGACGAGTTGACTAAGGCAACCATACACAACCTTATAGATTTCTACTATGCCCAATACATAATAGTAGTTGGAACTATTATTAGTAGCAGTGGTTACACCACCTCATAATTGTTGAGTATTTCAAATGTAACATAAATAAAAGTAGCTGGAGCTATTCTATTAATTTCTTGAGTTGTGAGTCTCAATGGGTGGTAAATGTATGGACTGAAAACTAAACATGAAGAAGCAAAGTTTTGTCAAGCATTTATTGCTTCTTTTTTTATTTGATTCGATGAAGGGCAATCCAATTATACTCCGAGCTTCATGACGGTTTAGAATTCACATTTTTCCTTTTTTTTTATGCGCACATATCCCGTCAAACAAGCCTAAAGGGGCTGATTTTGGGAGGCAAATCAGGTACTTCTAGACATGATTAAAACTTCACAGCATATTATTATCCTATGATTTGTTCTGCAATTGTTTTCTGCTGAAGTATCTCATTTAAACCAATAAAATTCGACTGTATGAAACAGTTACACTGAGGATATGTTGGAAGCATCCTTGTCTTCGTACATAATGTACGGTTCACATCTATTAACCTAGAGTTCAGAGCCAGAGTTGCCAGAACCAAGATGGCAGAGTGAGAGGTCCGTCTGTTAACCTGGGAGATGAGGTAAATTTGTAAAACAGAAGTAAACAATTTTTTCCTTTTTGATCATGTGTAAGCAAACCCATGTTCTGAGACCTTCTCCATTCAGGCTGGCCCTATATCAGTAATTGGTTAGCTCGAACCCTATAAATAAAGCATATAACATCTGACCTAACTACGGAACAAATACAGACATAAACATAGCTAGCACCATCTGGAGCGAACGCTCTAAACAACATGCCACCTTTTTTCTTGCTTCGTATGGAATTGGAAAAAACACTACGAACCGCGAACCGATTCTCCTCTGGCCTCGAGGCCCTTTTGGATCTGAGTTAGTTGATCCGGGCGGAGCACGGTTCGGAGAGAAGTCAGAAAAGACAGAAGAATTAGAATGGCCTAAGGTTTTTACGGACCGGAGAGCACGGTCCGGATTGGACGTTTAACCTTGAAAAGACAACGTTTTTACGGTTACACCGTTTATGGATTTTTTTCCGAAATACAGTTAGAATGGAATCGGAAGACATCTTTCACTGTCGTAATGATTGACAGTAGGACTGAATTATATCCGTCGTCGCCTACTCCTGGGCCCTAGTTTTCTGTAAGCTTAAATTGAAGGAAAGAAGCCGGCACGTTGGCTGGTGCCCTATCGACTTATTTCAGGGCCCATATGCATACACCATTCTGGAAGAGCCTGTCTTTAAAGATGAACGGTGTAAAGATCACCGGACATCTCGCTTCGGCAATGGAGCTCAATCCACAGTGGTTGGAATCCGTTGAGCAGAGGCTCTCTAACCTTGCCCAAGCCGGGTTGCACCTTGAAAGACCCACCATCTGCAGGATTCCCAGGAGAATCCGTGATGGCCTAGAGGATGCCTATGAGCCGAAGTTAATCTCCATCAGTCCATACCACCGCGGCCGAGCGCACCTGGAAGCAATGGAGGCGCACAAGTGGCGATATCTCTGTAGGCTTCTCTCTCGAAGACCGGATCCTGGGCTGCAGGAGCTTCTCACAATGATGCGGCAGCTGGAGGGACGGGCGAGGAGTTGTTACCTAGACGCGACTGAGTTGGATAGTAATCAGTTCGTTGAGATGATGGCGCTGGATGGGTGCTTCCTCGTACAGCTCGTTCTAAAGCTTAGGGAACTTTACGGATATGTCAGGGCGAACTCGGCTGACGAAGAAGAACGCAAGGGAGATCCTGCATTCTCCGAGAGCTGTTGTGGGCGGTTCCTCATTACGGATATGCTGTTGGTCGAGAACCAGGTTCCTTTCTTCGTTCTCTTTGAGAGATATGCGCGCTACTGTGGTTCCAATGGCCACTACGACCGTCACCTTAGAACAGACTTTCTCGACCTGTTCCGAAGGAGATCACCTTTCAATTCTACGGAACGGGTAATGCTGAACACTCAAATTTATTACTGAGTCACCTCCGCACCATTTGCTCGACTTGTTCCACTCCTACATCGCCTCCAACCCCCAGGCGGATCTAAGTCTAATGCCGTAATCGTTCACACCTCGCCGTTCTTTGAACGTCATGATGCCCAGCAGAAGGTTACACAAAAACATTGCGTCTAATGACATAGGTAGCAAGATCCACCACCAAGTTTCCGAGTATTGCAGCAATAAAAATCGCGAGTGGAAGGCACAGCTGCTGCACGATTACTTCGGCAATCCATGGACCATCATCTCAGTGCTGCGTGCCGTCGCTCTACTCCTGCTAACTCTTCTCCAGGCGATCTTTTCCATACTCTCTTTCTATAAGTAGATTTTAGTATGATAGCTACTGTTTTTCAGTTAATGTTCCATGGTGTTCCCGTTTGAAGGACGTGAACTGTGAATGGAATATTGGTTAGAAATTAATTTCGCATATTTATGGTAAATCTCTGATGTCCCGATCGTTGTGCGAAGAAATCTCCCTGGTGATTTTGTGCAAAGTTACACCTTTAGAATATGTTGCTGTGGTTGTCTAAATAAACATCATTAAGAAATTTTAACGCGGTCGCTTCCAGCATCACCAGTCTCGTGCTGGTTGCCTTGTAACCGCTTCCACTGCATTTTATGACCATTTAGGAGAGAACAAAACCAGGTGACGAGAAAGAACTGGAGGCACCGCTGTGCCCGGCGATTGGGCTGACCTTACTACCAGAACAAATCCAGACATAAACAGAGAGATAACCATATGGAATGAGCGCTCGAAACACCATGTTTCTTTTTTCTTACTTTGAATGGTGTTGGTGCTACACACTGCGAACTGATTCTTCTCCAGGTTCTAGGCACTATGGGACAGGTTTAGTTGATATGGGTGGAGCAGAGCCTGGAGAGAACTCATAGAAGATAGCGAGGAACTGATCTTCTGGTTGGATCTCGTAGATTACTTGATCGACGAGCAGATTTTGATTGGGCTTTTAATTCTAATAATAAAAGTATTTGTATAATTATATCATTTTTTGGAAAATGCCCATAGTGACCTTCTAAATGGGAACTTCAATCATCGGATATTTTCATTGTTGTAATCTTCACAGACGCTTTAACTGAACTTGCCCACCAAGGCGTGAACATTGTCGTCTATGACACAAGTGACATGGTACAAAAACAAAGTTGCATTATACTAGAACAAAAAAGGTCACTTGTGGAAGGCAGATCTGCCACAGATTATTTACACAACACATGAGACTAAGTTGACCAATTTGAGGTAACCTTTGGAAAGTAAATATTTCACTAGATATGGTGAGAATTTATATTTAAAATGAGCGATTCAAATGATGGGGTTACTTTGCCTTAAATAATGGAAGAAAATGCATTACAATTGAAAATTGAGATGTTCACCTACAATGCTGACTTTGTTGGCTCCAAGATCAACAAGATAGATTTTAAACAGGGAGTCTATGGTCGGAGTTTTCTTCAAAGTCTTTCCTCATTGTGTTTGGCATCTATTATCTACTCAAAAAAAGTGTTCTTTTTCTATGAACTAAGTTATGATCTGATAATAGTAGTTGGATTTAGGGCTGCACTAAGATAAAAAAATAGGAGTTGAATTGAATACAATGTAATTTTACATATGATTAAGTTTTCTTGATATTTATTAATCCTTTCCTCTAATCTTAAATTAATTTTCATCTCTTAGATTGATAATTTAAAGAGAAAACTTTTTATATTACTTCACTTATTTCAATGGTGTCCACGTACTAATTGCAATGGCTTAGCTTTATGAGAGTTTTTCGATAAGACTCACACAAGTTTTTTGCCTCTTGGTAGGTCAATAGTGTTTACCACAAGTTTGTTGCAAAAAATGAAAAGAAAATTGAAAATCGGATAAATAAGAGAGAGTTTAGCTTGAATTTTTATTTCCACATCAGGTACTGAAGCTATGTGAAGGTTAAATATGTTTTTGTTAAAATCTGGTTGAAGAGAATTGATTTCTGATAAATAATTGATCAACAATTTGTTCTTTTCTCTTCATTGTAGTAAGCTTTGAAATTCAGCTTAAATAAGCATAGAAAAACTGCTTAAAATTGTTAAGAGTATGATATTCAGACAGATAGTACTCAAAGATGATCTTTCAGAATAAATAACTAGATGTATTGAGAACTGTAAAATCATGTGATATTTAGTCAGCTCTAAATCCCTTATTTTTCATCATTCTTCAATGTAAACATCCTAAAATTACAAACATTGACCCAATCTTAGTTCAAATTTCTATAAAGGAAAAGTCTATTCCTAATTACATTTTGCCGTCAAAGATTTTTGCTTGAAAAGTTATACTCATACTTTATGCTTAATTAATTTCTCAAACAAGTATAAAGATTGTGTTTATTAATCACTAAACAATTCAATTTAGCCCCTCTTATTCTTTGGCAAACTTTTTCAGCTAAATAATCTTGTCTCTTGATGCATCCTCAAGAACGATTGAGGATATTTTATTTGGATTATGTTAAAAATAGAGGAACTAATGTTTCAGCTAATAAGGAATGTTGATGGCCCTTATGTCACTATTATTAAGATTGTCAATTTTAAATTTATAAACTTATTTTCTTAAGATTAGTCTCTTGATGAATTAGTGAAAAACTTGGTCGAATAGAAGGAGAGTTTTGAATTAGTTGATGTATATTAATTAATGGTTGTATTCTAATTTGTTTATTATCTGAAATTTAGCAACCACAGAGAAAAATTCAATGCACGTTGAGAGGAAGGTTTCTTTCAAGATTCAACCAGCCACCTCATAAATAAATTACAGATGGCCAATAGGGATGATTCCCAACTTCCTTAAGCAATTTAGAGTTTTCAAAATTGATGAAGCAAAAGAGAACAATGAGTCATAACCTTTGGGTTGTATTAAACTATGATACAACATGTTCAATTACATAAAAGTCAAAAGGAAAAAATGGAAATAAACTTCTCCCTCTTATTCTAACAACGTGGGGAGAGAATGGTGGCCTCACATAAGGGCGTCTTTGGTTGATCCTCTTTTTGATGTGCTAAGGGAGGGGACCCATGATTGTTCTCAGCGATGTCACCACTAGAAGGGAAGGAAGGGAAGAGCTGGCCCACCTATGATGTGTAGGTGGCACCAAAGGAGGAGACCCACAATCATTGCTGACACTAACACCACCATAAGGGGAGGAAGGGAAGAGCTGGCCCACCTATGGTGTGTAGGTGATGCTAAGGGAGAGAAGAGGAGTAGGTTGTCCCCACAATAGGAGAGGGATGTACCAAGGAGGGAAGAAGAGAGATGATCATGAGTGAGGAGAGGGCTAGTGGCAGCTCCCCTCTTTTGGAATCATGTGCCCTACATTGGGCCTTCTAGTTCTACCCTTGTGTCATGCAAGATTTATAAGTCTTCTTTACAATTTTACCTTTTTATGTTCACATATTGTATAAATGCCCATGATAAAATTAGAGGATTAGAGAGAAACTGTCATTGGTTGTGCATCATGATTATAAATTCCTCTCATACTCTTACATCATAATAATAAATTGATTTTCCCCTTATCATTTATCTTAATGCTCACAATCTTGTAGAAAATAGGAAAATAATATAATTCATGAACTAGAGTGTGAAAATATATGTCTTTAATATGTAATTATCATATTCGTATATTCTTTTGGCTTTAATTGTTAATCCTACTGTCTTTTTAACATGATAATGTAAGGAATTATCAGCAATATAAGTATATAATATTCAATGATTCCTTTTCACTTTCTCCATTAATGGATGGATTAGCTATAGGAAGGAATCAACTACTCAAAGATTGACATATGAATATGATGGATTTGTTTTAGAAAGGAATGAATAAAAGAAATTCAATGGTTGCCTTTTTTTTGTTTGTTGATTAGATGGATTTTCTATAGAAATAAATGAAATCATCTACCAGCTTAATTAAAGTTAAACTTTGGCATGAGATAGCTAGCTGGACCTCCTCATTAACCAATAGTGGGTGCAATAGGGGGGCCTCCCTTTACTTGAAAAACCAATGGAATGATGCTGCCTTCTACTAAAACATGGTAAATTCAGCCAAACCACTTTCCAGGGTTTGTGGAAATCCATGGTGGTATTTAAGTAATTTTTGGCAATGATGCTCTCCCTCTAGCCAACTAGTGAGTACACGTCCACATTCTCTTCCCTCATAAGATAGACCATGGTGACTAAGAAGCCTCCGTCAAAATTATTTAGTTGATGCACCAATGTGGGTTTCATCACAATGTGGGTCAAAGTGGCAAAGATTTGATGGATCAACAGCAGAACCAAATTGGCTTCATTCGATATATACATAATCCATAATTCCTTCACATTAAAAACTACTGGTTTGCTGCAGACCTAGCCTAAACAAATTGGTAATATTTTGTATTTTCAGTCATACTTAAGTGCCCTTGCTAGACATTATCATCCAAGTAACAGAGCTCAATGCTGTTTAGGTTTCCTCCATCAAACACAAAACAAATAAGAGATTAACAATCATGACCGGTGACCAGTTGACTAGACCAAACTATAACAAATGATCACAAAAAATGGGGGGACTAGACAAATGGTCTGGTCATAGTCTTTAGATCAGTGATCAGTCGTGACTAAATTCTCTCTCTTGTCTCCTCTCTCCCTCATAGACTTAGAGAGAGAGAGACAGAGAGAGAGAGAGGTCTAGCTGATAATACATCATTAGTCATTCATAAATATACATTATTGCATCAAATATGACTCATTTAGGACTTAAATATAGATATTATCATTATATTTGAATGATATTAGAATGAATATATATGTCTTTACCTTTTATGTATTTTTTCTTTATTTATGTTGATTTATGCCTTCCTATTCTGATTTGATTTATATCACAAGACAAGGTTGGCGATCAATATTGTGGCATAATATTTTTCTGGAGTTTAAGTCATAATAGGCCATTAGGTGATTGAGGATGTTCATGGTTCTAAAAGAGGGGTTATGGGCCACAAAGGGGTTGTGAACCTTTAGCCCATAATCACTTAAAAAAGGCATCCATAAGTGAAAAAAGGTCCACCATCTATTTTCACTTAAGGAGGGGCACTCATCCTTTAATGAAAATTAAAACTTAAAGAGAGGCACACCATAAGGAGAATAAATGATACAAAAGAGGAGACTAAAAAATTGAAGAACCAATCTCTATCTAAGTGCCAAGATTCATCATTAGTGGCATGATGATCTAATGGTTAATTTTAGGTTTAAGGGTGATAGTCATTAGATCTCTTAAGATAATCTCTTGTATGTAAGAGAGAGCAAAGGAGAGAGGGTAGCCACCATATTAAAACATGTAATTAAGAATTTCATGATTAACTTTTGATTGAGTGAAACCTCAAGCAATAGTCATCTTAGAATGGTTTGACGGGTCTTAAGCTTCTCATCTTGTTCTCAAAATGTGACTTCATCTATTGACCATTGATAACATGCTATTTATTACCTTAATATCATGTATTTATCATATTTATTTAAATCAAAATAATCATATATGCATTTTATGAGGCGTAAAATGATTAATTCTATTTTTATAGAGATACACTAATTTTTATAGATTTATTTGATATTTTTATGAAATTTTCTGACGTCAAATTCATATAGATATTTATTTTAGAAGTCAAAATATATTTTATAAAGGCCTCTTTCAGGTGTTAATTGTGTGGATTGAGGAAACCCTAAGAAGATGTGACAGTAGCATAGACACAATTGAGGAGAGACAAAATAACAAAATAAATTAATGGTAATCATTTGTCCAACTTCCAAGCTTGATATTTGACAATCTAGAAGATAGATTGAGCTCAAATTTTGAGAGCAAACTCGTCTTTTTATCCTCTGTCTATCTATGCTGTCTAATGTATAAGAAGAAACACTGATCTTTGTAAAAACTATCTTTTGACTTACTCCTACATTGGTAGGCCAAGTAAAAGAAAGTGAGTTTGGAGATCCATCGAGATGTTCTTGGTGCCATTGTTGATTGGAAGGGGGCAACAGACAGGTGGACCTCATCTGCTGCTGCAAAATGCCTTGTTCTTAGTGGGATATAAGTATCTAGGGTGAGTTTATTGCATCTACATTGTCATCTCGTTCTCAACATCCATCTTCTCATTCCTCCATCATTCCTACACCTACATTCCCTCAATCCACAACCCTTTTTCCTTCCACATCTTTTATTAAGCATTATATTCTTTATAAGCATTAAATTTCACCTCCTCACCTCATCACATCTCTCATATTTATCCCACTATCTCTTATTTTATACCTTATCATCTCTTGCCTATCAATCACCATTTAAAGAGAAATTAAATTCCTAATTATTGTTCCACGTGGAGACGACCCTTGATCACCACTATCTAGCCATAATTAAAGAGTCAAGGTTTATAATTTCATTACATAATCTCAAATCCCCAATGACATTTTATTACCCCTTAATCTGAGTTTATCAGTCATCAAGTTCTTTGCCCTGAATGAGATTTCCTCCTATAGATAACAATGGTCGTCTCTTCCTAGCAAAAAGAAGGATGGACACATGGTGATAATCATGTTTGTTTCAAAGAAACTTATGATTCAGATTTTATAGATAAGATTTAGATTAATTTGGTGTGTTCCTTTCATTTGATTCCATCTCTCTATTCATATCTCTCATCATCGTATTTACCCATGCTCTATACTTCTCTTTCCTGTGTTCTCACATTAATCCTTATGATCTTAAATCAAATAAATTAAATATTCATCCCAATTCATTGAGAGATAGTATGACTCATCATTTTTATATTTATTTAGTGAAATAACATTTAATAATGATCAGATATATATTTTTAATTGAGTAGATTGAAGCCCAATGACACCTCTAATCTCAACTCGTCACTAGGCTAGGCTTTTTACTAGGAGGTTAGGCCCATAGCCAAATGTTCCTCTCCTCTCCCTCTCTCTTGAGTCACGATCATGCCCCCTTCTCACTCTCATATCTGTGAACCTCTCCGCTTTGCACTTGTCTAGGTTTAGGGCTCTCTCTCTCTCTCTCCCCACCTCCTTCATCTCCCTCATATCTCTCTCAGACTTTACCCTCCTCTTCACTCTCATATCTATTAGCCTCTCCACCTCTCACCAATCTAGGTAGGTATAGGGCTCTCTCTCCCTTCCTCCCCTCCTTACTCAAATATTTTTCCTTGTCGTTGCCTCTGACTTGTTCAGGTTCTAAGGGTCTCTCTCTCTCTCTCTCCCCCCTCTCCTTCTCATCTATCTCTCTTGCTCCCCCCCTCACTCTAGTCAAAGAACTCTTTGAATACTTTAAATGTTAAAAACTTGGTGCTCATTTTAGATGATTTAAATTATTTATGTTTAAAATGTAAGATAGTTATATACATATAATTAAATCTTTTGGTTCATCGTAATTTTTTTCATCAGGTGTATAACACACTTCCTTCTTTGGCTTCATTGTATCAGAACAATGATCAAGATAATGTCTTGCAAAGTAGTTCATTTATTCATACACATCGTGTGTCAAAATTGTGTGTATACCACATCAAGAGATGTAACAGGATTTTTCGCTCCAAAAAAGAAGAACCTATGCCACCATGGACGGACGTAAGAGGATTCTCTTAATCACATACCTCTGGTGTTTCCCTTTAGTTTTAGCTCTCTCCCTTTGTATCTCCTTCGGTTGTATTTACATAGCCTTCCGCTCTGCAAGAAGGGGGACGAGGGTGCTCGTTGTCCCCAGACTATAATTCATTTTGAAATTCCGGTAGACCATCTGTGATTCAGACATGTCTCCTTCGGCCTTAACCCTACGGCAAGGACACCTTCAAGCCATGGAAGGGGAACCTCTGAAAACTTTTTTGTCGTTCCAACCGAGGAGGACCGTGGAGGGCTCTGTTCTTGATGAACGAATGCGAGAATCATGCGCGAAGATATTATGCAAATGCCATGGCTATGATGAAAAGCGAGCACTTTGCACTTGTGGTGATGTTCGTGGGCTTTTTTCTAGCTAAGTTTATCACCAAATCTCGAAAAAGATCGTCAAAGAGTACGGCCACGCCAGCATGAAGAAGGAATCTCGGGTTTTCGTCAGAAAAAAGGTCAACTCATAATGTTGTTGGGTGTCGTTTTCCATGTATTAAAACACCAACTCTGGCCTAAAAAATATGCTAGCCAACAGTAACATTGACTTCGGACCGCCATTCTTCCTGACATTACTGCCCTCTTAGTCGTTTCAAAATTTTCTAAGTCTTAATGCTATGTTCACATTAGACGATTCAATCCAGCTAAGTATAGGGGATGTAGGTTTCTTGTCTTTGTGTTTATCTCTCCTTATGTGTCCCAAATTGGTGTACGAAAATGGATTAATGTCGTTTATAACCATAACCTTGTAGATTTCTACCAAGGCCAATAAAGAACTCAAAATTGAGTTCCACATGTAAAATAAATAAAAGTATTTGGACCTACTCGGATAATTCGCCAAACAAGCCTAAAAAGAGGCTGTGATTGTGAGCCAAATCGGCTATATGTAGACATGTTCAAAAGCTCAGAGCATAAAATCATGGTCATTACTAATGACTGAAAATGTTACATCTTATTAATTGCTCCTCGATTTTTTTCGGCTGAAAATTCACATTTAAAGAAATACGATTCGACATTATAAAACAGCTACGCAGAGGATATCAGAGAAACTTGTTAAAAAAAGTCAACAATATTTTTATTGAGATCATGTGCAAGGGCGCCCATTTTCTGAAACGGGTTGCTTTCAGGCTGGCCCAATGTGAGTTCAGGGATAAGCTCGAACCCTATAAATAAATCAGTGAAAGGCTGACCCAACTACAGAACAAAAAATATAGACATAAGCAGAGAGAGTATCATATGGAGCGAGCGTTCTAGAAAGCAGGTCTCGTTTTTTCTTGCATTCATTGATGTTGATCCTATGCACCGTGGACCGATTCTCCTCTGGCCTCTAGGCTCTTCGGAACTGCGTGAGTTGATCGGGTGTGGAGCACGGCCCGAGAAGAACTCGTAGGAGACAGGGAAGAACTAAACTATGGAGTCACATCTCCCCAATTTCCTGATCAACGAAAAGATTCAGAGACAGTTGGACCGAATCATACCGATTGTCGCTTATTCCTGAGCCCCAATTTTCTATACTGATAAATTGGAGGAAAGGAGACGGATTACCTACCGCTGTATTGATGGATTCAAGGGCCCACATGCATACACCGTTCTGGAAGAGCTAGCCTTTAAAGGCGAACGGGAGGAAAAATCAACCGACACCCTATTTCGGCAATGGAGCTCGATCCAAAGTGGCTGGAATCCATTGAGCAGAGGCTCTCCAACCTTGCCCAAGCCGGGGTGCGCCCCCTACCACCCACCATCTGTCGAACCCCTAGGAGAATCCGTGATGTCCTAGAGGACTCCTATGAGCCGAAGATGATCTCCTTCGGTCCATACCACCGCGGCCGAGCGCACTTGAAAGCAATGGAGATGCATAAGTGGCGATATCTCCGTAGGTTTCTCTCTCGAAGACCAGATCTTGGGCTGCAGGAGCTTCTCACAATGATGTGGCAGCTGGAGGGACTCGCGAGGAGTTGTTACTTGGACGCGACAAACGAGTTGGATAGCAATGCGTTCGTTGAGATGATGATGCTAGACGGGTGCTTCCTCGTAGAGCTCGTGTTAAAGCTCGAGGATCCCGCTCCCAGCTTGGCTGATCGAGAAGAAGGTATGGGAGATCCCATATTCTCCCAGAGGTGTTGCCTGAGGTTCCTTATTAGCGATATGCTTCTGCTCGAGAACCAGCTTCCCTTCTTCATCATCAAAGCGATATGGGCACGCTACTGTCGTTCAAATGACCATGACAGTAGGCTTATCGCTAATCTCCTCCGAATGCTCCAAGTGAAATTACCATTCAATTCTACGAGAGAACCAAGGAATTTCGATCAAGTTATTTTTAATTCAACGCCCCACCATTTGCTCGACCTATTCCACTCATATATCACCCCCCACCCCGAGGCGGATCCAACTCCGGCGCCGGAATGGTTCCCACCTTGCCGTTCTTCAGACCTGATGATGCCCAACGCACGCCTACTCAAGAACGCATCGGTGAAATTCCGTGGGGTTGTCGACATCAACATCTTTAAAATGTCCTTTGAAGACGGCTGGATGGATTTAAGCGTCCTGAGAATCACCGACAGCACCGAATCTTTGTTGCGGAATCTCATGGCCTACGAGGAATGCTTCCCCAAAGCGGGAAACATGATTTCCGCCTACATGAT
This sequence comes from Spirodela polyrhiza, assembly GCA_024713555.1. Classification (NCBI taxonomy): domain Eukaryota; kingdom Viridiplantae; phylum Streptophyta; class Magnoliopsida; order Alismatales; family Araceae; genus Spirodela; species Spirodela polyrhiza. Next base: position 3,337,014 of record CM046537.1, on the reverse strand, counting down.
GGTAATGGAATCCTTGATCCACACAGCCGACGATGTGGTCGTGCTGAAGGAGTCGGGCATCCTGACAAGCCTGCTAAGCAAAGACGAGGAGGTTGCCCTGCTGTTTAACAGACTCGGCAAGTTCATCGCCTATAATGACATAAGAAACAACATCCACCACCAAGTTTTCGAATATTGCGGGAAGAAGCATCGCAAGTGGAGGGCACAGCTGCTGCACGATTACTTTGGCAATCCATGGAGCATCATCTCATTCTTGGCTGCCGTCGCTCTACTCCTGCTAACTCTTCTTCAATCGATATTTTCCATACTCTCCTTCTCCAAGTAGATTTAGCTATGAAAACTACTGATTTCTGTTAATGTTCCATGGTGTTCCCGTTCGAAGGACGTGAACTATGAACGGACTATTGATTATAAATAAATTTCACATCTGTATGATAAATCTCTGATTTCCTGATCGTTGTGCGAAAAAATTTCCCATGTGACTTTGAGGAAATTTACTCCTCAAGAGTATGTTGATAGGGTTGTCAAAATAAATATTATTAAAAGATTTCAATGCGGTTGCTGTCAGCATCACCAGTCTCGTGCTGGTTGCCTTGTAACGGCCTCCAATCCACTTTATGACCATTTAGGAGAGAACAAAAACAGGTGACGAGAAAGAACTGGAGGCACCTGTGCCGGCAATTAATAGACAAATTTTGGAGTCCCAGAGACTATTGTATGTATCCACAAATTAACAATTTGCCAAGTGTTAAATCGGAGATGGACTCGCACATCTTCGATGTAGAGCAAACCAGTTACTTTTACACATCATTAAAACTTCTCCGCATTAGAAACAAGCTCATTCCTAATGGACAAAAATTTTATTTCTTATCATTTATCTGTATATTCTTTTCCCTTCAAAATATGTCATTTGAACAAATAAAACTCGATGGTATGTCGGCAGCCTTCTTATCTTCGTGCCATCATGTACGATCGTCACCCATTAAACCCCAAGTTCATTACCAGAGTTGAGAGGACCATGGGAGGGTGACAGATTCATATGTTAACTTGAGCGATAAGTAAAAGTTGTAAAGGAAAAGTCAACAATCTTGATAACTGTTCTTTTCAAGTTGTCCCAACGTCAGTAGTACGTGAGCTTGAACCCTATAAATAAATTGGACAAAGGCTGACCTTACTACATAACAAATTCAGACATAAACCGAGAAATAACCATATGGAATGAGCACACTATTCATCATGATTCATTTTTCTTACTTTGAATGGTGTCGGTCCTACACACTGTGAACCGATTCTTCTCTAGGCTCTAGGCACTACGGAACAGCTTGAGTTGATATGAGTGGAGCACACCCCGGGGAGAGCTCACAAAAGACAGGGAGGAACTAATCTTTTGGTCAGATCTCACAGATTACTCGATCAACTAGCATATTTAGATTACGTTTTTCATTATAATTATTAAAGTATTTTTAGAATTATATCATTTATGATTTTTTAAAATGACCATAATGTCCTCTTAATATTTGTCAGCTTTGTTGGCTTCAAGATCAACTAGATTCATTTTAAAGAGAGTCTAAAGACTGAGTTTTCTTCAAAGTTGTTCCTCTTAGTGTTTTCCATCTATGATCTGCTCATCAAAAATTCTTTCTTCTGTGTTGAGTTAGGATCTGGTAATAGTAGTTTAATTTATGTTCACACTAACATAAAAAGATGGGAGTTGAATCGATTAGATTTTAATTTTACATAATGAGTCACTTTTCTTAACTTATGCCCCTAAGTAGGCCAATATTGTTTACAACAAGCTTATTGCAAAAAATAAATAAAAAATCACCCATAGTATTTACCAACTGTTGGTGAACAGTATAACTACAATAAAAAATTAGATGAAGAGAAAACAGAGTTAAGTATAAATTTTTATTCCCCCTCCAGATATTGGAGCTATCTAAAGGCTAAAGATATTTTTGTTAAAATCTGATTGAATGGAATTCAACTCAGATAAAGAACTGATCTACAATCTATATTTTCTCATCATTGTATTAAACTTTAAAATTGTTAACATTATGATCTTGAGAGAATAGTACTCAAAGATGATCTTGTTCAGTCAACTCAATGTATAAATCCTAAAATTAGTTTGGGTTTAGAACACCAGTACAAGTAATCGTTTAGGATTTAGTATCTTTTATACCTAATATAATAACTTAACAATTGAGTCATTAACTTTTATATCTGAAGTTATCTAGCATGGCACATCAAATAAGAACCAATAATTAACATGAATTTAATCAGTGCACCTTATGCCCTCTTTAACATGAACAGACACTACCTTAGAACTAGCTTTTTAGGTACCATCTACTTATCTTCATTAACTCCAACTTTAGGTATAATAGAATTGTTAATTTTAAAATGATCTCCTGCTAAAATCTTCCCATTCAATTCTCTTTTTTTCCAATGATTTTGTGTTTGTCATCATGGTAATAAATGATAGTAAGAATAAGAAATGGCAGTAAAAAGTGTTCCACGGCTTTGTTACGACATAGAGAGGTTAATAAACCTCTTGTCCACCAAACAGGAGAGAGAAAGATCACTGTTTAATGAGGAAAAAAATACAACAATTAAGGGAGTAAAAATAAACTTTAACCAAAACCACAACAAGGAGAGAGTTCTGGAACACTATTTTTCATCGAAGACAATTTCTCTCTCACTTGTTCTCTCCATGAATCCCCATTTAATATCCCTATTACAAAAAAGGTGGGACCAGTTTTGTACCCCAATTAGTTAAAGCGAAATAAAGAGGTGAAGTGCCACTCATGACTGAGTTGACTGAGGCAACCTTACACAACCTTATCAATTTTTACTATGCACATTAAATAATAGACCTTGAGTTTCACATATAAAATAAATGATGAGAGTAGTTGGAACTATATTAAGTTTGCGAACTGGGAGATCTTGGTAACTTTGAATGCATGGACTGGAAAACTTAACTCAAACATGCAAAGTTTTGTCAAGCATCTTTTGCTTTCTCTACATGCATAGATCCTATCAAACAAGCCTGAAGAGGCTGATTTTTAGAGGCAAATCAACTACTTTTAGACATGTTTAAAACTTCACACCATAGAGAACAAGCTCATTTCTAATGACAAAACATCTTATTTGCTGCTGAAAATATCTCATTTGAACGAATAAAATTTGACTGTCTAATACAGTTATATTGTCCTCATGCTTAATATATAGTCCGCATCCAATAAACCCAAAGTTTAGGGCCAATGTTGTGAGGACCAAGATGACAAAATAAGATATTTTTATTTTAATCTGGGAGAGGGAAGGTGATAAAACAAAAAATCAACATTCTTTTTCATTGGGATCATATGTGAGTGTGCCCATGTTCTAAGACCTGCTCTTTTCAAGTTGGCCCATTGTTAGTAATGGGTAAGGTCAATGGTGTAAGATAGTATAATGAAAAGGGTATATTATTCTAGACAAGTGACTATGACTTGACTATAAAGATGAATCTAAGAACTTAAGAAGGTTGATTGGGATAAGATCAATAAAATTCTACAAGACTTAAATAAATGGATTGTCACAATTAAAAAATACCAAGAAAATTAGGGGGTGTTTCACAATCAATAAATTACTTAGATGCAAATCAAATAGGTTATCACTTATCACTATCCACCAATTATGAAAATGAGTAGACTTATCTATGGATCACATGACTTATTGCAAGATAACATAATAAGTAAACAAATTACTCTGTTATGAAAATGAAACGGTTTAGAGATAACCTTGTCACCTGAATAGGGTACTGTGTGATGGGGAAACATGAGTTAAAGTTAGGGCCCATTTGTAAATAGTTGACCAAATATTGACCGTTGACCATATGTTGATAGTTGACCGTGTTGACCAATAACAGGGTGACTGGGTGGTTTTACTCGAACCCGACCAGGTGCTTGGTGCGGACGAGGCAGCCTAGATGACTCGGACGGTCGGTTCGATTCGAACGCGGACCATCTGGTCCACAGCGCTTCGAACCAACGCCAATAGGGCTCGGACCACGTGGCTCGAGCCGGTTCTGGCTGGGCCGTGGGGCGGCCTCGAAGGACTGAACCGGACCGGATTGCGGGGGTGGAGAAAGGGGAAGGCAGCGGCAGCGGCGGCGGCGGTAGATGGTGATGGCGTAGGACGGCAGAATAGACGGGACGGGAGGTGGCAGCACATGGCGGAGAAGAAGGCGGGGCTGGTGGCAGTAGCAGCGGACGGCGGCGGACAGTAGAGGCAGAAGGTGGCGGCGGACGGCGGAGAAGAAAGCAGGTGTGGTGGCAACGGCAGCGGACGGTGACGGCGGACTGCGGCGGACGGCAGAAGCAAAAGGTGGCAGCGGATGGTGATTGCGACGGCGATAATGAGCGGCCAACGAGCAGCTGATGCAGGCGGAGGTGGCCATGGATAATTGACCCTCACGGTCTCGCCTTCTCTGTCTCTCTGTCTCTCCGTCTTTTGGGCTACTGCGAGGATGTTTATAACATCCAAGAGAAGAGGAAGTTTATGAAAGACGGTTACTCCCTAATGGGCCGACCTGCAGAGGGTGAAGAGACGTCGGCCCACTTCTTCAACTCCCATCGCTCGAACCCAATAACTAAACCAGACAAAAGCTGACTCAACATCGCAAGAACCACATGGAGCGAGCGCTCTAAATAGCATGCATCCTATTCTCTTGCTTCGAATGGTATGGAAGAAAACCCAATGTACCACGAACCGATTCTCCTCTGGCCTCTGTGCACCTTCGGATCCGCGTGAGTTGACCGGGGCGGAGCCTGGTCCGGAGAGAACTGATAGAAGACAGAAAAGAACTAATCTTTGGAGTCGGACCTCCCAGGTTTCCCGATCAACGGACAGATTCCGATTGGACTTTTAACACTGAATAGAAACGCCTCTACTGTTACACCGTTTGTGGATCTTTTTCCAAGTATAGTTAGAATGACCTTCCCAGTGGGGACCAGAAACTATGAGATATTTTTCATTGTCGTAGTCATGGACGACTGGACTGAATTATATCAATCGTCGCTTGCTGCTAGGTCCCATTTTCTGTGGAGGAAAGGAGCTGGATGCTTCCATATTGATTGATATGAGAGCCCATATGCATACATCATTCTGGAAAAGCTTGCCTTTAAAGACGAACGGGATGAAAGATAACCAGGCACCTTGTTTTGGCAATGGAGCTCGACGTTCAGTGGCTTCAATCCGTTGAGCAGAGGCTCTCTAACCTCGCCCAAGCCGGGGAGTGCCCCCCACCCCCTTCCATATGCAGGATCCCCAAGGGAATCCGTGATGTCCAAGAGGACGCCTATGAGCCCAAGATGATCTCCATCGGTCCATATCACCGCGGCCGAGAGCACCTGAAAGCAATGGAGACGCACAAGTGGAGGTATCTCCATAAGTTTCTATCTCGACAGCCGAATCTTAGGCTGCATGAGCTTCTCAGAGCGATGCAGCAGCTGGAGGGACCCGCAAGGAGTTGCTACCTAGACACGACGGATCAGTGGGATAGGAATCAGTTCGTTGAGATGATGACGGTGGACGGATGCTTCATCATAGAGTTCATGAACCGCACAGATAACTTGGCTGGCGATCCCTTATTCTCCAGGTCTGGTTTATCTTTCCTGCTTAACGATCTTCTACTGCTCGAGAACCAGATTCCTTTCCTCGTTCTCAATGAGATATGGGCACTCTACTGTGGTTCTAACGACCATCAGCATGAACTTGAACTTATTCATTTTTTCGTCTGTGTGATCTATTTGAAATCACCGATCCATTCCTCGACAGTTCAAACGTGCATCGATCGATTTAGATTAGAGTCAATGCCCCACCATCTGCTCGACTTGTTCCACTCCTTCATCGCCCCAATCCATGAGGGGATTCCAGCTCCGATACAAGATCTGTCCCAAGATTTCCGTTCTACGCACGTCATCATGCCCAGCGCAAGCCTACTCAAGAACTCATCGGTGAAATTCCGAGCAGCTGTCAACGACGGCGTCCTTCAAATGTCTTTTGCCAAAGGTTGGATGGATTTAAGCGTCCTGACAATCGGCGACTGCGTCGAATCTTTATTGAGGAATCTCATTGCCTACGAGCAGTGCTTCTCCGAAGCAGGAGACATGATTTCCAGCTATATGAGTGTAATGGACTCCTTGATCGACACAGCCGACGATGTGGCGGTGCTGAAGGAGTCGGGCATCCTCAGAAACATGCTCGGCAGCGACGAGGAAGTCGCTCTTCTGTTTAACAGGCTCTGCAAGAACATAGGTGTCCATTTGAAGACTCACATCATCCACCACCAAGTTTCCGAACATTGCAGCAAGAAACATCGCAAGTGGAGGGCACAGCTGCTGCAAAATTACTTCGGCAATCCATGGGCCATCATCTCAGTGGCGGCTGCCGTCACTCTACTCCTGCTAACTCTTATTCAGGCGATCTTTTCCATACTCTCCTTCAAGGAGTAGATTTAGATATGGTTAGCATTGCTTTCAGTTTATGTTCCAGGTGTTCCCGTTTGAACAACGTGAATTGTGAGCGGAATATTTATTAGAAATCTCTTCCACACGTTTATGGCAATTCTTTGAAAGTCCGATCGTTGTGTGAAAAGTCTTCCCTTTGATTTTGTGGAAAATTTACTTCCTAAGATATGTTTTTGTGGTTGTCGAAATAAATCTCATTTTTCTAGTATTTCAACCTTCTGCATACTCGACAAAAAACTTACTAATTTTACTGATCTTACAAAAAAACCTCCTGTATGCTCTTAGATTTCATTAATATTAGTACTGTACACCTACTGACTGAATGGCTCAGCTTCAGGAGAGTTTTCAAATAACACTCACTAGATTTATGGCTTTAAGTAGGCCAAAAGTGAATTCCAAGGATTAACTCCCTTGGCCTCATAGTATTAGGTTTAATCACAACTCTGTTTCAAAAAATGAAAAGACATTTCATTCACAGCATTTTCCAGATGTTGGAGAAGAGTCTAATTGCAGTCAGAATTTGATGAACAGGAGATTGCATTAAGCTTGTATTGTTATTTCCCCTTCATGTATTGAAGCTATCTGAAGGCTAAAGATGTTTTTTATTAAAATCTGGTTGAAGAGAATCTATTTCAGATAAACAAATGATCCTCAATTTTTTATTTTCTCATCGCTGTTTTAGGCTTTGAAATTCAGCTTAAATCCGCATACCAAAACTCTATGATATTTTTAGAGTATAAACTTGAGAGAGATAGTATTAAAATATGATCTTTTATAAATAAAGAACTAGTGAAAAAGAGCTAGATTTATCAGTAGTTAGTTAGCTCTAAATCCCTTATTCCTCATTGTAAAAATCCTAAAATTATTTTGAGTTCAGAAAGTCGAAAACCAATGCAAGTCATCTTTTAGGATTTAGTATCCTTTATAATGATTGAGTCATTAAGTTTTACATCTGAGGCCTGTTATGGCATGTCTATTAAAGAACCTATAATCATTAAAAATATTTTTTTAGATATAGATCAAAATAGAGTAATGATTCTAACTTAAATTTAAATTCAAATCCTCTCAAAAAAATATGGCTACAAAGTAAATCCATTAAATTTTCAGATTATCATTCAACATCAATACTTCGGCAACTTCTAATATCTCGAAATCATTATTCAATTCGCATTCATGTTATCATTTACTAGTACAGATGCAGTCAAATGAATTGAAGAGCAATATCAACTCAAATTGTTCCTTTCAAACGTAAGCCATCTATTACAATGTTTGAGTTATCATCTCAATATTTTACTTTGAACTTTTGAGCACTTTACAATGACTAAATTGTTACTTTTCAATAGTGGACTTCTGTATAATTTGAAGTTATAAAAATAGTTTGGAAATTAATGATTTCAAGCAAATTGTAATCATTATTTTCAAGTTTAAACCAAAGTATCAAACACAATCATTAAACTAACATCTGAACACGACATGAAGTAAATGTATTTAAATGATATTTAATAAAAAAATTGATATTTTCTACTATGTTTAAGATTCAATCATGTGAATGTATTTTCAGAGTCATAATCTCTATTTGAACTAATTATCTTTCTAAGGCATTTTTAATCATCAAAATCTCTCAAGACAATCAAGGCTCCTGAAAGCAACACTTCTGCTCTCTTACATTAATCCACTCTCTAAAAGTATCTTCTGAGTTTTCCTATCTATAAAAAGTACAATCATTGACCACCAGGTGTCAACTCATCTCTATCAGGTTTTTTAATCTAGAAACTGAATGTGGTATGAACTCATCTTCAGATTTTCATATCAAAGTAGTTATCCAATAGTAATTCAGTCGTATCTCATTATTCCATATTCAAAATTTTAGAAATTCAAAAATGTACTCCTAGACCTTTTGAAAACACTAATTTCTCACATTAAACTCAAATTATTCAAGAGAACTAGAATCAACCTATTGATTCTAGAAATACCTTCTTGTAGTATACTAACTTGAGTTTGAAGTTTTTTCTCACAACCTCAATACCTCAAAGGGTCATTACCGCAGTGTTGTATTATCTTCAAAGTTTTTTTTCAATTTGGAATCATCATTATGTCCTATTTATCTTCTAGCTCATCTTACTCATAACTTTCAATGTCAAATGTTCTATTTTTAGAAATCCTGCTCTATTTTGTCTATTTTTCAACAATCAGGATTTCATTCTATGTTTTCAACACATCATTAATAAGCTTTTTCTATGTCACTACATTGTCATTTGTCTTTTAAAATTTTAGGTTATTGTGGGATTCTTCTACTAAAACTTTTGATGTTTCTCCAAAAACCTTATCTCCACATCCACATACATCTCTCAAGGAAGTCTCTATTCACTACAAAAAAAAAAAGTCATAGCTTGTTGAAAAGCCTCAATTCAGCCAAACTCACATCCCTCAAAGAAATATTTATTCCTTAACAAATTTTTATTAGAATCGTCAGTACAAAAAAGGGACTCCTTTTCCCTTATGAACTCATTACTAGCTGACAAACTTTAATGCATTTTTTTCTAGTCCCACCTATCATACAGATTTAAGGGCCCTTGGAGAAACTTTTTTTGTTTAAAGAGCCTCAACTCATTTAAAAGCCCTCAAAGACAGCCTACCGAATTTCATTCCGTAAAGAAGCCTCAATTCTTGGGCTAGTTAAATATCATCAAATAGAGATTCATTGATAAATGAGGTTCTATAAATCTAATGCTGAGTAGTGACCATTGGCTCCATTTTTCATCCCAAACTGGAAGAACAGAGGAGAATAGAAAGAGGAAGCATGAGCATAACCAACTGGGAAACAATAATTAGTAATGAAAATTTCCAAGAAAAATAAGTTTATTCCGTTTACCCTTTTCCTTCACTGAATTGTATTACAAGACGGACGGCCATCGGCGTACTTCTCTCTTCAGGACTCTTTCGGTTACCTCGACGGCAGACCGCTCCCTCTTCTATGAGGGCCAGGCCCGCCACCTCTGCGTGGGCCCTCCTCCGGCGGTCCCCCGGGGGGGCAGCGGCCGTGCCACCGCCGCCGCGCGGAGCCCCCCCCGGCCTCCGCCACCTTTCCCGCAGCGCTGCCCTCCAGGAGCTCCTCTGTGGCGGAGGAAGAATCAGAAGAAGCTCCCCCGCCGCCTGCGACTCGAAGGCCCTGCTGCGCGACCTCGAGGTCGCCGTCGGAGCCCGGCGGATCGACGCCGCATGGGAAGCCTTCGACCGCCTCCGCGCCTCCTGCGGCCTCCTCCCCCGTCGAGCCCTCCTCGTCGGGCTTATTGCCGCCACCTCCTACTCCCCGGAGAGCCGCTGCCTCCGTCGCGCCTACCAGCTCGCCACCGCCCTCTCCCTCCGCCGCCCGGATCTCCTCCACTATGATTCCCTCTCGAGGCTCGCTCTTTCCCTGGCCCGCGCGCAGATGCCGGAGCCCTCCGCGGCGGTGCTCAGGCTCATGCTGGAGTCCAACAGGCTCCCGCCTGCTCCCCTCTGGAGCACCGCCTTCTCCCACCTCGTCAGGACCCCGGTGGGCTCCTCCGCCGCCGCCGATGTGCTGATCGATCTCTGTGGCGTCTTCCTCCGCTGCCCCGCGAACTCCAAGCGGCGGAAGCTGACAAAGCCCAGCGCCGCCCTCTTCAACCTCGTTCTCCACTCCTGCGTCCGGTTCGGGTCGCCGCTGAAGGCCCACCAGGTGCTCGAGATAATGCCGGAGACGGGGGTGGAAGCAGACGTCGGCTCCATCGTCGCCATTGCTCGGGTGTGCGAGATGAATGGGCTCAGGGAAGATCTGAAGAAGCTGAAGCCTCACGTGGATTCCGCATCCTCTCCTCTCCTCAACCACCACTATCTGCACTTTTACGATTCCCTATTGAGCTTGCACTTCAAATTCAATGACTTGAAGGCTGCCGCAGGGCTCATCCTGGGGCTTTACCAGCGATCCAGCTCGCCGCCAAGGCAAACTGTGCTCCCAAAAACCCTTATTCCCCTTCAGGTTGGATCAGAGAATTTGAAGACCAGATCCAAGCTCATGATCATGCCCACATCCTTGCCGCAGGATCTTGCTTTTGAGCCAGAGAATCGGTCGGGTCTCATCATTCTTAAAGATGCTAAACTTTTTCCGAGTCACAGGGCCATTGCAAAGCTCGTCCATGGCTATATCAGACAGAGGAAGGTGGGAGAACTCTCCAAGCTATTGGTGGGCATACACAGGACTGTGGGCGCTTCATCAGACTTTGGTTTGGGCCCAGAGGTCGTGGTTTCTTGTGTTGAATTAGGCTGGCTAGAGACTGCTCATGACATCCTGGATGACATGGAATCAGCTGGACTTTCCATCCCAGAGACCACATATGCCTCACTTTTGATGGCCTACTGCAAAAAAAATATGTCCGATGAGGCAAGAGTCCTGATGAGGCAAATGAGGGAAAGAGACCTGATAAATCTGCCCGATGAAGAAGCCATACCCTTGTGTCTCTCAGTCGATGCAAAGTGTGCTGCTCCGGTCGGTAGCTCACCATTGGCCAAGCTCTTGGAAAAGCAAACCGTGGAAGAAGAAGAAGGCGCATCCGGTCATCTGATCTATGAGTTTAATTTCTCAATTTTCTTCTTCTGCAAGGCCGGAATGATGGAGGATGCTATAAAGACTTTCAGAAAAATGCAAGAAAGGAAGGTTAAGCCCAATGTTCAGACCTTCAGTCACCTGGTGAACGGGTACTCATCACTGGAGATGTATCGGGAGATCACGATAATCTGGGGAGAGATCAAGAGGTGGTTGGAAGTTGGTGTTTTACCACCTGACCGAGATCTATTCGAGTGCTTACTGTGGAATTTTATCAGAGGTGGATACTTTGAGAGAGCCATGGAGATTGCTAGCTATATGGAGGAGTCCCACATGTATGTTGATAAGTGGAGGTTCAGGAGAGAGTTTCTCAAGTTGCATAAGAACCTCTACAGGAATCTGAACATGTGTAATGCGAGAACCGATGCCCAGAGTAAGAGGCTCGAGCATGTTAGAGCCTTTAGGAAATGGGTTGGCATTGCCAGGGCAAAGAGGATTGGATCCAATGGTTAGATTATCATTCGAGCATCAAAAACTGAAAATTGGTTACCCAAACCTTGAAAAAGGAAGAAAACGATTTTAGCTGGTGTTCGTCACTTCATCTACAAGACTATCATCGGATCATCAAAGCCTTGGATGTTGTTGGGCAGTAAATTTAAAGAGGAAGCATTTCAGTTGGTGTTCACTTCTTCATCTGTTCCTGTTGCGTTTCATTCTTGAGACACAGAATTATCCAGAACTTTGTCCATTAAAATGCTGCATTTATTAACTGAGCTAAGAAACTGGCCACATCTCGTAGATGACTGAGCTTGAATGCATTAAAGACAAATGATGTCTTCTACACTTGAACGCTTGATCTCCTCTCCCTCTTTGTGACTCTGATGGCTCGAGCTTTGGCGGTGACAGGCAGTTTGTATTTACTGATTCTGGGCCTCAGATCTAGATACAAGAACTGGTAGGAAGGAGGCCAAGGGAGAAGGAAGAGCTCTGCCTTCCATTCTTAAGTCTCCTCTGATAGGTTTGAAAACCTAAAATCTTGTCTCCGTTGGAGTGAGGGATCCGAGGACTGGTGGTTCCTATTTGACGGGGAGGGCAAATGATGAAGTGTAGCATTGCCTTTGACTGACCCAAATCAGTGGCAACGGCTGAAGTGTAAGCTCACACGATCCTGTGGCTCCAGAGTTATTTTACTCATTAAATTTACGATGCGATTTTTTGTCTCACACAGAAGCTAATTATCATCAATAGAAATTTTTTTTTTTCCTCAAAGAGGAAGAAAGTGCCCTGTTCATGCTATCGTTGATGTAAGCTTTGTTAATTCCTTGTTATTGAAACTACGTTCTAGGACTATTTCTGTCACATAGTCACTCCGTCAACATAGTTATTCCTGTCCATATAGTCACTCCATCAACATCATCAGCCGTCCTATTCTCTCTCAAATTTTATTTTGATCAGGTACTTGGTGGCAGAATTTCAGGTCTATGATCTTCTTATGATGGGGAAAGGGGAGTTTGCAGCAGAGGGATGCGATTCTGATGATGGAAAATGGACAACTCCATCAACAATTATCGATGTCATTGGAAGGCTGTCACCGGCGATGGTAGTCAGCAAGTTGCAGTGTTCATCACTCTGCTTCCCTGGAGACCCATCCGAAGGTTTGTCCAACTCAATTGAAATTACCTATTGAGGTATAGAATCTGCGTAGCACAGAATAATGATGACATGGGGTCTATTGAGAGTTAGCAAACCCTTATCGTCATAAACCACGAAAAAGTAGTGAGAGACAGTAATGGAAGGAACACCTAGGATTCAAAGTGGTTTACTCCACTGCAAGAGATATGTCTACTCACTGTTATGAACTTGACATCAATCATAATTGGCTTCCACATGGCAGGATCAATCATATATCTAGGGTTCTCAAGCATGTGAAGGTCTACGATTTTTCTTTTGCATGCTTCAACCACTATGTGTAAGTTTCATTGCATTTGATTTATTATTTAACGAGTTTGATCTCACTGTTCTAGGACTCATCATTCTAATTATGCAAGGTTCATCTTCATCAAGAAAAAATCCAATCTCACATAGTCTTCTTTACTAAGGCTACTTTTGAATCAGGTTTCTCACTTAGAGTGCAGCTATGGAGAGGTATGGAAAGCCTGTAACGGCAGCCGTGCGCAGAGCTCGAGAGGCAACTGGAAGGGAGAAAGGGGGGAGAACTTCGGTATGTTCTATGGGCCAACGTGATGTTGAATGTGACTCCAGACTTATGACTCAAACCCTAGTACTGGGCCAGGCCAGTAATCATGGCATTGCACTTGACATCCACTTCTTGCTAACGTGTGCACGTTGACTATAATATTATGTAGATGAGGGAGATTCCCAAATTGGACGGACCGTTGACTCTAAAACCTTGAGAATATTTTTGACTGACAAAATCGCCATTTTAAAAGTTATTCAACAGTTAAAATATTTTTAAAAGCATTGATTGATGTTCATAGGAATATACCATAACAATCGATCAAAATTAGTCAAACTTGGCCAATGATAATATCTAGAGATATAATTTGGTAGCAGCCTTGATTCCCATAGGAAAAAAGGTTAGTTTGGTTCAAGAGATGCAAGTATACAAGAGAACACGCAGAAGGGGCCATGATTTAGAGGGGACCCCTAACTTTCTTCAAGATCTATGAGCGACATCTGCTCCCAAACAACATTAAATTCTTGGGCTATCAAACCTTAAATTGATAGAGAAAAGTAGAATAGATTTGTGTATATAACTACAATGTTTGATTTATGAAAAGGGTTATACTTTGATATCCATAGTATCTTAGGTCAAGACCAACCAAGAACAACCATGTTTAGTTTAGATCATGAAGTGTTAGCATTGTTTGAGTGGACGGATACTAAAGAACCTTCAAAGATTATGAGGTTATGAAATACCATCTATATGAATATTTTGGTTTCACAATTGGTAGGTACTTTATGAGACCAATTTCTAAGCATCAAGTAACAATAAATTGTGGTTTATTACCATCAAGAATTTGAGCTATTATCTAGTGCCATTTAAGGAATATCAGAAGTGACACTCATGAGTACTTTCATTGAAAGGTTGAAGTTAGAGATTCATGTTGAAGTCAAATTGTTTAAGTCACTATTATATTATGGGTACAACACAAGAAGCATATGAGAAAAATATCATACTTAGATCTGTTGTAGAGCAAAGACATTATAAGGTAATAAAATCTAGGGGATAAAGTAAGCTGATTAAAAAAAAATTAACAGGGGAAAATAAAGCTCAAGAGCGTTCCCCACATAAGAAGAACATTTGGAGTGACCCTACCACCCCACGAGGTAGACAAAGGTCAACAAGAGACATCCAAGTAATAGGAGACACTTTACTCTCACATAATCAGATCTGCTGGAGATAAGATCAAAGAAACTTTGTTTCTCTTGCAATGGCAAGTACCACCTAGGTCAGATCTACAAAAGGAAGTTTCGATCGATTATTATTTACAAAGATGTATGGTCAAGGGAAGATGATACATTTGTAGTTTTTCTTTGTCATATAACGTTTCTCCTAGATTCATTATCAACAATAGATGATGCATTTAGCATCTCAAATAACTGGCTACAAAAGTTCAACCCGTAGATACTTTCCTTTATAATCTCCTATGGGTAATTAAGTTATATGTTTACCATCTCATTATAAAACTAATTGAATGGTTGTTTTTATTCAGGAGAATGTCTTAGATGAGTTGAGGATGATGATCCGTAAATATCGCCAATGACTAGAAACATCATTTAGAGAGGACGTCAACAACTTAATTGTAAGCTTGAATGATATTTGATGACAAAATCAAAGCCTAATGAAGAAAAGCTATTTGAGATCCATTTCTAAAAGTTCGGTTAGCTAATTAATAGTTGAAATGCTTGCATACCCCAAATTTTTCACAATTAGCTCAAGGGAATGACTTTTAAGTACCAATTACATCAAGGTGTTTTTTTTAACAACAACGCTGGTCATCCCACTCAATTCTACTATGATAAAATATTTTCCTTAAAGAATATCAGGCTAGTCAAATAAGGGACCACTCATGATTTCTCTGCACTTATCAATAGATTAGGTAAGATTTTTATTAACAAGACATGACAAACATCATTCAAACTTTTGTTCAACATCTTATTTGTCAGCCCAACAAGTATAAAGCATTGACCTTGTTGGCCTGATCCAACCTCTTCCCATTCCCTCCCAAGTTTGGTATGACATGGTGATGAACTTCATTTAAGGTTTGTCAATCTCTAACGATTATCAATCCATCATGGTGGTCATAGACAAATTAAGTAAATATAACTGTTTTATTCCTCTCTTGCACCTTTTTTACATCTCAAAGTGTTGTTTTGGAGTTACTTGAACATGTGATTAAATTTTATGACATTCTAAGATCCATGACATCAAACCCATGATATTATAATTATTTATCAGGCTATTATAGACTAAGCTATTATAATTAAAAAGAAATATTCTAAAGTGTAGTACGACATTTGTTCTACGACTAAATGGTCAAACAAAGGTAATCAACTATTAACTTAAGATTTACTTTCATTGTTTAACACTGGTCAAAACTAAATAGTAAAACCACTAGTTATCATGGGTTGATTTGTGGTACAACATCACATTGTATTTGGTGATAAATACTCACATCTAGAATAATCTATAGAAGGGATCTTCTCTTGATCATATGCACCTCGTGACTCTATTGTAAAGCTAAAATATCACAGAACAAGGGCTCCACCACAAATGAAGACCATACTAGTCAACATTATACCACAAAGAACTGAAATTTTGTAAAAGAGACGTTATACCACAAGGTGGAATTTTTAAAGATGCATTCTCCAAACCATTGACAAAACAAAAAGCTTTCACCAGAGTACTTTACACCCTTTTTATCATGAATCGAGTCGGTACAGTTATTTACAGGTTGAATCTTCTAGATTCTCTCATGATTATTGTACTTTTCATGTGTCCCATCTCAAGAAGTCAATTTTTGGCCACTTCTGCAATCAACCCCTTACGCCAATGATAAATGTGGATCTACAATCAATCGTTCAACCCAAAAAGGTGCTACATATGTGCCTGAGACAACCAACAGAACCCAAGTACTCATCAAATAGAAAGGCGTTCCTAACTTTGAAGTGACATAGGAATCATTGACAATCATCCACAATCAATTCTAGATCTCCCTCTTGTGTAGAAGGTAGATCAAATAAGAAAGATATCCTTAAGCCCATTGTCCAGCCCATCTCAGGCCTAGAATCAAGGTAACACACAAGCATAGAAAGGGCAACTTACCAAGGACAAGAGTAAATTAGATTAGTGTTACCAATTGAATGAAACACAAAAAGAAGCTTGAATGGAAAAATTAGATCATATATAAAAATGAATCAACTAAGAGAATTACGAGTCTCTCTAATTACCTCCTCGAAACCTAGGGCATCCCGTAGACTCCCCACCCGTCTCTCTCGTTTACTTCACATTGCCTTTTTCTATTTTGCTGTTATTGTGTGCAGGGCTGCCCACATTCCATTCTAGTTTGATTCTACCATTCGTTCAAGTGTCTTTCTTACAGGCTGGCCGAGAGGGTCTCAACAAATTATAGCAAGCATCAAATGGGTTAATGAAGAAAAAGCTCTCCTGCCAGACGAGAATCTGATAGCCATTGCAATGCCATGAATATTTCAATTTTAGCAGGGTTCTACAGTAGGACCAGAGAAAAGGTCCCAAATGAGCTTCTCATGGACCCATTTTAGTGGTCTCAAATTTAAGATTGGCACATCCCCTGGCCTCCCCAGTGAGAAATCATCAGCAAGATTCATAAATATGTAGCTTGCTGAAATTCATCACAGAACTGCTATATCGCCTTAGAACAGCAAGAAGACAGCAAACCCTACAGGGCATAGGTGCCCTATAGTAAAAAAAAACCAGTTTCAAAATCCACCAAACCCCCATGGTGCTAAACGCTCATGCTTCGGTACTTTGAAAGAAAGCCTCAACCTCAGTCACCATGCTTTCAGCTTCTCCAATCTCAGGGCCCTGAAGATCTGAATCCTTGATTTCAGCCTGAAATGATATTCAAATATTGTTAGAGCAGAGTTAAAGGTTGAGTCTTTCCTTTGAGCATCATTATTCTTGGATGTATACCAATGTTCCCTTCAAATCTCCAAGCGATGCTTCCAGGCGTTTGCGACAGTCAGGGATCATCATCCTCGACTCTGCCAAGACGTTCTCCTAAATAAAATACAGCCACCCGACAGTTTTAGAATGAAATGGTTAACAGATAACTTAATTACCCGCAGGAGATTATGAAGGAAAGTATCTATGGGTGGAACTTCTGTAGCCAGTTATTTGATGGGCTAAATATATTATCTGTTGTTGATAATGAACTCTATGATGAAGATAAGATACGAAATGTATACAGGACCCAAGACCACAGATCAATCAGCCAGAGATTAAGTACATGGAGTGGCACAGCCTCATGTGAAAAAATTCCTAATATTCAACTTGGTGCAAGGAGACCATCTACAGGAGGAAAGTCTCTGATTACTTGCGTGATCTCAGTAACATATTCCATGAAATTCCCCCTAAATAGAGAGGGCAACATGCATAGTGATAAAAAAAGATCGTTCACTAATGTTGGACAGATGGAAAGGCTGACCATATAAGACTGAGGAAAACAATAAAATGTACTATAACCAGGTGAAATAGGACTGAGAACCAACGATTGTTATAGAACATTTCTTTTTAAAGCGCTCGTCACAAATATACATCCACTCCTCTACACTTCTCCATCTAACCCATCCTTAAATTTATGGTCAAAGGAAATAAAAATGACCCTAGGAATGTCCTACAGGAAACGCCTTGTTCTTGGTCAGCCCATGTCTTGGAATTAACCAAATAAAATATCAGAATCAGATCTGCACATGAGTTGGCCTAGGACAGGCAGATTCAGCTAAATTGTAGAAGAAAAATATGACAGGAACATACAATTGGTGATTGTATAGAACGGAAAAAGGACAAAAACGATAGTAAGCTTTTCAAAGACACTTCAGTATTCCTCCACCTCGATCCTTATTCCAGTCTCACAATCTCACACACGAGAAAGGAGGGAAAGAGCCAGGGGGTAGTGGCAGAGGTAAATTTCGCTTTCTGCTTCAACTCTCCATTGTTTTCTTCTTGCTCAATATTGGTAGATTTTTTCTCCCCCTTATAACATATTTTCCCCTTTTTTCATATCCTCGTATTTAACTGAAAGACAGCAGGACAACATGCCTTTAGTGTCCCAATCCAGCTCCTACTCAGCTAGTACTCACTTCTAGGGACAATTCATATTTTTTTTCTCGGTTTTTTAATGTCAAGAGAGTGATCCTCCCATTCCTTACCCATTGAAAACAGATCAATCGTGCCAATTTTGAATCCATTTAACTCATCCAGATTCTAATCATCCACTATTTTGGCCACGTAACTGATCTCAACATTTCCCTGCCACTTCAGACTAACCAGTATCACCGCCCTGTCAACATCACTCAATCCAGTCTCACATGTGGGCTGTACAAATGTACAGCCCTCATTCTTCTCCAACACAACAGGAAAGACTCAAGTCCCTCGTAATTGCTGAACACAGAAGGATCTTCCGACGCCCTTTGAGGTGGACAGAATGGACAAAGACCAAAACACAGATGCAATCCAATTTCTCTTCGCATTAGGAAGAGCCACAAAAAACCACGATAAAAACACATCGAAACAGAAGAGCTACTTGATGGAAATTCTCTGGAAAGACTGAAATTTCATCACCCAGGGATCATATCGATGCTTTTGATGAAGAAGCAGAGAAGCAGACAGTGTCTGAGATCCAAGAAGAGCCCTCAAATAACGAGGAAGCTAAGGAGATAACAGCAGCTTGTCAAGAAACGTCTAATCGTGACCATTGATGATACTTGTGATCTGCTATGATTCAATGGCAAGGAAACTGAACCCGCAATCTTCTCTGGTAATGAGCCCTCTTATCAAACGCTTCCTATCATATTGTCTCACCATCCATCCATTCTCCACCTCTCTCTAACCCAAAAATGTGGGATCTTGGAGAATGGAGAGCATGCAATCATCCGATTGAGGAAAACTGAAAAATTCCAAACCACAATAGAAGATACAGAGAGGCGTTCAGCTAGATAATGTCCATGGTCTGGGAGAGTGACGGTGTCCTTTTTCCAGATCATCAAATTGCACGAGATGATTGATAATTTAGAAGCCAAAGAGTTCTCAAGAATGTGAACTCGGGATTAAAATGCAGTACCAATGTATGAAGTACAGGGTCGTTAGAGATCGTATTCCTAACAAAAGCTTTGACATCTTTTCTCATTAAACATTTCAATATTAAACTTTAAATAACAGAAGAATGGAAAAGGTTGACTGGTAATAGTTACCTGTTGCTTGAGATCATAGGGATCAGCTCCTTTCTCCTTCATGTCTGCTGTCTTTGCAGCTTCCTTCTCCACCTCTTTTTCATAAGAATGGAGCTCTTTAAGAATTCGTTTGCAAGTACTTGTCTTTATTTTCAAATTCCGAAGGGTAGCCATAAACTCCTGCACAAAAAAGAGATACTCAATGATAATTGATTTTCAGTAAGACGTTAATAAACAGAAAAAAAATTTGCATTAGTTAGGAATGTGTTTCAGTAGGCACTGGTGTAGCCTTATTTATTGTTATCTCATTCAAACCTCATTAAGTGCATAAAGAGCCGGTGCAAGCAAAAATTGATATCTGCATTTGAAAAACGCAGCTATTTGGATAACTGCTGTCAATAGTGTGCGCGTTTAGTCTAACTATATGTTTTCAATGAAAAAAAGTTCACACAATGCTCTCAGCAACTACATGGGCAAATGCATCAGATCTATGAGAGAGCATGGTGCACTCATGAACTTGAGAGAAAGAATATAAAAATAAAAACGTCAATTTCAAAAGGTAATTTTTGACAAGTCGTTCTACAACAAGAAGTCAATAATAATTATACAATGAAAACATCCTCAAAAGGGATCTATTCAGATAAAATTTATCTACAGTCTGATAGTAGTTTCTTTTTTTGATCATCAATTTTATGGTGTGTGGCATGTAAACCTTTTTTTTTTTCAAATGCATGCTCACACCATAGATAAAATCGTATTTACCTTCGTGGAGACGTATTGGGATATTTATCTTCACAACATGAAACTTTGTATGGTTCTAACATGAACCAATAGCAATCATGAAAAAAGCAAGCGAAAATTTTTTGTGTTTTACAAATATGTCTAACTTGAAAGCATATATTTAACATTTTTAAAGTATACTGCCAACGTACCCTCAAGGTGAAATAATATCACTGCCAACTTATCAGTCAAGAGTTGGTTTAGTAGATTATCACATCTAAACACCATAGTACCAGAAAGCAATGCCACGGATACACCAAACAGATTTCTACAAAATCCGAAACAATATAGTCATTGAAAATAAAAGACGTGCACAATGAAAATTCTATGGTGTGATGTGTAATTCGATGCATGAAAAGAGCATTGAATGGTACAGTTGGTTTTCAAATCTAATTTAAGTGAAAAAAATATCAAGAATGATGTGATCATTTTTTTATTATTACAAGAAATAAAGTCAAAATCATATGTAGAAAAATATTCTCAAAGCCACTGCACTCAAATGGTTGGTAGACTATTACATAGCAGACACTGCATCTCAACGATACAAAAAAATCATTATTTCTTATTTTGATGAGTTATACTGTAAAATCATATATACAGAGAAATTTTTGAATTTCAAATCATGCTTATGTCATGTTATGGATTAGTCTAAATGCGTTTCTGCTCATATATCATTTAAATAAAAAAAATTGTATAAGTAAACTCAAGAGTATCAAGTTACATTAGCCAAGGGTCTACACCTATAACAAAAGTGTCCATACCAGTATTAAGAAACACCAGCAATCATTGAAGTTTAGAAGTATCAAGATATGGTAAAGAAACATCGACACTCTCTCATGCAAAGGAAGTATGCATTCCAATATAAGATAATTGAAAGGTAAGTATTGGCATGCGTAGAGAACATAATGTAATTTACATAAGGGTGGGAAAATAGTGAGCATTTTGTATAGGGGTTAGTTCCTTAAAAGAAAAAAGTGTCAATACCTACGTAAAAAATTAACATCCAAACAATGAAGCTTGACACCAAAAAAGACAAGTGTCAACACCTACACAGGATTTCGACACAAGTGAAGTGCTAAAAGTGTCAACTTTGAAAAGTTTCAAGAACAAAAATTTTGCGATGGTAAAATCTCAATTAAAAAAGTTTTAAAATATGGAAGAAACCAGCCATTTTAGGAAGAGATCAGGGGAAAAGTTAACTTGGGGTTAAAAATTATAAAAGCAGATGACCAAGGAAACTTCTGACCAACTGTGAGTCCACGCCAAAAAAACGCATCTCTCAGCTCTGTCAGTATTGCATAACTCTATTGCTTATTGTACTGAAAAGTTTAAGCTTGTCATCCAGTGGGACCAGAAGGTTGAGTTGATACATTGAGAAAACCTAGTAATAATCAAATCGATACCGCAGGAAAGCCAAAATGAAATACGTATGGCAATAACCTAGCAGCGAAACCCAAAAAGTGGCTTGAGGAGATTACCCCCAACTTAGACTAAACCACTATTTAAAACGTGACGTCATTGGATTGTGTGCATCTATTTTCCACTTCAATTTAATCTTTCAGCACCAACGATTATATATGATCTTATATCTAGCCCGAGTATATCACAAATAAAACAGACCTCCCAGAAAATAGACCTTCCATTGATGGCTAGAAACCTAGTAGACAGCTGACTGACCTAACATCTGCTACGGATCAACAGGACCCAGAAGCTGGGAAGGGCCATGGGGAACCACTCAGCTCACAGGTTCAAGAAGGCAAGGACGCCTACTGGGAGTGCACAGCGGATAATTGCAAGGCAGAGATCTCAATACTGTCAATGCATCGTTGGCATGAAATAATGCGGAATGAAGAAACCGCACTATTTCATATAGTAAAAGTTCGTCTCCCGAGGAAACAGATGATGTGGTTGAAACTCAACCGATTGGCATGGAGATCGAAACAATCCACTGCGAATCTGTTTTGATCTGAGGAGACCAGGATAGACCTTTATTAGACACGCAAAATACAGAAGAATAAAATGCAAAACATATAATCACAGACATCGGCCGGAACCCACCATCATCGAGGGCCTCTGCTGGCCGTGCCTGTCTCTACTGAGAGCATGGACGTTGATGAGGGGTTCAGAGGATATTAGGACGAAAAGAGAGTGATAAAGATGAAGAATACAACAAGAGAAACAAAGCTACCCGAGCAATGCAGACGGAAGGCCACAGATGGGAAGAAAAGGAGAGGAACGACGAGTAGAAGAAAGATGAGAATGAGAGAGAGAGAGAGAGAGAGAGAGAGAGAGAGAGAGAGGTGTCCTACCGGCGGTGGGCGGCGATCGAGAGAGAAGGGAACCAGAAAGCCCGGCGAACGGCGGCCGGAGACGGAGGGAACCTTGGGGAATGCGCGCCGACAGGCTTCTGGCGGGTTTTACGGATCATCAAAAATGTATCAGTTTTCATCATTTTTTCAATGAAAGAAATCATAAATCCATTATATTATTTCTATTTATATCCTTTTATAGGAATTTAATTATATATAAATTTACACCGTCATATTTACATTTTTATTTATTATGCCGTTATAAAAGTTGCGATTTATGTTCTTGTCCAATTTAAGTACCCGAATTGGTTATAAGCCAATCATATAATATATAAAAATGAATATATTACTTCGATTTATATCCTTTCTCAGACCTTTACTGATATTTAAATATCCACCATCATATTTACTAAATTTATTAGTGTGATTATTAAAGTTGTGATGCACTTTCTCGTCCAAAAAAACCACCTGAATTGCTAATACGCCTCTCTTTTTCTCGTTTTAGCATTCAGCCCATTAGCAGCACCCTCGGACTCAAGTAGGAGGAGATGCTGATAGGGTTTTCAAGAACATAAGGGGGAGGAGTCCTCATCAAAGTATTAATAGTTACTTATTTATAAGTTGCACATTTTATTCTTCATATAGTAAAATGTGTTGACTATTTTATTTTAATTATTAATAATTTTTGTTGGGTGATAAAGTGATTCATCCCTTTTCAAAGTAGCAATGGGATTCTATAAATTTCTATTAATGAAAATAAAGTACATCTGTCCTTGTTATTATTAATATTTACTATTTGTGGACATAAAAAACGTGAAGAAAAAATATAGTGATTAGGTGCAAACTTTATGCCATTTAAACTATATAATAAGTAAAATTATTTATATATGTAATCTATTGTGTACTATTATTTTTATTATTTTTTATTATAATTTGTGCCATTTAAAGAAGGATTTTTGTAAAATAGTGCGGTCTTGTTTATTTTTGAGGCGATTCATAAATAAGATCCTGTGGGGGACATTTCAGGAAATCCAGGTGGTAATCGTCCCAGGCGATGAGCTGCGGCAAGCCACGTGGCGCTCCCAAGGTCGGCGAAACCGGCGTGGCAAGAAAGGTGTGGGACCGGATCCGATAAATGCATCGGTACCAACTTGGATCCGATAACCCGGGTCAGGGGCCCATCTGATTCCCGTTCATTGGCGTCTCGACGATGGTTGTGAAAGCCGCCGTGGGCGCGGCGGCGATCACCGTGGGGCGGCGGCGGCGGCGACCGCCGTTGGAAACGTTCCTCAGGGGAAGAGGAGGCTGGGGATGCGATTGCGCCGCTTCTTCCTCGAGCGATGATGCTCCACATTGCTTCTGCGGCACGGTGACCTGATCCTCGCCGTTGCTGAGGCGGCCTCCGGTGGAATCGGCGTGAAATTTTCCGACGAGATGCCGGGGTTACATCACCACTGAGAGAGGCGGCCCCACGCGATGGCAGCTCGCTGCAGGTATCTGGTAATAGTTCGGTATGACTCTGGAGATTAAGTTAGGAGAAAAGGAGTGGAGCTACAACTACGGAGAACCAAAACGGGAAACATAGGTGGAAGATTGATTGATTATCATCATCCTCATGCAGATATCTCGCAAAAAAAATATGTATGATTCAAAAGATGACGAGTGGAAGAGGAATGTATTTAGAACGGCTCACAAGTAATGCTAGAAAAAAGGTGTACAAATCAGATCGTTCCTGTTATAGCCTCATAGCTGCAAATTTTTTTAATGATTAAAAAAAATACAGTGACTGACTAGGAACTGATCTAGAATTGCATACAAGCAGCGCCTGTGACTCAGTTTTCTGCATCCACTGCTCCGGAAAACCTTTTGCAATTCTGGTTATTTCCCAACACAAAGAACAATACTCAAGAATGACTAATTTTCACTAGTGGTGAAGCTGAGGAAGATCCAGAAAAGGCTTTGCCTCCCTGAATTCAAGCCAAGGAAGAGGTTGACTTCCAAGACTATCAAGGAATACAAAACAATGATGAAGCTCTACCGTCACTGTATTTTCCAAAGATCTTGATCTGTTGTTGTTTCAGTCACCCGGTCGCACGCTTCAAACACTGAACCACCTGGCTCATGGTGGGGCGGCCTTTTGGATTTGCAGAGAGGCAGCTATTTGCAAGCTTCGCAACATACTGTGCGGCAGAGCTGGAGTATCGATTCTTCAGCCTGGGATCGATTATCATGGTAAACCTACTGCTCTCTACAGGGAACTCCTTTACCCAATCAAGAAGCTTACGCTCGGATCTTGGGCGGCTCGGGTCTAAACAGCGTCTCCCAGTGAGTATCTCGTACAAGACTACCCCAAAGCTCCACACATCACTCTTGGTTGTGAGGTGACCAGTCTTGATATAGTCTGGGGCCGCATACCCTTGGGTGCCCACAACCTGAAATAAATGCCACAGCATACAGAACCATATCAGATCATAGACTTTGCCCATCATGGAGAATCATTGTAATTATTTTAATATGGTGGACAACGGAAAATCATACTAGATTACAGATTTTTGCTACTGTAGGGATAGATCGTAGATCTTGGTGCAGCACATCCTACAATAACAACATTATGTCTTTTCTTTTTGCTATGTGAAATCATACTACTGGATTGCAGTTTTTTGGTTCTTGTAGAGAATCATGATACTAGATCATAGAATTTGGTTGTTGCAGAGAATCATACAATTAGGGTACGTTTTTTTTGTCGCTGTACAGAATCAAGTTACTAGATTATAGTTCTTGGTTGTTGCAGAGAATTTTAATACTAGATCACCGATTCTTTTTTACTGTGGCTCATCGTCCTACTAGATTACAGATTTTTGTTGCACTATAAAATCATGCTACTAGATTATAGAATTGTGCAGTACAAATTTTGGCTTTATTGTGGAAAACCATACGAGACCACAGATTAGAGATTGTGCAGAGAAGTTAGAAAAACTTACAGCAGTTGAAACATGGGTACGCCCATCTGAAGGTCCCTCCCTGGCCAGGCCAAAGTCCGACAATTTGGGGTTGAAGTCCTCGTCCAAAAGCACATTTGATGTTTTAAAGTCTCGATATATCACCTGCTCAAAACGCAGGCTCTTCATTCAGCAAACATTAATAAAAAAATTGAAGTTTTTATCATGCTTAAGAAAACTGTAAGTTATGATCTTCTCATCTTCAATGCAGCATTCATTCAATCACTAGGATCAACGTGTTGACATTACAGCTTTAAGGGGACTATTACAAATCGCTCAATGAACTCACATTCTATGGGTTTTCCATGGTCTTTGCGGATAAAATATTGGATGAAAATCAAGATGTTATATGGGGATGTTATGAGCTTTTATAACCATCATTTGGTGATTTTATCTCATGAGTGAATATATTAGAACCAGGTAATATATCAATACGGCCATCCACCCATTTGTGGAAATGTTATTTAAATAATGTCAAATTAAAATGGACAAGTTCAATCATGAATGATCTTGAGAATTGGCATGAGAGCTCTAGACTTTGAAAATGATCACTCGTTGCAGATTAGCCTCAATGTTAGACAACCATATTCATTATTGCTAGTGTATGTGAAAAATTATCCATCCAAAGAAACGAATTAAAACATGTAATTAAGTACATGTGCATGGTATGCACCATTTCAATCACTTCTTGAGTCAAATATTGTGTCAATTCTTTAAATATATGACATTATATCCTTCTTATAAAACCAATGTTCATATAGTCTTTTCAAAAAAAAATGTCATATAGTCTTACTTACATATTACATGTTGACATTGTGCCAAGTATGTTGATCCTATAGTCTTTAAATGTCGCAACCTTAACAAAGAACTACAAGCTCAAATATGCAAAATGATACACAAGCATATGTTACAAAAAACCAAGGAACATCATCAATAATGAATATTATGTCGAGTCTGAGTTCATCAAAATATCCACATAGTGTCTAGGAGTCTTAAACTGATCAAGAAGGATGACATAAAGCAAAGAACCTAAGGTTTCTTACAGAGAACCTGGATTTCCAACCCTTCATGGAGATATCTCAGCCCTTCTGCCACTCCCAGGGCTACCCTCAATCTTGTTCCCCAAGAGAGGGGGGGTTGAGTCGTTGTGAAGAGGTGGTCCTCCAAGCTCTTGTTGGGCATGAATTCGTAGACCAGTAGCCTCTGGATCCCCCTATCAGTGTCCTCACCACAGTACCCCACCAGCTTCACTAGATTCGGGTGATCTACCACACTGAGAAACTGAA
This sequence comes from Spirodela polyrhiza, assembly GCA_024713555.1. Taxonomy (NCBI): domain Eukaryota; kingdom Viridiplantae; phylum Streptophyta; class Magnoliopsida; order Alismatales; family Araceae; genus Spirodela; species Spirodela polyrhiza. Next base: position 3,310,113 of record CM046537.1, on the reverse strand, counting down.
TCTCTGCCTTCCATTCTTTATGTCCCTGAGATCCAAGGTTAAGTATAATATTAATTCAAATTTTTTGGATCGCTATAATCTTTCGAGGGATGATAGGGAAGAGAAGGGGTTGTATTATTTTAGGGTTTATGGGCATGGAGGGACTCGGCCTCTGTGACACCCCCATGAGGAAGGTGAGTAGAGACCTACGCCAAAACATGATTTTTAGATCATAGAACATTGAGAATATTTCAAAATAACTTGATAAAGAGAAGGGTTCGCCTGATTTCAGGGCTTGGGGTGTTGGAGATGAAGGCCAACACTTTTTTTAATAAGAACACAGATCGTAGTACATATGGTATCAAAATGTATAAAAAAAGGGAAAATATAGGAGTATTTTTCATGCTTGGAAATTGGGGTTTTTGGTTCTTAGGATAAGGTATGAGAATTCTCTATTCCCCTACAGTAAAAAGTACAAAAGAATAAAAAAAAAGTATAATCTTACATTATTGAACATTGAAGAACTTTTAGACTAGACCACCGAGGGATTTTGCATGATTTTGGGGCTATGGGTATGACAAAATGACAGTTAAAATTCACCTTCCCCTGAGAGTGGAAATTACGCGAAAACCCAGGTTAAACATGAAATTATATGACAAAAATCGAAATTTTCCTCCAAATATGGAAAATATTTTGCACTGTTTTAGGGTTATGGGTTCTGAAGACGGTTGCTAAAAGTTATATACCGACAGTGAAGCTTACGTAAAAAGCCAGATCAAACCATGATTTTATATCATTAAAAATCGAAAATTTCTCCACGGCTTTCAGTGTTCTGCGTACTGAAGACGAGATATAAAACTTGTCAACACCCTGAATACGAATCTGAGAATTATGTAAAGAAAGGATCCAAACATGACATTTTTGTAAAAACCCAGATCAAAGCATCATCTTATCAGATAAAAATCAAAAAAATGGAGAAAAATGGAGAAAATTTTGAAGAAAAAGCAAGATTTTTAATCCTCTAAAACTTTCTCACCGCTCTGAATCTGAGAATTACGTAACAAACAGGATTCAACATGAAAATTACGTAAAAACCCAGATCAATACATAATCCTATTTCATAAAACGTCCAAGAAAACTCTCTAAAAATGGAGAAGATTTTGCATGATGTTAGGGCTCTGGATGTTGAGGGGCGAGGGTGGACGACTCTTTGACCTGAAGGCTGCCCTGGTTGAGCTTCTTAATGGCAACTTGGATTCTCTCGCTCTGTTGGGGATCCGATGGCTTGACGAGGCCTCTGTAGACGCTCCCAAAGCCGCCTTCCCCGATCTTCATCTTCCAGCTAAAGGCATTGGTGGCTTCGTGGAGCTCTGATAGGCGGAAGGCCCGCAGGCCGCCGATCTTCTCCTCGCACAGGGCGGCGAAGGTTCTAAACGAAGCCCTGCTGGTGGCCTCGGAAGAGCTCGACTCGCAGGATATGGCGATTCCACGGCAACTGGAAGAAGAAGACGGTGTCCGTGCTTCTGCTCCGGTCTCGGCTTTCTTCCAAAAGAAGCCCAGACACATCATTTTCATTTCGACAAGAGAAGAGTGAAGCGAGAGAGAGAGAGAGAGAGAGAGAGAGAGAGAGAGAGAGAGAGGAGAAATGGAGAAAATCCCAGAGAGGTGCAGAGGAAGCGAGTGGAGAATTCGGACGCGAAGGGGAATGAGAGGAGACGTGGGAGTGGCGGGATTTATTCTTGGAGGTCTCCGGTTTGGCTTCGGCAACCGAGAAGGGTCCAGGGGACTAAGCAGGTGACTGAGTCTCTCTCTCATCCCCGCGTAAACAAGAAACGCCCTCTCTCTCTCTCTCTCTCTCCCTCTACTTCATTAACGTCATAGCCGTCATCTTCACGTCTCTCTTCGTCACTCACTCTCTCCGCGTTGTGCTCATCTTCCCGGTTCGATCCTCTTCGCGAGTTTCTCAGACTCTTCTATCAGGACCCCCACACCCTCCTGAGACCACATCCTTTCTCACCCACCCTCCTCTCTCTCTCTCTCTCTCTCTCTCTCTCTCTCTCTCTCTCTCTCTCTCTCTCTCTCTCTCTCTCTCTCCCCCTCTCTCTCTCTCTCTCTCTCTCTCTCTCTCTCTCTCTCTCTCTCCCCTCTCTAGCTGGACAGACTTTGATTTGGTCGTCGGGGAACGAGTCTTCTCTCTCTCTCCACGACCGCTGTAGCAGAGGTCTCTGTCTTGACTACTAAAATACAGAATTAGAACAGGATTAACATGAAATCCACCCGCCGGGCGCGCGAAGTCGCCGGAAAATCTGGAACAACAAGAACCCACGTCGCCGTCGCCATCGGGGCCCCATCTCTCTCTCTCCCCGACTCAGGCGACCCAGAGGTCTTCCCATTGGCCCCACCTCCAAGTGGTGCAATCTAAACCAGTCTGATCTAATCTCCCAAATCAAAGAGTACCGTGTCAGATTTTTAATTGTGACCGAAACTTAGTCCTAAGTTCGGTCCGGTCACGGTTCAGTTAAGAATTAAAAAACCGTGACCTAATCTATTACCTAACAAATTTTAAATATATATATAATTACATATAATTATATATTAAAAAAACAAATTGTGACCGAACCTAAATGATGGTCATGGCCTTTTTGCCTGACCATCAGTCTCGGTTTCAATCTAGTCGGTCAAACTTAAGTCATGACTATTGATCCCTAAGTTTGGTTGTCCAAACCAAAATAGAGACCAATGCTCAAGTGAAAAGGTCATGATGTCATTTTGACTTGGTCACGATTTTTCTTAGTGGAAAGACTAATGACCGAACAATCTAATGATCTAACGGTCATAAGAGAGAGAGAGAGAGAAAGAGAGACTTAAACCTCTTTCTCTCTCTCTCTCCCCCACCTTCATTGATGAGGTTTTCTTCTATTATTGTAGGCTTTTGTTCTGCCACCGCCACACACTTCCATTTCTCCACTAACACAAAATCCTCTCTCACTGTGCATTCTCTTCTACTGCCACAACCTCCTCCATTGTCGTTGTATGCTTTGGTTTTGTTACCAATGTAAAATCCTCCCTCACTATGCATACTCTTTCTAGCCACAAGCTCTTCTACCACCGTGTACACTTCTCTTTCACCACCACCACCTCCTCCTACAAGATCTTCCCTCATCACATGCTCTAAGCTATTTAATTTTTTATTGTAATTAAATATATATATATATATTTAAAATTTATTAGGTCATAGGTTAAGGTTTTTCAACTCTTGATCAAATCATGACTAGACTGAACTTAGGCCTAAGTTTTGATCACAACTAAAAACTTAATTGAGAACATAACTATTGTTCCCTACTTATGTCTCCACACTATACCACCATTCCACTAGGGGTGGGTGGGTGAGCCTAGGTGAATTCTCACAATGAAAGTAAGGGATAAACCTACAAGTAGGACCCACCTTGTCGAAGGTCTACCTTTCCCACTATCATGTGGCCAATCTACCTAGTTGTGGGCCCCACCTCCTACAACCACATTTAACATTATTTTTGTTAAAATTTCTTAGGTTGATGAATGGTTCTAATCCAGTTTAATGCCCATAAATGGCCACATTTTGTCTGAACTTTTTATAAAATACCAAATATATGTATACAGAAATTTTGTGTGAATTCTAAGACATTATTCTAAGAAATAAATAGCCCATGTCTTAAGTTTGCACCCATTAAAAAGTAATATTGACCATTTTTCATAATTATGGGGCAGCCCATCGGCACCACTTAGACTGAATTCATTTCAGAAAGAAATATAATAATACAGCTCAAGAAACAATGAATAATAGACCAATAATGGAATTGTAGACATTATGGGAGAAATCTTTCCCAAAACAGTTCTTCCCCGGGCACAAAAGGACGAGTTCCACCGAATAAATTACACCAATTTATGCAAAGATAATAAAACCATAATGAAGATGAATACGACGATGGAGGTGTAAAAAAGATCATAAAAAATGATAACATACACGAAGAAAATGCAGGTGGGCAGCAGGTCCAATGAGCAAGCCATGAGACCGAGAGGAGCAGCTTCCTCAGAACCAGTCAGCTCCGGTTCTGCACCCAGAGAAGTCGTCTGTTTGCTGGTGGCGCAAGCCCCGGAATGTCCCGTATATCCTTGTTCTTTGGGTCAGCAATCTGAGAAATTCAGTCAAAAGTAGCATGGCCTAAGATCCTTTTTCTTTCCTTCTCTCTCTCTCTCCTCTCTCTCTCTTTCTTTTTGGAAGTAAGATGAACTAAGCTGAGATCACTACTATTTGAGGAGTATGATGAATCATGATGTCTATGTCCTTTCATGGATTGATTTCCCGGGTACTTTCTTCAATCATGAAACAGTCCTCAGCATGAGAAGCATGTAGATTTCAAGTAATTATATACATATATAGACATATATATGTTCCGATGGAAACATCTGAGAACAGATGGGTAGTCATCAAACCTTAACAGCGATTATGGCTATCACTCCAAGGACGATGATGACGAGCAAGGCCATGATACAGCGATCAGTCGCCACCTGAATTCGTTCATAAGAGTAGAAAACTGAAATGATGAGAGAGAACAGGAAAAAAATGCACCAAGACAGGGTGAAAATATTTTATAAACAGGAAAATTCAACTAATAGTCATAGGAACTGACCTGTCTTCCAACTTCCTTCACCAACTTTGAAGCTTTCTTGATCGAAAATTGTATAGAATCCAGCTCATTAACAATTCTACTCATTTGCTCCGTCTGCAAAGATTGAGATATGAGTAGAACCCCCCACATGCCATTCTTGCTAAAACACCCAAAGAAAACAGTGAAGAAGAACTTGGAATCAGACTGGTATAAGAAACTAATCAACCTGGGCCTTGAGAGCAGCTGCGGTGTCAGCACCGACATTGATGGTGTCCGAGACAACCTATGCCACAAGATAGCAAAGGAAAGCCAGTAGTTATAATAGGCAATAGGCACAACAATTTTTTTAATCTAATTCAGCATATCATCCTGGGACTGGGCATAATGAAACCCAAGTTGAAGCCCCCTTTCGTGGATAAATAAATAGTACTAGGAGTAACCTCACACTGGCAGATTAGGTATTAAAAACTTCAATTTTCTTCTCATTTAAATGGTTTTTCAGAACGTGGTCGCAGCGCATATTCATTAAAAAATAAAAATACTGATTAAAGGAGAAAAAAGAACAGTCGTTTTCTCATGTTTCCTGTCGTGAACCATTTCTACCACATAATTATAGCGCATCTGAAGCATATGAACTGCCATATCCTTCGTATCTATTGTAGTCATTGGGGAACAACTAAACCTTTTTTGATCGCTCGATGGCTTGATCAGTCTGATCCATCATTCTGTTTCCATTCTCCACCAACTGTTGATTAGTCATGGCTGCCCAGCACATAGAACCATGCATCATCAGTGATAAATCACTGGAATATAACCAATCTAGTTATGCAAAGCATACAGAAATCTAGCATCGTTCAAAGTTTGAATGTTATTGATATTGTAGTTAAAACATTGGCAGCACCTCTCTGATCAACCACATGGAAACAGGAAATGTAAAAATAATTTTGGTAGCTCGCGTCAGGATGTGTGTTATGCAACAAGTCCGAGGGAAAAAAATCAAAACGAGAAAGAGGTTGTAATTTATATTTATCTACATTTTCAAGGATATCATTATAAAATACATTAAAAATTCTTACATAATCAAAAGCATGTCTCCCCGAGTTTATTAAGCACGTCATTAAGAGATTGTGTCGTGAATAATCTGATATTGAAAGCTATAACATGTACCATAAAGTGATGGTATATTTACATCAGAGAGGAGCCGTCGGTTAAGAATGATATTTTTTCACTGTCGATGCTAACACACGATTAAATATTTGTAGCGATGGGAATATAAGATAACAGAACATATTCTAGTGTTTGACTAGTAACAGAAAGACAGCATTGCGCATGTTTTCTACAGCAGGCTTCGACATGGGATCATGGGCAACAAGAGCAGAGCAAAAGAACCACTGTTGATCAGAGAAGCAAGAAATTTCAATGACAGGATCAGTTTCCCTCTTTTTCGGAATGCATGATGCATCATTTAAGACTCATTAGCAAGAAACCACTGATAATAGACTGACAGCTAGGTCCTAGCAGATGAAAATAAAAGAAATGATCAAACGAGTGACAGAGCATTTGGGAATCTTACAAGAAGCTAGCAAGACATTATCTTCACCATAACCATCTCCACCACCAGGCGCATCAAACAGATCAATTCGCTTCGTTTCAAGAGCACTCGCATGTCTGAATGATTCATAGTGAGTTAATGCGCGAGACATATACCCAACAAGTATTAACAAAAAAGGCAGGGTTTTATGTTAACAGGTTCTCAGATGAATCCAAAAATATCAACCAAAACCCATGTGTAATGCAACAGACCTTAGACTATCAAAAATACAAAAGTGTGATCGGATGAACAGGTGACAAACAAAGTCAATTAGACAGAACAGGCAGCTTAATAATAAGAAGCTTGTGCAACAACACATGGATGATGATCTTGAAGGAACCCGTCTAATGACAAGATTAGAGAAAAGTTTGCCCAGAATTACCAGAAGGCTCTCAAATTGAATCGATCTTGAAGCTCAGATTCAACCTGCCAACTACAAGACGATTTCCACTTCATGTCTCAGGTCGCCAATACAGTAAAACCAGCTAGTTATCATATTCCTCTATCAGATAGTATCTCAGTATCCTTTGATCAATGCGCATCTAACGCATTATTACATTCGTAAAGATGTTCTTCGTAACATACAATATGCGATTTCTTCCCCCAGAAAACAATAAAAAAAATTAAATACAGCATGAAGAAATTAGTCATGGCTCCACCTCTCCCCCTTCAATCAAATGCCAACTGTTGCCTCAACAAGGGCAAGGTCATGCAGCTCTTGGTCAAACACTAAAAACATATTCTTTCTTTTTTGTATGGATGTTCCAACTGTAACCATGTCCCAAAACCACACTCTGTCTGAATCATAGTTAGAGGTAAAATGACTAAAACATCCCCCTACATATCGGGCAGCATCTCAAGCAAATAATGAGCATTGTGAATGAAGCAAGGATACCATGGTAATTCAGACATCATGAGAGTATCCAAATTCAATTTTGGGGCCATAGAGAGACATTGGTGATGGGTATGCACAAAAAGAGGGAAACATCAATTAATGCAAGGAACCTATTGCCAAACCAATTCTAATCCGTCCCTAATATTCTAGTAAAAACAAAAGATGAAGAGAAAAAAGAAGGAAAAGATTGGATCACTTTGTGTGGCATCGTCATCAATAAAAGGACTCACTATCAGAAAAAAAATTTGTGACGTATCATTCACCATTCAAATAATCCGCTACAACAAAAAATAAAAAATAAATCTCTCAGACTTCTAATCCAGACTTTTTCTTTTACTGATAAAATATATAGTTCCTCCAAATCAACGACATCTCCCAAAATCTAAATCTATCTTAAGAAGCCTTTCTTTCCCAAACAGATGGCTTCATGGATCAGTAGGATTGAGATAATTTCTGTTACATAGAAGGTTCTTCAGAGTGAATGAGAGAGAGGTTTTTACACGTGCACAAACAAAGAAAAGATGCGCATCCAATTGAAATTGAGGGAGCTATATGTGTTTATACAAGTTCAAACACAGAAACACGCAAATGACTTTAGTTGACTAGTTAGAAGGAATCCAAACATTAGGCAGATATGTTACCTCAGGGTAAAGAAAATAATAATTCATGCCGATTAGACATGTTCCAGAAATTAATAATTAGCTGGCATAAACGTTCAAACTTACTGCTTTTTAAGGGCGACATAAGAATTCAACTCTTTAATCTGCAAAAGGGAAAGAGTATACCTTTAGGAGCATCCAAGAAGTAATCAGAAAAAATAAATGTATACATGATACATCTATGGGCAGCTTATAGAGTCATTTCAAGTGCCGAGAGCAGGACCATCCACTGTTTCTTCTCACTGAGAATCTTTGCGATGTCTGGAGTGTTCTTATTCTCATTATCCTTCACCTCCCTATCAAATTCTTTGATAAGCCTGAAGAAGCAAGACAAGAACAAGCTTAGAATTAAGTTTTTCTTTCGATGAGTTGGAAACAGTATAAAATAAGACATAGGTCAGTAAACGCTCTTCCGAATATCACAGAGACTCAAAGTAACTGTGTCAAATACATCTACAAATAAAAGAAAGGATATTCATTGCGCTTAAAGATCAACAGAGTCATGGAATTCGTCGATGAAAAATGCAACTGGAAAGGTAAAACTCTTTCTCACACCTTTTACATTCCCGCATCTTTTCTGTAAGCTCTTCCAGATGTCTGCTCCTCCTGTTTGGGTCTTTAATCTTCTCCAATTTGTGAAATCCATCTCTGCAAATAACGTGGCATAAGCATCGCAAAACAGGCACATGACAGCGGACGCGAACAGCGAAATCCATGCAAATGCGAGAAAAAGGCGCTAGATGGTGTTGCCATTAAGTCAGAGAAGCTCCCAGAAATTCCAGAGCAAGCGCAATAATCAGAAAACTCTACACGTGATGGCAACCACATTCTAAATTTCATGAGACATGGCCTACATAATGTGAATCGAAACGGAGATTACGAAAACAGGACAAGTAGAAAAAGGAAGGCAGATTTGAAACCGATCTTGATAAAAAAAGGAGGAAGGCTCTGATCGAGGTCCTTACGACAATGCCCGGAATATGTCATTGACCAGCCCCTCGATGTTGGCCAGCTCGTCGCTGATCCCGGCCAAATCCATCGCTCTAACAAATCTAAAGTCCCGGTAACACAATGCCGATCCTCCTCTCTACAATCAAATAAAAAAAAAGAAAAAAAACACGGCCCAACGCCTTCCGACCGCAGATCGGCAATCGGCGCGTCCCTCCACACGCAGCCAGAAGACGAAGGGCACCTAATGCCGCCGCCGCAGGGGGAGCTACACGCTCATTCCTGCCGCACACTCTACCAATGCCGTTCCAACCACCGCCCTCCCCGCCGGCGCCGCCCAACTCGGCACCCAATCCAGCTCGCTCCTCGAGAAAATGGGCGACTAAGTATCCTATTATTAGATCGAGCCGCCCGATGCCCAATCCCCCTCCGAGTCAAAATGTGGGTCTTCAGAGGAGACCAAACCCCGGGAAGGCCATGATCCCTTCTCCACCCCCCCCCTGTCCTCCCGCAAGAGAGAGAGAGAGAGCGAGAGAGAGAGAGAGAGAGAGAGAGAGAGAGACTCTGGGAGGCCCACATCCGTCTGTTTGCTTGCCTCCATTTTTTTGCTTGTCTACATGAGTTGACTTTAACGTATTTTTTCCCTAAAAATAATTAATAATATGAATTGGGGCCGCCCTTGGCAAACCCCTTTCAGACCATGCTAAATCCAGCTATGGAATTTTTTATTAATTAATTCCATACTACTAAGGATGGTGAAATTATGCAAATTTTCCAAGATAAAATGTATAAAATGGTTATTTGAAGTGATAATTTACTTTTTCATTGTGACTTTTTTTATTTTATTATTAACTTTAGAAGCTATTGATTATGTTTTCAAGTTGTCCTTCACAAACTATGCATAAACTTGTAGCTTGGAGCTACATGTTTGGATTCAATCGTACCACTTTATTGGATGAGTTTGATTAGCCATTGATCTTGGGCAATAAAGATGAACGCCTACTATGATAGGAAAAACAACCCAAATGGTTATGGTTCAAGTAGGAAAGGCTGACAAATTTGGATATCTATGCTTAGTATGGGCAATTCTCTATGGTGGATTAATCGTGAATTATATTTTCCCCTTCAAATTTTGTCTAATATTGCCAATAATGGATGGGTTCTTGATCATGATTACTCACATCCTGCATCAACATTATCCACATTGATGGCAACATATTACCCATAGTCGGGCTATGTTATCATAAAGGTGGCATCTTGCTCCTAGTTCATTTTGCTGAAAGTGCTGTCTATTAGTTCATTTGTGGTATGATTTTAAGAGTATTTGATGGTTGTATTATGTATCATTTAGAAGATTGTTCACCAAAACTCACCATCCATATAGTTCCAATCTTTTTGGGGTTTTCTCTTTTTTATGTACCCTCTTTCCTTAATTGGTTAGATAGTAGGTCAAAGTGACTCTCATCTAGGATGTGGTTGAGCAATAAAGTCTTCTCCATATTGTATCCCATGTATTTACATGCCCATATGTCTTAATGAGGATATTTTCCCACATCAACCACCCACCATTCTTTACTATATGTCATCAAAATAGCTAAGAGATATTCTTAAAAAAATGACAAGAAAATTAATTGGGTAATCTTTATTTATAGACTCTATTAGACTAACATCTCAACATAATAATAACCTACTCTCTTTTTTCTTGAGGCCAGGCTATTATGATGCTTTATGGATCATTGTGTTTGTGGCAACCTTGACTTAAAGTGTGGAGATCTTCTATGAGGGCAACAACAACCTTATTCATGGTTATTTAGGAATCTATCAATTAAACAAATAATAAAAATGTTATTTATTTTTTTAGGATATTAAAAAGGGTATTATTAATATAATACAAAGAATGCAATGTATCAAATAACCCTTGTAATTAATTAGAAGGGTTTTCACATTTGATAAGATGCTCTTGAAATACTGTGGGCTCACATATTTTTCCTTCTAGTGTAAAAAAATTGAATTGTTCCACATTTGGGCTCCAAACCAAATCTAAAAATCATTGTCATGATAATAGAAAAATCATTGGCATGCCCCCTAGAGGTCTCTCACTCCAATGAAATGTTGTTATTTTTTATTTTCTGTCTAGTGGGCAGCAAAAAATTTACTTGAAATGGGACATATGACCCACTATGGGCCATGAACGCAAGCAACACTGATAAAAAATGAGCTTTCACACCTTGAGATCCATGAGAGTTGACTTTTAACCACCTCCTCCACCGAAGGTGACTTCTGTTGAACCTTCCTATTGTTGGAATCTATTCTTTTTAGCGGTTGACAAAAGGTAACCCCGCAAGCTAAATTAACCTTTTATGGAAATGTCGAAGTTGACTTCAGGGGGAATTTTTTGAGCTGGGCCGGCCCAGTAGTTGTAGGACTAACGGGTGGAGCGTCTGAGGGACGTGGTGGAGGCCCAGGGATAAATACGGGGCTGGCTAGGGTTTGGGTGGATAGCCGTCTCCTTTCGGAGTTTCGAGTGCTTCCTGTCGGCGGGAGCTGCGCCGCCGCGTCCCCGGTCCTTCATCTTCCCGGCGCCATGGTAGGTTTTTCGTCTCCCCCTTCCATGTGCTTCGTCCGTAAACCTCGTTGCTTTGGTTTGTTTTCGACCTGGTAGATTTGTTTGGTTGGAACTCGAGGGGAAGAACGCCGTTCAGCTTATGTGGATTGTAAAATCGACCAACTCAGCGATCTATGGAACTCTGAGTGTCGTCGATGCTAATCGTAAGTGTATGTTATTCCACTGATGCGTCTTGGAAATGGGGCGCTCCCTCGGGTGGATGGCATTTCTATTTTGTTCTTGATTCGATATTTTGCTGTCTCGGCTGTGTTCTACGCGGCCTTGCGGAGGTAGAGGTCTCCTTTCAGAAGAGGTCACTTACGCTTTGAGAGACGCGATAGAAAGAACGTTTCACTCAGTTTTCTGTCCAATCTATTATGATTCGTAGTGTTGAAGAATTATATAGAGCGTCCCCGTGGGAAGGGCTTGGAGAAACGATTGTCAGTGGCAACTGTCGTAGCCATGTTTGGTGAATTCGCGTGCGCATCAATCTAAACTGCTCATTCCTAATCTCAAGCGACCAAGGTCCTTCAAAAAAGGGCGCTGATGAAGCCCAGTTTTGGGAGAGGAGACGATCATGAGTTCTGCATTATAATTGGCCGCTTCAAACATGCTTGGCTGTTTCCATCTATGTTGTTAGCTACGGTTGCTTGTGGCTTGTATAAGATAGTATACTTTATTCATTGATATGGCAGACATTGAGCAGAGATGCTTAACGTTATCATTTGATTGGCTGATGCTATTTCACTTGAAGCATACTATTAGACCAGTGTTTCTTCAATTGTCGGTGGAGCTGGACGTTACTAAATTTTTATGTGTTCATTAATGAATTTTTTTATTGAATCAAGATAAGTTAGTCATATATCAGGTCCTTGTCGTGATTTTTGATTTTTTTTTTTGACATTTTTGTAGTAGGTTGAGGTTTTATTCCTTATATTGATCTAATGGTTCTGAATCTCAACGTTTTTTCGCATTCTATAACCCCAAATTTTTACGTCCACAGAAAAGGATTGTTGTGAACAAATAGATGATCTGTTGACAAGGACCCGCAATTATTAGTTTATTTCTTACTAAAAATATTATTTTCTTATATTCAATAGAGCATTGAGTGCCCACTTACAAAATATTCGTTTGCATAACTTTTTTTTTAATATCTGAAAAAAGCTATGCAATTCCCACCTTGAAACAAAAGATCCGCTCGAACCATCTGAGCCATCTATCTACTTCTGCCATTCTATAACCATCTCATCTTCTTCTCTGCCGCATTTTCTTGGTTTCAGACTAAGCGAACCAAGAAGGCTGGGATCGTCGGCAAGTATGGTAAGTCCCGAAGGACATCTTCTCTTGATTTGATTCCCTTCCATCTGCATCATTAACCAGAGGTTCTGTCGGGCCATCTTGACCTTCAAACGTATGAACACCTCCCCAGGTACCCGTTATGGTGCCAGTCTGCGGAAGCAGATCAAGAAGATGGAGGTCAGCCAGCATGCCAAGTATTTCTGTGAATTCTGCGGAAAGGCATGCTTCTTCCACCCTTAAATTTGTCTTCCGTGGTTCTTTCTTTGAAGCCCCTTCCTTCCTTCCGTTCTCTTGCCTTGCCTTGACGCCATGAACCCATTTCAACAGTACTCCGTCAGAAGGAAGGCTACCGGCATCTGGCTCTGCAGGGATTGTGGCAAGGTCAAGGCTGGTGGGGCCTATACCCTCAAGTAAGTGGTCATCGATTTCTCTTTCAAAGGGTCCTCTCGGATTGCCCATGAGAGGGCTAAGTACAGCAGTTTCTGATCTCAGAAGGCTTAATCCTGCCTTCCCTTTCCTTTCATTTTTTTTTCCAGCACTGCGAGTGCAGTGACCGTCAGGAGTACGATCCGGAGACTGCGAGAGCAGGTGGAGGGCTGAGGAGAGTGGGGCTTAGAGAACTGCACTGGGATTATGCGGCGAGAGTGGCATCCTCTTAACTGATGAGGTTTTCCCATATTTTAGCTGTTTTTGGCATGAGGATTCTCAGTAGAAAGGACCTTTCTTTTGTCTCCAAGTTTATTGGGATTATGATGATTTGCTTGGCATGTTTCCCTACCCTGTTGTCAATGGCAGCCTAGTCAGCTGATTCCACTTTTTGTGTGGGTTTATTCTCTCTCTCTATCTCTCTCTCTCTCTCTCTCCTCCCTCCCTCCCCGTCCTGCCTCCCATGTTTTTGTGTGGGTTCTCCAAGTTGCCCTTAGAAAGTTGATCCCCTTTGGGATTGAGCGTGGTTTTTCTCCTTAGGTCGCAAGGGATTCCACTAATGCTTCACAACTTCTGAAGGTCTAACATTATCCCTATTATTTGGTCAAACATTGGTATAAGAAGCCAAGTATCCCATTGGTTGCTCTGAATGAGAAGAGTCAGCACGAAATGGGAACACACAGTGCGCCACATGCCTCGATCTGGGCCCTTCCATCTTGCAAGCAGCCAACTTTCAGGCATTTATTGTGGATATATTAGACTGGTGCAGAAACTAGGAGCATCAATGAGCTTATAAATATGAAACCAAAAATGGAAATGGAAATAACAACGGTTCAGAAGATTGGGGTCTAATTGATGTGAAACGTTCTAAGCATTCTAGTTTACTGGCAAGATTACATTCAATACATATTGTATTCTTGGACCAATTCAGTCATAATGCCATTAATCCTGTGGATTAGGGTAGTTTCTCAAGCACTCACAGACATATCTAGTTAACAATATCTCAAAAAAAATAATCCACAGTTAATTATCATCAATAAACCAAGAGGCAATGAATAACAAATCTTCTAGCTCTCCAGTACAGATGAAGCATTGCAAATTTATAAAAAACATGTTGGGATTACTTATGTAGCCTGAAGTTTGCCCAAGAACACAGATTATCATACTAATAAAAACATAAGACTTAATGCTGTCTCAGATTAGCATCAGCCATTCTCTCAGCCATTCGCCCAAGAGAGTCGATAGTCGTGTATCCATATGTATGCTGAATAGTTAATAATAACTCAAAATAAGAATAGTCCACCAATTAATAATCATTACTAACCCAGATGAAGAAGAAGAACAGCAGAGCCATTCTCTCAGCAATCAGCGCGGATGAAGCATTAAAAAAAATTAAAAAGCCTTGTTGAGATTATACAAGGAGCCTCAAGTTTGCCCAAGGCAATAGACTAGCAGATAGCAGGTTGAAGGGGATGGCTCATTATCACTGAGGCAATCATCACTACATGGAACGCGCCCAAAGGAGGCCCAGCACGGCTCCAGCTCCTCCTCCCTCCCTGTGAGCAGCTAGTTCTTCAGGTGGCAGCCTCCTTGGGTCAGTGCTTGTGGACCTTGAAGCCGAAGACCCTCGGCACATAATTCTGTGGTGGCTTCTGCGGCTTCAGGTGGCCATAGGTCATCAGGAATAGGTGAGGGAAGGTAGTGCCGATGTAAGCTCCATCCAAATCTTCAGATGAGTCAAGATATTTATTTTCTTAAAAAAAATAAAAATTTTCGGCCAGAATATCTCGAACAGTGGCAGAAAATCAGCCAGGAAACACGGGTTATTGGCAGATATTGTGTTCAGATGGTCCAAAATCAAGGCTACCACAGCACACATGAAAGAAGATTAACAGTCACCACTAACTATAAGAAAAAAAATTCTTCCGAAGGAGCTCAACTTTATAAAACATTGGGTTGGATTAAGCCGTGTCCAACCAGAAACTTAAATGAGAGGAAAATGGAAATATTAATGGATATTGCCTTGGCTTACAAGCATGACAGGATATACTGTTTTAAAACTGTATGAGATTTTAATGATCGTGCACCTTAGCATGATCCAAACACATTAATAGTCATGGATCAATTTCATTCCCATAAATGAACCGGTAAAAACCTACCAACTATAATATAAAAAATAATTTATGTCTTTGTAAGAAAATATCTGCCCAGCTAGAGAAAGCAATGAGTAGGAGTGAGCATATGACCAACAATCAGAAAGCTAAATTGAGTGAAGATGGAATCATGTAAGGATACTGCCTTGATATTTTGATCTTGGGTAATAAATGTCGTCGCATTTCGGGCAGTAGATCTTCACCGTGCTTGATCGGGGGATGTCCGACTGGCCAACGGGAAGACAAGGCTGCCCGCAGCAGTAGACTCTTGGGCACCTCCCAAAGTCATAGCTTTTGAATTTCTCAAGCTGCAGAGATTCACATAGGAAATTAAAACCGTTCCTAGCAGAGAAAAAAATATAGCAGCAGTGATGAATACTGCTGGATGCAGAAGATTCACCATGGCAGCCATCCCTTTGTTCGTCAGTATGTAGCGGACATGAATAAGACCATACAGCATCTCTGCAGCTGATTCAACCAATTCATTCTGTTCCTCGGTGAACATATCGCCTGATTTGTTCGAATAATGAGATGGATTAGATGCATACGGGACAAGGATAATTTATGAGAAAATAGGAGCACATTATTTATGAATGAAACATTTTTTTATAATCGAGGCAATGTCACTAACTACCAATGGCAGTATAGGATGGGAGTTCAAAAAAAATTTTCAAATTTAATACACCATAAATTTAAATAAAAACACCCATTCACATGCAAATACCACTGGCATTGAAGGAAAATAATGTGATACGACGCCCTAAGAGCCTGAAGCCTGCTCCATGTCCGCAGGTAAAAGATGCATCGATCCTGACCCAACTATTGATTTTACATCATAAGAAATAAGATATTTTACCATACATCTCATGAACGATCTTATGAGGAGTTGCCTGAAAATTCTTACCGTGCGAAGATTCTACATCCAGAATCAGATCGAGAGCATAATCATAGTAAGGGACTTGGCTGCTTAACCCACAGAGGTTGAAATCATCCTGAATGTACTCGTCATCAACCTCACAGAAAAATTCATTCCCTTTCAAACTGCAAAACCATGAGATCCACGAAGTATCTTCACCATCAGAGCCACTAACGTCTGATTCTTCACTGTCTGTTTCAGATTCTTCTGCAATGAAGAATAAGGGAAAAAATAGCTGATCAGGGGCCCTCCTTGGCATCATCATCATCAGAGGCATCCGTCAATTAATCAAAATTCAATTCTATCAATAAAAGTAATATCCTGAAAGACAAAAAGCATGCGAATGTCCCATTCAAACAAACATGTATTTCAAATGACCCAGAAGATACCCTTAAAATGAATACATAAATAAATAAAAAGTACATAAGTTCTCTTGAAAAGACTCATATCCCTCCTTTGAATTACTCTGCATCAAACAGGTTGCATTCACTGAAAACAATACCCCGATGCATTTTTCTCATTCCAAGTCATTATTTAAAACTTTTAAAGAAACCCGCACTGACTGAGATGTGTTCTTTCTGCATGTGATTGTTGGTTCCTTCAAAAGTACATCTGCATCATTGGCCAAAAATAAGTGTTGGAAATAACACTCTGGCTGCAGGGCATCCTTTATAGGACATCAACAATGTGAAACATTAACACAAAACACCAATCAGGAGCTCCTCTTCAGTCAGTCATAAAGATAAAAAAATGTCAACATGACGAGAGTACCAGAAAGCTTCCATCGGATCTCTCATCACCAATTTAGTCTAGGGATGATGATGAGAGAATGAGCCCAACATATTTCTGGCCCATTCACCAACAATGTTATGGCTAGAGATGTTCATGTGGATAGAAGCAAAACGGATCTACAACTAGGAAGGATGAGATATAAGCATTCACATTAAGCCGATTAACATATTTCAAGAAGAGAGTAAGACTGTTGAGGGATGAATAGGACGAAGAGGTCGAAAAAGAAGCAAGAAATAAGACTTTCTTCAACCTATTTTTTCCTGTAATTTTCCAATTTACTGAAGCCAAATAAAAAGGATGAGTTGGCCACCTCATATATCTGAGTGGTCATAAAGTTTGAGAATTTCAAAAGCTTGCTTATAAAACACATTGACTAACCACTAACTCGTCAAAAAGATACTGACTTATTTCTTCATGAAATCCATATCGTCAAAAACATGTTGATGTAGAGTTTTTAGGAGATGTATATTCTAGCTTGGAGAACATGGAAGAGGTATAATCTTTCCCGAAGAACAACAAGTGCACACTTCAATAATAGTCCAACTGACTACGCCAAACCAAAATGTGCTAAGAAAAAAAAAACCACAGAAAATAGTCCTAAACATCAAATAGTAGGGTTCTATATGGCCCCCAATGCTCAATGCAGTGATGCGCAAATGGAGTAGCTAGAATCATAAACTTACTATCAAGGGGCTTATTCTTCGACAGCAAACGTAGGTCGGGCTGCTTTCCCACAGAGGTGGATGGCACCAAGAATCTTTCCTTGTCCTTGCCGTTCATCCCTTTGGAATACGACGACGCCGATTTCTCCAGCTGCCTATCCAGAGCATCATTAATTCGCTTCCGGTCAAATGGGCCAATTTCCGACTTTGAGGACCCTCCTTGATCCCTGTACATATCTTCTCCTTCTTCTCTTACCCTTTTCCTGCTCAGCCCTGTCACCGTCGGCCCCTCCTCCCCAGACACCCTCCGCTCTCTCTTCTGTTCTGGATATTTTTAATCAACAATCTGGTCAAGCATACACCGACTACGCAGAAATGAAGCGATACCCTCTATCTGAAATCAGATCAAACCCTAGATCTCGAGCAGCCCCCTCAGGGAAGAAGGAATCTGACGGTCGGTGCAGGCGAAACTATCACCGTATCACCCGCATGAAGGAGCTGGACCAGGCGCCGAAGAGATCGTGAACGTGCGCCTGAATCCCTAGGGAGGCGGACAGCGCAGCGGAGGCAAGAGAAGAGGGCGATGCCGCCCCGGGGATGCTGGGCAAAGAGAGGACCTTTCTCTCCACTCGCAGAGCCCCCACAGCCGACGGCCCCTAAATGTGATATTTTTTCGTGCTCTTTATAATTAATCTCCTTTTTTATTTCCATTTTAAAATATTCATTTCCCCGGGCTCCATAATTATTTAAATAAAAATATTGATATAAATTAATAAGCAAGAAACAGACGGATGCGTTTTGCCTTTGTCCGCTGAAAGTAGGGGAGGGGTTGCCAGAAAGGTAATAATATACTATCATAATCCCAGTTTAGAAATTTATCGATTATAAGGGAAAAGGGTCCCATTTCCAGCTCTTTAGCTGATCAAACTGCTAGATCTTTTTGTACCCATCGATATAGGAGATGTGTGTGTGTGTGTAGAAAGAGAGAGAGAGAGAGAGAGAGAGAGAGAGAGAGAGAGAGAGAGAGAGAGAGAGAGAGAGGAGAGAGAGAGAGAGCCTTTATTCATAAATTGTCAGGATTTTTAATTTGAGAAGAGCTAGCTAGAGCTTGGCCAAAATGGTAGAAGTTGACTTGGAAAATGAGCATAGTCCAACTTCAAATGATACCAAAGTGAAGGAGATCAATAGGAAGAATGAAAATCATGCATGCTGAATTGGCTTGATCTTCTCATTGTGAAAGTTTCAATATATTGTTATCCAACAGCTCAAAAACCCATTTTTCTTACTTTTCACACGATTATTTCATTATTCATTTCACTCATTCTTCCCATTATTGACGCATTACAATTTGAAACTCTCGTTTCCTAAGAACCCACTGGAGAATATAGCAGAAAAAGAAAAGAGTACCTCTATTTACTTATTTTATTGGCATGGCAACTCTACCTTTCATAGAACAGACACCAACACCATAAAAATGGAAGCACATGAACAAATTTACCATTTTTAGTGGGGTAATTATGGGTATGCATGTAGCCAATCCTAGGATGCATAACATACACACAAAAAATTGCAAATGTATAGACATAGTTCCATTACAATGTCACAACTATAGTTAAGACACTGTATAGTTATAAAGCTTACAAGAATAGAGTCATGCTACTTGCCACATGTGGCAACTAATTTTGATCATGGCACACATTGCCCATCTGATCTCTAGAGGAAAAAGGGAAAGAGATTCATGGGAACATAGAAACTGAGGGGAGAGATGGATTGAGTTGTAGAGAAATGTTTATCATCATTTGAAGGAAACCCTTGAACATTTTCCACATCTAGTGAAGAGTTGATCACCTCCCAGAATGAGGAAATGGGTCCAGACTTTGATTGTATTTACCTTTATCTTACATTTTTACAGTGTACATTCACACAAATTGTTCATAGATTGATCAAGAGGAGGGTAGCCAATTAGTGCTTCTAATTGACATCAATAGTATTACTTTAGCAGCAGGTATGAGGAATCATGTGTAAAGAACGATCCTTAAAATTTTCTTATGTGGTTATCTATTAACAGAATTACTGCCCATTTTTCTCCAAACATTAGGGAAGAGGATTCTCACTTATTAACAAATTTATCAAATAATTATCAAAGACTTCACTTTTTCATAGTTTTAAGTTTTTCAGTCTAGAAATTTCCAATGAAATAAAGATCTTACATGGCTATGAGTGAACATCAGACGACTCATGTGGGCTTGCTTTTTATTTTGGTTCCTTTAACGACATGAAACTATTTTTCACGCACAATATTTAAAACCGGTCAAAATGTAAAAATGTAGACATCCTCTAAGTGGGAAATCACTAATCTTAATTAAGTGCTTCAAGAAATTAAAACTTTGATGACTAAGTGCTACCATTTAGATGTTTAAGGTGACAATTATAATAATTATGTCATTAATGAGACTAACATAAAACTATACTAAAAAATCCATCCCAATTGCCAAAAAAACCAAATTAGAACAAGGATGGAGATGGTTTGAATGGACGTCCATTTAAATTGATAAATTTATTTATTTTAAAATGGATTTTATTAAAAACTGAGATTTTTACTCGAGAGAACACAAAGACATTGTATGAGAGGACTGGCCTTCCTGCCGGCCTCATGTTATGAATTTACACCCATAAATGGAAGGTTGGGCCCATTTCTACCATCATATTTTCGCTCTACACCTTGAAAAGGAGCCGCCATGGCGGAGCCCACCTCGCCCCCTTCCACCACGACCACAAGATCCTGGGGGGCCACAGCACCGAGCTCCCTATGGAGGCCCTTCCTCCTCATCAAATACCCTTCCGCCTCACTGAGAAGAGCTCAGCGGTGAATAGATAAGGGAGCTCCATTGGAGCTAATCTTCTGGGAGGAAGAAGAGAAAGAGTAGAAGAGAAACGGTAGAGGAGAAGAGAGGAGAGGAGCTCCCATGGCCGCCTCCCCGGCTTCGGCCCACCACCTCCTCCTCCTCCTCCGCTCCCGCCCGCGCGCCACCGCCTGCCCGGGGCGGCGGTGGCGGCGCCCCCTCCGCGGCGCCTCGCCGCCGCGGCTGGCGGTGCGCGGCCATGGGCTCCGACCTGCTGGGGGACTTCGGCGCGAGGGACCCCTACGCCGCCGAGATTGAGAGCAACTTCGCCGAGAAGGTCCTCGGCGCCGTCGACACCGAGCACAAGATCCTCATCCCCACCGTCTCCGTCCTCTCCCTCGCTCAGCGCAGCTGCGAGCCCGTCCCCGCCTCGCAGCCTCCCATGCCGCGCGGCACCGCCGAGAAGCTCCTCAGGAAGGTAATTCCCCCGCCGGCGCCCTGAAATCCGCCATTTTCAGAGCATCCCTGCTCATGGGTTCGGACTGGTTTTCATGGCTCTTTCTGTCACCCGTTTCAGATCGTCGGGTGGAGGCTGGTGGAGGAGGAAGGAGGGGGGCTGAAGATCCAGGGGGTGTGGAAGCTGAGGGATCGGAGCTGCGGGGAGGAGCTCATCTCCAGGATCCGCGCCGTGGTGGAGCCGCTGGGTCATCTCCCCACGCTCCGTCTCGAGGAGCCCAGCCAAGTCACCGCCGAGCTCTGGACCGCCTCCATTGGTGGGTTCGATTCCAAGCCTCCTCCTCCTCCTTTCCCCTCCCCTGTTTCTCGAGATTATCCAATCCAAATCCTCCATTGGTGGGTTCGACTCAAGATTATCCAGCTTTGAACTCTCCATGAACGCCACTTTCCCTTCAATTCCTGACTTCCATCAGCTCCTCTCTGCATCCGCTCTCCTGCTAATTTTCTAAAATGGGTAAAGTTGGATTGACTGATTTGCCTCTGCTCCAACTGGTGGACGTTCACAGACTGAAACACCCCCCCCCCTCTTCCACTTTCTCTGCTAAAAAAAACTCATCCTCTTTCTTCTCTCTCTGTCTACGTAAGTTTGACAAGTTCCTCATCTGAATCTTGCAGGGGGGCTGAGCTTGAATGACTTCATAGTGGCGGCCAAGATAGACCAGATTCAGACGAATGACCTCCTGCCCAGGAAGAGAGTGTGGGCGTAGAGGGCGCCGATCTCAGGATCGCCTTCTCTTCTCCACCTCATCTCAAGATTTGTAGCCAGTCAATCAGTCAGTCAGTCAGTCAGTCCTCTCTGATCGATCAGGAGGGATCCTCCTGTTTCTTCTCTACACGGGTGATTCATTGCTGGTGCTAGCAAGGGCCTTCCTATAAACCCTCAAGAGTCAACGGACTAATTAATAAAATTGCGATTTCATCAGAGCAACGAGTTGTACCCCTTACAAGAGAGAGAAAGCTGAAAAATGCATTTAATCAGAGATGGAAAACATTAAAGGTTGTGGAAAAAAAATGCAAGCCTCATTCATTTCTATTTTTTTTTTCACCAACTCTTGTGGGTTCAAGGAGCTGACTCATTTCCTGATCCTTTTGCATCCAATCTTTGATCCTAATATTTTTATATTGAAGCCCAACTATTTACCAGTACTTCAAGAAGAGCGATTCAAAACGAAATCAGAAAAAAATGCCTGGTGGCCCATCTGTTCTCCTGCAGTAAGTGATACAAAGGACGGATAGCATTGAAAAGGCAAGTGTTACAGCATCACATTCTTGCCCACAAGGATTAAAGCCCAAGAAAAAAGAAAAAAAGAAAATTGCAATCAGCTGAGATATAGAAAACCAGGGTAACCTGATGCATCAGATAAAATGTATGTACATTCCAATCAGATCAATAACTATCATCAGGGGAAGATCACGAGGGGTTAACTTGAGGATGATGCCTGACCATTGCAGTAGAATCTTCTTTCCGACCAAGCTGAAGGCAATTGCAGAATCTCAGAACGAATTTGAGAGAATCATTAATGAGATGCGGAATCTCAGACCCCAGCAATATCCGTTGTAAAGGGAATCGCCTCTGCAAATTCGGGATTCCATGGAAATTTCAGTCCGCAATCACGACGGCCACGTGTGAATTCTGCACCGCAGAAGCTTGGTCATGTAAAGGATCAGGATTTGGACTGGTGATAGCCCATCTTCTTGGTGACGATGCTTCTACTTGCGGTCATAATTCAGCTATCTGACCAAGGGAATGAAACTCTTTTTCAATGCTAGAGAGGTGGTCTTCCTCAATCTTAACACTGATGAACGATCTTGGGAGGGAATAGGACAATGCGGATGCGCCAGCATCTGATTCTTCCTTTGCTTCCCCGTCATCACCTGTCTCATGGCTGGATATGTGAGGATCTAATCCTGAATCCTGATTATATATCTGAAGCTTTGTTTCCAAGCAAGACTTAAGGTCATCCTCAGTTCGAGCTTTGATCAACTTATCGATTAGGTCTTCCACTGCTGCTGTTCTCTCAAAGCGCGATTTCATTAACTTCCTTTGCCTCTTGAACTCTCCTACACTGCTTAAGCCGTCATCATGGGAAACCTCATGACCCGCTGTTTCTAACTGTTTCAAGTTCTCCAATCCTTTCTCTAAGATTCCTCTTACTCTGTCTCTGGAGGCATTAGTTCTATCAAGATTACATTTCAGCCTCACTTTTACTCCAGTGACCAATTTGCCGAATTCATCCTCAGAAGAGCACGTTTCGACTACTGGTCTCCTCTCTTTGAGAGAATCAACAGAAAATGTTTCCTCAAGAAGGCTCACATTCTGCATGTATCTATCGAAGGCTTCATTTTCAATTTCAATCTCCCCATCAATGTGCTCCTTCAGCTTTGAAAACCTCCACTTATTGATATTTAATGCATCCTAGAAGAAAAAGGAGGCTATTAATGGTTTATAAATAACATGAAATAGTCTTGGAAAAGAAAGATCGAGAGCACCTTTCGGGACAAAGGTTTTCTTGTTCTTAATGAATTAATGAAAGCACTAGAAAGTTGCCGAAGTGAGGAGAGTCTCATAGCAGCCCTGAAAAGTGAAGAACCCCACATAGTTAACACCTCATCTGAGTCCAATCAGACAAAATTTATGTTAACTGAATACTTGCCCTGACAAAAAAGGAGATGAATCATTAGTTGGTTGCTCCGGTGTGGGAGAGCTAGCAGGTGGTGCTTTGTCTGGTAGGGTGCCATTGAATTTCAAAACTGCAAAACATAGACGGAGCAGGAAAATATGAGAGAACACAACCATACGATAAGATAACAGCAACTAGAACATCAACGCATTGGATGAGGACCAAGACCAAAAGATCAAGACTTGAAATTCCTAACAGTGAAAATCTGTATAGGAATCATCTATGAATTTACATTACCACGCTGTACATAAATGTACATTGGGCTTTCTTACGGCCAAAAATGAAACATACCATGGATATGACAAGGGTTCTGGGCCTTGGAGCAGCAACTCTTGCATGACTGGTAAGGGCATCTGAAAAACAAATACACGGTTAATATAAAACAGCCCACATGAAGAAATATCTTTGATAATGTAGCCGTGGTAAATACCGATAGTGTTCCCAGTAATGGCAAGTAGAGTTTCTGGAAATCAACTTCACATGTCCTAGCATAAAAACTAAGGCACAATAGAACTTACAAAGACAAATGGAGAACCAGTTGAAATGCAAAAACGCTATGTCATGCAAGTTAATTTTCTTGGGCATCAGCTGCTTATCACAGAAATTTTCAAGCAGGCCAACAAGATCAAAAAATACAAAAGAATTCCGAAGAATTAAAAATTCAATAGGCGAAATTCGTCAACAGAGTTCATGCCATTCTCAAGAGTCGCCTGGGTTTTAAGGCAATAACTCCGTCGAAAAATAAGCAATACAGCATGTGCAAGCTGAGCTGAGAATCGATCCCATGAAAGCTATCTTTTGAGCTCTTGATAAAAATCTTCTACGACATTGAATAGAATTTAGTATGAGATGTTAAAAAAGATCAGATTCACTAATGATTTCAATTCATTGCCAGGTTATCATTCAATGACAGTAGTTTTATAACCAACTCAAGATGGTGGTTCTGAAATAAATCATGAACTAATTTTGCCTTTTGTTGATGCCAGGTATTGGACGCGTTGCAAGGGAAGTCAAATAGCTTTTCTGTTCATGGACATGGCCGAAACATTTAATCTAGAGTTGGGAAATGCATAGGTCGCTAAGATGCGTGACAGAGGACATATATCATATAGATGGGAAATTCGTAGAGGAGATATGTTAAGTCCAAGTAGTTCATCTAGAGTTGGGAGATTCATAGGTTATCAGAGTGTAAGAGACAACACATACATGTGAGGTAGACAGGGAGAGCTAGAGAGAGAGAGAGAGAGAGAGAGTATACTGTAGGTGAAGCATTGCAGCAAGGTCCAAATTAATGTATTGAAAATTTGTTTGACTTGGTATCACCTATAGCTCTGGACATTACGAACCTTACTATAGACACAGCAGACTCACATCCAACTCATACCGTATGGCATGAGTAGCTGCAATATGATCAGAATATGACAACATGGGAGCAAAAAGAACCAAGAAAATAAAAGAAAAGAGAATGGAAAGAATCACCCTCACCCAACCCTTTCCTTTCTCTTTTCTTCTTAATTTTCGTTTGTTTTTTCTCCTCTTCTTCCTCCACTATTCTTACAAAGATCCACTTCTGACAACAGCACACACAGCGTCCTAAACATCTTCATTATCACTAGTTCGTCAAACATATACTAATTTCAGACTAATACTCCCTAAGCAATTTTCCTTTCCAGATCCCTCAGCTAGACAACATCTCAGAGTTGTTCAACCTTAGTTCAAATCATCATAGAAGAATGGGGGCCAGAAGAGGTAGATGCACACAATGCTGTGACTTATTATCACGGAGACTGACAAAGAATTGTGTTAAGCATGGCCGGCTAAACAGTCCAAATATTCTTCATGGAGAAAGCATCTAACAAGAAGGTTTCGAAGATTAGCCAGACAAATATCCTTCAGGTTAAGTTTCCATTTTGTCGGTAATGCATGTAAAAATTCCATCAAACAGTCTTTGGAATAGTTTCTGAAATCTATGAAGAAATGAAGTGAAGTAAAATCCTTCTATATCATTTTTATTCTATAGCAGAACATAAAGAAATCAATAAAGATTGCTACACCATAACATTGAACCAACAGCAAAACTAACAATAACAGGGTTTCCAGAGCAGAGTTTCAGAGAAACCAAGACTCACAATGATAGTTTCAGGCCTTATCAACCACTGAGGACTTGCAGGTCCTTTTTTTCCTACTGTCTCCTTTACACTTTACCTTTGCCCTCAATACCCAACATACCAGCTTTTTTTCCTTTAGATGACTTCACTATACGCCTTCATTGACATAGCTCTCTTAGAACTTCTAAATACCTATTTTATAAAGTATGGAGTGGCTCTGAATCGATTACTTGATGCTATCCATATTTAGAAAAATGAGGTGGTTCAACCGTAAATCATCACCAAGTGTAAGGAGATGCTTTGTTCCATTTCAGGGCAGATCGAGATCACCAGTTGAGGCGAGCTACCAGAACTTGAGACAGGATGTATATGAATCAGTTTGAAGCTTGCGCTTAAAATGTTAAACATCCATCTCCATAGGTTATAAAACTATTGGAAACTTTATCATTTAGTACTTATAAACATAAATGCACTGTTAATAGGTTTTTCTACCAATGAAGATCATTATTACTCAATTCCGAGGGGGCGGGTCTCACATAATCTACCATTTAATTTTTTTCTGAAAATTCGTTGACCATACATCTGTGCATTCCGTTCTTGTTTTAGTATTCGATAAGCATACAGTCCAATGCCTATGGCCCATAATTCCGTGATTGTGGCTTAACAGGAGTCCAAGGACGTGAGATTTGAAGAGACGCAGGATCCCATCCTTATTCCAAGTTCCTGGGACAGCAAGAGCCTGGTGCAAACCTACACCTTGAGTCATTAAGAGCTAATTGTTGTTTTGACACCCCCAGTACATATACCTTTCCAATGTTGACGGACTGAATGAAAAACAAGTACCAAAGGTACGACAGGGGAAAAAAAAAACGATCAGCATACAATCAAGAGTGTTGTAGGAGCCAATCAAAGTTTTGCGGGCGCCCTATACCATTTTGGTAAGTAAATTATGGTTCTGCGTTTTACCGTTTTATTGTGATAAATGTAAGGTAAAAGGAATCACCTTTCAGTTTTTTTATATGAATCCATGCCACGCAACAGAAACGAAAGTCACAACAGGTAGCGAAGAAAAACTCAAAAAAAGGAAATAATTCTATCACATATGTACCACATCATACTTTGATATTTTCATATTTTTTGTCTTAACCATCCCAGAATCATGCAACAACTAGCTCTGTTAACAGGGAATTGCAGATAAAAACATGCATCTATGCACTAATAAAAAAAAGATGAAAACAATGACAGAAAAGTGTTTGACACAATGCCAAGGTGCCATTTTCTAATCCTCATCAAGGTAGTATTCTGCATGTTAAAGGAACCCCTCTTCATCCTCGCTTATAAACGGGCAAGTCATCTATTATCCTAAATCAAAATGTTAAGCTATATTTGAGTGAAAAGGTCATGGAAAACCGGATGCAGGCAACTTCTGCGTTTGCGAGGAAAACGGTCATCCACATTAAATAAATGCAGCCGGTTTCATTGGATATGAACTGTCGGCAACGGATCCAAAGAGGAATGGGCAATGTAGACCGTACCTGGAACGGGCAATGTTCCCACACTTGATGCATTTGGGCTTTTTGATGCCACGGAGGCTCTGTTTCGGCAGATCGAATGAAGGAGAGCGTTGAGGCGTGACAGACCCATTTGGAGTTGAAGGCGACGCCGATAGAGCACTATTGTTGCCGCCAGGCACTGGAGAAGAAGTGGCCGCGGGCATCCTTCCTCTCCGACCAAATCCAATCAAATCTGCAAAGAAAACTATGGAAAAGATTTAGAATCAGAGGGGGAGCGAGAGGGGGGAATATGAATTAGAGCATATCCCATGATAGCAAAAAGGAGAAATGAGTAACCCAATAAGGAGGAACGCGTAAAATCAAACGTCAAACAGAAACATCAGTCGAGTCGATAAAAGCCAAAACACGAAGGCGTGTTCAAAGGATGAGATCAACTGAATTCAAAGGAAGCAGAACAGAAAGCGTATAAGAAGGCGACTCCCGAAGCAGAAGCCTACCGCGAGGAAGGCGCCGGCGCGCCCCGTCGCCGGAGCCATGGCCGCGGGGACACGAGTAACCCTAGACAGAGATGGAGCGGGGACTTGCCTGGGCGATCGATCCCGGAGGAGACGATCAGGGAAGCAACAGACCACGGCACCCACCGTTTGACACTCCCGCGCGCCAAAATTGAAAAGAGGAGCGAGCGAGACTGAGAGCGAGATAGAGAGAGAGAGATAGAGAGAGAGAGAGAGAGAGAGAGAGGGAGGGAGAGAGAGCGGGGCGTGTTCGGCTCGAGCAGTTTCTAGAACCCTTTTTCCCGTTCACCTTCAACTCTTCTTGTGGTGGGCTTCTACTCGACGGCCCGGATTTGCCCGAACCGACAAGACGGCCGGTAGACCCGATTAGGACCGATATTAGAATCCCGGAGAAAAGCACCGCAGATCGGCAACGGGCCGGGCCAGACCCGGACCGAACCATGGGTTATTTACAATAATGACCGTCGGATCATTAGCTTTATCATGATATCCTTTGAGTTAATTAAAAACATAATTATTTCTTATACTCCTGGCATAATAAGAGGTACATTAGTAATATTAAGGATTTTAGGGGTAAAAATCTGAGTCTTTGTTATTATGGGGGGACACCACGTTGGCACCCTAACGAGAACGGAGAGCCCATTAAGGATCCATTAATGACCCATTACGGCCCAGCCCCGCCGAGGCCGTGTTCCCGTATTCCGAGTTGGTCTTCATCGTCCACGACGGGATCTCCTCTTCGGTGAACTCGCCGGCGGCAGCCATGGCCGATCTGGTCTGGTTCTGGTGCGCCGCCGCCTGCGTGAAGGTCCTTCTGGCCCCCTCCTACCGCAGCACGGACTTTGAGGTGCACCGCCACTGGCTCGCCCTCACCTCCTCCCTCCCCATCTCTCAGTGGTACGTCGACGCCTCCAGCCCCTGGACCCTCGACTACCCCCCGCTCTTCGCCTACTTCGAGTTCCTCCTCTCGATTCCCGCCGCAATCGTCGATCCTGGCATCGTCGACATCCGAAACCTGGGTTACGACGCCGAATCGGTCGTTGTCTTCCAGCGTCTTTCCGTCGTCTTCGCGGATCTGTCGCTCTTCGTCGGCGCCGGTCTGATTGCCCGGAGATTGTCCGGCGGCAAGAGGAGACTCGTCTACGCGTTGATCCTCTGGTCGCCCGCGCTGATCATCGTGGACCATGTCCACTTCCAGTATAACGGCCTCCTGCTGGGAGTTCTGCTGCTGTCGCTTGCATTACTCTCAGAGGGGAGGGATCTCGAAGGAGGCCTCGCCTTCGCTGTATTGATATGCTCCAAGCACCTCTTCGCCGTTGCGGCACCAGTGTACTTTGTTTATTTACTGAGGCATTACTGCAGCGGTCGCGGCATCTGGAGAGATCTAGGGAGGTTCCTGAAAATGGGGGCGGTCGTCGGTGTGGTGGCAGCAGTGTCTTTCGGGCCTTTTCTGTACCATGGGCAGGTAATGAGCGAGCGCCCTTTTGCCCTCTGCGTCAACATATTTTTACCATTCATTTTTGGCAGATTTCAACTGAATTGTTCTCACAACATGTTGCATCTGCATTGTGGGATTAGATACATTAAGAGACTGTACAGTTATCCCTTTAGTTTTATATATTTTACTTTCATAAAGACTTCAGATAGGGCAATTTGTTGTTCTAATTTTCTTACAACGTCTAATATTCTTTGCTTCTCCCACCACCAGAAATGGATATAACTCAAGGGGCCACCATTTGCGTCATTTTGAGTTTCATGTCAATTCTAGGGATACATACCAGCAGACCCTCAACTTGTGGTTAAGAAAATATATGTTTAGGATCCTCAGTGATAGCTTTGTGAGCAAAATGGGGTCAATGTAAAAAGTCTTGTGAAACATATGGGGCAAATATGGGGATATGGAGAACTTAAATCACATCTTCTTCAACTGTTAGTATGGCAGGGGAGGGCTGAAACCGTGTTTGGATGACAGTACATTGCTTAACCATCTGTACTTTTTCTCCTCCGAATGCAAGACTTTGTCCGATGTTGATAGCCTGGATTGACACTTCAGAATGCCCAAGGAAGCCTTTGGCAACTTACGTTGGTTGATATTGTTTGGTGCATGCGTCATATCTTTTTAAGGCTTAATGACCATACATCTTGAATTCTCACAGCTCAACGTTGACTATTCTTTTCTGTTATGATGATATGGGTTTTTTTAATATTGTTTCTGCAAGAAGTGTGTGTGCGGGCCTATTTTTATTTTCTGAATAACTATTAAGTTTTTCTTATAGCTAAACCTAAAACATCTTCCTTCCTCTCTTTCTTTTTCCAAATATCTGGGGGAATTCGTCATTCTCCACTGTTGTACAATCTTAGGAGTTTTTTTCCCTTCATGTTATGCTTTGAGAGCCCTAATTTATCACTCTAATATTTTTCTAGATTTTCAGACTCTCACATAACCATGACGTCCTTTACTTGTATGATAATTCAGAAAAAATTGAGGCACAATCGTTCTATTATTTGTAGAAATACACAGAGAAGTGCCTGCATAATTCTCACGAGAATCTTGCTCTCTAGGTTATCATTCTCTGGTGTTTGCAAGATCAATAAGCACTCACCAGCGTTGGTAGATTATCTTCATCTCTCCTAAGAAATCCAATCAATTTTTTGACTGTGCCGGGCATCTCCCCTCACCATGGCCTAATGTATGCTATAGATTATAACTACTTATGTTAAGTTTAAGGAGCTTTTATCTCTTTCCTTTGCTTGTCTCATGAGTGCATACATCCTTTTGCCCTTTAATGTTCATATCTTACATTTTTTTTCAAATATGGCAATAATAATAATAGTAATAAAAACAATAATTCACGAGGCAAACACATGCATGCTGTCTTCTTAGTACGTGCCGATGGTTTTGCAGATGAAACAGGTCTTCCATCGTTTGTTTCCATTTGGCAGGGGGCTGTGCCACGCATACTGGGCGCCCAATTTCTGGGTTTTTTATATTATTCTCGATAAATGCATGGCCTTCTTCCTCAGAAGGTTGGGGTACGCTGTTGAGATTCCTTCAGCCTCTTTCACGGGCGGGTTGGTCGGCTCTTCATCGCCCTTCGCCGTTCTACCGCAGGTTTCCTCCACATGTTTCATTTCCATTTAAGAAATCTTATCCTTGAGATAAATTTGATGTACCGTCCTCTAATCTTTCCTTAAATGGTAGGTTACGCCAGCTGTAAGCCTGGCGCTTGTCATCCTCGCCATGGCCCCTTGTCTCGTCAGGGCGTGGAAGAAGCCTGAGCCAAGGCACGTGGTGAGATGGGTCTCCTACGCTTACACGTGCGGGTTCATATTCGGCTGGCACGTGCACGAGAAAGCGTCGCTTCATTTCGTCATTCCTCTGGCGGTAACCGCAGCCGAGAGCTTGGAAGATGCTGGGCATTATTTCTTGTTGGCCACAGGTAAGTAAGTTTATCTGATTTTTTTCACTCTTATTTATATTATTAAATTCTGTTGGGAAAAATAAATTTTCTTGCAAGGTTGCGAGTAGAAAATAATCAAAAGACTCTTGCCATATAGACCATTACGACGATTGAAACCGCCTCTCTCCCCTCTGCCTCTCTATCGATATATAGGAACTGGGTTTGACTTTTTGGTCTCTGTTCTTGAAACCCAGTTCGAAGACAGGGAATCTTCTGGCGCCCCTCTCTCTCTCTCTCTCCCCCCCCCCCTTCTCTATCGATATATTTACATAGGAACTGGGTTTGACTTTTTTTGCCTCTGTTCTCGAAAAGCCAGTTCGAAGAGAGGGAAACTTCTGACGTGCCTGTGTCCCCACCTCTCTCTCTCTCTCTCTCTCTCTCTCTCACGCTCGCTGTAGATATATACACATGTAGGAACATAGCTAGGTTGCTGACTATCCCTCCCCCTTATTTGCTGACGCAGCCTCCTGCTATTCGATGTTCCCCCTTCTGTTCGGGCCGGAAGAGTACCCTGTGAAGCTACTGCTGCTGGCGATACACTCGATCATCGTCCTGTCTAGCCTCTCCTCCCTCTTCTCCAGCAAGCTCAGCCAGGAGGACCCCCCCACCACCACCACCGCCGTCGCCGGCGCCGCCGTGGGGCCCGTCGGGATGTGGTATCTGGCGGGCTTCGCCGCCGTGGAGGTATGGGGGCAGCTCCTCCACCCGCTTCTTCTTGGGGAGCGGCTCCCCTTCCTGCCGCTGATGCTGGTCTCCACCTACTGCGCCTTCGGCATGGTCTACTCCTGGACCTGGCAGCTCCGGCGGATACTCGCCGCCGGTTGAGATGACTCAGCATCGTGTCCGACGTGGACACTGAGACCCACAAATGCTGATGTGGCCAAGTGGGGACCTTTTTGGCCCGCGGAGCTTCTCCTTCTTGCTTGGCTGAAAAAATGCGCCTTTTTTCTGTGAAGGAGGCGGCCAGCAGGATGGTCGCTCAACTGGGCCCATGACTTGTTACTGGGAGAGCCCCCGGTTGATGACTCACTGGGTCCGACGTGGACAATGGGACCCACATATTTACTGACGTGTCGAACTTGGATAATTTTGGCCAGTGGAGCTTCTTCTTCTTCTTCTTGCTTGGCTCAAAAAATGGGCCTTTTCTTCTGTGAGGAGAGGGCGGCCAGCTGGATGGTTGCTCAACCGGGCCCTTGACTCGTTTACTGGGCTTGTGGGCGGTCAAGGAGGGCCCAGCCCGACTTAGGAATCCGGATGGGCGTTGACCCGAATCCAAACGGGAATGTGGCGCTTTGCGGATTCCGATGGTCTTTCGCACCGAGCCACCGACACGTAGGGTTCGTTGCTAGGAATAAATTGTCCCGCCGTCCGATGCTAGATGAAAAGTATTCTGGCAGCAACCCCACCTGGACCGAATGGGGTGAAGTCAACTACTCCGCGGAATACGAGTACATAAAGTCAAACCGGTTCACAGTCAACCCATGCTGACTAGCCCCACCGAGTAGACAGCTGGAAGAAGCTGCCCCGCCCAGCAGATATATATTGATTACTCTTAACGAGGCACTAAGGAAATGACCCAAGACACCGATATAGAAATAACTGGAGTGCCATTTTCCAGATATTATCTATAAAAATAACTAACCGGAGTAAAAATGATCAAAATATTATTAAATTTTGGTGAGGTACGTCACTTTTTCACAAAAAATATATTATTTTGTGCTAACGAATAAATTTTAAATATTAATTAAGGTATTTTTATTTTAAAAATGATATTTTCCTTTGAAATTAACATCTGTTGATGGCTTAATATCCGGAATTGTGATCTCCTCTGAACTAGATTTTTTTTGAAAAAAATTCAATGTAGTCCCTTAATAGCGCCGTCTTTTATCTTTTCCCCTAGAAGAAAATATATTTTGGAAACCAACCCCACAGTTAATCGAGACAAGACCACAGCCCCTTCCGTCACCGACTCCCTTCTCCCCCACGTCAACTGCTCAGACGAGGACTGCTGACGTGGCTCTGCGGACTGCATTGCTCATGAAACACGTGTCCTCTCCCATTATTTCCCGCCTCAACTACCCCCATCTTAACCACGGGCGCATTAAACCCTCGGGCCTTCCCTTTTTTCAATATATCCTCACAAATATCTAAAATATAAAAAAGCCCAATAAAACAGAATATTGTATATCTGTTCACAAGCCATCTACGTGGAGGTCGCTGGATGCGTATCGTAACATCCAGGGAGATTTTTCGTTAAAGAAATAAGATCCCAACGGGCTAATCGAGTTAATGCGTTGAGGGGGAGGAGTGTAAAAATAAACATCAGGGGGTATAATATTTAAATAATATTACATCTAGAGTCTGCATTGCACTATATATATCCGATTGGAAGGTGAAGGGAAGGAACAGGGGGACAGAGAGAGAGAGAATTTAAGTCGCTTCAGCATTAGAGCTCAGAGAGAGGGAGGCTCTGAGGTGTGGAGGTGGTGATCCCCGCCATCTCTGGGAACCCTAGCGAGCGATGAGGAAGCTGGAAGAGCAGCAGCAGAGTCGCAGCGGCGGCGGGGGCGGAGACGGTAACTCTTACTCTGGTGGCGATGGGATCGGCCCCGGCCTGCTCGTCGTCGCCGGCATCATCGTGCTCGTCTTCGTCGTCTCTGCGGCCATCCACGTGCTGCTCCGCTTCCTCTCGCAGCAGTCTTCCTCCGCCGGAGCCTCCTCGCCGGTCGTCATCCTCCGCCGTGGCTCCGCCGCCTCCGTCGGCGGCGCCGCTCCTGCTGCGTCTCCTCCTCCTCCGCCGTGCGGCGGCGGGACGGAGGATGGAGAGAAGGACCTGATCGAGTCGCTGCCGCTCTTCACGCTTGCCTCCGCCCTTGCGACGCTCCCCAAGTCCTCACCAGACTGCGCAGTCTGCCTCTCTCGCTTCCACCCCCACGACCAGCTCCGCCTCCTCCCTTCCTGCCGCCACGCCTTCCACTCCACCTGCATCGACACCTGGCTCCGATCCAGCCTCTCCTGCCCTCTCTGCCGCGCCTCCATCCTCCAGGAGGCCCCTCCTCTTCCTTTTCCTCCTCCTCCACCTCCGGCTCCGCCGCTCGCGTCGGCCGCAGTGCAGGCGGGGGATGCGACGTCGGGAAGCTTCCGCGTCGAGATCGGCTGCGTCAGCCGACGGATGGCGCCAGAGGATCCGGCGGCGGGGCTGCCGCACTCCCGATCCTACTCTCTGGGATCGTCGTTCCACTACGTGGTGGAGGAGGAGGTGGACGCCGTCGTCAACTCCGTCGCGGCGAGCCTGCGGGAGCAGCGTCGGAAGGAGCACAGCAAGGATCTACGCCCCACCGCGCCGGCGCCGCCAGGGGAGAACGTGGCGGAGGCGGCGGGAGGGGGAGGGAGCAGGAGCTGGCTCATAGACTACGTTGAGCGTCTGGCCTCCTCGGCCTCCTCTTCCTTCTCGTCGCTGCGGTTCGCAGGCTGCGGCAGCCGGCGCATCGACGGCGGCGCCGTCGCCCCCGGCGGCGCCGCCTGGTGGTGGGATCTTGAAGGCGGGAGGCGGCCTCCTCCCGCGGGGCAGCAGAACGATGAGCACGACGACGACGCGGGCTCCTTCCATTCCTTCTTCAGGTGGCTCGCAGGGGCATCATCGTAAATATCGCCCTCCACCCTTCGGCGGGAGGAGCCAGCCAAAACCTGTTCCTCGTCAAGGCCGAGGAGAGGCGACGATGGCGGCAGAAGCCGCCACGGAAATCTGGGAAGCCTACGCCGCGTTGGCGGGCGAGTTCCGCCGCTTCGTCATCTGGGCTTTGTTGCTGCTGCCGCCGCCGTTCTTAAGCGGCGCCTTCCCCCCTTCCCCGGGGGGCTGTTGTTGACGATGATCCCCGAGAAACCACGGAACAGAGCGGAGAGAGAGAGAGAGAGAGAGAGAGGCTACGACGGCCATCATCATCATCATCAGCATCATCTTGGGCAGGCACTTCACTCCCTCGATCACCTGCAGATTCATCCCTCCGGCGGGGGTCGACCCTCGCCGTGGAAGAGCCACTGCGCCGCCGACGCTTGGAGAAGCCGGCGGAGGGATTCTCTCCTGCTTCCGGTCCACTGCATCGGGTATGCCCTGGACTGACTGACCGACCTCCTCCTTCCTAAAGCTGGTTCGAGAGGCAAGCGAGCAAACCCCGGTCTTCACCTCTCCTTCGGACAAGGTCGCTGGGGTTTTTCCGAGGGATAATATTATACCCGCATCACCTCTCTCTCTCTCTCTACCCTCCAAAGTCGCCACCGCCATCCCCGTCCTGGCTGCTGCAGGCCTCCCCCTCGCCATGTGGGCGACCGCCAATCTGCACCACCGCACATTCCCCGGAAGACACAAAAAAATGGAAAGAATCAAAATGTAAAGCGACGCACTGTATTTTTCACATATCCCGGGAGCCGATGGAAAACACTCACTTGGGAGCTGATGGGGTCGAGGGACCACCCCCGCCTTATTTGAATCAACATACCATCCCATTCTCCAGTCTTCAGAAGCTCGAATCTTTTATCCTCGATCTCCTCCCTGAGTAGCGTGCCCGAAGGTCCCTCGCCTGGGCCGACTACCCTAGTTTCCAAGTATCTTAGCCGGTTCTGGCCCCAACCCAGGTCCAGTGAAGCAGGATTGGGATCTTCCGCATTTTAATGCTCAGATGAAATATTTTATTTTTTCTCGAGAGGATTTTGGAGAGTTCGGGGCCTCGGGCTCCTCGGAGAGGAGAGGAGAGGGGAGAGAGAGAGAGAGAGAGAGAGAGAGAGAGAGAGAGAGAGGAGGGTGTTTCCTGTTCCTTCCTGCATCGCTCCCCCCTATATGGTGCCATCTGTATGCGTATTTATGTGTATATGACGACCCCAAGAGGGGTGGGGGCCTTTGTCTCTGCCACCGGCTATGATCTGTTCCTACAGACGAAGCAAACAAGCCATTTTTACAGGTAGAATAAAAAAAAAATCGCGTAAAGGCAAATGACGTAAATATTCACAGGTATGGAGCTTCGTCGTCGCAAGTTCAGGTGGGTGTCTGCTCAACAGCGCGTGCTGTGGGGAGCAGCAGCAGCAGGGGCCCAGAAGGCGTCGGGGTCGCCGCTGAGGAGAGAGCGGTCCTCCATCTCCAGGTTCGCCACGTGGCAGTTGAGGAGCCCGGCCTGGGCCGACTTCAGCAGGACCAGGACCGTCGGCAGGGCCCACCACGCGTTGTCCTCCCTGTCGAGATGCGATGAGAGGAGATCCAGGAGGAACCTTTCCATACATATATCTATATATATATATATACATTAAATGATTACTGCATGTAACTCCTAATTTTTTATTTTCCTCCTCAGGAGTGTAGAGATCTATAAATTCTTTTTTTTCTTTTTCTCCCAGACGAGGTTCCAGTGTTGGGTGATGATCTTGGCGAGAGCTCTTCTCTCGCACGAACAATCTACGATCCTGGGCTTTCGGGCTTTCATTAATTCAAGGGATGGCGGCTACTAATTTTTGACAACGGAGGTTGCACGAAACTCTCAAGATTCCCAGGAGCCGCCATTAATGATATCGCTAGCTCTATTGAAATAGTAAATGGAGGCCTGGTGAGGTTTTTTTTTTGCGGCCACGGAGAAACCCCCAAAAAAAAAAAAAAAAAAGGAGGCTGGGGAAGGGGGGGAAACTGACCTGATGCTCCATGAATGGTCCTCAGAAGGCGCTTCGGATGATGAAAGGCCGTACAAAATAATCCCGCAAAAGTAAGCCACGGCCTGAGATGGAATGAGGATCGATCTTAGCACAGACTGCGTAAATAATACGCTTACAGCAACAAATAAAATACAAAAATAAGAAAAATAAAAAATACCGGGAACTACGTGGGTTTGGCATCGATAGGAAAAACACTAAAAATCGAAGTATGAAATAAATATAGGGGGAATGTAACGTTGACCGAGATTTGAGAGGTCGTTCCTGGCGGATAAAGTGTGGCGTCAGTGTAGGGAGGATGCTCAAGGGAAGAAAATAATCTTCGAGTTTGCGATTTCTAATTTTTTTTTTTAGATAAACGGTCTCGAAGGAGGGGGCTTCTAATGAGGCGACCTCCAGCCTGGATTCTCTTCGTCAGGGAGAAGATTAAGCAGAGAGGGGAAGGAATTTAATGAATTAGAAATGGGTGGGTGCACGAGGACTGCACTAAAAATAAATCATAATTTCTTTAGAAATATGTTCCCTTCTAGAAACATGCAGATGCTTTTATTCTTTCGTATCTCCAGTAAACTATCTTTTGTTCAATATACGGGCATGAGAAAAAAAATTTCAAGTTCATGTATAAATTTTTCACATCATAACATTTAAAACGGAAAACTTCTTCAAATAGAAACTGACTGAAAAATAAGTTTCCTATAAGTTCTAGAACAAGCAGTTAACGACTGCGCTTAACAACAGTTAAGGGGGGGGGTATTTTATAATTGGAATGTTTGACTTTCCAGCTACCGGATGACACTGCCTGTACTATTCTGAGGACATTTTTTGCACTGATGGGCAAAACCCAAGCAATCTAGAGATGCACCGAATTTAGTATTGATTTTATATGGTATACGTCAGGGGAGCGTCGAAACTTGAGAGGAAATATCATGAGGCTTCGTGAAAACGATAAAGAGTTCATTGATGAATTCGACCCACGGAGTAGTCCGAAGAGAACTTACCACGTTTGATAGGGATGAGGCGTTCCAGAGTGCGTAGATCCGGGCGAGTGTGGATCTCTTGGGCCCTCGACTGAAAAGGGCATTCAGGCCAGCAGGGAAGGTGGAGATTAGCGACAAGGGAAGCATCAGCAGCACGGCAAGGAAAGTCCACAGATAAATCCAGTAGAACTGGAGCAGCATTAGAAGAGTGACCACGATGTCGCTCAGTAACACGACGCATATGAGCAGCTGCAACGTTTCCTGAACGGGAAAAGAACGCAGTCAGCGCAACGTCACGGGGAGAGAGAGAGAGAGAGAGAGAGAGAGAGAGAGAGAGAGAGACTAGGCACTATATGAACTTTATTCATGTTGAGTTTCTTCATAAAATTAAGAAAAAAGTAACCTAGAAAAAAGATATTCCTTTAAATTTATTACATGAACTCTAGCTAGAAATGGCAAGTTTCTCGATAAATTCACAAAAACAATAATCAGGGCACAATTCCTTCAGAATCGTTGTTATAAGCTGTGCCAATTTGGTTTCCTAGAGAAAAGGAAGGCACTTACCTCAAGACCAATAGGCCTGGTGTTTTGCAGGAGCAGCGAAAAAGGGAAGAGATAATCTCTCTTGCATTGCAGTGATCTTAAGGTCGCCTCACTGATAATCGTGCCGTTGACGCCTCCAGTGGTTCGTTTACGGGAGTTGGCCTGGCTGATGGGTGCATTATTTTGCTGAAGCCGAATGAGAGACTTATGAGGGGCCGATGAGCCTCTCCTGGAAAATAAGATTTAGCTTCCTTTAGACGAAGGATGAGCGACTAGTAGGTCACATAAATCGCTATGAAATACCTGGGGCGTTCGGGGCTGGTTGCACCGTGAACCTGACGGTGCATGTGGAGGAGAACAGAGTCGTTCACGGAAACCAGGATGCCGAGCTGGTAGTAACCAGATGCTGTGCCCTGGAACCAGCCCAGTTCAACTTTGACCCCGTGACAGTCGAGTCGGGGGTTCGCATGGCTAGAAATCCATGCAAGAACCAGATTAAGGCCGGAGTGAATGTTCGCCTGCCGAAGCGTCCTTAATTGTGCGTTGAGACCGGCGATGAATCTGCTCCAGATTGGCGCAGGCACATACTGGAGATAAGAAAAGGAATTGAATCAAAGATCAAAGAAAAAAGAAAAAATAGGGCGGCGAATTTTGGTCGTGGAATGCTGAACATTATTACCTGGCCGATGAGATTCTTCAGCAGCGTATCATCGTGCATGTAGTAGGGGGCCATGTAATTTCCATTTCCGCCGAAGATGACGCACAGTGGAAATCTCTGCTGGATTGAGGAGGCAACATCCTGTCGCTTCTCATCACCACCCAGGAAGAAATCGATAAATGCGACCATAAGATCCGGGGTGGAGCCAACCTGCAGTCCACTGGTAATCAGATGTACGCCAGAGATGATGGAGAAGGTGAATTATTAGAAAATCCAACATATTATTCCCTCGTTGTGATCTCACAGATGAAACAGTGGCGCTTTATTCCTGTAGCAAAAGTGCTGTTGCGGAGCTATGTCCAGGGAGAAATGCAATGCAATGCCTAGGTTGAAGCACCGCGTTTGGGTTTTGAATAGTTGCGTGGATGGCATACCAGCGTATAGAGTATGAAAACAGAAATCGGTAGACGATATTAAGGTGAATGGTAAGAGCACTAATAAAATTCATCTAAACTGATATGAGGAATATATGGGTATTTAGGTTAGTGTCTTACTTACATAGTTGACAGAGGAAATTTGAAAAAATAAAAGAGGATCTTTACACAATTTCTCTTTGTACTGAAGGGAATACCATACATATATA
This sequence comes from Spirodela polyrhiza, assembly GCA_024713555.1. NCBI lineage: Eukaryota > Viridiplantae > Streptophyta > Magnoliopsida > Alismatales > Araceae > Spirodela > Spirodela polyrhiza. Next base: position 3,270,389 of record CM046537.1, on the reverse strand, counting down.
TATATATATATATATATATATATATTGTAGCGAGTTGATCCGAGAGAAAATGGAAAAACCACAATAAAAATATATCCTAACCCTAGGTGTAATGGGCTGTGACATAGTCGGCCCATTACACCATGATATAGTTAACACCCCCCCTCAAGCTGGAGCGTATATATCATAGGCTCCAAGCTTGTTATAAATAGTGGTCACCCCATGGGCATAGAGAGACTTGATGAAGATATCAACAAGTTGATCTTCAGATGATACGTGGATAGTGGTGATAAGATTGGCTTGAAGCTTCTCCCGAATAAAGTGACAATCTACTTCAATATACTTGGTACGTTTATGGAAGATTAGATTTCGTGTGCATGAAGACTCTCCTATGGTATGCCGCCTCCGGAAGTCGTTGTATACCAGTTGAAAACATATATATACCAGTTGAAAACAGTAGTTGATCAAGATTATAGAAGAATATATGTGCACGCCATTGCGAATATGTACCAAGAAGTAACCGATCAATATGAATAAATCATAATTCATTCCACATCGAAGATTACCCTTGATCCTTGATGAGATGACTGCAGTTGTAATGATTTATTTTCGTGTAAAGCTTTAATAGAATATGATTCCAGTACATATATCTATGTTTAGGATTTGGTGGGATAAAGCTGATTGTAGATTTAATGGCCCAACAGGTGGTAGAAAAAATGAATTTATGAGGATGTTTAGACCAAGATAGCCAGATCTGTCACTCACTCTGACGCCTTGACGTTATCACGGACTAGTGAATGCATGGTAATGATAAATGAAGCCAGATTTAAAAAATCCCAAGTCCTTATCAAGACTGCCCAAAAATAAGAGAGAAAGCTCTGAGAGAGATCCTGTACACAACCATTTTCAAGCAATGCGAGATAATACACAGTGCACCGGCTGCAGAACCACAAAACACAAGCTCAATTTACCAGTAGAGAGGAGAGCCTGGATGATAGGCAGCGAAAAGGTCGAAAGCAAAATATCTTTTGGGTAAAAGAGAAGAAGAGAATGCAAAACGGCATTCGGCAACATGTTTCAGAGAAATTTCAGGGGAGGGACTCTTGAAATGCCACTACAGAGTGAGATGATGCAAGTTCCTCGAAAGAATATCAAGCATTATCCTGAAATGTCTCGTTGTTGATCTTAGGATATGTTCAAGACCAGAAATGAAATTTTCTAGTGAAAGATCTTTCAATGGGAGAAGGTTTAACAAGAGACTAGAATGATCAGTAGAGCCGAAAGAGGGAAGGGTAAGCTATGAAGAGCAAACCTTCATTCCTTTGTAAAGCGCCCGTGATCTGCACGAGCGAAGACATGAATGGTCATATTCTGATCTAACATATTCCTGCAGACGATGGATCTTTTTTCTTCGGCGCCATTGCTTCCAGGACCAGGCGCAAGGGTATGCCAACACTGCGAGTATACGATGTACTGATCCTTCCCACCACTCATAGGCAGCGACCGAATTTATCTCGTCAATGAATCGATTAAAAGCATCTTCATACCTACGGATTGTATACCAAAACATTCAATACTCCGAGCAAAGAAAAGAGGAAACCATGAAGAGAAAAAATGAAGGAGGGTAAGTGCAACATGTCCGAAAGCAGTCAAGAATATTCTTTTATGCCACGAAAGTAGCTGAGCGTTACACGTTTGAATGATGGCCCACGGGACATCGTGAAGAATGAAAATGTATCCAATAAATACGGTTCTGTTAGTCAAATCTTGTTAATCCAACCATTATTTTGCATTAACAAGAAATCATCATGCTAATATCACCATAAATTTCTTGATTCGATAAATCAAGATGCATGCAAGCCGATGAAAATTTCAGATTACCTGCAAAACCTCAACCATCGTCATATAGATATGAACCTTCTCGCATGGAGGTTTACAAATTAATAAACACCAGGATATAAGCTATTATAACTGTACAAGATCTTGGAGTAAGAAAACTAGAAAAGGAAAACATTCACGAAAAACCAACCCAGCCTCCAAACATTGGTAAACATGTAAAATCAGTGTCTACGAAAATGGCAAAGTAACAGTATGCTTGAGAGAAAATATTCAACCGCCCATCGTTTCACCGAATTCTTCGTTGACTACCACACATGAGATACAGTTGGGTATGGACATTGGGAATGAGAGACGAAAATAAGTAATTATGCTCAGCATACAGCCATATTAGTGAAATAAGCTCACAAGCACTTGACTGCTTACAACAGTCTCGTATGCCTAGATTAAGAGGAATTGGCACTCCCAGATTCAGTGAAAAACAATGGCAATACCCTGAATTAGAGCAAAAAGATTCCCAACGGAAACCATACCACACCGGTGCAAAAATGGCCGTCAGTATGGTTTTCAGATTCACTAGAAATAGAACGAGAAGAAAAACAGGGGAATTTTGATACCACAGATCCAGAAAGCCAACCGAAATTTCAAAATGCTTAATAAAACATCAGTAAGTAAGACGATCAGATGAGTTATGCTTGTGAAAGCATGAAACTAATCTTCAAGATGGCGGAGCTTGAAGCATTCAAACCGTGAGAAAGAAAACAAAAAAAGATAAGAATAAGATCGTGGGTTCGTGAGTCAGGCTCTATTATCATAGGCCGAAAATATTATGGGTACATGTAACACAGCTAAAAAAGACGAAGCAAAAGCATGAGCACATCAGTGTCCAGATACGTATCAAGTGCTTTGAATGGAACCTCCTTCAGTAGAAAAAAGAAGAGATCTTACACAATCTTGATAATGGCATCCGGTGGAGAATAAGGAAGATGCCATGGTTCTCTAAATGTATTGGGACCCATAAAGTACAATCTGTGAACATGGCTTTGCGTTTCTTCTGCCCAGCTGGTATCCGGTACCTGTTTGAGTCGGGCATTGTAAATCATTCAAAGGTAGCACAAGATTATAACCATGTCAGATTCTTGCAAACAAGGAGGAGGGAAATTATCTTTGCACCTAATAGCCTACAGAAAGGATTGGTCAGATATGGAAAGATAATTCGTCCTCCAACATACCTCTGCCAGAGATAAAAGATATGGAAAAGGATCAGGACCATGGGCCCGAATGGAACTATCCGCTTGATAAGTAAAATCGGCTCCAATAAATTTTGTCCTCAACACACTCAATACAAGAGCCAGTAGAAGCAAAGCAAATAATATGAGAAGCGAAAAGGGGAATGGGCCTCCAAATGCATAAATAAGCTCTTCTAAAGGTGTATAACAGTTTGGCATTTTGTATTTTTCAGAGAAGCATCTGTATGGGCATGAAGGTTGGGTAGCTCCTCCTGCAGCATTAGCTTTGTCAGGTACGAAAAGAGTCATTTTTTAAAACAAAATAGAACCCAAAATTTAGAAGAAGAATTTCTGTATCCAATTCAAAGGAATCCCCCCCTAAGCTGATAACAAAGTTATTGATCTTGAAAGAATTACCTCGTACATATATAAAATGCGCACGATGGGGGTGAAAATTTAGTTGACAAGGGTTGCAAAGAGAGGGGTCGGAACCAACAACATCTTTATATGTACCAACTGGACACTCCTGAAAACCAAGTAGGATGATCATAATCATTGCCACAAACATTGACAAAAGCTCTCTTGGAAAAGTCAAATCCGAGGTAACAAAGAAAGCCCCAAAGTAGACAGCTTATTGAAAGGAAAAAGCTAATATTGTTGACATCGACACACATTAAGCTCTTGCAACTATACAATTGCCTTAAATCTTGTACAGTTTTATATAAGAATCTTTATTTATGCAACAAAAATATTCTGTACCTTTATCATGGCAAACAGAAATGTGACTCATTTTCTGAGTTTTTAGTTGATAATGTATTCAATTTAGTTTTCCTTAAATTAAATATATGAGCACAAAAGATATACCAGAATTTAATGCCGAAATTGGAAATATAGTTAATGCATACATTGCAAAATGTTCCATAAAGGCCCTTCGGACAAGCCTTTCCTGTGATTGTTCCTTCTTCTCCATTATAACCACCATTGCTCCCAGCTCCTCCGCTGTGAGGATTTGGAAAAAATAAAACGACGTTTTCCATAAAACTTGAAATATGATGGTAAGCAACAAAAAAAGTGCAATACAAGAACATCATAATACGATCGTTCCTACGAAAAAGCTAATAATATATGTTAACAATAATCCGTTTTCGTCAAAACTATTACTGGTCCCTCAGATATGAATCAACAAGAAAGAAATTGGACAAAAATAAGAGGTGCAAATAAATGCTAAATCAAAAATAATACTTTTCTTTCAAAATATCTTCCATTGTGTGCACTCTATCGATAAAAAAAGGTTCATTATTTTAGCAGTGAATCAAAATTATTTCTTCGACTTGGTACTTTAAAAAGTTTATTATGTTTTATTATTTTTATTCTGGTCGGTAACAAAGACATCCTTTCATATATACTCGCACATTCTGGAGTACATATGTCTTAGTTCCTCCTATGACAGCAATAAGACTAGCTATAACATTTGGGACAGGATTATTTTAGGTAGTTAACTTCGTTTCAAAAATTTTTAAAGAGGATATAATAAAGAGATTCGAGATGGAATTTCAAAGTATTGAGACACCAGAGGAGTTTAACATGTGGAAGGCTCAACAAACATTGTTTGTGCACCAGTAGTTCAGGCAAGTTAGATATATGGAAGTCTTAAGCTCTTGTTTCCCTTAGTTTAGGTGAAGATGAAATTTCCCACAACCTCTAGTTCATGCATCCTGTTTCCCTCTGGTATTCAAAACTTTTTGTAGAACTAATATCACACACACACTCCTGTTAAATTCCATTTGAAGGGTATAAATGTAGACCAATATTTAACTTCTGTTGTGTTGTATTTCATTATTTGTACTTTAGCTGACAAGTGCCAATGGAATCTATTTATATCTTGCATACTTCGCTCAACACTTTCAACACGAGGATTTGAGCAGTTCATGATATTTTGGATCTGAATCGATGATCAACCTGAGGGTTACCTCCCTTGCTAAAGAAAAGTTAACTTAAATTATCATCACCATAATGTCATGTTGAATATACACGAGGCCATGTTACGAACTTGGAAGAAAAAAACCCAAATATCAGAGGAAAGCAGATTCTTCGATTACAACAAGCAGAGAATTAGACATTACTTTGTTTATGTCTGATTAATTCATTTTCAGAGGTGTCCGAAAAGGGTGACAGGGAAGAATAAGAAGGTAACAACACAGTGATACAGCACTGAAGGTGATACAAACAGCTCACTGTTACCAGAAGCAAGAGCCACTCCCAAAACCTTGCTCTCAATGTAGGCATTTAAGAAAATATTTTGTCAGCCAGGACCCTTGTTTAGCATTTTTAAACTGCGGATTGGCATTGTGGCAAGTCTCATTCTTAGAACGGTACATGTTTTTTCGCATACAACTAACGAAAAGGATGCATATTTCTCCAACAGTACGAAAATTAATGCAATTGACATCTTTCAGGGGTAAAAAGTTGAGCAGCATTGCTTGTGTGAGAAAATAGGGAGTGAAATCACAAGGCATACTTTAATTATCCACTGGATGATCGGGTTACTCTATCCTTGGATGCTACAGCATAATACAATGATAGCCTTTCCTTACAGTGCTACCTATTCATTGATTATTTCTCTTGACATGAAATACTATGCTTCAATGATGTATGTTACTGGAATAGTTCATCGAGGAACAGGACCAAAGAAAAGCTAAATATATTTGAAATACATAGCTATATTTGCACAAAATTACGAAAAGTAACAAACGATATACAATCAGAACGAAAATCAACAGGATAAATAAAATTCGTTACACTGCAAGATTACGCTCAAAGGCTAAGACAATTAAAATACTATACAACTGCAAAACCTTATCTCATAAAATAGAACCTAGGTTATTGTTTTGAATTGCATAAGTTGGCAACAACGTTAAAATATGTTGTAACTCTGTTATGAAGACTGACATTGCTTCCCTTTTATTGCACATACAGGGAAGTAAAATTTTTAGGACAAGATCACGTTCGTTCCTTGGGTGTACTTAAGTTAAAAACAATTTCATACCTTGCATTGATTGTACCATTAACAGTTGCAATCTGAGCATATTCATCACCGGTGGGTATGTTAGACCAATCAAAGTGGATTCTCCCACCGCCACCACCGCCACCTCCAAGTGGACCACCCTTTCCGCCAGTTATGGATAGAGATGAATGCTTCCCAAGCACGAATGTTCGAAGGAAGAGAAGAATTGTTCCACCAGAGCCTCCACCCAGACCTCCCATCAAGGCACCATCATTGAACCTTGTTGCCTGGACGTGGCTTTGACCATCTGCAGTCAAAGCTCCATGGATTTCTAGACGAGAGAGTGGCCACTTTATAGAACCGATCACTGAGACACCAACACAACACGAACAAAAAATTAAAAAAGTTCTAAATTTAATCATGTAAACAACAAGTATTGATTATAGAATATTTTGTCGTCTAGCACAGGCAATCAACTGTAACAGGTGATACCAACTTCTCAAAGAAAAGCGACTAGAACGACAGTCAAACTGTCCCAATTTGACACCAAAAGGTGGGGCCTTTTACGTGTGCTAGTTATGAACCACCTTTCCCTAAAGTAAAAGCATGGAAATGAACATTGTAGGCCTCACGCACAGACCCACGAACACGCATCTTAGATAAAGAAAAATACACTTTGGAGGAACAGAAGAAAGAACCATAGTAACAATGGGATGGACGGTTGAGTAACCTTTCCCATATCTAACTACAAATACTACCTGATATCCCTGCTGAATACAGGACATTTTTCAAGAAAGGAACATCCGGAAGAAAACTATAGATATTTTCATTTATGCAATATATTTTCAGAGAAACTACTGATTTCTGTCAGCTGACAAGTCCTTACATGAAAAATAGGGATATCATAAGGTGCCTGACTACAAGAGTCTCACCAAACTCTCACTTCAGAAAGCAAAATTTCAATTCACAATGTCTAGAAAACGGCACCAGAGCCAACCCCACTCAACAACAGCAGAAACTGAAACTCATAAAACCAAACGAATCGTCTTAAAATTTTCACAGCTACTAGTAGAAGGATGATTTGGTGGCAAATTTCATATTTGAAGACCGCAGAATTGCTTCAATTGATTAAAATCGGGAATACATTTCTGCCAATCCTCTCATCCAGTGCTGGTGTCTCATCTCGTAAGAAATTCGTTTATAATTTGAATGAAAAGAAGTATTTTATCTTAATTTTATGATCCAACCTCAAACATGTGAACCCAGGGGTGATGAAGAAGAGGTCGACATGAAAGCCCTCAGAATGTTTTACAATAATACATTAAGCAAGTTTTCCAAGACTATAAAGTTCTCAAGAAACGTCCAAAACTTCTAATCAATAACAACTTCTTAAACAAGAAGTATCTATTATGGTCCCGAAAAGAATCAGTTCGATATGTTTAGGATTAATTGGTATTACCCAAATCAAAACTTTTTGTTTTGGTAGTGCAAGTAATTTCAATTCATTTCGATCAAGCGAATTTATATTAGATTCTCTGGGTCAGATTCATCACAATTAGGCTTTAAATATACTCTCCAGCTGTTCTGTCATGCCGCATAGTGTAGTGTGATCTAGGTTCAGATTAATATCATGTAGGACAATCACAAATTGACCTGCCCACTCGATTCCAAGTTAATCTCTATGACTTTAATTTTCACCTATATGGATCTTCATATCACAAATCTCGATACAAAGCCAGTGATTTTAAATGTCCCAAGACCAATGGAGGATCACCAAAAATGCGAGTTACTAATGATGGGTCTTTCATATGCCATATAGTAAAATCATATTACTTAAGCCACATCACCCTTATTTCTAAAGTCTTTATGTTCATGGATACTGAAAGCATTCAATTATTGTTGACAAATCACGGGCTGTCATTTGTCTTTCAACTCTCCAGAGCGACTTTTCAGTGCATGTGAATAAACACAACCTCAGTTTCCAAAGAAGTTGCTCTAAAGTAGCCACCTTATGGTCAATGTGGGATAGAGAATTAAACCAAGACACATCCGATGGACATGATGAATTATAAATGTTATATGTTTTAGCAACAATGCTCCTAAAGAAATTGTTTTCTTCTCCATACAAGATGTAAAAAAAAAATGCAAACCATACAAGGATAAACGGTCGGGAAAAATACCTTCTATTTTTCAAATCAAAGCACAATTGCTAGTTACATACAATTACCCAGGCCACAAAAAGGAAACTACCTAGGTTAAGGAAACTGCCCAACTAGGAAACTAACAAACAGAAACTAACTCCTAATTACACGTTTTTCCAACAAAAAGAAAGCAAATGATGCCTTTCCAAAATCATCAGAAAATTTGTAATGTTCGACAGGATAACGGCATGAGAAAATAACTAATTAAATTTAAAGCTTTAAACAAGTCTACTCAATGAAGCACTGTACATCTACGTTTCATTAATGCCTCATTCTTTATCAATGTTAGAAAACGTATGTTGAGTATTCTCACTCTAGGCTGTGTGAAACATTTCAGCCATATGAGCATCTAAATAAGAGATATCTGATGAATTTCGGCCTAAAAAAAACAAGAGCACTTCATATGAAGATTGTGCAGTATTCTGCGAAAAAATTATTTAGCTGAGCATATCCCGCTTATGAAGTAAGAGAAAAAAAATAATCCAAACAAGAAATAAGGTTAAAATACTTTTAAAAATAAAAAAATTAAGATATAAAAGGCTTACCTATCATGCCCCCTCCTGCAACATGCCTAGGTACCTCATTGGAACCGCCACTTCCACTTCCTAATTCACATGGAAGGTTGGGATCACCATATTTTCTGCCACCTTCAACTAGCGTACGATTGTAGAAACCTGAACCGCCCCTCCCTCCGTGACCAGCACCTCCACCAGTGCCATATCTTAGAAGTTTTCCTTTGCCAACCCCCTCCTTGCAACCTACCAAAGCACCACCAGCTACTTAGAGAGAGTAATCATACGTGCAATCTAAACAAATACCAGACCACAAAAAATATAACAGTATAATCAATTGGACGTCGTAGTAACAAAAATTTTATGACATAACATAGAAAGCTTCCTTTCAGAAAGTTTACCCCACCTAATGCCGACGCACTTATCAAGCCATCTGAGTTAATAATGACAGTCCTTGCCCTATGAATATGCAAAATACTTCCTCTAACAGTACCACCAACAGTAAGATCTTCCACACGGCAAATCTGCAAAAATGAAATAATGGTTTCTTCTATAGTTTAGCACCGTGCAAAAAAATAACAAAGAATCATAGAGATTGATCGTCACTTCATAAAGGAGAAATTAGAAAGTGGTTGATATGTACTTCATATGTGCCTTCAGATGATCAAGTTGTAGATATATTCACAAAAGGACTTCGAAGCAATGTCTTTTATCATTTTGTGTCTAAGCTAGGAATAGACAATATACATTCACCAGCTTGAAGGGGAGTGTTAGAAATGAGAGTGATTTCTTTCTTTGAGTTTTGTTTTATTGTACATTGAACCAGTTTGGCTGAAATCGAACTGGTTCTGGTTAGTATAAATACTAACTAGCATGTACCCTTTCTCGAATAACAAGAATTGAGAGCTTCAGCCTGTTTTTTCCCTTTTTTTCTGCTTCTTGCATGAGGAAGCCGCAATTGCAGGAAACAAAGATTAGAGGCACTTGGGAGAGATCTGAGGGCTGCTTGATCCATGACAGCACGTATATGTAATGCACTTTTGGTCAGACTAATTATACAAATCATCTTTGAATTTTAATTTTATAACTGCTCTTTTGGACAATTTTGAGTGTAGAAGAAATCCTCTTTTGGCATGATTTTGGATTTAATGTAGAATCTCCCTATTCATACCTTTAAATGAATATTTAAAATAATAACGTCTACATTTTCCGATTGACAATGGAAACATATCATTAAAAGGTTGTAGGAAAAAAACTGTCCAAAAAAGATATCATTAAAAGGTAGTTCTTTGAATCACACTGGTTGATTATCCACAGACCAATGCCCAGGCAATAAATGTTTTAGTTAGCTTCTGCCTAGTGCTAAGAGATAAAATAAACAACTTTATAGTAGATGGATAAAGTTATAACATCAAAATTTTTACGTTATTGTACGCATACTTTATGGGGAAGCAAATGGTTAGGAAAGGAATTTGGGATGTAAAACTACAAAGTGTCGATTTTATGAATCATCATAAAGGTCCATCAAGATATCAATGAAAGTTTTGAACGAGAATTTGAATGGATCAATATTAGTGGCATTTGAACTAGGGATTGAGTGGCTATGAACTTCAAGCCGGAATTTTATCACGTTGATGCAAGAATAGAAAGTGCCTAAGATGCAATCCTTTAGTCGTTTGAACAAATTTTAACTTTAAGATTGTCATCTCAAAGCTTTCTTACTAGACATCATGGAGAGGACATCTTAGATCAGAATAACTTCAAGCTATCATGAACCCACATGGATTCAAACACTGAACCAAGCAGGAAAAAGGTGACAGAGTCCAAATCGTAATTCAAATGGTCATGTGACAGTAAGTTTTGGTAACTGTTTGTTGGAGAAGAAAAATAAAAAATTATTAACAGAATATTCTAGATTATAATCTTTTAATATAATAGTGAAAGACAAAGAGCCTAACATCAACAAAGTCATAGAAATTTGACACAGTGAAACATTATAATATAGTGCAATCTTCTTCGTTTCGACTTACCTAAATTGCCAGGACGTTAGGCCATACAATTCTCTAGATCAAGTTGACTAATCTATACTGTAGATCAATTTGTTCCATATTATTGTATAATGTAGAACAGACAAACTAGAAGTTTTAAAGTTCAGGTGAAACTAATGCGGTTTTCAAAGGAATTCAAATATGACATAACATAGTACAGTCCACAAACTTCAAAGCAAGAAGAGGAAACACTTAAGTGTGGGGATAAGTTGAACTAGCATAGAACTCCACAAGGAGAAAAAAAGTGACGTATGGACAGTAAAAAAGGGTTATCTCGATATGAGATCATGCAGAAATTATATATATCCCTGAAGACCATAGCACAAGACACCAAATACATGGAAGCATAATCACTTATTAGAAGATATTAGGCTCAACGAGAAAGTAAAATAAAACCTATGTAAGTGATTCCTGAACTACTTGTATTATAGATAACTTTTATTATAATTAAACCTCAGTAATTCGTGAAGGCAGCGTTTTCCTGAAAATGATGATTCTAACTGCAGCAAAATATAAAGCGCTGAAAAAAGGCCTATGATTCGCGAAGCAGCTGACATAATAGAACCTAGAAGATCCTTTTTCAAATGCCTCGACAGAGAAATAAATAAATAGTAATTTATGAAGATGATTATGTCTTACCTGCAGTGTGAAAGATAAGGAGCTATTCACATGGCAGTCATCTGGAGGCATTATTAATTCATTGGGGCATGTCTGACTACCACAGAGAGATTGAGTTCCCCTACATCATAACAAACTTTAGTAATTCTATCAAAGGGTAGAAAAATCCCATTCAGTTAGACACCGTGTCTCTTGGCTCAATTTCACACTTACGGAATATTTTCAATACCATCGTCTGATGGAGCTTGAAGCAAGGTGCCAGGTTCCATCTGAGTCGAGAAAAGTCATTCTGACAGATTAGATCAATTCATGAAGGAATCTTAAACATATAATCAGACATTGAATATCCAATGGCATTACTGTGCACATTATTACATCAAAACTTGATTTCAGGACAATAAAAGATAAAAATTGGTGACTTAAGAAAATGCATTCATTCATTTGCACACTGCATAATAAAAAATGGGAAATAAAATCAAAATTAATCAATCATCACACAAGGCAAAAAAAATGTCTGTTTCGTTTCAGGAACGTTCTTTATTGCCAACTTCTAAGATATGCTAAATGTTTAAGTGTCCTAAAAACAAGAAACGTTGTTTATCAACAAAGTGGAGTCACCATTTTGTTGACTTCTCAAATTTAGGAGAAAACTAGAGAGTTTTAATTCATGCAGATAGGACGTTTAATCCCAGCTCAGTTTTAGGTTCTAGAAGATGGGGATGGGGACGCGGAATTTCTTCAGTTTTAAAATATGGAAATTTGTCTGGGAGGGAACACTTTTGAAGCCTTTCATTGGATGTTTCACCAAGTTACTCTAACCGATTTCAATTTTTCTTCTCTTAGGAACTAAGAGGACCTTTTCAGAATATTACGAGCCCTGTTCAATAGTAAACTGTACAACACAAAAGAAAATTGGACTAAAAACAACTAAATAGGACACCCAAGGAGGTTGAGAATGCTGATACAAGCTTTGAGGACCCACTTAAGCTACAAGGAGAACGTTGAGCACTATATACACCTTTAAAAGAAGTTCAAGTTTGACGATTTTGAAGTAATAGAAGCCTTAAGCATTTAACAGATGAGGAGACTTTTATAACTTAAGAAGTCCAAACCTCCATTGCAAAAGATTTACCTTCAATCCGAAGGAAAAATTCTAGTATTTCTGCCTTTTGGTTGATATTTGAGGCAAAAATCTGGTACAGCTCTTTGTTACCCCTTTGTATTGGCTGTTGAAGCCTAAGCCTAAGAATCACAACCGGGTGATACTTCTGTATCTTTTGTGTGTCGATCCATGTGCTATAATTTTCGAATACAACATAGGCGTCAATCCCTATGTCAAAATTTTAAATCTTCTTTTCTTTAGGCGCTGACCCTTACAAGTTTTGTTTTTGGTTCCTCTTCATGAGACAAACCTTCTGATTAGAAGTGTTAATACTTGCGCATTATACACTTTATTTTAACATTGGTGCTGGCCACTAAGCTGTAAAAGGGTTCACTCCCTGCTTTCCACACGTGTCAACCTTTACATCTTGTTGTTTAAAATTTTCATATTTTTAACAAGAATTACATTCAGAGATAGTTTTGGCTCATCCATCCTGTCTCCTTTCATGAAGTATCCTAGTTCCCTAGAACAATGTGACCCTTCTTTGTGCTCACTTTACGGGATTTCCACTTCCAGGAAACGTTATCATATATGTTCTTATGCGTTGTTGATCAGAGAAAAAGTGATGGCTATTAACTCCTCTTTGGATGAAAAAGATCTTTCGTACCTCCAAGTTTTTTACCCCAGTTTCCATCACCTACAGCTTTGCCATGATCTACGGGTAATAATTGAAGGTTAAACCAATTCATGAACTGAAACCAATTTATGTTTTCTAGCCTCCCCCCCTCTCCCTCTCTTCCTCCCTCCATCTCTTATCCTTCTGTCTCTCTCTGTTGGAGAGGAGCAACCAGAAAAGATGCACACTTTAGAAGTTCAGTAGAGAAAGCTCTTGAAATCTACCATGCTCAAAACTAATATATCTTATCCCAAGTGGGACCATCATCCCCACGTTAACGAACCAATCTGAAAATAATTCAAAATGGCTAAACCCCAGCATTCCAACTCGGCAAGGGAATCTAATAAATCCTTCCAAGAGTTCCGACAAAATAATAAGCTGTCTGGTGAACATGTAACATTCTTTGGATTAAATAAAACAACGACACACAAGATTAAAGAGAGGCATATACGTACGTCTAATCTAGAAACTACATAATTTGGCTTGAACAGAAGATATTTAGAGAGAAAGCCTTACAGTAATGTTGTAAAATAATGACAGAAATAGTCGTTGGCCTTTGATTGCGACACCCTGACCAGACAATTTGAGAAGACCTTGACCGTATATACCCAAGTCTCCATTGGACAAGATGGCAGAATTTTTCTGCCACAAGACAGATAACTCATTTCTACGCCACAAGACTTGTGAAAAGAGAGGGGATTAAAATATAACAAGACAATATCAACAGCATACCCTGAGCTCAATTAAGTTCCTGGCTTCAAGCAGAGATGTGCTAACATCGCTGTTGCCTCCACCATCAATTTGGATTTTAGATTCCCACATGAGCAGCATTTTGACATACATTCTGAAGGCGCCAAAAACCTACAACAAAAGAGGAGAGAGATTTTCAGACCATAATGCCTAGTAAGATGGAAACGAGAAGGTTTATGAGAAAAAAACAAAGCATTAAGGGAGATAGAGCGAAAAATTTGAAATACCACAGTATGAACGCAATTCTAGAGCACCGTCAATATAGATATCAGGATATAATGCAGACTAAAATCCTAACGATGTTGTCCACTAAGGGCTTGGGAAACAAACGATGAGAGATGTAACTGGAAACGACTCAAAGACCTTCCTGATGAGAGCCCCAGAAAAATGTTATGGGAAGCAGATGTCAGATTGAATAAAAAGGGATCCTCTCAATAGCTGTAAAACAAATAAGGTTTTGTTTAAAAGCTTTTTTCATCAGCTTTTGAAAGAACGGGTCAACCTTCCATCATTGGGTAGGGTTCCAAGAAAGAAAATTTCCATGATACTTTGATCACAAGGGTTGGTTACCATATTAATTAGATAACAAATAGCCATCTAAAAGCAGCACATCATGTCTAGCTTGAAGAAAACTGACAGTAAACTATTTCCAAGACGAGTAACAATCATAGAATTGACAGACGACAATAGAATCAGTATTTAATAACTAGATTAAAAAAACATTTATATTCAACATATGAAAAGATTGAGAAAAGACTGTCAACATATCAGAATGCACATGCCTTTATCACAGAATCACTCATAAGAAGCTCTTCCGCAACCAACTCGAACTCTGAAACAGGGAAGTCGGACAACCCAAAAATGATGCTCCCACCATCTAGTAGTCTGATCTGGCCTCTCACCTTAAAAACAAGAGATATCAACCACAAGGAAAAGATAAGAAAAATAATCTTGTTCTCACACAAAATTTCGAGTGGCAAAAGCTTCCATTTATCATTTTTGGATCAGTCACATTTTATCCTATTTACTTTTTTCAGCTGAATAGAAGCTTCCAAATGATAAGATGATGCAAATAAAGACTGATATTTCAGAATGATATTTCTGCTGATGCCTTGCACTGCTAATGCCACCATGTCACTGCTTGCCACTACTATTGCAAATATTCTTATTGTCAGTATAACCCTTTATTGTTCTTTTATTTCCCTACGTTTCTCTGCATGCTTTCTGTTCTCAACAGAAATTTACTTGGTAAAAAACTATCAGGCTTGATACCTATGAAGGAGGTGTAGGATAGATCAAGGGAATAAAATTGTGAGGGGTGGGACTGTGACACTGTAAGCAACATAAGAGATGGGCATTAGGTAGTAAACTATCAAACGTGACTTATATAAAGATCCTTTCTAGAAAGTTATCATACACAGAGTAATTTGTGTATATATTTCTGAATTTATGAGCTATAGATATTCTCCGTTTGAATAGGGCAGCTCAAACCAGATTCCATATATTTCCTCAAGTTAGATCAGTTCTCCACCCAAAAAGGCCAGTTCACAAGCAAATTTAACCTTCTAGTTCTTTGTCTACAATGAAATGACCAAATTGAACGGCTAACGTGCACATCAAGATTGGTCAAGCTCAATACTATACGGATGAGTTCGACAAGTCAGTAATACCTGAGTCAAGGGATAATATATACTAAGTAGATAAGCTATATGGATTGGCATTGGAAAAAATCGTGATGACAAGAAAAATTTTCATGAGATCAAAATGGATTCCATGTTTCTGCGTTGATTAATTAGTTTATTTGTGATCCAAAAGGTCGAGCCTACTTAAAACCAACATGTCAAATAGGATTTATGGAATATCGGATGTTATATAGCCATCCAACATTTAGATTAGCATGCTCCTCTTTTTCTATAATCAAATAATGAAAAGAAAATTAGATATCATTCCAAAGGGAGTAAAGTGCAAATGACCCAAACAATTTGCACCTGTACTCTGGTCCACAGCAAAGGAACCAGAACTTGTGCATTGTTCTCCACAAAAACATTTGACCACAGAGAACTAGTAGGAAAGTCTAGCAGCGGGGTCTCAGTTTGTGTGGTAAAATTGTCATTGCTGACTTTGAGGCTTTGAACTCTCTTGTCGAAAATTGTACCAGCTGCACCAGCATTTTCATGGCACCCAATACTATGCCCACCTGATGCAACAAGAACATAAAATAACCATTATTCTAAATGGAATTGGTTTCAGATTCAAATAATCAAAAAAGATTTTAAACATTACTATTGGGCTTTGGCCAACTTAAATGATCCAAATAGCCAGCATAAATGTGCCAAACAGCAAAGTTGCATCTTTCAAATTGAGGATATATGAAGAAGTTGCGATTGGAATTTAGTGAATAATGGACATTCATCTTTCCTGGAGTCTCTGAGACAGAAATGAGCAAAAATAACAACACAAAATATGAGACTTCATTAATACACTTTCTGCACAAATATATGGTTTTTATGGTGATAACATGTGACACATGGCTAGATGGTAGGTGGAAAATTCCACCCCGCTCACCTTATCTAGCACTGCCATATAAATCAGTAGTTATTCTATACTTTATGAATTTAACTAATAGATTACTAATAATCTATGACATTTACAAAAATAGCATGATATTTACACAAATTATCACAATCTCTGCAATATTCTATTAAGTTTTATTTATTAAAATTTTAAATGTAGTTAACATTATTTTAAATACGTTGTGGAAGGCGCTGACTTCTCCTTGTTGCCAAGATTAGTACGTTGATCATCTCAGCAGCCTTAAAAAGGCTGGTAATAATAAAACTTACTCAAGATAATTTTTTATAAAATAAATATGTAATTATATCATGTTATTAGTACTCCAGTTATATTACCAATAAACACCATCTTGGAAAATTCTTCCTTTTCATAGGAAAATTCTAGAACAGGCTATACAAACTTGTATGCCCCCATATCAACTTTTTAAACATAAATAATTTTATATGACTATTTACTTTGAAAGATAGAACCAAATGTTAATCTGTTTTGCCTATGTGTATGAACTGGGGGCCACAATATCTCTTTCAAGTACAGATATCCTAATCAGAGTGGGAGACTTGACTGAGGGCTGGGCCCAGGGGTCCCTGTCTTGAACCCGTCGGCTGCCGGCGGACTGCTTGAGCTGCTAATAAACAATATTCAGGTCTGGTTCACTTTCCTATCTACAGTATTATCATTTTGTTCTTCAGTCTGTGGTGAATGTGGACGTGCGGCTTTTAACCCCAACCTTAAACTTAGATTAGGGTTGATGCCAACGGAGAAGCTGAGGTGGTTACCATTCAGAGTGGGAAAGAGATTAAAAAAAAATAATGAAATTCAGTTCCGCGCGTACTATTTTCCATGAAAGACATCTGTTCATGCCATCAGTTCTAGAATGAATGAGGTAAAAGAGGCTACAGTGGAAAACAGAAAAAAAAAATTGTACATAAGGAACTTCTTAGCAGAAAGAATACACTGCAGTACAAACTAAACGTCCAGCACGGCTATGACAGATACACCTAGTGAAAAAGTTAAATACATAGACAAGACACGTAATGGTTAGAAAATTGGGAAAACAAAGCTAGACTCAGGGTGGATAAATCGATACTTGACCAGTAGAACTCAGAGCATCAAAATTGTCAAAAGGAAAAAAGAGACAAGAAAGGGCCCATAGCTCAATCCACATCAGTTTCAGCTAATCTGATTCGACATGCATAGAGAAAGGTGACGCTGAATGGTCTAAAATGATATTCACGATTGATGATTCTCTAAAGGCCAAAGTGATAAAGTTCTACATGCAGCTCTCTTCACCCTCATGTAATACAAATGTAACAATTAAATACAATGTGACGCACAAATTTAGTCAAGGAAAAAAGATAGTCTCACTTTCTCTTATTCACTTGACGCACACATCTCAGTGACTTCTGAAATCTGTTCTTTCAAATATTAATTCTGTCGTACAACAACAATCAGCATTCTAAAGATACATGGTTGGAAATCTCAAACTCCAACATTTTATAGGAACCTTTGCAAAAGCAATCACGAAGATCGAAAATCCAATTATTCCAGAAAACTTTATTGCTTCCTCAGCTTTCACAGAATGAAAAAAGACCAGGGAAACAACGTTTAACCTGCTAACATGCCACCAGATTATCACAGACAGGTTTCTCCTATTTGGATCTTGGGCTTCATTTGAAGGCTCAGCGTGTTTCAGATAGTTCATTAGGTCACACTTTGGCTTTCCTAACTGCAGAATTATAAAACGACCAAGTGTGACCTATATTTAAGATAATCCCATTCTTGTAAATTATTTATACATAAAGCAAAAATGAGCTGGTGAACAAAGACAATTTCTTTTTCCCAGACCACAGTCTGCCTTGTCTCAGATAAATATAATATGATTCTGGACGTAAAGTACATAAAGTTGGCACTATTCAGTTGCAACTCGATCACTGCATCCAAAAACTAGGAAATATGAAAGAAATTACACAGACTTCCAGGAAACAAGTCATCCACATAATGAAAAATATGTCGATGGTGAGATCATCTGAAAAGAAGACCACACCGAATTCATATTTTTTTACCTTTTTTTCATTCAAGATTCGTGAAAAGCAGATTGGCCAAGAAAAAAGGCTCTACGGTGAAGGAAAGCTTTTCTATATAACATCAGGCCGACTATCGGCAGCAAACTCACTAGAAGAACGCATAAACTACAAACATTTGTGTGAATGCTAACATATCAAAAGCTAATATCTTATGTTAAGTCCGAGCTACTCCGTTTTAGGACTGTTTCAAGGATATTCTACGAGATAATTTCCAACCCTCAAAGAAGAGACATAATAGAGTACACACCATGAGCAGTGATTTTTATGCCTTGAATGCTATAGCAATCCAGTGATATCCTTCCGCCACCACCTCCACCCCATCCCCTCCCACCAGCAGCACTAATAGTCCCCTTCCCTTTCCTGGGTAGAAAATATTAAGTGAAAAACATAAGCTTGATCATGATTAAAACCAGATGATGTGCCCTTACTGAAAAGAAATCACACATTTGGCAAGTACGTAAGCTTTAGGAACCTGAAAATAGAAACCACAATATCGAATAATTGCAAGAAACTATAAAATATTAAAAAAAATCTGATCCTTTCTCTGTATAAAAGCATCGGTAAGACTAAATTCGCAGTATCAAAGATTATCAATACCTCAATTCTCCAAGACAAAAAAATTCCTGGCTCATTCTTTTAACTACAATAGAAATATTTATAACAGGCAGAAAACAATGCACCAAAAACTCAACCAGAATCAGGTTATATTTTATTGCATATAATTGTGGCATCTTAAACGTGAGGTCTAAATAGATTGGGGCATTGTCTCAGAGAATGATTTTGTGAATGCAGATATTTTAAAACTTAAAGATGATGAAATCTTCATCAGAATGACCCCATCACAGAATGTTCCTTTTTACCTCCATCACCATAAAAGTTCAAGCGAATAAGGGATTTCTTCATGATTGATAATTCCACTGTGCATAATACATTTGGAAAAATGACAAAAAGCCAGAGACATTAATGCACAACATTTGTAGAAAAAGCTGGCATTGGAGATTTAAGGGGAACTGATGCTGCACTGCAGACCACTGAATTGGCTTAGGCACAGACCAATTCTCTCAAGAGAGTAACCTAAACTATAACTGCAAGAGATGAAACGGTTGCAGAATGATTTCAGCAGAAGGCCAACCCTACTTACCTCAGCCAAAATTCCTACTTCACTGCGAGCAGATAACCAAAAGTGGTTAACCAAGCAAAGATTTCCCGTCTCAGACTAACTTATATCAAAAAATTAACTCAATAGTCAATGGCTCTAGTAACTGGCATGCATCAAAATCATTGTGTTAATGTTATTTAAGGGATAGGAGGACTTCGCATTACACCCAATTTAATAGAGTACCATATTCATATGATCCATTTCATATTTTCATATTCCTCGGCCCCTGTTTAGTACCGAGTTGGTAACCTAAAGTAAGACCCAACAAATAATTGGAAAACAACTACAAGTTGATTAAAAAACCTAGTATTATATCCTTTCTCTGATGCTTATTCTGAAAAGTAATCCATTTGTGAAAATGGTGATAGCATAGACAAACGTCTCACAAAACTCTTCAGAAACTTGCATATGAAACACGAGTACAAGCTATATCCAACGGCAGACATTCTTCCATTCAGGTGTATCATTTTGGTGACTGCGCACACAATATCTAATGAATTATCAAATGAGAAGCATAAAAAATAATGATATTTAGTATGAGCACAAATATTCATATGGAATATAAATTCAGTTTCAATGTAAAAAATATTTAAATGCATAAATAACTTCACATTTCTCTTTTAACAGATGAAGTGAAGGCGTGTGTGATGTTATTTACAAAGATTATGAAGCACTAACAATTAAACACGGAGGTGATGGATTCGATTTGAGGTATCTAGTGGTAACGATAGATGCACAATGATCGCCTAACTCATCATCTAAAAGATATAGACTGGTTCCTTAAAAATCGTTTTTTCATATTTTAAATTAAAGAGTGGCGAAGATGAAGATGCCACTAAAGAGGAGAGACGGTAGAGGCATGTGCAACTTTAGGAGAAGGTCGATCATCCAAATAGGGCAGCATCATGGGATTATTTTCACCAATCCTCATTCCAAGGAGATCCTGAAGAATGCAAACGATATGAAAAAATTTTACGTAAAATTGAAATCAATTAGTGAGCTGGTTAATGAATCAAAGATACAAAAGATGTTCCAGGGAAATAGTTGAGGTAGAACGGTTAATGCCTCAACTCAATGATGCAACATGAAACCATTGGACATGAAAATAAGACGAATAGAAGAGGAGTGGCACCTGTCACATTTGATGAAGCATCAAAATATAAATCCAAAAAGAAGGCCAAAGGATTACTGATAGCTAAATATCTTGCATTAGGGATTGTGTGCGAGGTTTTTCGAGTTTTTGATTCCACTTTCCGTATTCCTCAAGTGAAAGAACTAACTGACAAGAGTAAGAACAGAAAGTGTAAAAGAGATCTAAGCATCCTTATGATCATCACATACCGGAGTGGAAGTGGCTAAATGATTGATCCATACATCCTAATATTTTAAGAGATACGACTTTTCTTCCAACAATGAATAAGACTACTGGTGCCCACATCCGCAAGCTCAGTCATTAAGCTTCCTCTAAGTCATAGCCACAACTGCAATAGATGCCCCATAACCAGTATACGCAGAAGTTAATTTAACACGACTCCTGATCACTAAATCCTAAATGGTGGTTGTAGAGTTAGTCATATAATCAAATGGAGTTGTAAGATAATATTACGGAGAGGTAAAACTGATTTTTTCGTAAATACTGCTTCAAACGTTGAGATAATTCCATTTGATCTAGAATGAAACGTGGCAACTTGGAATCCTTCCCTTCAAGCTTATTGTTTCCGAATATCTACTGAAAAGGCAGCTAGGCGCCTAGCTGAAAACTGAAGATCTCTTCATATAATTCGTACAGCTCAGCTATATGTTATTCATGAGAACACCTCCCATGAAGGGCATCTCTCATTCACTTATTGTTTTCAAGAATTTAATATCAGAACGCACTTGAAGCTCTAAGCTTTTAAATAACCATGACATGATGTCGTAGTAATCTTTAAGCTGATCACTAGATGAAAAAGGGATTGTCTTGTCAAATGAGAAAAAATATTATTTTATTAAAATTAAAATAATAAATTATTACTGAATAGAGAAAACATATTTTCAAGAGAAATGATCAGTTCCGAAGTGCCTCTATAGAAAATAGAATTCCTACCTTGGGCGCTAATAAATATATGAAAATCTTGTCCAGATGGGCTAGTTGAACTATCTAATACCATATTAATGCTGTAAAAATAATTCACATCAGTAGGAAAAGCCATGATAGTCTGAAACTTGAACATAAGAATATTAACTAAAGATGCATACCCACTAGAGAGTTCGCAAAATTACAGAGTTCCAAACTAGATATGTAATATCTTTCACAAGATTAAGTTGTCCAGGCCCACAAGCAGAAAGATGATCAGCACCCTCCTTTGAGCTAATAACAAAGGCCCCAGGCCTATGCAGCGTCAAATAGAATGCACAGCAGCAGAGAGCCTTCCCAATGACCAACTAGGGGTGGGTCACCAATGGTGCAAATAGATTACAAGCAGAAAAGCAAGGAGAGAAGGCCTATCATCATCTAATGCAGGATGTGTCTATGTCTAGTGAAACCCAAGCCGTGGAATAGAAGAGAGGCCCCAAGAAAAAGGAAAGAAGAAGAGGATCTAGCAGAACTCTATCCCTGCTCTGATACCATGTTTCTGAAAAGAGGTGACGGATGAAGAAGATTCATATAGCCACTCATAATGTTGGCTTGTCTTGCATGTATAAGGAGCAAGAGAAACATTCAAAGAGATGCGATTACTAGGCTAATCAATATGGACAATGAGCAGGACTGTTCGAGCTATGAACTTGGCATACGTCTTTGGTAATAATTATTGTTCTGTTAGTCAAGAACCAACTTCTCCTACATGGTTTTTTTCTACAAAGATATCTGGAAATGTCGATTGATCTACTCTTCACCATGTGATATTGTGGTAGGATACCAATAATACAATATTAGCGACATCGTAAGAGGTGCCCCAAACTGACAGAAGGTGAACTGGCAAGGTCAGTAACTGAAAGAGAGGATGAACCGGTCCCAAGAAACAGTTAGCTGTGGAGGCAAAAGGGGGGACTGCAGACATATAAGAAGGGGGCGAGATCAGCAACAGGGGTATCTGGAGACAGCAGACCAAGAGGAGAGTGGGAGGATCTCTCGAACATCTTCCGAGGTGATCAGTCACTCCGACTGGTCATCCTTACCCATTGTGTTCTTGTTCTGTTGTATCCTTGTTCATCAATTTAAGAAGTGCATTTCTCTCAATATCAATTAGCATTCTACCATATTGTTGCAGAACGAAAGGAATAGGTTTGTATCATAGTCCAAATATATGAAGGGGCACAGAGTGCCTCAAATAGGTGAAGTCAATTTTATTTTCACATAACATATAAAGTTAAAGATATGGTAAAACTGATAGTCTAGTCAATTGATTTAATGTTATCTTGTTGTCAAGAAATCTAAAACATATAAATTGCCGAATATATAAAAAGCATGAAAACATGTCTGTTCATAGACACAATAGTAATAAAAAAGTACCAATCATTTACTACTTGAAGCATGACCAGTCACAATAAACTGTGTATAACATGGAAGAGCAATAAAACTGATAATCTAGTCAAATGTTGTAAGGTAAGGGGTTTATCACCCAATCAAAATAATGAATAGGCTTCAGGTGTAAATGAAAGCAGATCGGAGTCAAGGAACTAAAACCAATGGGAGGAAGGGAAGAATAAAATATTTTTCCGAATATCAGTAAGAATCATAGCAAACGCCTACAAAATAGAAGTTCAATGTTCTAAACTCTCTGTTTTTAACGGTGAAAAAGGTGAATGAGTCTTAGAGCTTATGCCTTACATTCTATTCTATCAAACATTGAGACAGCACAGACATAAAGCATTGCTCTATGTAAACACAAGCCATAAAGTAGGTTCCTATAAATCATTAAAAATTGGTTTTGAATTGAGCGCCCAACGCACCAAAAACCTTGTAGCAGATTTATATGTAGATAATTTAAGAGAATTGGGGACACTAGAAAGTTGTACAGAAAGAATGGTCTACTTTATTTTTTATTAGTTTCTTATACTAAGAACATCTGCTTGTATGGATTATTCTATCACCATGATGAATAGGATGAGAGTATTCTTTTCTCTTCTTTGTGGCTTGTTGAGCCTCATGGTTTAAATGTATTTCTTTGTCGAAGTGACAGTATAAAGTCAGAAAAACTGAATCTACTCTTGTTGACCAAACTGCAGAGGAAAGCAAGAAACAAAGTAAAATAAGACAAAAATCAGAACGCCAAATAAGTGAAAACAATAACTCAGTAAGACCATTGATGCTCACAGATTTAACCCAATGACTTGAATACTACCGCCGGATCCACCCCCCCCTTTAAGACCACCTTCACCACCTTCGGCGAGTATGAATCCATCTATATTGAGTGTGTTAATCACTTTGAGCATAATGCGACCTCCACCATCTCCACCATATTGTTTGTCAGCAGATGCACTGCCGCCTTTACTCCCAAAGCTCCATGGATCTGACAGAGTTGACCAAGAGTAAACATCCCCACCCCATAGCGTATTGTTACTTCTCAGACATGAAGCACCACGTCCTCCATGTCCCCCACCAGCTCCATCCAAACTGGTTGGTGTGCCGCTAGTCTGTGCAGGTGGTGATCCGCCTAAAGATGTGGAATTGACTACTGCATCGTGGGATACCGTGATGTTGTTAGCCACAAA
This sequence comes from Spirodela polyrhiza, assembly GCA_024713555.1. NCBI lineage: Eukaryota > Viridiplantae > Streptophyta > Magnoliopsida > Alismatales > Araceae > Spirodela > Spirodela polyrhiza. The sequence continues at coordinate 3,245,922 of CM046537.1, read as the reverse complement.
AGCTATGGATCCTGCAACAATAGCTGCATATGACCCAACTGTAACATATCCAGACACATTCACAGTTATTGAACAGCCACTGATACGGCATAGAATAACAGTACGTGAAGAAATCTCCAAGTTTCCAGTCCCAGAGATACAAATATCATGATCCAATTGCAAGCTAGTATTCAATATGCAGGTTGTTTCAAATGAACCAGCACCGTTCAAGTCTTCACAAGATACGGTATCATTATTATTGATTGATGGAGAAGATTCATCTGCATAACAGAGCTTACTGCCCTGAAGAGTATCGTTTAAGTTTGGTCCAGAATAGGTCCCGAGTAGTATTTCTGGACTGAACCCTTCGCTGGCATAAATTACAAAACATAGCAAAACCACGAAAACAAGTCTGTGCCCTGAGATAGACCAGCATAAGCGCCCATCATTTAGCCCTGAATGCATGACCATTCACAAGAAAATTGTGTATGACAGAGAACAGTAATTATCACAATTGTATGGACATCCTTGCATGCGAGCTTTAGCAGCCATTGACACATTTTACTTGATACATGGAGGCATAATCTGGAAGACTCCAAAGTAATTCCTTTCACAAAATCTGTCCTCAAAATCTGGTTGCCGCATACAATCAGGAAGAGTAAAATACTTTTCTGAACAACTGTTGGCTCATGATCCAAGATTCGTTATGGCACTGCATTCCATCTCTGACTGAACACTGTGAAAAATGACCACGTTAAATAACAGGAAATGAAAACGTAGAACACAGCATTTAGCAGTCAGATTGAATAGTGACCTTGTAGAAAGTGAGCAATATGTAGGACAGCAAAATATCATCTCATCAAATTAGGTTGTCGTTGACTTCTAGGAGACAAATGTGTTTTTTGTTAAAAAATGGCTAGGATATGGGAACAAAAATTGGAACCGTAATACAAGTAGAGCATCGAATAATTTTCCTATTTGGTTCAGGAGAGTTAGAATCCATTGCGTAAAATGAGAAGAATACGAGTTACATTATATGTGGGGAGCATCATTTGTCAATACTGGCAATATTTCAATGATAGAGTATGCTACGTCCAGAGACCGATGACTACTATTTAGAATTAATAGAATGGGGTTCAACAATTTTTAATGCAAACGGAATTACTCCTGTGTTTTGAGAAAGCTGGTGTTACAGTTTGCTCTTCACCATCTCGTTGAAAACCATGGTTATGCTCATCAACCAAGTTGTTGAGAGCGAATTTCAAGCATACATTTGCATTACATTGCCCACTGAAAAGTTAGATTGTATGTCATCGTAATCATTTCAAAATAAAGAGTAGGTGAAATTATCTAATACGAAGATCTACCACATATGTAAGAAGGATAAGGAGAACATGCAGCACAAAGAATCAAATTTATTTTAGGAGGATACTGAAAATATTCAATCTTAGCATAAAATTAGAATTCCCGTCATCAAATTCGACTGGTACTGAACTTCCACAGCTGGATTTAACAATAGAATATAACCCTTTCGAACTTCCTACCTGGCGACGATAGTCCATTTCTAAACTTGAAAACGATAACATTTATTTTTAGCCATCTGATTCAGCAAGGCGTAAATCTCTCTTCACACGTACAGCATGGATTATTTTAAGGCATTGACAACATAGGTGTGAGCAAGAAGGAAATCGATGCACCATAGAAGATATGGAAGGGGGAAAGTACAGTTTGAGAATCACAGGCTAAATATCTTTTGTGCTCTCAGCTAAGTATAACTAGATAAGAAAGAAGAAGAAGAAGAATGCCATTAGAGCTGAAATCACTTGCTTGAATAAAATTAGCGTATTAATGAATGTAAGTTAAGCACGCCTTTTCTCAACGATTTCCGGTGGTCAACGAAAATTGACAATGCACTGGCGAATGAGTCATTTTCAATCTTATTCACTTTCTGCAAGCAATGGTCAATATGACTAACCATGCATGAGATCGTTCTCCTTGCCACATCTGCATGCCCACTCCAAAATACGGAAAATAGTATCCCAACGGAGAGCAGAAGTCGAAAAACTCGTCAAAGAAACGAAGTCGAACAGCTCCAACACAGCATCACCTTTCAAACCAACTCACGATTCCAGCGCAGAGGCGAAGAAACACCGCCAAAGGCAACAGTCTCCGATCGCAAAGATCCAACGGCACAAATCCGGCAGCAATGAGCAGACGACAGACAATGCGACCAAGGTACTCCAGAAGAGAATGACGACGGAGAATAAATCAGAAGCAAGAGTGCCACTACCTTCTGCCGCTCCAAGGTCCCTGAGATGCGAGGCGATGCACCGGAGAACGACGACGATTATGGAGATCACCGGGCACTCCGACGTTTTCGCCGTCTGCCACTCTCTCTCCCACCTCCTTCCGCCAATCCTCCTCCAATGAGATGGGCTGCTTCCCTTAATTTATTGGGGCGTATAATACTCCTCCCAGGGTGTCGACGATCCAACTCAGCAGCAGACGCAACCTCTTTACATTTTTATCCTCTGAATTAAGATTAATTACGGAAATACAACCTCCTTCCCGCCCTTTTAGCTCGAGCCCATCTACGGTGGTGGGATCCGCAGGAGGAAGATGTGGGGCCCACGACCCCAAAACCTAACCACGCGTGGGAGCAGGCGCAACCGTTGAAACGGTTCCACGGAAGTGAGAGGAGGGGAGGAGGGGGGATGTATTTAAATTTCATCCTTGGAAAGGTCGTCTTTTAGAATTTGCCACCGTACAGCTTCGAATTTACTTCTTTAGGATTGCCCTGGGTGAGGTGTACCGGCGGGTGACGGCACAAGTTTAAGAGAAAACAGTAAGGGGTATATACGGAAATTTCATGATTCAGAAGGTACCTACCTCCAATGTGTAAAACGAGGGGACTGGCCCATCAGGGGATGGTACCGACCGTCCATCTGGCTGATGACAACACCATTCAACATCGGGTGGAGAACACAGGACTTTAAACGGACGGTCACGATTTGAGGACACGGAGATCAGGACCACGGTCCTTCTGACGAACGAAGCATCGAGGAATGTGACCGGACGAAGCCGAGATGCCCACCCCTCCTAGGGGGGATAATATGTTCCAGTCCCCTAAAAAGCCTACAATGACGAAAAAACCTTACTCTCACTTTCAATTTCTCAACATTTTACCAGTAGGAGCCTCGATCGTGAGAAATAGCCAATACGTTACCGGACTAACCCGAAAGCCCCTGAAAGATCCATAATGACGAAAAAACATCCATTATCCATTCACTCTGGATCTTCCGCAACTTCCGACCAGTAAGAGGGCCCTCGGGGGCAACTCAGGGAGGTTGGTATTAAGGAAATTTTGCATTTGGATCCCTGTAAAAATGTTTAAATGACTTTTTTCTCTACCAGATTGTAGTACCTCCGCTCAAACAAAAGAGAACATTCGAATTCCACACTTCGACGACTCTCTGGAAGAATCCTACCAAAAGAAGAGAGAAGATAACACCAAAAGAGCAAATTCTTGGCCGCCGCCGCCTACTCGACCACTGCCAACAGGTCAGCCGCCTTGCAGAAGCAGTGCCGCCCCTCTGACCCAAGATCCACCTGCACAGCCAGATGTCAAACCCATTACCAAGGGTATCATCATCCTCCATCCAATATTATTTTTACTTACATTCATCTTATTTAATGGGTTTATAAGTGAATCTACTGAACCCTTCTCAGCTAATCCATAATTCTGATCCACAACAGATTGGACCAGCCACCCAATAGAATCCCGTATTGACTACTGAAGAAAATGGCGCTCTTAGTCAACGTATGGTGTGTGTTTGGATCATTCATATGGCGGTCTGAATATTTTTAGCAAGTAAGATTCGACGTTCTGTTTCGAACAACCAGTAGAGAGTACTTAATTGGGATTTGTCTGCTCACCTCGTAAGCGTTTATGTCCGAAAAGAGGACCTGCAGCATGGACGGGAAGGGGCATCAGTAGACGAGCATACGAGTATATCAGCAAAATCAATCAAAGTCGGGCGACTATATTTCAGTACTGCCGCATATGGTGATGGTTGCTCCGAATATGTCACCATCTTGGCTTTAATAAACCAGCTTCAGAGATATATGCATAGAGAATGAATGCATTTTAATGTCCAAATTAATCGGGGATTTAAGATTGATTGAGGTTTAAAAATAGCATATCAAAATTACATGCAAATTAGAATAAATCGGTGACCACTAGATGGGCAGAAAAGAAAGACGACAAAAATAATGCTGAAAAATTATCAATCGATACTCTTGATTAGAAAGAGAGAGAGTTAAGCTTGCTGAATCAGGAAGAAGGGCCGTATAAGAAGAAAAATAAATTAGCATTTAAAACATGCTGAAATTCACGCTATCACTGGGTAATATTTCAGCACCTTTTTTCCAGATTCAACTTCGCTCACATCAGAACCCACAGCGAGAACCTGTTTAAAGGAAGAAAACAATAAGAAACCTACAGATATGCAGAATAATGGGTGCAACTCCAACCAAAGTGAATCTCCACTACATGCTTACCTCACCAACTAAATATCGTTCAAACTTGACAGCAGATTTCGGCAACAGAACTCCTCCGGCAGATGTCTGCACCAGTGAAGATTAAAAAGTTTTTTCCACAGTAAGATCGACCAGAACCTTGTCGGGCACAAATTCAAGTATAAACATTTATCCAAAACTAAAAATTCAAGTATAAATTCACGTTGCATATTTAAAAGCACTGAGAAAACTGAATTGATCAACCGCTGAAAAATGTTCAAGTATAAACTTTTATCCCAAACATGGCGCAGATAAACAAGTCCTTTACGAAATAATATGCTAAAATTTTTGACGCAAGTTTCAACTGACATTAGAGTTTCAGAGCGTGGTTATATTCAAGTAAACACCGATATTAGCCCTCGTCAACACCTGGGAGTAAAAGATTTCACCAGCTTAAGTTGTGCATCAATACCCCATAAAGATGTCAAGCAAGGCATCGGTCACCATTCAGTGCTAAAAAACCATAACCTTCCCATATTACTGTGTTCTAGTATTCACGGACCAATCTGTTGTGACTCCAATAGGTTTCAATCTCTGTCTCAACTCTTTAGTACAGAACTTAACCTAAGTCACATACACTTTACCAATGTGATTAAAAAACACAAAAAGGCCACTAATAATCAGCATGTTCTGCGTCAACTGTTGGGATGGATTTCTATTGGGCATTGTTTGATCGTTTTTTCTTGATGACTACGATGGCACTTTTATGACGAAGATCCAATTTAAAAATGATCCTGTTCACAAAGCCAAGCTCTGTTTCTTCATCAGAACGAGAGAGATGACAGACGGATAGATGATAGGAAAGGAATACACAAGAAAATAAGACAGTAAAAACCCCTCCAAATGAAAAAATAATTTATCTGACTATGCATACCTGTATCACGCTTTAATATCATATTTAGGAATTAGATTCTATGATCCAAAGCCCCAAGGATGTCATGTCACAGCAGAAGGCACATATTGTCTAAAATATTTTCTCTTTTTCTAAATGATATATTCTATAAACGATAATTCATGACCTCATTATTCATTCCCTGGCCATGAATCACCTAGCACAAGGTTGGTTGACTCCGAATAACAATTACCACAGGAAAGCAAGCGTTTAACATAAGGCATGCGACGCAAGTAACTCTTTCAGTTTTTCATTTATATTTGAATTGAGTTCTTCATACAGAAATCTGACAGAATAACAATGTCATTGAAATACAAATACAAATTTTTCAGATTACCCCTTCACATGAAATATCAAAGACGATACTACCACTGATAGTCATATAAAATTTAGCTTCAATCTCCTAATTTGGTATCACGTATTGCATTTATTCCTTCTCTGAAGTAATGAAACAAGCCCTTCTCAAAACAACGAACTTAATTACTAAATACTGAAAAAAAAAAAATCAATCAATGAAACCTCAAAAAGCTAAATGGAGAGGAGGGCGTGATCGGAATTTGACGTAGTATACAGTTACCAGACCTGAGCCAACTCCTCCAAACGTATGAGGACCCTGTCAGCTTGCGGAGCTACCTGAAAACCGAGCAAACGCCGAAGGTATTACAGACAAGAGGATAAAAAAAAAGCGACGACAAACACCAGTATGTAAGAGACCGAAGGGGGCAAACCTTAGCCGGCTCCCACTTCTTGGCCACGGCCGATACACTGAGGGCGGCGCTCTTCCGCGAGGAGACAGACAGACAGCGATGGGAAGAGCCAAACCGGAGACAAAAAGCTGGAGAAGGGAACGACCTCGCCGGAGGGGATTCGATGAAGGAGTTGGAGACTGTCAGCAGGGAAGTGGAGGCCGCCATGGCAGTCGGTCTGCGCAGAGGGGATAAGGTGAAAGGTTCTAGAGAACGGAGCTACTCACTCTATTCCTTCCCCTCTCTTCCGAGCGGCCTCGGAGAGGGGGGTTACGTTAAATAGTACGGAACATCAGACCGGCGGTTCATATGTAACCCGGTAGAAGGACCGAGCCGGCTCGCAAAACCATCGTCCCTTACGCTTCTAGATACTTCCTCCGCCAATGGTCCTATTCGGACGAGGAAATTTCCAGAAGACTCATCTGGGGTGTCTTTAAATATATATATATATATATATATAATTTTATAATAATTTTAAATTTTCATAATTTAAAAATACAGACCAACCAAGTCTGAACTTGCAAAAATCATTGTCTAAGAAAAAATTATTTATTATTATAAACTTTTTTTATTAATTTATTTTTACTCTCTCGTATTATATTGAGAGTAGATGGGATGATAAGATCCTTATTTGCCTATATATTGTTTAATGTTGAATTTTTTTTCAAATAATAATTGTTCCTATAAGTCCAATTTGTATAAAATTGATAAAAACACTATTTTTAAAAAACTTACCCCCCAAAATTTAGGTTTATTATGAAACTCAATTCAAGCAGTAAACATATTCAAATAGTGTATTGCAGTTTATGTTATAGAAGTTAATAAACCATAAAAAACTCATGAAAATATGCATAAATATGTTACAAAATTATTGAGATAAGAGTAGCTTCAAAGAAATCCTCTCTATTGAAGACTACATAATACAACAAGCCATTTATATACAAATATATGTAAAGTATAGATCATAATGTTATCATATTAAAACTAAATTATTTGAAATTAATTCAAGATGTTTCAAGCTGATGACTATTTTTTACAATATAGTGCTATCAACATAAATACTTGTGCACAAAAAAATGGAGTTCGCAATTCCTTAATTGAGTCTTGAACTCCATACACATTATGAACGCATTCATGACCAAGAATGAGTAACAAATAATGGCATGCATCTTCCAAAAGACATTCTAGAGGAATAATAAGTAAGATGAACACATAGGACACAAGAACAAGAGCCTCTACAAGTTTAATGATATATGGATGCTATACTTTAGGCAGAAATAGATTTTTTTGCTCATGTTAATGATATATGAATGGTGGGGAGAGGATCTCGCATCTTTTCAAATGCAATTTGTCATTGAAAATTTCATAAACATATTGGTGCTAACTGAATACTAAATTTTATGAAACATTTTCTTAATAAATTTATCCATTTTTGACATTATGAATAGTCATGAAACCATTTACAACAATTATAAAAGGGAAACATGCTCCTTATCTAGAAATGGAAGAGGTTAAACCATGCATTTTGCCTTAATTTCATGGATGCTTTAATTCATAAAATCAAAAAAAATGTCTTTGCCAAGACAACTTTTGATGAGGAGCATTCATATTACAAATATAATCATTATTGAACTTAATCTACAGTGGAAATTCATCAATAAATTCAGAAAATAATTTAAATATAGCAATTAAACAGGTAAAAAAAAGTAAGAAAAAACTAAAATGTGGCAGCCAAAAAGGTTGTGCCAAACTATCACACCCTCCCATTGGCGTGGCATAAGCCTCTAAACTTATAAGAAAGAGATATGCCATGGGTCTTTAAACCAGTAAATACTCAAGGTAGCCATAATCAATATTCAAATTGATCATGTGAATCCCACCTGAATGAGAAACTGTGCAAAGCTGCCACAATGGATATGATTCTACAAGGATTAAATAGTTATATAAAAAAATACGAAATTCTACCATTTTTCTGTTTTGATGAGGAAATGATATACACTTTTGTGCCTTCCAAACAAGAGGCAGCAACAAAACCCAATATTGTCCACTCAAGATTGATATTACCTATTGTGGAAAGAAATAAGGTGAGAAAGCAACAAAACAAATACGTAGGGAAGATCAAAGCAAGATAGAGAGAAAATCCAATCGTAGGGAGATATTTTTGTGTAAATAAACTACGGCAGCACACTTATGTCCCCTCCTTACTTTTGACATATACCCAAAGGAACTTAGGTTGATGGAGGGAGAACCTAGATAAACAAAGGAGGTGTAGAGGTCAACATTATTTGTAGTAATGAATTATGGAGACCTAAGAATGTTGGCCAAAAAGGGAGTATTTGAGAATGATCTTAATGTTGTATGGGTTCTTCTGATTAGGCTCCAAAGTGATGCTCCCGGCTAGTGACTCCCCTTCTCAAGGTAAGGCATTGTCTGCTTTTGATGTCTTAGATCTTAGTCCTAATAGAGAAATAAAGAGGAACCAAAATAATCAGCTACATTGAGATGATTGTCTTGTTAATGCAATGTTCTAGTATGAAAAGGAAAGTCAAAGAGGTAGGGGTCAATCAAAGACTACATGCACATGAGTTTTTGATGTTCTTGTAAAACATTCAAAGTTTCTATAAAATCCTTAAGAACATAGAAGAAATCCAAACCATGTGTTCTTTGGATCAAGAAACATGTATACATGTATATGGAGTCACTTGCAACTACAAATTTAGAGTAGATGATTTGGGCATATAATTTTTTCATGCACACTCAAAAAAGAATTTAATAAAAAATTCATAAATATCATGTTGAAAGGCCCATTTTAAAGAAACCTGCAAAAAAATTGCCTACTATCTCAAGCATTTGAAATCAATTACAAGAAAAAGAAGAGCATTTAATGCAAGGACAATTAAAAGAAGTAATTGAACATGTGAACCAATTATTGAGTCACTATGTAAAATGAAGCAACAAAATATGCCATAATATCATAAATGATATCATTGCATTTTGCCACATGTTTAAATAGGGTAGTGAAAGATGCATCTCCAATATTTGTGGTTAATATATTCACTATCTGATTTACAAAGAATGTGCTAGAAAAATAGGAATTTAGAAACATACATGGTCAAAGTCTAAGAAAAGAGTCTCACCTTAAACAATTGGTAATTTGTAACTATTGGTTATAATGTATTATATCAAAAAGGGGTTTCCATTATAACTTATTTCCTGATGCAATTCATTTTGAAGTCATAGATACTATTCTAAGCTATAAGGTAGAATTGCAATGAAAAGTAAAGAATATGTATTTCATCTTACCCAATTTAAGATATAATTTTTTTGTCTATTTAATCAAATATTATTGATGTTGAATCGCATTAAGACCTTAATTTAGACATAAGAAGGCAACATAAATATGAAAATAGAAATGGAAAAAGTTGAAGATCAATAGTAGGGAGTGTAATTAGCTTCCAAAGAATCTTATAGTTGGTGGTGATATTCAAGAGGTTCCTTCCTTTCCATCATCCATAGTTACCTTAGAATACTTTTTGGTGTCTACCCATTCCTTCTTTGTAGCTCTTACCTCGACCTCTTTGCATTACAAAAATTCATTTGCCCTTTTCTCTAATTATTTAATTGATTGGAGCTCTTTGGTTTACTTTTGTCAATGATGATTGGACTAATGGACCTTTTCTCTTGCATTGAGAAGAGGCAGTGCTACTAGGGAGTGACATGTAAATAAGATCCTTTATGAGTTGACAATTGAGTTGAGCTCCTTGTCCAAAATGGATGATCATAGTTGACAAGACTTGTTTACTCCCAAGTCCTCACTTTTAGGTACATAGTCACCCATTTCAAATGTGACTCCTTGGTGCTTGCGGTCTACATAAACTCTCATTTATCTTACACTTGCAAGAGACTCAATTATAGTTGATGAAATATTTCATCTCATGGTTGTAGTTGTTAAATATTATAATCATTAACTATTGAGTAAGAATAGTAAAAGTTGAGGAGTGCCCCTATTGATAACATTCATACGTTCATGTGTTCATGTATTATTTATCTATGATATAATATATATATTTAGCAAAAAATATGCATGTTATCATTAAATTTCTTCAAATTCATGTACTTTGTGCATACTTGCCCAAGTTCTCTAAGGTTGAGATTTTTATCAAATTTCATGGACTAACCCTATTTGACTTTTTAAAGTCCAATAGATTTTAGTTAGACTTCACAAAGTAGAAGGAAGGCATTTTGAAGCTGAAGGGTGATAAACTAGAACTTGAGGTTATTCGTTATTGAAGGCTTTGATTTATGCAACAAGATTTATATTGATTTTCTTATTAAGCACAAGGTGAGTAGGGTTCACTCCATAGGGAGCAAGTACTTAATTGGTGAATTTTTTTGATGATTTATATTTTTTTATGATGTTTTATATATGTATATAAATATATCTCGAGAGTCAATATAAATAAACCCACAAAACTCGAGAAAACTCATAAGAATGAGTGAGGAATGATTTGGAGGCTTCTATTACTTCTCTTCTTTCTCTCAAATTTCTTTTTGAGAATTTTCTAGTGACTTTTTAGAGTGAAAATGAGTTAAAAGTAGGTAAATGACACCTCTTTCTATGCTCTAGTTGAGTAGGGCACATCGGCAATGTATAGGGACTTGGCACAAATGTAGAGGGAGCTAGAGGAGGAGTTTTTGGATGTGGTTTGTTTTGTTGGAAAGCTTATTGACTAGGCTATCAACCAAAATAATAACCTAGCAATAAGGGTGAGAAAATCAAGATGAACAAGGGGAAGATCACATTGACTTTGTTGCCACATGCCTAATAGGCCGAGTGGTATTATTTCTTCAAAAACCTTGATCAGATTTTTGAAATCTCGGTCCCTCACTCTTATAACACAAGGATGGAACCAAGTAAATGTTGAATGACTCTATCAACAACAGTTGGGATAGAATCCCCCTAAATGTCCCCATGTGATGAAACAAAAAAGGATTAAATAGAGATGTCCTAACATTCTGAGCCTTTGGATTCGATTCCAAGGGATTAGAGGGCTGATATGTCTTAAATTCCAGCCCAAATTCATGTCCCTTGTTGGCCCATGCTTAAAAAGTAACTCCCAGAACTGAATTTGTGGGCAAGATCCACAAAACATAATTTGGGTACATATTGGGCCACGTCTTTTAGTCTGGGTCATGGCTTGGACTTCCTCCTATCTTACTTGTTTCCAACACTTAAACTAAAGTTCATCTAAGTCCTATATTTCACATAAACTTCAACAAAAGGTGAGAATAAATCTATTTGACTCAAAGGAGTCAAGTGGGATTACTTCCATAAATCAATAAGTGTAGCAAAATTTAGGACTTAGTGAATAATTTAGGCTTATCTATTTTATCCATAAATGATAATTGATGAGTATACATAATCGAATATAGATGATGAAATTGAGCATATTAACATACTCTTATAAGCATTTATTTGATGTTATCAAAGGGCTAGAGAGCCAAGTGCAATGGAGAGTCCAAAGACATGGGAGCATGTCCTAAGTGTAATGGGCCTATAATCCCTAGACCCAAAGCACTTCTCTCAAGGCTCAAGGTCCACACACATGGAACAATTTATGGCAAGATCTAAGTACTGATTTTGATGTCAAAACTTGCAATTGGCTCACCCTAAAAACTTGAGAACTTGTGGTGTATAGGAGATAAATAAAAAGTAATTGTGGATGTCAAGAGGGGTGAAATGGGAAACTATCCAAGTAAAACATTTAAGGAAAATTTATTGTAACTCTCTCTCTCTCTCATGAATTATTCTTTAAGATTATAGACTAGGGCTGGCCACAAGGAAAGACCTCAAGAGTCCTTTTGTCAATTACTCAGATTGAATGAGTATTCTTTTTCATTGATCTTAGAGTGATTGAGAGAAGTTACCAAGGAGTAAGCAAGGAAATTAACATAGAGGAGAAGGCACACTCACCTATAGATGAGGAGAGCCTTGGGTTGGTGAGGTAGATTGTAAGGAAAGTGCTCAACTCTCTTTTATGTTGATTGTCCCCTTAACTTTGAAATTAGGTAAGTATTGTATTTAACATTTAATATTATATTAAACACTCAACTCACTCACCTCATAAGTCTACCATATATGTCCTAATTTCTCACATTAGAGTGTGAGATTTCTATAAACTAGATTCACCTTATCTCCTACTCAATTTCTTATATCTTACCTACTTCATCTCCCACTTAATCCTAAAATCAATTTTTAACCTTAACCTAAGGCCATTCCTTGAAGACATGACCCTAGCTCACCTCATTCTACCCAATCCCATTAAGAGTTAGGTCAATATAAAATATTGTTTGGTATGGTAAGAAGACTCTTTTTCTTTTAAGGCCGACCACTACATGAGAGCGATAGTGAAGCCAAGCTGTCAGAAGGCAAGAAGCCTTTATAGCAATAGCAAACGGCCTATTTATAGCCCTTTTTTATTATTTAGTTTAGTTTGAACCTACCAATCCTGAACCTAGATATGGTGGATCTTGTGGTGCATAGGGATTGGGAGGGTACGATATGCCGGAGTGAATGTCAGGTTCTAAGATGAGACCTCTGCCTAATCCAACCTACTTTATTCAAGATATGAATAAGCTCTATTTAGGATAAATGACACTCTAAGTTCAATTTTATCATTTGTCATACACAATTTTTAAGAGAGTAGACTTTATAAAGACTTGATAGGTGGTATTATACCAATACGTCACCCATAACATCAATTTACTCTATTCTCATGGTCAATCTCCTACAAAATTTCAAAAATATGTCTCTAAAATGTAATTCAATACCTCCAATTGATTATTCATTTGTGAGTGATATGTTGTTCTTCAGCATTAACTACTTGCCTTTGAAAGAGTTCATATCAAAAAGTACCTAAAAAATGCAATCATGATTACTTACAATGGTGAATAAGATTCCATAGAGTCAGATAATGTTCCTCTTGAAGATAGCCACTACGTCTTAAACAATATATGGGTGTTTTAGTGGATTGATATGAGCTTGGTTGAGGAGAGGATTTCAATGTACACAATACTCTATGTATAATTTTCTTCATGTTGTTTTAATATGTCTTGAGCTGAATATTTATATGTTTGCAAAAATTTAGAGTGCCTCTTAGAACACTATTGTCATGTTTCCTTGGAATAATTGGGATAGATGATGATTTGCTAGAAATCACAAGGCCCACTTGGTGGGGTAGACCTTGATGGAGTTGGTAGTTGAGCCATTTGTCAAATCCCTTTTTTTGTCTTTGATAACTTGAAATAGTTTAGGATATCTAGATGGATAGACACCTACTTGCATTATTCACTTTATTGGTGACAATTTATTAAGAGATAAACTTGTTCTACCTTCCTTTCTCTCTCTCTCTCTCTCTCTTATGAAGTTAGTTAAAGAGAATTATTTTCTCAATCATATCACAACTCTATCTATCTATTTCTCCCTCTATTTTCCTCCCTCATTTGCCTTTTCCAGTTAGAAAAAACTTACATATTGAGGACATGGTGAGTACCAATGGTAAAATATTAACCTTTACTTATTTAGGGTGTCTAGAGAAAGCGTTACTTGCCAAGTTTTCAACACCCTCTTTGTACTAGATCTCAAAGTCATAGCCCAAATATTTCACTAATCATTTCTCATATATAAGATTGATGTGCTGCAATTCAAGTAAAAAATTAAGATTATGTTAGTTTGTAAAAATAATAAAATAATGGCCAAAGAGGTTATGTCTGAATTTTTGTATGAAAAACACAATTGTCATAAGTTATCTTTTATATACAACCTTCAAGTGGTTTTTGGGGTTCTAGGCTTAATTAAATTATAGAATTTAATGTTTTTGTTGAATGAACATTGTCTTGATCCTAATCTTGAACATCAAACATCAATTTTAAAGTTTTGCGCAAAATCAAGGTAAGAACTAATATCATAGTTAGTGTTGTCTTTAGTTTGATGAATGTTTAATTAATAGTTGAAGGTTTTATTTTTAAACTATTGTGTTAATGATTCTAGTAGTGTGCTATACCTTTTGGTGAACCATTAATAATAGTTTATCAACTTGATTTAACCTCAAAATTCCTTCAAATTTACAAATTAATGCCCACTATTATTGAAATTTTGTTTAGATCCAAAGCTACTTTCAGGATTAATATCTAATTTTCAAATATTATATATGTTCTTATGCAAATGTACACCTTTTTAATTATATGTTCAAATAATGTTCTTAATAATATCTCATTTCTTTAGATGGAATATGAAGTGAAATATTAAAATGTTGCATAAATTTCATGAAAATAAGTTATAGATGTTGAAGAAAATAATTTTAAGTATTTTATTATTTTTCATGATTTTTAGTAAATTTTTAGTAAATTATATAATATTAAAATGTATTTCTTATTATATTAAAAAGAATAATTATAAAAAATGAAAAAAGCTACTTATGGGCACTATATCTAATGTGGGCCTAAGGACTCACTATATCCATTAGCAGGCCACTAACCACGTTAGACAATGCAAACTGAAGTTTGTCAAGTCTTGATGTAGATGGCACACTATTGTGCAAGCCAACAACAACATAGATCGAAGTCCACCATATTTGTGGACTAGTGATAAAGTAGAGGTTTATAAGCTAAGACGTAAGATGCTCTAAGAGCTATTGGGCCACCTAGGTCTCAATTTGAGTCAACCCTTTGAGAACTAATGATGAGTGGCCTACATATTTATGTGAAAAATCTAGAAAAATAATTGATGTGGGACTAAATTTGTCTCATGTATCTTGTAGGAGAATCGTGATTGTTTGATCACCATGTCACTTGTTTTGACACCTCAAAATGTACCATGTCACTCGTATTTAATGTTGATGCCCTTAGGCATGGATTTTGATATTACAAATATATGAGAAAATATATAATTTATGATTGATATTATCCACAAGATTATGATAAATGATTTATAGATTTTATGTAAATAAATCTATTATTTATCTTATGACATTATGATATTCTAATAAATATTTAATAGATAAATGATGGTTATGTTTTTAATTTATTTATCTATAATTATTTAACCATTTAAGTGCAACTATTATTTATTAGTCATGTGTATCATTAAAAAAAAAGAAAATAGTTCAAAATATCAAATGAGCTCTTGTAAGTCTCAAATCGAAAATCTAGACAATAACACATTTGCTACTTACGTGGAGAAAACGACCCACTTAACATTCGAATCTGAAGACGAAGTCAATATGAAAGTTGTTCGTTTATGAGAAAAAAATTTCAATTTGAATTTCAAATCAAACGGACTAGAGAATAGTAATATATTAAATTCACAATGGTTAGAGGTCGTTGTCACATATTTTAGAAAATGGTAAGTATTTGAACTAACTTTTTGATTTTATCTCTTGATAAAAATTTAAAAATCTATTAGATTACGATGCCCTACAAGTAAATGAAACTAGAGAAATTAACAATAATGATTTCACTTCGATCTACAATGAGTTATCTCTCTCACAATCAAAAATCATTACCACAACACTTCAACTACGAGTAGACTACATTATCTTTCTTTATCAATGATTGGTGATCAAGATAAAGTTTGAATCTTTCATGGAGGCTCTCCATTAGCCCCTAAGGTAACTAAGTAGTGATTGGAGAGTGATTTTGGGTAAAGGCATAAAGTGCTCTAAGTCTTGTTTAGCTTGGAAGGGGCTAGATCTTTGTAGTGGTCAAACTTGAGGTATTGAGGATGTTAATTTTATTAAGTTTAATGTATTTTCAAGGAAAATATTGAAATATCAGTAGAAAAGATCCTCCTAGCTTAGAAGTAGTCAGGTGAGGGCAAACTAGTATAAAAAGCTCTTACCTCATAGTGAAATCTCATCAGAAGTGAGAGAAAATCATTCTACGAGTAGATAATCATGCAAAATTGTATTAACATGTGTGTTGACACATCTAACATCTAAGAAGAAAATATAAGATTTTGAAAATACCAATTCACCATCCCTCTTATTATTTTATTTAGCCTTTAGATCTTTCATTTGAGTAGCAGATTGGCATCGATTTGAATCTTATACTATGTAAAGATTTAATAGGATTTTTTTAAAGCATCACATACTCTTTAGATATCTATAATAGACATGATGACACATAATGCTTCTATTCAATGATGCACCAAGTGTCACATATCTTAGGCTTAAGTGGTGCTTAGCAAATCGATTAGACAATAAAGAAAGGACCATCAAGCTAGCCACTTAACTCTCATTGTTTTAGATACATAATAATTGATTATTTTCTAGTAAAATAGACATTACTAATTATCATGGACGAAAATAAAATTTGATGAGAGGCTGAATTGGAAAATATTTTGCCTTCTCTTCTTTTGTGTGGTTAGATAAATTGTTAGTTTTATATTTATTTCATTTTATGTTTAATTTTTGTCATAAAGGATAATTTCTAGATGTTTGATAGAAGTAATTGATAAAACTCAAGATTTTATTGATTAAAAGGATTCTCTTCTATCCCAAATCTTCAACAACTCATTGTAGATCATTCTAGCAATGATTTTGTATCATTTTCTATGATTTCTATCAAGAAAAAAGTTCAAAATCTTTACCCTTTTTCTACAAACATAGATATAATTTTTATGATATTTCTCTGATTTTCAAGCAAAATGAGAGTTTCTATTCTGATTTTCAAGCATTTACTCCTTAAAAATCAGTGTGAAGCTTATTTAGGCATCTTCAATATGGTTTCACACCTTTTTTGTGAGTTCTCTCATGCTTATGCATTCAAAAATTGTGGTCAACACATTTCTCTCTTGTGCAAGTGCATGTTGACCATGATTTTCTCTCCCCTCTTATCATCTATTTTCTCCTTTTCTTTCTTCTATTTTCCACCTAAAATACCTTCTAAATCTCACATCTATCTCCATAAATTGTTTCCTCTAATTCCTTTGAAATCACACATCTATCTCCTCATTCTTTTCTCTCTTTATTTAAACCCAAAAATATTAATTTATATTACTTAAATTATAAAAATATAATTAACTTAAAAATAAAATTAAAATTAAATATCATGACGGATTATTTTTACTCATGTTTGACTTGAGACTAATTTCTAAACTAAATTTTAGTTAAGTCTTAGTCATAAATTTTATTAGATTTTGGATTTTTAACCACTCAATTTTATTAGAAATTGAGTGGTTAAAAAAATACTTTTTCCAAGTAATTGTCATACGTTCTTACATCCATATTATAGATCAAAATATTTTCGAAAAAATTAAGTATACACTTTTGATAAAGCCTTTTAAAATTTATTTCCATAAGCAACTTAAAAGTTGCATACTAGCTTGAAATGCCTAAAGTCTTCATTCATAATTGGTGGTATCTTGACTTCAGATTTAACTTTGAAAAGGTTGTTACTCCATATAACTCATCTAATAATTTATCTACCATCAAAATTCAGAACTTGTCAAAAACAATCACTCAATGGAACGTGCAGTATTCTACACAAAACATATAATTGTTCTCTTTTTTTATGAAGACTACCGAGCTTGAGTACAAACTATTGGATGAATAAATTAGTCATACTATACATCTTGATAATTAACCACTCAATTTCTCCTTTCTAAAAATAGAGTTACCTATAGGATCATACATTGATCAGTTATGCGCATGGTTTTAGAGTTATGGAGTGATCTACCTTTTTCATGGGAAGTAGTTATGCAATTTTTTAGAACACTTGTAAAAATTTATTTTTCAGTCATTGTGGTAAGTATCAATTCTCCAAGATCAGCTTAGCTTCTTTCATTTTATTCACTTGCTAGCATTTTACCATAGTATAATGTTCTTGTTGTAGTTCTCGAGCCAAGGATTTCAATGAAATACTTGATGTGCAAATACTCAACTGCTCTTCAAAGTGATCACCATATATTTTTTACTATTTTCATGGTGTGTTATCCTAAATTTTCTTTTGGGTTGAGGTTCTTCAGCCAATGCATGCTCATGATGATGTTGAGGCTTCCCAAGTTAAATAGAAGGGAGTTATTCACAATTATTAACTCTTGTAATTCTAGAAGGACACTTTTACATTTCTTGTCATTTGACTCCTACACCAATACTTATTGCTACTTTGTAGCCATTGGTGGGTATCATTATCAGTCTCATTCATCTATTAAATTTGTGAAAATGAAAATTTTCCATTGTTCACAATCAATCATTTATCTTTCCTTGAAGGTATATTTTGATAGAGTTGACAAGGCCCAATGCTAAAGTAATTGAGAGTTTGATGTTCACACTCAAACGAAATAGGTGTTCAGTTCTCTTTTGTCAATTACAGTGTCTTGTTCTCTTTCTCTAGTCACTTCTAACTCTTAATCTTCCACATGAACTAACAAAATTTGAAACTCCATACATATATGTCTTGGAGAAAATCTATTGTCACATGAGAAATATAGCCCTTTGTGTTACCTTGTCTAAAACTTATCTTTTGTTAGATTTGTTTGTCTCCTAACAACCTCTTGTTAATATTCTCGACCACTCCCTCTTGCAATCTAATTTCATGGGCCTCTATTTGTCACTCAGCTATCTATTCTGTCTGAAATCTTAATACAATGAACATTGTGTTGTTTGCCATCTCTCACATCTTATTGTTGACTTTGTTCATTCCTCCATTGATATCATCATACAAGTGAGGCCTGGGGAGTCATTGTCCTTGATATTCTCTAGATGGCCATAGAGTATTGTTATTGTCTTCCACTGATTGAGCCATCTGCAAAAAAATTTGATTGTATCATTCTCATAGATACCACACTAGAGCTTTGTCTCTGAAGCTCATACTTGTTGTCATCAACTTTTCCACCTTAGCAATCAAATTCATTGAGAAAAATATTTCAACCCGATAGATCAAATCCTCTAGGTTTCTTTCACCAAAGGTCGATAACTCTAGATGTCTACTTCTCTTCTAGGATTTGCTTTGATCCTTTACCCTCATTGTCTAACACCTTCAAATGAAGGATCCCACCTTTCTTCCCTCTTCATTGCTTGATGATGTCTCTCTCTGTCTCTAGCTCAAATCTCCTTCCACCTGCTTCATCTTTTTATTTGACACTTATCTCCTCATGGCTAACTAGCCTACCTTTTGCATCTCATTTAGAATCCAGATGATTTGGGTTATCCCAATGTGCAGTCCTTCCATTTCAGCCTTCATTTCTATCATTCCATTCTTCATCTCTATTGGGTCCTTCTCTAATGTATCAACCCATCCATCTTGTGATTTGTGTGCCCTCCTCACTAGTGCACCTAGTGTTGCTTTGATACCAGATTGTTAAGACCTGAAATCTAAATAGGAGAGGGCAATACAAGTATGAAAATATAAATTAAAAAAATCAAGATCAATAATAAAAAGTGTACCTTTGCTCCAAAGAGCCCTAGAGTTGGTGAGGACATTCTAGAGGTCTACTATTCTTCCTCAATTTTAGCTGCCCCATAATACTCCTTGATGTCTTCCCATCCTATTTGCAGCCCTAATAACCTGATCTCCTTACATCACAAAAACTCATTGCCCTTTTTCTCTTATTACTCCATCCTCTCATGTGATTGGGGGTCATTTGTCTTCCCCTAGATGGATCTCTTCCTTTGTATCGAAAATAAGTTAGGCCCAGTAAGGGCCTAACAAATCACTTTTATGCTTTGTTCCATTGTAGTCATTTAGTTCTCTAGAACTCAGTGGTAAGAAATAGTTATATTATTTCATCTCTTAGTGAGTTTTAGTCATCTTACTTGAAAACAAAGAGTGCAAAGTTGAAGGGTTCTAAGTTTCATAAAGGGCACAATTACACTCATCTAAAATGATATAATTTCATGTTAATTTCAACCACTTTTTGTGTCAATTTTCCATTTGAAAGGATAAAAAATGGTATGCCAAAAGTTACCATGAATATGGAAAGTGTAAACATTTCCAAAATAGGCTGGGAGTTGCTTGAAAAAGGGATGGATCTCTTTTTAATTTTTACTGAGAGAATTTGATCACTTACATTGAAATATGACGGCCTAGTTAAACGATTAGCTTCACAATAGTTCAGACATATGTAAACGTTGTCGCCCAAAATTTACAGCACATAAGACCAAAAAAGGTGGTATGACCGTAGGATAGCAAAAGGAGGGGCATAGGAAATGATAAGCCATTGAAAAAATTTTATTACAACAGCGCCCAAACTACACCAGACTAATGGGAAGGAAAGCCAGAGATGTGATTCATCTTCGGAGTTGAAACAGGGAAGTTTACCTAGGAACAGTGCCGTGGTAGCGGAGGACGACGGATGGACGGGAACCATGCTACCGTTTGCTAGGGGGTGGATAAACACGGTGGTATCTGCGGCGGTGGAGAGGTTACCGAGGAGGAGGTGGTGGTCGCGGGCGGTAATAATAGAAGATAGGTCGGGGGCGAGAGGACAGCGGGGGGTGCCGACTTCTCAGAAGCCGCCTCGTCTCAACGTCTTGGTGCTCCGGATCGGCATCTTCGCACGGTCGCGCTGCGGCAATGGACACGAGTTCGAAGATCAAAATAGCAGCGAAGATGGCTGCAAGTATAAGACGCCGAGAACTTCTCAGTGAACACATACTGAAATTCTCTGTCGTTCTTCCTCCCTAAACTCACTTGTCTCCACTCGATTTTGTAGTCCATCGGATCTAGAAACGTTGACTTTCTCCTCTCTCTTTATCTGCAGGTGGGTCCATCACGATTTGAGCCGGTGATCTTACTCCTCTTTCTAACCGCAGAGGCAGTCCGTGACGAAGCCATGTGGCGCCCAAAATTGGAGATGAAACAACATAAGACGAATTTAGCTCGGCGGTAATGACTGAGACCCGTCACTTCTCACATGGTGCACCTCATGTCTCAGCTTTCTTGAGTAAATTATGCGTAATTTTATTTCATCTTTCTTGATTAAGCCATTTGAAACAGACGCGAGCGACAGCGATCCGATCGGTGATTACTCCGTGATGAAGATTTGTACATGTAACAGGCATAATTTCTCGATGTCCCGCATTCAATTCTTGATTACTCCGTGATGTAAGACTAGGCTGCCAGTTTTGTCTTTTTGGTCGACGTGACACGTTTTTTAAGGCACTTTCAATGTGACGGAGAACTTGGTCAACCGGAACTAACTATATGCAACCCACTTCGACTAAAGAGGTTCCCGTTCGTTGGAAAAAGACAGTATGATGATTTAAGACCTGATTTGAACGTTGGACGACATGTTTATCGTAATGTCAGCGCATGAAATCTATAGTTTTGCCACCAAAAAGATTTCTATTGATTCTCCATGCCCTTCGAGGCTGTATCTAATTTATTGCGTTAGCTATTGAAGATGACTAAAGAGTCCTGGTTTATTTAGCTGATTCAAGGTGGGTGATGGTTAGCTATGTGATCTGAAGGGCTAGATTACACATCGGATTTTGAGTGCAACTTTTTCTAAACAATATCTTGAAAAATAAAGCGTGCACGTACCGTTGAGATCGGTAAATCACACACCCACAACTCCTCCAAGGACATCTCTTCGCAGATTAATTGTCAACCATTGAACCAGTAGATGAAGGTCAGGATCTAAGTAAAGGATGACAAAAATGATCGCAATGAATCCAGAATCAGAGAAAAAACATGACAAGCCTATAATCTCGGTTGCTTTGAAAGAGGAAAATCTATCATGGAGACATGAGAAACGAGCTGCCATATGAATATAGCATAATTCCTTTATTGATGCGTATTGTTTAGTTCATATAGCACTTGGAATAGTAGCCGCAAATTTCTTTTTGGTAATTCATCTGCCGATCTTTAGGAGAAAAAGCATCCAGCCATGCATGTCTTATAATACGTGGTTTATCCAAACAATCTATTTTTACTTTTGCGTCCAAGAAAGTCAATAACATTCTATACCTTGAGACTACTTTGTTTATATGTACAATTTCTGGAATAGAAAAAAGTTAGTTTTACTTTTTGGTTCTTGGATAAAAATTCCATTGACTTTTGCATTAGAGTTTGGATATCATTAAAGTTTTTGAAAAGAGATAACTATGATTATCAATCTTGCTTTAAGAAAAACTGATCCTCAGTGTTTCATCGATTGAGAATATGCAATGAGTACAAAACTGAAAAAGCTCATCCCAATGCTTGTGGCTGGCAATGGACTTGTCTTATCTGTTCTCCAGAAACTAAGCATAGTGGATTACATTGATATCAAAATAATACTCCTAAAATAATGTAGCTTGATTAAGCCTAATATCAACAATAGCTTGTTCTAGTAGCCATCTGCAACTCTAATGTCCATAAATGACATTAAAATCATTATTCTGAAGGACTATAATGTATTTTATCGTATTTATTCCACATATTGGGAGAAATTGGCACATAATAATTGTCTTTTCATTTAACAAGCGTTAGAACTATTTTTCTAATTGCCAGGACCCGAAGTACCCACTTGAGACCCAGTATCATCCAATATTAGAAAGAAACACGGAAGAGAAAATAGGCTTAGCCTCTAGCCTTTTTCTATCATGACCCATGAGACTACCCTCGTCGCCGTAAGGAATGTATTGGCCGTTTCTGAGAGTTGTTATCTCACACGTTCTTCTCCAAGAACGTGGACAGGAGTGCGAAATGGCTATCCCCATGCGACAACGGCCGCCCCTACCACTGAACTCATCGCGGCTAACGTGCAGAACGACCACGCGGCTTGATCCGAGGACTCCGATATGGCTTCACTGGATACGAGGACTTGATCCGACATATTGGAAGCCGTGGACTTCTCACCGGAGTTCTGCGCTCGCATTTTGGTTCAAGGTCTTGTTTCTTAAAGTGGAAAAGTTGCTATAGCGTGTTCGATTATTGGGCACTGACCAGTAATGCCAGCCAACAATAGAGAGATATAGAGAGAAGACAAAGAAGGGAGATAGAGAGAGAGAGAGAGAGAGAGAGAGCGCCATATCCACTTCTCACTGGAGTTCTGCGCACGCATTTTGGTTCAAAGTCTTGTTTCTTACAGACGAAAAGTTGCTATAGGTGTTCGATTATTGGGCACCGACCAGTAATGCCAGACAACAATAGAGAGAGATAGAGAGAAGACAAAGAAGAGTGAGCGAGAGAGAGAGAGAGAGAGAGAGAGAGAGAGAGCGCCATATCCACTTCTCACTGGAGTTCTGCGCACGCATTTTGGTTCAAAGTCTTGTTTCTTACAGACGAAAAGTTGCTATAGCGTGTTCGATTATTGGGCACTGACCAGTAATGCCAGCCAGCAATAGAGAGAGATAGAGAGAAGACAAAGAAGAGAGATAGATAGATAGAGAGAGAGAGAGAGAGAGAGCGCCATATCCACTTCTCACTGGAGTTCTGCGCACGCATTTTGGTTCAAAGTCTTGTTTCTTACAGACGAAAAGTTGCTATAGCGTGTTCGATTATTGGGCACTGACCAGTAATGCCAGCCAGCAATAGAGAGAGATAGAGAGAAGACAAAGAAGAGAGATAGATAGATAGAGAGAGAGAGAGAGAGAGAGAGAGAGAGAGAGAGAGAGAGAGAGAGAGAGCGCCATATCCACTTCTCACTGGAGTTCTGCGCACGCATTTTGGTTCAAAGTCTTGTTTCTTACAGACGAAAAGTTGCTATAGCGTGTTCGATTATTGGGCACTGACCAGTAATGCCAGCCAGCAATAGAGAGAGATAGAGAGAAGACAAAGAAGAGAGATAGATAGATAGAGAGAGAGAGAGAGAGAGAGAGAGAGAGAGAGAGAGCGCCATATCCACTTCTCACTTGCTATAGGTGTTCGATTATTGGGCACCGACCAGTAATGCCAGCCAACAATAGAGAGAGATAGAGAGAAGACAAAGAAGAGAGAGAGAGAGAGAGAGAGAGAGAGAGAGAGAGAGGGCCATATCCACTTTATCAGCGCTTCGGCCCAGGCCCATTAAGAAGTGATTCGTTGTCATCAAGCATTTATTTATTTTAAGTGGGTTACAAATAACCCCTTGTGACCCAAGAGACAGAGAGAAGAAGCAATTTTTACTTCACGGATTCATCCGCGGCATCGCTCCGTGAGGGGAGTAATTCCCGTCCAGTGTCCGCCGCCATCGGCCGCCGTCCGCCTTCCAGTTATCTGCCGGCACTTTCCACAGTCCGCCATCGCCGCCGCCGTCCTCCGCCCGCTGCCACCTTCCGCCGTCCGTCGCCTCCGTCCACTTTCCGTTGCCGTCGACCACGATTCTCCGTCGCGGCCGCCGATCATCATCCACCGTCCGCCGTTCACCGGCCGTTATCCGCTTCCATTGAATCGCGCCCTATCTATCGTCGCCGCCCCAGCAACGACACTTAGGGCTCGGTTCGTGCTTTCGCCGCCGCCTCGAGCCGTCGCCGCCATCGCACGCCCTGTTGTCATCCATCATCGCACGCCTCTGTATTCCTTTGAAAATCCTAATCCAGAGAACTATTCGTTGAACTTTTTCTTTGTCGTCAGACAGATGGTCGCTGATCTCACTGAGAATATGTTCGTCAAATTGCATTGATATAGACATGAGTTAGGCTTCTGCTTTCGTCATCTTTCTATTGTCCTCTTGCCCTTGATTTTATCAAGAATTCAGTTTCAGTTAAATCTTGCCCTTGCCAACGGAGGTGTCCACTCATTTAAGCCATTTTCATGATTAAATTCCCTTTTCCTTGTACATTTGACTGTCTTCTGATAGATTGAGAGCGAAGATCAAAATATGCTACACCCTGCTGAGGAGCGTGCGCAAGAAACCTACTACGATGTGCTCTGTGTTGAAGAAACCGCAAGCTATGAGGAAATCCGGGCACATTACAAGGCGGCCGTCCTTCGCTCACATCCAGACAAGCTCAGCTCCAAACAGGCAATTGGGGATCACGGAGAGGTACAGGAGAGATTTCTGAAGATCCACAAGGCCTGGGAAGTTCTCAGTGATGCAGGGTTGAGAGCAGCTTATGACAGGGACTTGAAGGGCTTGAAATCTGGCTCATTACCAGCGTATGCAGATGAAATTGAGTTGAAGGATATGAGTGTGAGTGATTGTGGAGACGCTGTGGAACTCATTTTCCCTTGTAGGTGTGGAGACAATTTCTCGATTACTTCGGATGAGCTGGAGGAGATGGGATTTCTGATAGATGGTAGCAGCGTGTTGGAGCGCCAGGATGCCCCTGATCCGGCACCTGTGTCCATTACAATTTCTTGTTCCTCGTGTTCTTTGATGATTTGCTTAAGGATAGATAGTACTTGAATCCTCTCTATGGCGAATTTATTTAATCTGTTGGCTGGTATTGTGTGAGAACTAGCCTGATTGATGCTAAAGATATGCAAAGTTATGGTGTTCGTCACCTGTAGCATGGCTTCTTTAATGATTCATATAGTCTATATTTTGGGGCATGTATGTCTGAAAATCTACTCAAGATTAGTATTTTTACCTTTTTCACGGGTGAAAGAATGTGGATCAAATTATCAGTTTTGCCAAACACCCTTGTGATATTAGAAGCATTTGGGACTCCTCATTTGTCCACATTTTATCAAATTCCATTTAAAACTTCCAATTAATATAATAGGTAGAGATGTTAATGTTTTTGGTTAGGACTTGGAACCAGTCTGAACTAATGGGCAGATATGTTAATGTTAGCCGGGGCCAGCTCAAGTCATCAATGATTCACCAATGATGATAGCAAAGTGCTGTCTAAAACAAATAATAGACCATTATCACATAAGTATCATGACGCACGATGTAAGCACACAGATCAAGAATCGCATTTAATCATAATTTTTTTGGGAATGTTTATTGGAAACTTAAACTGTAAAATAAAATGAGAATATTCGCCAATTTTTCTGTCACACCAATCATGAAAGATTCGCCAACTGTGATCTATGATACAGATAATAATGAATAAAGTTATGATCTGCGCTGGAGCTGATTGATAATAAACGATTATGCATATGATGTCGTGCTTTCAAGAAGAGACCACATTTCCGTGTCTAATTCTTCTTATAATGTGACAAAAAATGTTTATAGTTAGTTCAATGCAAAACAACGCATGGCTTGCGGTTCTTGTCGCGATTAAAACCTTCATGCATCTCTCTCTATCTCTATCTCTCTCTCTCTTTCCCTCTCTAGATATATGCATGAAGATACGTAGATAAATGTACAAGATCCTGCTTTGGCTCGCCAGAGACTGCGCGGTCCTCACCCTTTTTCTTCCTTCCTCCTGAATCCAATGCTTTCAGAAGAGAAGATGCGTCGCTGGAGGGCTAAGATCGTAGCGGCGCTCATATCCATCTCGGCCTTTATTTCATTGGCGTGGGGCTCTCTTGTCATAGAAGACTACGAGGGTCCTCGAATCGGGCTGGAGGCGTGGAGAAGCGAGGAAGAGGTCTCATGGCTGTTCGATGAGTGGCAATGGAGGGTCGACAGGACGTACGAGGAACCTGGGGAGCGAGAAAGGAGGTTCGAGATCTTCAAAGATAACCTTCGTTTCATTGACGAGCACAATCATCCCAAGAACAACCACACTTACACCCTCGGCCTCAATGAGCTGGCCGATCTCTCTTACGAAGAGTACCGAGCTAAGTACCTGTTCCCTTGGACGGGCGAGGACCCGCCCCTTTCCTCTGGGCGTGGCGATGAGCTTGCAATAGAAGAGCGCGCCGATGGGGAGCTGGAACAAGTGCCCGATTTCAAAGATTGGCGGACTGATGGTTCAGTCGCCCCCGTCATCAACCAAGGATCCTGCGGTAAGCTTTTTTTTCCTTTTTCTTTTCCTCTCTCACTTGTACAGTTGTGAGCTTGTCAACGCCTTCAAGAAGATTGACTTGTCGTCCGACGGTAGTAGCCACTCTGAAACACAAGAAATCTCACGATTCCACACATTCAACGCTTCAGACTTACGCATACTAACTGTGATAAAAGGGAGCTGCTGGGCGTGGGCTGCGGCTGGAGCCTTGGAGGGACTTCATCACATTCGTACAGGACAAATGATAAGAGTTTCCGCCCAGCAGCTTGTGGATTGCGTTGAAAAATGCGGGGGTTGCCTTGGAGGGAGGGCGCAAATCGCCATAGACTATATTAAAAAGAACGGCGGCGTCGATTCTGCGGAGGCTTACCCCTACACTGGAGAAGATGGAGTCTGTAGAAAGAACACAGTAATACAGCTGAATACTCGCCTTCTCTTCATTCCAACCTGTCCTATAATTTTTGACATCCGGGCGCTACTTGTCTTCCAAAGATAACTCCTCTCTCTGTCATATCCTTTCAGGCTAGACGCGTTTCGGTTGATGGGTGGAAGAAAGTCCCGCTAGATGATGGTGAAATGGAACTAAAACGGGTAGTCGCTAGACAACCAGTCGCGATTTCGACAGATGCAGAAGCGAGAGATTTTCAATTGTACAAAGGGGTAAGAAATACTGCATACCACTGATCTTCACAAACCCAGATGAATAATTCAACTGTCGATGCATGAGAAGTGTATTTTCGGAATTTATTCATGAAACTATTTTTACCCCTATTAAAATACCATTTCATTTAGGGGAAGATAATCAATGGGTGTGTGGAAATGTACGTGAATGCTAGACCTTTCACCAACTATAACTGTTGCATTAGACATTTTTGATTCTCGTACTAGTATCTCATTGATCAAATAATATTGACTAAAGGTATTAATATCATAACTACCAAAAAGGTCCGTGTTGTTCTAATTTCTGTGACACGAATGCATGCTAATAATTTGGCCAAATTTATTGTATTTCTATTGAATGACACTTATGTATGGTTATATCTAATCTTTTGTAGATTATATTATTCATCAACTAAGATTGATTGAACAGATATGTAAAAAAATATATTACAATTAGGTTTCTTAAATAATGTGGGATTATTTTCATGGAATGCTTGAACTATTAGAAGAAATTAATTAAGTTTCATCTCTATTTTGATATTATTTTAAAGATTTAATAGAGCACTATTAGGTTTTGGGCCATCAAAAGTCAAGGAGGGGTTGAATTAACTAAACCTTTTTTTTCTTTTTGAGAGGTTTCTCTCCTTGTGAATTGGGCCTAATGGACTGTGGATTTAGATACACTATTTTTATAGTGGTTTATCCTTAGCCTATATTTATTCTCTTAGGACACACCGTGTCTTTGGGTTTCACTATATGATCAACTAGATCACAATCACTAATTTCATAAGCTCAACTCTCCTAAGATTTCCCTTAAAAATCATCTTCTAAATTCATGATTCTTTGAGGCCCACACCACTATTTAACAAGATAGTTCTCACAGGTGATTAATCAAATGATGTAATCATAATTCAGACCCACAAATAAATAAAATAATATCATCGTGGGTGTATCTGGAAGATAGATATTGATTGCTCTAGATTTCAATAATAGTAGAAGATGAAGATGTAAATATTTTGCTCTTTATCTTTTTGTTATTTTGCTTGTTGATGTTGTAGCTAAAAAAATTACAATGAAGCTTAGCTCGAGGAGAGATGGATTGATTACACTCTTCAAATTAATGTCTTCACATTCAATGAACATCTAACATAAAATCCTCCTCTTTATCTTCAATAAATGATAAAAACACTTGAGTAGAGGAGGAATATTGTAGAAAAATGATTGTGGTCATTGAGGAATAATTCTTTCAATTAGAGATTGGTTATACTTTTTGGTAAATCCTGTACAAATTTTTAATAGATTTTCAAAGAGATATCTAATGACAAGAAACACTTAAAATATGATTTTATTCAAAGCTTGTGTGAATCCAATATGATATGTTATTTTTTTATTTCAAATATCTTTTAAGGAAATTAACATGTGAATTTTTTAATATTTAAACCCAATAAAAATTCGATGGGTTCTATAATAAACCCATAAGACATGTCTCGCAAAAGCAATGATTTATCTATCAAACCTTATTCGAATTTAGTCAAGAAAAATATAAGATGTAAGTATACTTGTAAGACACAATCTCAATATTTCAAATTATAACTTTTTTATTGAGAGTGATTTGAATGATTTTTAATATATATTTAATATTATTTAGAAAATCATGTTCGATGATTTCATTTAATTGATTCAATGTTAAAATTCTTCGATTATAAAAAAATAAAATCATGAAAACATAGTTGACTAAGTAAGCTTTCATATATATGAGTTGCTCGTTCAAATCATTACTTTTTTAATTGTCATGATTTCTATAAATAATGGTAATTTGTGCACCAACATATAAGATGATGAATTCTCATAATATTGTGATGCGACTATTTAAGTTCATATCATGAGGCTTTCATATATTAACTAGCTTCTGATTTGTATATTTGAAATCATGACATATATGCTTCATATGTGTGATCTTACATATTACATCATGAGGTGTATTCCATATTTGTATATGATGCATTAATTTACATTATTGTTAAAATATAATTTATTCTTTTAATTATTCTTAATTGATCTTTGATAGTTTTGTCATGATCAAAACATATTGCCTCTATGGTTCTACCAAAAACAACATGTGAAATCTTTTGACATTCTTATTAATAAGGGCATTGAACTATCCTTGTGTTTTTTCTATCTTCGATAGAATAGAAAATATGCAAGTTATTTAGTGAAAGATGATTTTTCTGAAATTGATGGGCCTACCTATAGCATTGTCTAATGTAAAAAGGTTTTATTAGTTGTAAAAATCCAGAAGAAAATGTCAATATCATAAAATTTACTTGAAATCCCTTTCTAACATAGATTGTTGTAACTTTAGCTTAAACATCAAGATATAAAATTTTTGAGATGTATTGTCTGTTGTAATAATATCATGGTTATATGCATTAAAGACAAAGCTTTATGGGATTAGATAGACAAACAATAGATCACATAATATGTCCTTGTTACAGTCATTGTACAAAACCTTGTCTTATATAAAGTATTATCAAATGTGTTTCATGATGAACTCAACTAGCACATAAAATAAGTTCCATGCACACTTTTTTAACTCCAAACTATTTTATTATACTTCTTAAATTGTCATGATGATAATTATAAATTTTTATGACTTCAATGGATAGCTTGTAGATTGCACTAGATTCTTTTATGGTATGCACATTAAAAATGGTTTTTAAAAATAAACACATCAAAAGCCCTTATTTTTAAATGTATCTTTGAGGAAAACATGCTTTTAGGTGTAAGATTTATCAATTAGTAATAGGTCTTTGTGTATGTATTAGATATAAATTAATTTTTGCATGTAGTTTTTAATGGTTTATGCTTCATTACACTAATTAGTGTTGTTCCTTTTATATGGTGCTAACTATATTCTATGATGTAAACATAGATGATAGGAAAAAGTAAAAATTTTTCTTCTTAAGCAGGGCATATTCAATGGCAAATGCAAAACGAAGGCCAATCACGCCATGGTTATTGTAGGATATGGTTCTGATAATGGACAAGACTATTGGCTAGTCAAAAATTCTTGGGGATTTAATTGGGGGAAACACGGATATGTCAAAATGGCACGCAACACCAATAGCAAAAATGGACTGTGTGGTCTTATGTCTCATGCCATTTATCCAATAAAATCCTAAGTTATTTAAAGCAAATGGGACAGGCCTTGGCATGTGACAATAAATTTCCTTTTTTTTCACACTACCCAATAAATCTATGTTCTTGAATGTTCCTTTATATCATATTGTACAATGACCTTGTTGCCATTTACCTTGGTTCTATTTTTTTGAAGACCCTACATGAACCAAAAGACTGGGTAAAGTCAACCATCTTCAAATTATCATTGGAATTTGGATTATTATTGGAATTTTTAGAAAGGCTTTCGACAAATATCTTAGAATATATAACATTCATAAAATAATCACCAATTTATATGAATGAAAATGGAACCACTTCCACCACCTCTTTCAACTAGTCAACTAGCCACTAGAGGTGTGATATTGATTAGACTTCTCAAACCTAGAATAAGTCATACGAATTCGCACTAACATAGCCCATGGAAACCCATGGATGAAAACCTAGAAGTGTGTGGCTTGTGAAGTCCATAGTCATTTTGGTTCAAAACCTTGGTTGTTAAAATAGAAAAGTTTCACTACCAGATTAAATTTTTATCATTGACCAGTAATGCCAACAATAGAGAGGGATAAGAGAGTCAAGAGAGAGAAAGCAAAAAGCAATCCATCTAAATGAGAAAGAGAGGGAATGGATGGAAGAAGAGAGAGAGAGAGAGAGAGAGAGAGAGAGAGGGAGTACAAATATTATTCATTTTTTATGAAAGGAATGCACTCTTCTCATTTCTAGTTAATCATTAAGATGTTATTTTTCATCATTGTTGTCAATGTATGTTCATCTAAAACTCTCAAATTCTCTGATTTTTCACCTAAATATCCATCGTTTACAAAGATCAGAAGCTATGTTGACACTGTCAGTGGTCATGTGTTGATGTTTTCTACCAGCCACCACCTCATCATAATGCCATGATAAGTGACCATGCTCATGGGCCCTATGCTTCTGGCCCATTACTATATTTCTTTTCATAGCACGTCAGATTTCAGGGTAAGAATTCCTTGGCCTAACACATTAGGGTGACAATTCTAGTTTTGATATTTTTGTAGAAAAAACTGATAAATTTAAATGTAAAGAATGATAAAAATAAGTAAAAATCCTATGGTAAGTAAATAAAATTATATATTTTTTATTCAGATGATTGCAATGCCAATAGAAAATTAATGATGAAGTAGATAAATTTAAGGCCTAATTGCAGTCCATTACTAAGAAATTGACTCTCTCTCTCTCTCTCTCTCTCTCTCACTCACTCATTCACTCACTCACTCACTCACTCACTCACTCACTTTCTCTCTCCATTTTTGTGGTAGATTGAAAAATAGAAGGGTTGGAGGTCAGCATGACTTGGTTCATTCATGTGTTTCAAAACTTCTCCCTCTCTCTCACTTTGATACTTTCACCATCTTCTTTTGATGGGAGCTCATGATCAAAGGAGATTCATAATATTGTGATGACATAATTGATCAATTTAGACTCGCTAAATATGTATTCTTTAGAAAAGAGATAACATGATAGAAAGTGAAAAGGAAAAAAATGAGAACATAGCTTAGATAACTAGAGTAAGAGGACTTTGGCAGCAAAGTGAGAGAAAAGAACAAGGGAATATATGCTCAATCCAAGTCATGTAACTAACTGTTTTACACACTACCCTTAAATAGCTCTAATATCAATTTTATGGAAACTTGTGATTAGGGAAGACTCATTGAGTTGTAATGAGAGAATTGATCAATACAGACTCTATATTAGTAAACAAATATGATATGAGAAAAACTAAAATGATAAAAAATAAGAACTGAGTTTTGATGACTAAAAGAAGACACATTTTCTTGACAAAATAAGGGAGTGGAAAATGAGAACGAATGATCAATCTCATGAGACCAACTCTTCCACTCACTACCGCAAAAGAGCTATCATATCAAATTAAGACTCATGAAGCTATGATAGGAAAATTGATTGATATAGATTCACCAAAAAATCTCCTCATTTCTTAGTAAAAGAATTAATATGATGGAAAATAAAAATAAAAAAATGGTAATGAGATTTTGATGACTAGAAGAAGAAGCCTCTACTTGAGAAAATAGGGGAGGAGAATGGTAGAACAGATTATCAATTTGAGGTTATCAATCTCCTTATATTAATTACTCTACTCTCTTTCCCCAAAATATCTTTGATAATAAATTCATGGGAGCACATGATTGGAATAGACTCAGAATTATAATTGAGAAATTGATCAATGTAGACTCATTGAGTAACCCATATATTATTAAATAAAAGAGATAATAAAACATAAAAAAATGAGAAAAAATGAGGATATTATCTTGATGACTATAGGAATGAGCTTGTAGCTAACAAAATAGGGGATGGGAATATTAGAATACAAGATCAATGCAAGATGACAAACCAATTGTGATTAACTCTTTCACCCACTATCCCTAAAGTACTTTGATACCAAATTGATGAGAGTGGTCATTAAAAAAATGATCAATGTGGATACACTAAACTACCCCTAAATTCTTTAGTGAAAGATATAACATGAAAAAAATCAAAAGGTAAAATTGAAATAGAGTTTTGATGACTAAAGGAAGATTCCTCTTGTCGACAAAATAAGTGATGAGAACTAGAGAACAAATAATTAATTTGAGTATGAGCAACCTTCTATGACTAATTATTTCACTCACTACTCTGAAAAAAACTCTATTACAAAATTGATAGGAGCTCATGATAAAAAAAAACACATCGAGCAATAATGAGAGAATTTTATGATGGACTCCCTAAAAACCCTTTATACACTTAAAAAGTAGAGATAACAAGAAAGAAAATAGTAAAAAAAAAGGTATTGACGTTCTAAATAACTCTTACACTCACCACCTCTAGAGAATAATACTAAATTGATAGGAATCTCCTATCAAAAGAGATTCAAGAAACTATAATTAAATAATTGAGCAATGTAGACTCACTAAATAACCTTTATATTTTCAAGTAAAAGAGGTAAAACATAAAAAAAGAGAAGAATAACAATAGAGCCTCAATAACTAAATGAATTTGCCTTCGGTTGAAAAATAAGAGAGGAAAATAGGGAAACATATGATCAACGTGAGATGATCAACCTCCAAGAACTAACTTTTCCAAATGCCACTCCTAAAGGATAATGATACAAAATCGATGGCATCCCTAGGTTAAAGGAGACTCACAAAAGTATGATTGGATAATTGATTAATTAGACTCACTAAATAATATCTATATTATTTAGTAAAATGAATAAAACATGATAGAAAATAAGAACAAAAAAGTTAGAATGGAGTCCTAATGATTAGAAGAAGGGGTCTCTATCTGAAAAAATGTGGAAGAGAATAAAGGAACATATGATCTTTTTGATATGACACTCTTTTTGGAATAATTCTTCCACTTGTTACCTGAAAGAGTTTGTAAACTTATTTAATAAAAACCCATGATTAGACAATACTCACTAAATTGTAATGAGAGAGTTAATTGATATAAACTGATTGAATAACCTTTGTATACTTTATTAAATCAAATAAAAACATAGAAAATAAAAAATAAAAATGCGAATGAAGCCTTGATGATTAGAGGAAGAGGCCCCTAGCAATTAAAAATGGGGAAGATATGAAAAGAGTAGATGATCAATTCAAGATGATCAATGTCCTAGGACTAATATTTCCACTCATTGCCCTTAAAAGAACTATGATGCTAAATTGATGGGATCTACAATCAAAGGAAACTAATGGATTTGTAATTGGGGAATTGATCAATGTAGATTAAAAAAATCATTTTTTTTATTCTTCAGAAAATGAAATAAGAAGACATAAAATAAAAGGAAAAAAGTGAAAATAAGGATGACTTGAGGATAGAGTTTTGAATGAAAAAATAGGAGAGAACAATATACCAAATGATCTATTTGAGATGATCAATCTCCTTTAGTTACACCTTACATTCGCTTCCCAAAGAGCTTAAATACCAAATTGATCAGAGCCCTACATTAAATGAGATTCATTAAAATGTTAATTGATAATTGACAAATGTAATCTCTTTGAATAATCTTTAGCTTATCAAGTAAAAGATATAATATAAAAAAGTTAAAAGGAAAATAATTATAACAACATTCTGATGATTGAAGGAAAGGCTATTGATGCCTTTGGTTTTGATATTACCATGTGAAAAAAATTATTAAATTTTATGTATAATGAGAGCTTGTGTTAAATATTAAATCCTTATAAGATCATTAAATATGTATAAGATTTAATGTTCTCATGATCTTAGGGCTAACAAGTACATCTAAGGAGTTAACTCCTTGAGATTAATAACTTTCTCATGAGTTAAAACTAAACTTGAGATGCAATATTACAGATTGTATACACAAATATAGCAAATTTAATGTTGACTCATGCAAAGAAATATTTAGAAGCTCATGAAATATTAAAGTCATGACAATGACGTTCATTGACAAAAGATGAAGCTATAGTTTAAATTTCAAATCAAATAGTCGAGAAAATAGAGAGTTTCAAATCATGAAAAGGATTAAAGATCATTGCCATACATTCTAGACAATGGTAAGATTTTTGAAATAAGTCTTTCTTGAGTTTCATTTACCGCAAACTCTAACAAAGTACATAACATTACATGTGATCTTCATCTGACTTTAATGATCCAAGTAACATTCTTGTCGAAGGTTGACACCCTCCATCAAGCCCTAACATATTTGGATGATGTGAGGAGAGTATTTGAGCAAGAGCATGAGGTGCTGGTAGCCTCATTGAGCCTTGAAAGGACAAGGTTTCCAATGAGGTATAACTTGTGTGATTGGGTGATTGTTTTCATGAAAATAAATATGTATTTTAGAAGAAAATAATAAACTCTAGTAAGAAAGATCATTTGAAATTAGAAGTAATTAGGTTAGGGACAAACTAGTTTTAAAAAGTGTCTTAAATAAGGAAGAGAGAGCCATGAGAGAACCTGCATAAGAGAGAAAGAGAGTCTTGAGAGAATTTGTCTCAACACATCTATTGACAAGTAGAAAATGAGAATTAAAAAAAATCTGCAAATGCTCAATTCACCCCCACTCCCCCCATCTTGATGTTTCACCTAGTCCCTTGTAATTTAAAATGTTTTTGATAGACATAATAGGAGAAGATAAAATGAGAACATTTGATCTTTTTGATATAATCACTCTTCTTAAAACAACTCTTCTACTCATTCTTTCGAAGAGCTATAATAGTAACTTGGTAGAAACCCTTGATTAGAGGAGACACACAAAATTATAATGAGAGAATTAGTCCTTGTAGTCTCATTGAATAACCTCTATATTTTTTGGTAATTGAGATAACAGGTTAAAAAATTAAAAGGTGAAAAATGATAATGTAGTCTCAATAGATGATGGAAGAGGTTTGATCGAAAAAACAATGGACAACAAGAGAACATATGATCATTTTGAGATGTCAAATTTCTTTGACTATCTTTTCCTTTCATTGCCCGCAATGAGCTATGATACAAAATTAATGGGCACCTACATTCAAAGGATACTAACATAATTATAATAGAAGAATTGTTTTATATAAAGTCACTAAATAACCCTTTTTATTTTTCAATAGAAGAGATGACATGACATAAAGTAAAATGGAGAAGGGAGAGCTGAGTTATGATGATTTGATGGAGTCTCTAGTTGACAAAACACAAGAGAAGAACATGAGAATACATGATTGATTTGAGATGATCAGTATCCTAGGATTAACTCTTCTACTCACTACTCCCAAAGAAGTTTAAATGCATTCTTTTATAGATGATATTCAACTGACATGCCATAAGGATGTCTAAGTGCATTGCTTTACTTCAGTGGTGAGGGAAGCCTCATGCCATTGATAACATGCTTATTATCATGTAAAATGAGTAAGAATTAGTATATTTAAGATCTTAAATCTTATGATCAAACATGTTATCATACTAAAAATTAAACATTTCTTACTTCTTTGAATATTTCATAAAGTTTAATATTTTAGAGATTTTTTCAGAGTTTTCCTATGAATTTTATGGCCTTAATTGATTTTTCTATTAATATTAGGGAAATTTAGTAATTTTCAATATCTTTTTACGATTTTTTAGGAAGGTGATATTTGCTTCTGCGACCAGGATTTGATTTGGAGATGAGGAGACAGAATCAAGAGAGGAGGTGTTGACACATGGTAGCACCAAAGGAAGAGATCAGAAGTTGTCGAAGGCATCCACGCGATTGACGGTAGATGAAGCCTAGTTACCATGGATGTAGTGGATCTCAACATCATGGAAGATCCTATGGCCATGAATAGAGCTGCAAATCTAACACACCAGATTAGTCAGAGAGAAACCAACTCTCACCCCTTAATATTGAAGTTGAAAAAGACAGAAAGATCCTCATTATTTCGCTGCCCTAGATCTGACGACATTAGATGAACCAGGTCATGAGAGGGCAGATATCAGCCCTACACATGTACCCTCTCACCCTCATGTAAACCCAGCACATTTAAGTCACCATTTAGGGGCGGAAAAACTAACTTTGATGCCCCAATTTCAGATCGGCTGAATGAAACAACATTAAAGTTCCGCATCAATCTAGAGATGTGCTTTGGGTTGATTCCAACATAGAGTTGCAGCTCGAATCATTGGACAAGTTTGCTTGAAGAGGAAACTACCTGATCTTGGCAAAATATAAAGGCTCGAGATAAGTTTTTCTAGGTTTGATGTGTTCAATGTGTGAACACCCATTTACGTATTTATAGATAGGAAATAGAATAAAGAGGCTAGCTTCATAACTCAATTGTAATCGTTTTCCACTTAATTTTCTCTAAGTCATCGTAATTTTAATTTCCCTCTTTTCTATGATATAGATTCTTATTTATCTTAAGCTCTTCTTCTTTATAACCACTTCGTCTCAATATATTGATTAAATAGAATAATAACTATTTAGCATTTAATCCTCATTCCATGTGGACTGACTTCACACTCACCACGATACTTGCTAATTTTAGTATATTAAGTAGGTGAATTTGAGATTCTAAATGTTTTTGATTAATTGATTTCAAGGCAATTGAACGACCCTAAATTTTGTTTTATCACCCATCCATAATTGATCTATTGGACTCGAAATGATTGAGTGTCAACTCCAAGGGCTTGGTTATTAAATTCTTTACTTCTAACTTTGGGTCATTACTATGCTAACCTTGGATCCATGGTAGGGTTTATTTTGGTGTTATGAATTGATTGAGAAAAGCCACAAGTGTTATGGCCACCGCCATCATAAACAATGTTACTTGACTTTAGCATATTGCTGGAGTTACTAGTATGAAGCACCTATAGATGTTGGATTATTTGCCTCCTAGTCAACCATCTTCTTCGTACATTTAGGTTTCTGATATATTGCATACTTTTCCTTGTTAAGTTCTATTTCTACATTTCTAGAGAAATTTTTGTTATCAAACTCTCCTTGCAAACTGCTATGATCATGATCCCCTAGGTTGTTTCTATCTAAATCATCACAACAACAAGAGATGGCTAGCCAATTCTCACTTCCTCCATTGCCCATCTAATATACA
The DNA here is from genome assembly GCA_024713555.1 of Spirodela polyrhiza. Lineage (NCBI taxonomy): Eukaryota > Viridiplantae > Streptophyta > Magnoliopsida > Alismatales > Araceae > Spirodela > Spirodela polyrhiza. Next base: position 3,207,512 of record CM046537.1, on the reverse strand, counting down.
TGTCCTAATTTCATGTGGTTGTCACATGACAATTATAATCTCACAACAGAATCTTTTACCTCAATCGTGTTACTATGGGGAAGTAACCCTTTTATTATTGTTTTAGAAGCTGAAAGCATGTTCTTTTACCTCAACATAATTAGGACAAAGTGTTGTAGCTCATTTAGTTCCTTGAGTTCATTAAGTAAAAATAATTATTTTATCTAAAAATCAAAGGTTCTAATTCTTACCCATGATTGATCATTATTCTTCATATTAATGGAACAGTTTATGCATGAGAAATAAGAAAAATATAAGTTTAGACACAAGTTGATGAGAATCACAACTCACTTTCATCAAAAATTGTACTGAAATCCTCTTATTGGTGAGTATCTTCAATCTATTGGCTGATATTCTATGAAAACTAACTTGATTGAAGCTAAACATATGGAAAGCTATAAAAATATAGGTAAGCTTTTTTTCCCTCTCTCACTTGCACAATTGTGTACTTGTCAATGCCTTCAAGAAGATTAGCTTATTGTCTGACGGTTGTAGCCATAATAAAACACAAGAAATCACATGAATCCACACAACAAATGTCATATAATTCAGGCTTACGCATACTAATTGTGATAAAAAGGGAGTTGCTGGGCTTTGGCTGCGGCTAGAGCGGTGGAAAAACTTCATTAGCTTGTACAAGACAAACGATTAAGAGTTTCCTCCCCACATCTTGTTGATTGCGTTAAAAGTCTGCCGGGGTTGCCAAGGAGGGAAGGTGTAAATAGCCATAGAACATATTAAAAAAATGGCGGCGTTGATTCCATGGAGGCTTATCCCTACACTGCAGAAGATAACGTCTGCAAAGACAACACAGTAATACTGTTGAATGCTTGCCTACTCTTCATTCCATCTTGCCCTATAATTCTTGACATCCAGGGGCGCCACTTGTCTTCCAAATCATTTACTCCTGTATATTATTATTAGTTATAACTTCATTTGTACTCATGTATCTTATTGAGACTACATGAGATGATATAGTTCTTATTTGCCAATAGAACATCTAATATTGGAAGTTTTACCAAACAGTAATTGCTCCCGTAAATCTATTATGTATAAAATTGATAGAAAATTATTTTAAAAACCCATTTTCCAAAATTTATATTTATTGCAAATCTTACTCTAAGTAGTAACAATATTCAAATATCATCTTGCAATTTATACTATGTGAATAAACCATCTAAAACTCTGGAAAATATGCACGAATAAGTTACAAAACTATTGAGATAAAAACATTTATAAAGCATACGCTATCCATTGAAGACTACATAATCTATTCCAAGTGCATTATTTTATTGAAAAACTTCATAAACATATTTTTGCTAACAGAATATAAAATGTTGACTTATTCAAAAAATGGTACTCAACTTTATGAAAAAAGTTCTACAACTATAAAAGACAAACATGCTCCCTATGTAGAAATGGAATTGGTGAAACCATGCATTTGCCACAACTTAGATGCATCAATTCATTTGCATCATCAAAAATGTGTTGGCCAAGACATCTTTAGATGAACACTCAGATTACAGATACCACCATTCTTTCCTCAACTTTAATCCACGATGGAAATTTATGAAGAAATTCATCAATAAATTCACAAATTATTTAAATGTGCCAATTAAATGAACCAGATAAAGAAAGAAAAAGCTAAATTGTGCCAACCAATTAGGTCTGCCAAGCTGTCACACCCCTCCCACCGGTGTGACACAAGCCGCTAGAATTCTAAGAAAGAAGAGTCCTGCAACAGCCCCTTAAACCAGTAAATACTGTGTAGCATAATCAATATTCAAGTGGATCATGTGAATCTCACCAGAATGTGAAACCGTACAAAGCTGCCACAATGGATTTGATTCTACAATAATTAAATACTAAGATAAAAAAAAATACAAAATTCCATCATTCTTTTGCTTTGACGAGGAAATGATACATGCACACTCAGGTGTCTTCCAAACAAGAAGCGGCAACAAAACACTGTTACCCACTCAGTCTTGATACCACCTGTTGAGGAAAGAAACAGAGTGAGTAATTAACAGAACAGGCAACTAGGAACGACCAGAGCAAGAGGAATAGAGCAAATCCAGTCTTCGAGAGATATCTCTCCGAGTAAATAGATTACCAATGATGAGAGTAGTAATATGGATAAATACACAACTTATGGTAGCACAGTTGCTTTCCCTCCCTAGTTTTGGCAGATACCCAGAGAAACATAGGTAGATAAGAGGGAAAGAGAGAGGAAGAGCCATGACAAAAAAAGGACTTGCCAGAGGTCAGCGCATCTTGTAGTACTGAGTTCTGGAGACCTGAGAACGCTGGCCAGAAAGGGAGTATTTGAGCATAATCTCAATGTCACGTGGGTTCTTCTTATTGGGCTCCACAGTGATGCTACCAACCAGTGACTCCCCCTCACAAATCGTCAGCACATCCTCAAGGTAAAGCACTGTCTGCTTCCAATGGGTGGCCTTAGATCTTGGCCCTGAACAGAGAAGTAAAGGAACCAAAAAATCAGCTTTCGCACCGAAATGATTTGTCAATGCAAAGTCCAAGTATGAAGAGGGAAGTCAAATACATAGGGATTAATCAAAGACTACACATAGGAGCTTTTAATGGTCATTTACAGCCTTCCAAGTTTCTAAAAAATCCAACCGTGTGCACAAATTGTATTCAAAACTTTAGAAGTAAATTTACTGAATTTAACCGCTTCAGTAAAGTTTCAACGAAAGCACAGCATAACATAACATTGATCTTCAGATGAGGCGAGCAGTTTTTTTTCCTAAGCACACTCAAAAAAGAATCAAATAACACTAATTTCATCAATATCATGTTGAAAGGCCCATTATAAAGTAACATGCAAAAGAATAAGCTACCATCCCAAACCTTTGGCATCGATTACAAAAAAAAGGAGAGCAATCGAACCTGTGGAGAAGCCCATCGGTTTGTGGCACTGCGTAAACGAAACATCAAAATATGCCACAAAAGCATGGATAAAATCGTTGCGTTCTGCCACAAGCTTAAATGGGGCAGTGAAAGATGCGTCTCCAATAGCCATCTTTGATATATCCATCGTCTACATTTGCACAGATTTAGTCAGAAGAATAGGAATTTAAAAGATATGCGGGGTCAGTCTGGAAAAAAGTATCACCTTTAACAGCTGGCAATTTGTGACTATCTGGTTATGGTCCACGGTATCAACAAGGGGCTCCATTATAGCTTGTTTCTTGATGCAGTTCATGTTGAAGCCATAGACGTTATTCCAGACTATAGGGTAGAATTACAGTGAGAAGTGGAGAAGAATTTATAATAATGGCACAGAAAAATAGAATACAGGGCTTTAAAAAAAATCTGTCACAGGAAAAATAATGTCTTAGACATATTTTTTGGTGGTTATTAAAGGATATAAAATGTAAAACTTATTGCAGAGGAGGTGGAAACATGAACTCTTACATTCAATCTTATCTTGTTTATAATCCGCATCTTCAATTGCTGTTAAGTACAGAGAAGCCTTGTCCGGCAAGACAATCCCATCCTTAACCTGGCACAAAGTAGGTTGTATCAGAAGAAAGCCGCATCCCACTGTGAAAAATAAGTCAAGTAAAATGTGAAATGATGTAAACAGATGTGAACAAAGAAGCAGAAAAGCGAAACAAAAATGTAATGTAACGTACAAGCCATCTATCCCGTGCACATAAAACTGTACTCAACATGTTTTCGAACAGTAGAAAATAGCCCATCCACTCGGAAATGATGATGTCCACGTGACTGACTGGCAAGTCAATCTCTTCAACCTTCCCCTTCACAACTGTAATGACTAAAAATTTGAAGGGTCGATTCAGAACAAAAAAGATATGATGATCAAAAAACACAAATGTGATCTGTGATATGAGAAAAAATTAGAGTTCTAAAACGGAAAGATTACCGTTAGAATACCCGTTTACTTCTACAATCTCTTTAGCCATGTCAGCCATTTGGGAGCATTCAAGCTACACAAAGGTATTTATTTCAAGAATTAGGTATCATAAAAGAGTGAGCATATCAGTCCATACGCATGCATGCTAGTTTCCACAATTATCACGCTCCTTTAACAATTACAAACACTTCTAACTAAGATTATTTGAGCACTCACGAAACATATAACTCAGGCACGGATAGTAAACAAAAGAAACATGACACAAGAACATGAATATTGATGAAATGGTGAAATGCATCAAATAAAAAAACGATGGCAGTAAATATCCTCGGAAAAAGAGATAATGAGGGTCATTAGAAATGGCAGAAACTGATACGGCATGGTATGGGAGCCTCCAAGAGGTGGAACACCGTACATAGAGCTGTACACAATCAATGATAACAAATGGTACCATTTTGAAAAAAAAGAAGACAAATATTAACATTCAAACATATTCAGCAGCACACTGGTCTCCAGGTGCAGCTATTATGATATGATACTTGTTTAGATGGTGTACAATATACGAGATTGCGTTCAACATAAGACTTTATATTTACTTCCCACGTTTCAGGTTTTCAAGACACGACCACACAACACCCAAATATAAATCCTCAGTGCATTTCAACAATGAAGTGCCCACTATCTTTTAGAAGGTTTTCTAGAAATATCACCAGTTCATTGGAAATAAAAAAACCAAAGCGGATAAAGGACACAAGAGATCCATTAGCCACTCATACTTTTACTCAAACCTAGACAAGAACAGTTGAAACCTACTACAACAAAGCCTCAAACAGGCCAGAAGATTGACTAAACGATCTACAAATTTCAGGGTACTAGTAAAATCCAAAACCCTCCAGAAATCATGGCATAACAAGAGACAAGATGGAGAATAATGTAACCCAGAAACGATTCAACAACAAGCTAAACAGGAAATGTTGGCTTATAGTTTTCAAACCAAGGAAAATAGAGAGGTTAATCAGAATTCAAATTTCCTAGAAGGCTGAAGCAACATGACAAGTTGTCCAGCTGCCCAGTAGAGAGAAGAAATTTCATGAAGTATAATTAAGAAGAAATTATCTTTGGCAAATTTTTTTAGGAAGGACAATAACTTACAGCATAGACATGTTTTGCACCTGCTTTTGCACAAAATAGGGAAAGGATTCCTGTCCCAGCCCCCACGTCAAGGACTACCTTGTCCTTGAAGAGAAATGTGTTATGATAAATAGCATTTTGATATGCCTTCGTTCTGATAGTATCTTTCAGCATTTCCTGCAAGATGATTTCCAAACAATAATTTAAACCAGTCTCTAACATAATAGGTTGTTCACAGATCAATACCAGAATTTGGAAATCATGAATGGAAAAGGAAACCTTAAAGATCACCAAATAAAATTTTCATATAAACAAAAATAGTGCATAAAGGTAACACGGCTAATAGAGGACTAGGCTACTCTTCAAAAATCGAACAATCAGATAACGATAGTGGTCATAGAGTAGATGTCAAACTTCTAACTGAAATGACAGTTGAAAGCAAATTGCAAATACAATTCCTCCCTTAAGTGCCCACAAAACATTGATATAAAAAAATACAAAAATCATTTGATTTTTCTTTGAAAAAACAAAAGGCAGAACAAGATTTTTTTTCCTCGAAAAAAAAAATAAATACTAAGAGATGAAAAAGGAAAAAACGACAGAGTACCAGAAAACATCACAAGAGCTTTCTCTAGCATGAAATACTACAGAAATCGTGTTAAAAAGATAGATTTCGATCAGCCTTCCTAAATGAGCCAAGCAATCAAAATTCGAGGAGACAGTTAATAACAGCAAACAACTAAATGTCTTGTCACCCTGAGGCCCATACTTCATGGATACCTGCAAGAGAAAAGGAAAACGAAACAAAACATCAGAACAATTAAATGGTTGAGCAGAAACACAACTGAAATTCAAGGGAAAAAATTATATACAATAAAGAAGTGGCAAGTTAGCAAGGAAACTATTTTTTAAAAAATTAAAATAAATAAAATCTACAATCCTGAGTCTGCCTACATATTAAGGAACGTGGTTCAAGCAAAAAATCCAAATAACCCAATTAATATTGAAATCTTGATCCCAATAGAAATTAAAAATAGCAGGGAATCAGTAAGTTTCACCTACATCAGCCATATTCAAGCCAAACCAAACCAGTTTTGTCAGTAGCTTGCGTGGGCTTTCAAAAGGATGCCTTCTGGCATTCCCCATAGGAGGGACAAGTAAGAGGCGAATAAGAGGTGGATGATGAGTGAGACAAGAAGAGGCAGACTAACACAAGGAAAGAGGAAGAGAAAGGAAGAGGAAGGAAGCCAAAATATTAGGGGGCGGAAGGAAAAAAGTAGGGAAAGCAATTATCAAACATAAATTCGTCTCTTTTCAGATATTTAGCCAGCAGTTATGCACTGAAACTCCATAACCTACAGAACATCATACAACCCATTCTCTGGAAACTAAAGAAATAATCATCAAAATACTCCGCTTTTCTCGGAGAACCCACAGCAAACGTGATACCATCATTTATCACCCATCTAGCGGAAGAAAAAAAAATTCACCAATATACCCAATTGAGATATCAATGGAACTTTCTACAAAGTATGAACTATAGTCTGAGAAGTGCCTAAGATAGTATAAAGTCCATAGATAATGAACGTCGAGATATTTTACAAACATAATCCTCTTAAAGTGGGCAAAAGCAAAAGGTCACTTTTTAAAAAATGTCAGCGGCATTAAAACACCAGCGTCGAACACAGAATGGTATCACAGTTTATTAGTGAAAACAAGAATGGTAAAAATTACACGATACCTCCAAAGCTGAAAGCCTAAGATCCACAAAGACACATCGGATCAAAGGGATTGCCTCAGAAAGGAAAAAAAAGAAGAAACGGCAAGAAAAAAAGAGGCAAGACGTTGATATCTTCAAAAGAAACACAAGACCTTCCGGAAAGCAGAGTAACTTCCAATCACGACCTCTAGATTAGTCTATCCAAAAGTGAGACAAGAGCAATAAGGCAAACCCAACTAGACTCGTGAATAGGAAGAAGGGTGTATTCATGATTGAACAAGACAGAAATAAAACCACAATCTCCCAACAAAAAATGATTAAAAAAGGAACAAAAGATAGCAGTAATCTGTTTATCTCACCAAAATGCGAGTAGGAGTCGAAGTAGTAATCAGCACTGGTCTTCTCGCTTCCAACGATGGCGCTGGGTGGCGCACTGTCCGAAAAGGAGCTCTCCGTCCTCTCCTCCAGAACCTCCTCGATTTCCTCCTCAAAACTGCTTTTCGCGGGGCCAACGCGGTCCTTGCTCGTCCGCTCACCGCTGTCGATGTTCAGCCTGGTGAAGGAGGAGGCATCGACGCCCTTGCTCCCGCCCTTCCGCTTGCCCATCTTCCCCAAGACCGGAGCGTCCTTAGGGTTTAGGGTTTTGGCAAGCCGAGGAAAACGAGAACAGACGGAGGTTTTAGCTCTCCTGTCGCAGTACCTCACAAACTGTTGCGCTGGCCAATCAAATCGCGACACGTTGCACCCTCGAGCCGCCAAAACCCCATGAGACATAGTGCTCGAGCTGGAGGCGGGACAGCGAACAAAGGGGCGCTTCTCTGCTTAAATAACCTGCCGTTTAATTTATTTATGCGCATACTCTCCTTTTCAAGCAACTATTTATTTCAGTTTCGACGTGTTTATTCCCAATAATTATTTATTACTAATCTATTTTTCCATAATGGGCTTCTAACTCTTTTATAATTAACGCATTCTTATTCTTCAATAATTAAATATATCTAGGCATAAAATGGAAATTAGCCTCGTTTAGCTCTCTCTCTCTCTCTCTCTCTCTCTCTCTCTTCTCTCGAGTTTAGGGGAGATAAGATGATGAGAGAGAATGAAAAGAAAATGACTTTATTACATGGGCCCCTCTCTCTCTCTCTCTCTCTATAGATATGTGTATGTATTTATATTTCTCTCTCTATTACATGAATCAATCTCATTTCTCTCTCTCTCTTTGAACATATTGTTGGCAAGATGAACTAGAGAGAAAAGGGCAGATGCCATGGGCCTTTCTCTCTCCTCCTCGCTTGATCTTCCAAACAGAAAAGAGAAAGGGAGGGCGAGAGAGAGAGGAGAGAGAAGAGGGGGCCATTTGGGGAAAGAAGGCAGCAGCGTCTCTATTGGTGGAGAGTAATTTAATTGCTTTAATTCGTGAGGCGAGGATGCTAAATAAACGAATATTCGCTTCCCCACCTATTGACACGTGTGGGCGGTGGGACAACAGAGTCCGCACGTGTGGGAATTGAGCGGATTCGAATTGCCCGGGGCAGTGGGGGGAATGTGGGGTCCACTCTGGTTCGGCCTCTCACTGGAAGACCGCAGATGACCTCGTCCAAACACGGTCATCTTCAGCGAAGCCACGGTGACCTTCGTCCTCTTCTGCCAGAGTGACCTCCGCGACCGAGGTCTTCCTCACTCCCGCTGCTGCAGCTGCTGCGGGATCTGCTTCATCTCCGCCTCGTTCGCTGAGCTTTGATAGTCCGTCTCTTCTGAGTTTTTCGTAGTTCGAAGCCCGACCTCTGCTGCCGGGGGATTAGGGTTGTCCGGGGACCGGCGGAGATGACGACCATGGAGAGCCTGATCGGCCTCGTCAACAGGATCCAGCGCGCCTGTACCGTCCTCGGGGACCACGGTGGGGGCGAGGGCAGCGCACTGCCCACCCTCTGGGAAGCGCTCCCTTCTGTTGCCGTCGTCGGGGGGCAGGTGGGTTCTCTTCTACGCTGTCCGTGCCTCTTTCCGCATGCATTCTCCTTCTCCCTTGATGCCTTTTCTTGGTTTCTTGTCCTCTGATTTTTTGGGTTCTGTTCTGTTCTGTTCTGCGTTATTTTGGTGCGATCTCGGGGGCAGAGTTCCGGGAAGTCCTCAGTTCTGGAGAGCATCGTCGGAAGGGATTTTCTTCCCCGGGGATCAGGTTTGGAAACATGGCTTTTCGCTTCTTTATCGACTGTTAGAGTTGATGTGAATGGTGTGTTTTGATCTTATCCTTGCGGGTGGTTCACTCTTTATGTTACGGAAGTGCAGGAATTGTAACAAGACGTCCGCTCGTCCTGCAGCTGCACAAGACGGAGGAAGGGCAGCCAGAATACTCGGAGTTCCTTCACCTGCCTAAAAGGCGATACACAGATTTCGGTATGTTGTGGATTACTCTCTTCAGGATGACCTTTTCTCTTCATATTTGAGGTTGACTAATTTTTCTCCATACAGCTGCTGTTCGTAAGGAAATTCAAGATGAAACCGATAGACTGACTGGGAAAACAAAACAGATCTCTCCGGTTCCTATTCATCTCAGCATTTACTCCCCAAATGGTTTGATTTTTGTTCTTGTTCCCTTTTGATATCTGAGATCAAGCGTTTAGTATATGAATGGCCTTTGACATTATGTGAAGAAATTTCCTTCAAGGATTACTTATTGCACCGCCTTTTCTTGTGTCTTTTTTCAGAGTGATACTGAAATTTTTTGTGGAATATTTTGGCCATTTTGATAAATAATTTCTCAAGGGCATGAACATTTCCAAGACAGTAAGATAGGGATTACAAGTTACAACTTAGCTAGGTACATATAGACTTGATAAACGTTCTTTCGTTTCTGATTATCGTTTCATGGTTAAACTTAAAAGTAAATATTTATTTCTCGCACTTTTCGTACTACCGTAATTAACAGTTTTTATTTTAGAATCATGCATCAAAGTGAACCAAAAATGGTGCTATCATGTTGTTTTACTTTCATTGATCATAAATAGCACTGGCTTAAAAGTTCCAGTGATGAATCTATGCGTAGCATGTTTGCTTCCATGTCTTATTTTTCAAAGCATAAAATTTTGTATCCCAAAAGTTTTTTTTTTCATTTTACCTTTAAAATGTTCAGTGCTTTGTAAATGCTTCACTGGATACGGTTTTCTGATTACTTTGAAAATATATAGTCCTTGTGGTTTGTAATAACGCTGCAGTTCTTTCTTTCATCCCCTTTAAAAACCTCTCTTATGTCACTTTTTATTACTATACGTAGGAGATTAATATTATTCATCTCTCCAGTTACACCCTCTGTTCTATAACATTATTTGTTATTACTCACTAATTTTCATGTATTGGCAGTTGTAAACCTAACGTTGATTGATTTACCTGGTCTTACGAAAGTTGCTGTAGGTAAAGCCCTTCTTGTTATTTATTTTTTATCATTGGAATTTCCATGATTCTTTATATTCTTAGGATTTCTATTGGCAATTTTTTTCTTCAGAGGGGCAGCCTGACAGTATAGTTCAAGACATTGAAAACATGGTTCGATCATATGTTGAAAAGGTAATGAGGAAACCAATCTATATCCAGTAAATCATGATTCTTGATTCATCTTTCATTTACCGTGTTGAAGTAGGTTTCTGTGAATTGTATGGCTTTTTAAGCCTTTAGAGTCTTGGTATAATATTGAGCTGCAGCTTGACACAATCTTCACCTCTCGTAACTTGATAATTGTGCACATTTTCATTTACATGACCTTTGCAACAAATATACATGCCTTATGAAGGTCCAAGATCTGTAGTTTAATTTAACTAATCATGTAGATATGTAGGTGCTGGGAGAAAAATCTTCTGTGACTAGTTAAGAACCAATTTGATGCTCTGTTACCCAGAGTTAGCTTTGGACGGACACTGGGATGAAGTGTTAACATATGCATCCTGGATGGGGGCAAAAGATGTTTAAAAATAAAAGATGAGAACCATTTAGGCGTTTGCATCCATCACGTATACGCCAAAGTGAAATCAGTTAAGCTGCATCCGACATTGACAGATAAGGTAGTTGTTAGTTTCTTGAAAAGAATTGGTTTTGTGCTTATTAGTCTCCACTCTATTGGAACGCTGTTACAGCTCTCCTAAGATACACTATCTTTGAAACACGAGGGGCAGTTCTCTTGAAACGCAACAGACATTTGTCATTTATTTGGATGTTGTCGGAACTATGCAATTTATCATTTGTATAGATTTATCAGATATCAACTCCAAATGTCTAGTGAGGCGATTTTCAGTCTTCATTGTTATTTACTCAAACACACACAACTAATACGTGCATATTTTCATCTTTTGCTCAGCGTTGTATGTCCAAAACTCATCTTTTAGGGCTATTTTTTCCCGTTTGTTGATGTGTGTTTTTTTTTATTTCTCCTTGGTTTATTGATTGTGCTCTCATTTAACTCGTTTCTCCTGCAGCCTAATTGCATCATATTGGCAATTTCTCCTGCAAATCAAGATATTGCAACCTCTGACGCTATTAAAATCGCCAGAGAAGTTGATCCATCAGGTATGCCTTGAGACTTCCTTGTGTTCTGTTTCTTCATCTATCATATGCTTTCAATTTTCTTGATTTGGGCTTTATTGTAGGTGAAAGGACGTTTGGTGTGTTGACGAAGCTAGATTTGATGGACAAGGGAACAAATGCACTTGATGTAAGTAACCTTTTTTGATAGCCGAATATATCAGTACATCAAATGTCCCTTGGATGATGGTTTTTTCTCATCTTTGCCATGCCATGTCTATTATATTACGTGATATTTTCCTTTTCAAAGATAAACCAAGAGAATATCTACTTTACCTATGTTGTATTCCATAGGTTCTTGAGGGAAGAGCTTATCGACTGCAGCACCCTTGGGTCGGAATTGTTAATCGTTCTCAAGCGGATATAAATAAGAATGCTGACATGATATCGGCAAGACGAAAGGAGAAAGAGTATTTTAGTAGCAGTCCAGACTATGGACATTTGGCTAGTAAAATGGGTTCGGAATACCTTGCAAAACTTCTCTCCAGGGTAATATGCTCAAATTGCTGTGAAATGCCTCTTATTTTGGGATAAAAGTTTACTGACGAATTATCTTTCAGCATCTTGAGAATGTAATTAGGTCACGTATACCAAGTATTACCTCCCTGATAAACAAGACAATTGAAGAACTCGAGTCGGAGATGGACCAACTCGGTAGACCCATTGCTCTTGATGCGGGGGTAAGGTTTTTTCAAATCTTTTAAGTTCTGCTCTCCTAAGCGGATTACGCAGTCCACTTCAATTGTCTTTCTTCTGCCGGCTTTCAGGCTCAGTTGTACTCTATTCTGGAGCTCTGTCGTGCATTTGACCGCATATTCAAAGAACATCTTGATGGAGGGTAAAGGCCTTGTTTTGTTTATTTAGATATTTTATCTTCTGAGGTAATTTTTTTTCCAACAACATGAACCTTGTATTTACCTAGAAGCAAGTGTATATTTCCATGATCAACATTCATTTTAACTAATTTGTTTATAAAAAAGTTTCTATTCTGAAAATCAACAGATGTGTCTTGTCTAAAAGATTAATTGTTTATTTGAGACTCAGCTGTTGAAATATAACTAAAAAATTTCTGAAAAGTGCGATTGCAATAAGCACCATGTGTTCACGGAATGTGTACCAAGATATTACTGTCTAAAATGATTAATAAGGTAAAAACCTCTTGGATGCACGTGCACAGATTTAAGACTCTAAAAAGTTTCTGTAAATTACTGAAGAGTGACTGGAATACTTTTAGTAGAACGAATATATTTCATGATGGGCCTTGTAAGATTTTTTTTTGAGGTATCTGTCTTGTTTCTTTTTGTCAAAGTTGCGAAGGTAGTTCGTAATGATCAGTCGTATCTGCAGTTTTTGGGGCTTTCAGTAACAGCGTATTTTCTGAATATTTGACTAGATGGTTCATGAAGAGAAGAAAGTCTATCTTTCACTCGGATTTGATGTCTTTTACCTCAACCTGTTTTCTTAGATTGAACATGTCCCAGTATATCTACATGTCTCAAGGGTTGCTCTATGTATCCTCGTGCCATAGAGATACCCTCACATGCCAGAATCTACTGCCAGTGCTAGTTTTCAATTATTGTTCGTCATTTAATTTTGGTAAGGAGATTCCTTCGGCCATACCACTATGCTAGCAGCTCAAGGCCATCTATGAGTAAGAAGATGAGGTTGAGTAGTCATTATGAGTTTTGTCAAAAAAGCTAGGTCACCCAACTCAAAGGTTTAACAGAGAGTGAGTGGAGCTTGCGCACATTATTCAATCTCATGATTTAACTTGCCATATGCAATGTATGGCTATTTTAACACGCGTGATAATGTGGACAGCATAGATGAGGCACAGAACCCAGGAACCGGTTCTCTGATGCCTTGATGACAAATTGTGCCATCCGTCTCAAACCCAATTGACAACCAGCAAAAGTATTCTGTCTATTGGAGTACTAGATTAACTTGTTCTATTAATGCGGGAGTGTTCTAATTCCTTGGCAAATGGTCATAATAATGTTTTAAATCTTGCAGGTTTTAATTTATTTTTTTTCCACTGAGTTAAACGGTAGCTTTATTCTGAACTATGACTTTTTTTACCGTAGGCGCCCTGGTGGTGATCGAATTTATGGTGTTTTTGACAACCAACTCCCTGTGGCTTTGAAAAAGCTTCCATTCGACCGACATCTCTCCCCTCAGAATGTGAAGAAAGTGGTCTCCGAGGCTGACGGCTATCAGCCCCATCTAATTGCTCCTGAGCAAGGTTACAGGCGCTTGATTGACGGAGCCCTAAACTATTTCAAAGGTCCAGCGGAGGCATCAGTTGATGCTGTGGGTGACCTTTTAAGTCTTCAAATTTTCTTTTTCTGGTATTCTACTAATGGCTTTTCCTGCAAGACTTCAACGAAATAAAAATGGAAAAAAATTGCAGGTGCACTTTGTCCTGAAGGAGTTGGTGAGAATATCAATAGGAGAGACTCAGGTGAGCTCAAGAACTTTCTTCTTGAAGTCTGAAACGAACCACGTCCAGTACCTGTTTTAGGTTAACAGCAGAAGTCTTCATGACAACCAGGAATTGAGGCGGTTTCCAACACTCCAAGCCGAGCTGGCAGCTGCTGCGTATCAAGCCCTGGAGAAATTCCGGGAGGACGGTCGGAAGACAGCACTCCGGTTAGTGGAGATGGAATCATCGTACCTGACTGTTGAATTCTTCAGGAAGCTTCCGCAGGAAGTGGAAAAGGGTGGGAATCCCGCCATCGCCACTGCTGATCGGTACAGCGACGGACACTTCCGAAGGATCGCCTCAAATGTATCATCATACATTGGAATGGTCTCTGAAACGCTGAGGAACACCATACCAAAGGCAGTAGTCCACTGCCAAGTCAGAGAAGCCAAGCGATCCCTACTCAATCACTTCTACACTCAAGTTGGCAAAAAGGAGGTGCCTTCTTCAAGCACATACCATGATCTTTTAACAACTTTTTTCTCTGAGATCTGAATGGTTTATCTTATCTTTGCTACGAATGAAAATTCATTTTAGAAATTTTTTCGCTGAAACCCCCCATATTCAATCATTTCTGCACCCAAATTGGAAAAAAGGAGTTGCCTTCCTCCATCATTCCCTCGTGTTTTACTCTTTCTACACGTCAGGTCTGAATGGGCTATCCATTTTTTTTAATCTTGTCCTCCAGGGGAAGCAGCTCTCCCAAATGTTGGATGAGGATCCTGCTCTCATGGAGCGGAGGCTGCAGTGTGCTAAGAGGCTCGAGCTTTACAAGAACGCCAGGGATGAGATCGACTCTGTTGCATGGACCCGGTGAGGAGGTCGCCTGGTGGTGCTCTGATCCACATGTATGCACACGTCTTGCTATCGTTTGACAAAGCCTCTTGTCCCTCGTCCGGTCTCTCGGTGAGAACTCTGATCTTAAAATGGAAACAAATTCTCTGAGCGTGTATATTTTATTTCAGTCCCAATTAAAGGTGTTGATGGGCTGGGTATGCCCTGCGCCTGGTCAGACCTGGGTTCGTGGGGTCTATCAGGATTCTATTTTCTAAGCCTTTCTGGAGAGCTGGATTGGATTCTGGCCAAGTGAAAGATGTCCTAGCCTTAGGTTAGACCTTGGAAGGCCATTAACACCCTCTGCTCTCATTGTTGACTGTGGGATTTTGTAACTTGTTGGAAAGCTTCTATTTTGAGTTCATGCTCGGTACATGTGAGATTCTACTTTGGTAAAAGCAAGACTTTGCCTTTGTTCAGCATAGCCTTGGAATAAGATGAAGAGTGTTTAGACTTTGAAATTCATAATGGTTTTGGAGGAAGAGTGGTCCAAAAAAGTGAAAATAGCAGGTTTACCCCATTTAATGATCATTTTGTGGAGTTTTGGGGTAGAATAGATGATTGGCATTGCGAACTCTTCTTTCAATCTGAAGAACCGACTAATGCAATGCTGTCCTCTCTAAATGGCGTCCAATCTAGCAAATGAACAACTTAATCTACATAATCTTGTAGCGCACCTTTTTTCTTCTTAAAGCTACTTCGAACCAGACCATAGTCTAATTACAGCCTAGATTGGTTGCACATTTATAGAGGCCTGTTAAATCATTGCCATTGAACATTGTGAATTCAGCCCTCTGCTTGTTGAGAAACTCTTATATGGTGTAACTATGTCACTGTTTCAACTGCCTCAGGGTTAGAGGAGATTATGGGATCATGGTTTTGATGCCAACCACAGCCTTGTTGATGGGCTTCTTGAGAATAGAAATCAACCCTCTCAAAGATCCTGATCTTGTTAATTTAATTATTAATTGTGCTATGAAGTGATCTCTGGCTCTAGATTATGTGAACTGCAGGGAAGGGTAGATTGGAGGAAGAATGGGATGAATAATTCACGGAGTAGTAGAGAATAGGAATGTTAGAAGAGAAAGAAAGGGGCTCATCTCTTGTAATTTTCATTATATAGTTACAGTGAAAGATAAAGGTTCATAACACTTGGGTAGACTATCTAATAGGATTCAACCAAAAGCAACATTGTTAAATAACCAAGGGCACATATTGAGCAAGTCATCTACCAATAATCATGTCACAGAAAAATTATCAATTACAACCAACAAATTCATGAATTCACGTCAGTGCATGTCACGGTTCTATTATTTTTAATATGTTCGATTAACATTCACAAGTTCTTTTTTTTTAATTTCTTCCCCTAATTAAAATGGATAAATTACCAAATTAAGTCAGTGAAATTGAGTTAATGTAGAGCTTAGTCATCCATATAAATAAATTTGTGTACATTATTTTAAGTATTAGATAAAATAACATTATTTTAAGCTAATGCAGAGTACATTATTTTAGTTTTTGGAGGAATATTGTCTCGCTTCTATTTTTTGTTTGTAACCAAATTTTCTAGACAATGGGGTTATTTGTGAAGTGCATATAGCATGGAAACTGATAAAATTTTGTGACCATTTCTTCTCTTTAATGTATACACACATAAGCCATACTCATTAAATTAACTACAAATATCTTTGAATTTTCCTTTAAACTTCGTTCGAATGTGTTGTGCTTGAATTAAGATGTGTAAAGAGATTTTGAAAGAAAAATGAAAAATAAATATGGAGCTGAATATTTTAATGTTATGATTATACAACATTGTTTTTGTTTTATTTGTGTAATATGATCTCATTTATCTGTTTTTCTTTTTTTTAGAATTTGACGGACAAAATGTAAAGGATGAGGTGGTCAAGGTTTATTATTTATTTTGGTGACATCAAGTTTCCATTTTTGTGTAAAAAACCAATACACATTAATCATTCTTACTCTAATGATAGAGCTTTTTAGGTTTAAACTCTTCAAAAACTAAGCTAATCATATATAAACCCCTCTTTTTTTGCATAGACTCAATATTCCCAAAAAAATCCTGACTTTATGTTTAGTCATAGGCTCCAATTCCATTAAAAACATGAGAGTTCAGTCAGTTTAACTCAAATTAATTGTAGTCCCCCTCTCTCTCTCTCTCTCTCTCTCTCTCTCAACCATCAACCATTTACTTACCTCTTCACATTTTCATTTGTCATGTATCTCACATAATCAATGGGAATATGCTTAGTATGAGCCCTTGGGTCTTCTCCTTGATACTAACAATATGGCTTCGTGAGGACTTGGGAGAACCATAAAAATACAAAGTGAAATGTACTACTATTTCACACCAAATATAAAAAAGAGAAGAATTTGAGTGTCTATTACTAATTGTGTTGGATGCTATTAGGCCACTCTATTTAGAAGGGAAGAATGGGGCACATAAACTGTCATAAGACCCATTACCTCATTAGAGATAAATGCTTCATCTGCCTTCTATTGCTTTGATGCATGCGTGTGTGCCTATCAGTGTATTGCATGCCATACCCACCAGCACTCCTTGACCTTCTCCTCATTGGCACTCCACTCTCTATGAGTTGGGTACATATTGCACACCTTGACTTTGTACCATCAAGCGTCATGTGATATTTGTGCTGAGTTGTCCTATGTTGCAAGCCTCTAGGTTTACTTGTATAACCACGTTGTAACGCTTTCGTGTGACTTGTAGAAATAACTAATTGAGAAAATGCTAAAAAGAGGAGAAGAAATAAAGACTTCTATAGAAGAAAAAAATAAAGGTACTAGATTGTGCGATCTGTCATTAGAACTTATGGAGGGAAGAAGAATTTAGAAACAAAGTGAGAACTTGACATGTGGACTGTTTTGACCAAGCAAAATGGAAGAAAACATAAACATCAAAAATAAAAATAGAAATAAGTTAACCAGGCTAAATGCTCAACAAATGCTCCAAGATTGCCTCCAACCATCACCTCCACAAGCTTGGAGTTGATTTCAAACGTCAACAACACCAATCTTCTCTTGTAATTCACTAAATTTCACTCTATCGAGAGATTTAGTGAGAATTTTTGTATGTTGCTCCTCTAATACAACATGTTCTAAAATTATCTTCTTCTCCTCCACATAAGCTTGAACATAATGGTACCTCACCTCAATATGCTTTGAGTGATCGTGAAATGTTAGATTCTTTGAGAGCTAGATGATTGATTTGTTATCAACCAAAATCTTCACCAATTTCAACTCAACTTTGACTAGTTCTTCAATGAGTCTAGTCAACAATATGCTTTGACATGTGGTGATTGTGAGAGTAATATATTCTACTTTGCATGATGAAAGAGTCACAATCTTCTACTTTCGAGAGCTCTAAGTCTCCACATTTTAACTAAGATAAAACACAATTTTTGAAGTACTCTTCATATCATCACAATCTCTAGCGTAGTCATTGTCACTAAACCTAATTAAGTGAAAATTTTCACTCCTCTTGTATTTCAGTTTGAAATTCAATATCCCTTTATGTACCTTATTACACATTTAGCTGCTTTCAAATGTTCAATCGTGGGGTTTTCTATGAAGTGACTTAGAAAACCCATTTTGAATATTAAATCAAGCCTTTTATGAGTAAGATAACGTAGACAGTCTATCAAACTCTGAAAATCAATGGAATTCACCACCTTTCTATTCTTATGTTTGCTAAGCTTTAATCGCACTTCTAATAATGTATGAGAAGGATTACAATCCATCATTTCTCACTACATTAAATCTTTAAAACAAAAGATTTCTAAGTTAAAATGATCTTACCTTTAATTTCAAATGCTTCAATTTCAAGATAGGAACTAAGCAAACCAAGACATGTCATCTCAAATAATTTTATTATCTTGAGCTTGAATTCCTCATTTTCAACTTCAACATTACTTGTTACCAACAAGTCATCTCTATGTACACCAACAATAATATGAAAATCATTAATGTGTTTGAAATAAACCATTGGTTCATATGAGCGTCTAATGAGACCAATTGAAGTCAAACTCTTGTCCAACTTCATATATCATGCTCTAGAGCCTATTTTAGCCCATAAAGAGCTTTCCTCAGCTTATAAACTATTTTTTCTTTGCCTTTCTTCTCAAACTCGTCTGATTGCTTGACATAAATGTCTTCTTCTATTTTTTCATTCAATAAAGTTGACTTTACATTCAAATGGTGTACAAACCATCTAAATTGTGTAATTATGGACAAAATGACTTAAATGGTCTCAAGTTGAACTATAATAGCAAAGACTTCATTGAAGTCAACTCTATACTTCTAAGCATATCTTTTGACAATTAATCTTACCTTATCACTCAAAATTTCTCCTTGTAGATTTTTTTTTCACCTTAAAGATTCATTTGAGTCCAATGAACTTAGATTTGACTAGAGGTAAGACCAATTCTTAAGTCTCATTCTTCTCAATTACATGTAGTCCTTCATCCATATTATTCTCCACACTTCCTCTTTCAATGCTTCCTTGAATGTTGTTGATTCTTCTTTAGAAAATTGGCATATATTTTCACCATCATGTTAATCATGGTGTGTATCTACATAGATTTGACCAAAACTTCTATATTTTCTTGACTCATAGTCTTCAATAGTTAATTATTGACTTTCAACCCTATCTTCATCACCATTTTTTACTATGACTTGAGTTGAGGTAGTCCCTTTACAACTGTTGACTTGATCAATACAGAATTCAAAAAAATAGGAGATTAAAAAATTCTCATATTCTTCTTTTCTTGAAATTACTACAATTATATTTGTCATTATCCTCAAAGACAACATCTCTAGTGATATGAACACATTCAAATATTGGATCATAAACTTTATAACCCTTTGTTTCTTTTTTCATACCCTATGAAGATTATAAGTTTGCTTCGATCATCTAGTTTCTTCAACTTCACATCGAAGGTCTTCACATGCACAATTGACCCAAAAATTCTTAAGTAGTCAACTCAAGGTTTGTTGCCTGTCCAAATTTCATAAGGAGTTTTTCTTTCAAGACTCTTTGACAACTTCTCCCAAAAACTCATGTGGAAGATCCTTGCTCTGGAGCATGCTTCTCACCATATCCATCACAATCTAATTTCTTATTTTAACCACTCTATTTTGATAAGGTGTGTAAAGAATAATCAGTTGCCTCTTGATACCTTCATGAGAACAAAAATCAGTGAATTCATTAGAGTTGAACTCACCTCCTTAATCAACTCTTAAGCAACCAATCTTTGTCTTCTTTTCACTTTCAACCAAAGATTTGAACTTCTTAAAGGCGTTAAATATATCTAATTTTTTCTTTATCAGTACTACCCACATAATCTAAGAGTAATTATTTACTAAGAGAATAAAGTATTTACTTCCTCCTAAAGTGTTTGATTTAATTGGTCCACATAAATCTCCATGCACTAACTCAAGAAGACTTGTTACTCTAAATGAAGATGCTAATGGGAATCATGTTCTATGTTACTTGAAATTCACACAATCTTGCCATATATCTTCAATGGTCTCTCTTTTTGATAGCCCTTTCACAATTTTCTGAGAAAAAATAATTTTTAAAGGTTGAAAATTAAGATGACCATACCTCTTATGCCAAGTCCATGTTATATCTTCCCTTGCTTGAAAGTAATTGTCAACCATGTTGAGTTTCATCAAGTATTTTAATACTTCTTTTTACCTTCATCAAAAGTCTTTCATTCTTATCATAAATTACAAAAAAACTATTTTATAACAAATATTTATAACCTTACTCATCCAATTTTTCAAAATTTAGGATGTGAGCTTTCAATTATAGAGTGTAGAGAACATTAGAAAGTGACATAGTCTTTCCATTTTGGAGGTACAATAGTATTTTCCCTTTTCTTTTGATTGAAATTCTTGAGTCATCTCCAAACTTTATGGTGCCATAATAGGTGTCAACGATCTCATAGAAGAGACTTCTACTACCTATCATGTGGCTGCTTACTCCTATATCAAGGTATCAAAAGCCATCTTTTAAATCAGTCTTGGAGACTCTTTGTAGTAAAATTTTCTTTTGATCTTCAACTATAGTCATTAGAAAAGAAGTTTCTCATTCATCTTCTTCAACAACTTGAGCCTTTTCATCCTTCTTATCTTTACGACATTCATTCACATAGTAGTCGAGCTTATCATAATTGTAACATTAGACTTTGGATTTATCCCTATGTTTCTCTTTCTCATCATCTTTATCCTTGTGATTTGTATATCTTCCTCTACCTATTCCTTAAGGCTCTTCCTTGACCTCTTCTTCTTCCTTGTGAGCTTTCTTCATTTTTCTTGTGCTTTTGTAGAGCCTTAGCTAAAAGAGTTTTCTCCTTTCTTCTAGACTGTTGATCTCTCAACTTATCTTCGTGGATTTTAAAGGATTCAATAGCTTTATTAAGTGTGAGAATATGTATGTCTTGAAATTGCTAATTGAAGAAGTTATAGAGTCGAACTTATTAGAAATGGAGCAGAGTTTGGAGACTACATCTTTCTTTGAAAGCTTCTCTCCTAAACTCTTCACTTTCATGACTATACGAGAAAACCTTCTAACATAGTCTAAAATAGGTTCTTTATCGTCTATAGAGATATTCTCAAACTCTCTTTCAAGTGACTAAACCTTGACTTTGTAAAGACGAGAAATCTCACCATTCATAGTTTTTTGAGTCTTCCACATCTATTTTGTTATCTTCTCCACATCTAGTTGTCTGGTAGTCTCATCAAATATTACATTAAACATGACAGCTATTACTTGACGATTTCTCTTTCTTGCAACATTCTCAGTCTCAACAACATCTCAAAGGTCCATCCCCTCGAGATAAAGACACATCCTCATAGCCCACATATAATTGTTGAGCTTCATGAGGATAAAAAATGACCCAAGTTGAATTAAGTCTTCAAGCCCTTTGGGTGTTGTAGCGGTGTAAAGATCATGAGATGAAGATTTTTCATACTATGGCATTTTGTCAAACTATCTTAAATCAGGATGCTCTAATACCAAATATAGAAATAGCTAATTGAAAATATGTTGAAGAAAGGAGAATAAATAAAGACTTTTATAGAAGAAGAGAAATAAAGCTACTAAATTGTGAGATTTATCATCAGAACTTATAGAGAATAAGAGTTTAAAAACAAATTGAGAACTTAACATGTTGACTATTTTGATCAAGCAAAACAAAAGAAAACGTAAACATCAGAAATAAAAATAAAAAGAAGTTAACAAGGCCTAAGTGCCCAACGAATTATCTGAGATTGCCTCCAATAAATTTATGTCACATTATGTTGTCGAGCACTACTCTATTTGTCAAGTTGCTTTCCTTGCTTCCCCACCAGCCCCTTTTCTTTTTCCCTTGAGTGGTGGGAGTAAAAGGAATCCTCTTATAGGAGGTAGTCGATGTTCTATTTCATTGTCCAACACTTACATTGGGTGGCATCCCCTTTTATGGTTAAGAAGGGATATCTCTTGATCACTGAGGATGCCAACTGACAATTGAGGTTGTCTCATGTGCCACACCACCTGTTGAGTGTCCCATTGTGGGCAAATCTATGTTTCCACCAATGTGTAAGAACAAGTTATATATGTGTGGCCCTTCTCATCTACCTACATCATGCCCCATATATGTGTTCGTGCTACTAGTGCACGTCACGTCAATTGCGCATGTCATGCCACCTGAGTGTGACGTACTATTTGCCTATATGATGAGGTCATTCTCTCCTAACACACAATGCCCATCTATGCATCTCACGTGTATAGCGACATGCCAAATACACACACCTTGAGCCCATGCAGGCCACCACTTTATAGTATAATGTCTACTTAGCTTACACAAGATTAAGGATACATGATTAAATAATGACCCAATTCAACCCCTTAAAAATTTTCATGTTATGAAGCATTGTAATTAGATACCAATTTGAATGCACATTAATTTTATTTGAACCAAAATTGACAAGTAACTTTTCACTTAAGCAAAGCTCATCTCACCTCTAAAGTAGTGTTCAAAGTGTTATCATGAGTGCTAAAAAATAGGGGAACTCAATATTGACGTTGACATGGGGAGTCACAAAAAATAACCTTGATGATAGTTCAAGGGTTGATAATGAAGAGTTTGAGCTAGAGAAATGAGAAAATATAATCTAATTTCAATAGTTGAAAAATATTTAATTCATATACAATAGTATGTGTGTATTGTATCTGATAACTAATGAAATAACCTTGGTCTTATCTCTTTTCCATATCTTCTATATATATTATGTTTCACATAAGATTAAATTTAGTAACAAAGTGTGGCAACATATTGTTGACTAAATACATCCTCAATCAAATAGTAAAGTAATCTAAATTTTATTAAATGAGTAAACGATAAAAATTTACTAGAGATTATAACATAATTCGTTTTTTCTTAGAATATGTGATAATTTGCTTGTAATATGTTGCTAGATCTAATACCCAACCTAGTTTTAGGGTCACTTATACTTGACAAGGAAGAAAGGAGAGGGTTGTTAATGAGCCAATTGACCCATTGAGTGTTGGTATATACATACTAATAGAGTTTATTTTGTGGAAATCAATGAAATATTCTATAGGATAGTCGAAGGTACTCCAAAACCTATCCCTAAGCTCCTTTCCCTATTTTAGGATTTCATGTGGAAGCCTTAGTTGTGGTTCCCCTTCTTCACTCTTCATTGAAAGATAATGTAGGCTGCACCTTATTTTACCTATTTATGTGCTCTCTCTCTCTCTCTTTCTCTCTCTTGCCATATCTCTCTCTATATATATATTTGTGCTCTAAGTGAAGGGTCCTTACAATATGGAATCAGAGTCATGATGTCTAAGAGCAATGAAGAGAGATTTTTCATCCTAGAAAAAGAGGTTGATGAGTTCACGAAGGTCAACTACCTACTAATGATTCAAACCTAGACGATGAAGATCTCATCTATCAAAAACACAATGAGAGAGCTAATACACTCAATAATACTTGGGCCTCAACCTAGATTGAGAACCTCAAACAAATATCAGCAACAACAAACACCAATGTCCCATCAATAGAACGAAGTTGAGAACTCTTGTGTTAGCTATCATCATGTCAAAATCAAATTGTAGCTCACTAACCTAGAGTAACATGACAACTATATATTCCACTCTTTGAATGAAGAAATTAGAATAAGTGGCTTTTGCGAGAGTTATTATTCACGTATAAGGTATTAGTGAAATAAAGAAAATCAAAATTGTTGTAGTCAACTTAGATGATAAAATATTGATCTAGTACAAGTAGTTGGAAGCCCAAAAGTCTCTCAAAGATTGGGAAGATGTCAAGAAATGTATACTTAAAATGTTTGGGTGACAAGTTGTGAGGTCAGGATAAGAACAATTGATAGAAATTAGAAAACACAACACATTAGGAAATTACTCGACTCTAAAGAATTATTTAAAATTATGGACAAGGCACAAACAATGGAGGAAAGAAAATGATAGTGTATTGAGTAGGGAAACTCAAATGATTTAAGACTAATTGATTGTAAACATATGAGAAACCCTATATTATACCATCATGAAAGAAATTTAAAGACCTTGACACTAATTTGAATAAGATTACACATTGAAAAGATGACCTTATACTAGTGTGAGGCACGAAATTCATTCGATCAAGTGTACACTACCCAAAAAGAGATAGTTGAAGCTTATGGAAGTTGATTGTAAGAAAAAAAGATGAAAGTTTTATGTTTATCTTGTGACATGAAGTTATACCCAAGGCACATTTGTATAAATGAACTATGATTGTGCTTAGTATAAGTACATGATTTAGTCCAACCCCCCCCCCCTCCCCTCCCCCCATCCCCTCAAATAATTGAACAAGGTGAGATCAGAAAATTTAATATCAAAATCTCACCTAACTCTATTTCTATCTTGAGACTTTAATAGACCATGAGGCTTAGTGACATTATCAATGGTATGAAACTTACAGTTCTCATTGATTGTAGTGCTACTCACAACTTTATGTTACAAGAGGTCATACAATTTCTAAACTACTGCTAATGACGAAGGTCAATTATAAAGTAACCATGGGGAATGACATGACCATGAGAGGCCATGGTATCTACCATAATCTAATATTGAGAATATAAGGCTTGAAGATCGTAAAGAATTATTTGCCACTATAATTGGGCAACACTAACTAAATACTTGAGATGTAGTTGGCTCTACATGTAGAATATTATGATGAATTAACATCATCTCATGATGATGTTCATAGTGGGAGGCTCAAAAGTTGCCATCCGAAGATATCCCTTATTAGGTAAGTCAAGAATTTCCTTATAAACATCAATCTTTAATTTTTGTCCATAAGAGAATATGCTAGAGAGTCTCTACCAAATGAATAAGGAATTGCACCAATATAGAACTCATATGCAAACCTCAAGTGGTGTATCATAGAAGGGTTCAAAAAAGTATTTTTACCAATCGAAAAACTTTTTCTATTGTAAGATATCAATCATCAAATCACCTTGGAGTTGGGAGCCACCACGTCAATGAAAAACCTTAATTAAGGATGAGGTAGAAAAGTTATTATAGAAAATGTGCAGATTGGACATTATATAAATGTCCACCAGCCCCTATCTGAGTTTTATCCTCTTTGTCATGAAAAAGGATGATTATTGGAGATATTGTGTAGACTACATGAACTTAAATAAGATTATTGTACCAAATAAGTTTCCATTACTAGTGGAGGAAAAGATGTAAATTCAAGCAACCATCAAATTAATATAAAGTAAGAAGATATCTATAAAATGGTTTTCAAGATGTATTAAGTCCATGATGAATTTTTGGTAATACCTTTTGACTTAAAAAAATACCCAAGTGACCTTTAAATCATTGAAGAGTTTGATATTTCACATTTTTCTCCACAAGTTTATCTTGTTCTTCTTTGATAACATCTAGAAATATAGTCAAGATTATAGAACCCATTAACTTCAAGAATAATATAAAACTGATGTGATAACTTCTTGACCCATTGCCTCTGACCCATGTAAATTTTAAGGTTTTTAAGGTTAATAAGGTATCATCATTACTTTGTACCTCACTACAAGTTTGTCACTATTAACAAAAATTTTCCAAAATTCCACTTTGCAGACAAGGTGGAGTTGTTAGTGGGGAGGGGTATCGCTAGACCCTATAGAATCATTAGGGTCACTTATACCCAACAGAGGAGGAAAGAGAGGGCTGTTAATGGGCCAATAGAATCATTAACTATCAATATATAAAACTGATGGAGCCTATTTTGTTGAAATAGGGAAGTATTGTATAGGACAGTGAGGGTACTCTTAAAGTCATCCCCAAGCTCCTTTCTTCATTTTAGGGTTTTATGCAGAAACCCTGGCTACCATTCCCCTTCTTCACTCCCACTCAGAAGAGAACACAAGCTGCCCCTTGTTTTATTTGTTCGTGTGTGCTCCTCTCTCTCTCTCTCTCTCTCTCTCTCTCTCTCTCTCTCTCTCTCTCTCTCTCTCTCTTGCTCTCTCTCTCTCTCTCTCTCGCCCACACATGCACAAAATTACCAGACCAGAAATAGGAAATAGAGGAATAACTTTTTAGTATAGAGATGCTGAAATATTTCAAGGTAACAAGCTGCCAATGACGAAATTGATGCAAATTTGGATATAAAACTCAGGAACACCTAAGAGGTGCATCCAATCAATACCTCAATCTTCCTAACAATTTCGAATTCTTGAAAGTCACTGCAAAAAAGTATTTACCCCATCCAGATTGGAGCTATAACCATAGGCTAGATGGGAAAGTTCTAATAATGAACCCTAAGAAAACAAAGTGGTGAGATAGGGATGCAGGTCTGTCTGAGAACACCGCAAGCACAAGATCTGATTCCGTCAGCATCGGAAGAAGAAAGAACCAAAACTTAAGTATGCTACAGAAAAAGAATGGGACAAAAAATCCAAGACAGTTTACACCTTAAAATCTGATGAGAGAATTTTCACTGCACGGGGGGGGTGTTTCTTGCTCACTTCATCATGTTTTCACACTGCTGTTGTGATAACATACCTGGAAATCAGCTGAACTTTTTTGCACATGGGAATAACAAAAGCAACCTAATTGAATGTTTGGCTCAGTAAGATACTGCCCTGCTGTGGAGGGTACCACCAATTCATAGCTTCAATGATCAAAATGCAATTTATTTCACCATCTCTGTCAACAGTTGAAAAGCAAGTAGACAAATGGTGAAAAAGGAGGCAGGCACAAGAAAAGAAAAACAAAACTCACTTTAAATAAGAAAAAAAGAAGACTGTTGCCATGAATCTTGGACAAGATGTGGCTAGTTTGCAAACGCTGCCCATAGAAAAGCTTTAGCATAGTCTAGTCCTAAGCTATACCATAACCATCTTGGTAGAAAAGGGGAAGTGGATCGGGATTGCTTGAATATACAGGAGCAGCCAGAGTGAAAAAAAGAGAGAATCTACACCAAAAGAGGGAAATAAAATGGGCTTCTGTATGTACTCGCTCGTTTTCCTTCTTTTGCTCAACACGGGTAGCTAGAGATGGCCTTATTTCTCTTCAATCTCAATGTCGATGATGTCAGGCTCGGAATTTGACGACCGTCTGGTGTTTCCCTTTCCTCGTGAAAAGTCTTGTTTTGGCTGCCACACGATGTTGCCGCAGCCTTTGCACTGGACGACTTGGTTCCGGTTGCCCACAAACTGAGTCCGACAAGCAGGGCATGTTCCCTGTCAAAAAAATTTAAGCCATGAGCATCATCCAGAGGCGAGTCAAACGAAACGCAATAGAATGGCCCAACCCCCAGTAAAACTTTATATGACTAGAAAAATTTTCCTCATGCGAAACAACTACAGCGTTTTTAGTTTCTAAGATTTTATGTCCTATGTTAATGCTTTGAATTTCAAGGAGATTCTGACAGGTCACTGCAGAAACCATTATATCTGCCCTTTAAAGGAAAAACTAGCTAGCATCCAGAAGCTTCAGCATCAAAAACATGGATTCCACGAAACAGTTTTATTGCTAAAATTGGCAAGAGCGTTCAAATTTGTGCTCTGCCATTCCACCCAGCAGTAATGCACCCACAAAAGGGCGTCTCACTCAAAAGGTATCAAGGGGCAGAGGTCTCTTATGGTGTTTTTTTCCTTTTTTATATTTAATTTTTCACGGGTTTTTTTAACTTCCTGTACTTTTTCTCCTGTTTGGTATGTTGTTCTCACTAGTTTCTCTTTCCCCATCATAGTGGCGGTCCATTTCCCTCTTCACAAAAAAAATAAGAAAAGAAAAGAATCTTATTAAAGGGTTTCAGCTTCCTATTTTACATTCTCCGAGTGTCAATGAGTTACAAGTAAGACAGATGCCCAATATGTCCAATCCACCAAGCCAAGTAGCCTAATAAGACACTCGTCTCATTATCCTGCCTCTGCAAGTTTTAGTTCGCCTTAAGCCACCAGGACCTTCTGCAGCTGATGTAAATCACCCAATAGAACACTGTGAGAGGCCAGTGGGTGGCGCTACCCTGCAGGCCTCCGAACCTACTAGCCTACCAGCCATCTGTAGCTGCCCCTGCTGGTATGGTTGCACATCACCAACGGCTGCTGGTGTTGTTGGCAATGCTTTGTTTGCAACACTATGTGAATGCCATTACATTTTGCTGTAGATCACTAAAACTATAACATTTTCCTATTTATGGTATTTGAGGCAGTTGAGTTATATTTTTTTGTCCAGCCGTTCTTTTCTTTAACTTTCGATGCAACTCGGAAAGGGTTTGTTCTCATATCTAACTTAAAGAGTAATGCTTGTTTCCTCTCATTAAGAATTTGCTGAGGTATAACCTAAATTTTCATGGAAACATGGAACAAAATAGGCCCCAAGATCAGTAGAAAACACCACCACCCCCAGCACCACAGCAAATGTAAGAAATAAAATAATCCAGGGTGAACGAGAACATGTTTGACGGGATAATCGTCTTCCAGGTATGATTTTCTCTTTGGGACTGTCAGAATGAAGTTTTGCAGTTAACTTGAGATTCCAGAATAGCTAAAATGTCTGGAACTTAACGTAAATAAAGACTTAATGTCCTGACTGGATGGTTTGAACTTGGGGTCTGAGGAACACTAAATGTCCGTATGCTCGGGAGAAAGGTTGACAAAAAAACAACTTTCTTTTCTTGAATGGTCCAGGAAGGCAGCTATATTAAACGTGGCAAAGGAAAGACAAAGATGATAACTGCAGCCGTGAAACATCTGGAAAGCTGGCTACAACTAGAAATGGCATACTATGCATCGAACAAGAATAACTATATATACTCATTTGAAGGCTTTCTCTCTACATAGGTACCCATAAGATCCAAGACCACCATTAAGAAATGATAAATAACGAGAAATGAATGAACAAAGCAATACTCAATAGTGACTAGAGTAAAATAGATTACCATAAATGCATCAATTTGAAAGATGACTCTTTCTTATTTTAAATAATAATCATCATGGATATGTACGGAAGAAACACATTTTGTGGAGAAAAGTTTTGATCAGTCGCATATTTATTGTTAAGAAGCAATGCTCCTCCAAAATTGAATACAGCTCATTTGCAAGATTATTGAACGGCAGAAATGGAAATGAAAATGAAAATAGGCAGGCACAACTGAAAAAAGGCCAGGAAACTTGAAAATATTTCAAGCATAAAAAGATTGGTCTTTTTTTAAGTATATTATTGAAAAATATATTAAGTATAATATTGTCGAATAATTCACTTATTACCTAATCGCACTTTAAACTAGTTACTCTTCTACGTACGGGCACCTATGGCCTGGACTAGACCCAAGTGAACCCATACCCAGTTTGGGTCTCAGAAAAGTTCAAAAAATGGGTTCTGGACCAGACTACATTGAAATCTACACCAAATAACACATGCCCAATGGTGCTCCCTGCAAAGAGATACTAAGACATAGCGTGTGACATCAGAGTGACGAAAGAGGGATGTTGAATCGAGGGCGGTCCATAGGGAGAGGAAGAACAGGGGGTGGAGCCAAAAGTACCATCCATAGGAATAGTACCCAGGACCTTCATCAACCAATCATGATAAGAGGCGAAGCGTAACCGTTGGTTAACATAATTTCTAATGGTTCTAAACTGCCTTTTCCCTCCCTCTTTCACTATTCCTAACCTGCCAAGATGCGTTTGAACCCCCGTCCCATAGGGAAGGTAAGGTCCATCTTTCGAACCATTCAAGGTCCTGATTGGCCAAGGATTCGTTAGAGCGATCAAGGGCAAATCACATCCAACTCCTGGGGAAAATGTCCAAGCCCAACTGCCAAAGAAAGATGTTCAGTCAGATGGGTGGAGGTAAGTGGCAGTGAGTTGGAGGAAGAAGAGTCAAGAAAGGGAAAGTAATGATAGAAAGCAGGGAGGGGCTATACTCAGAGGGAAGAATGAATGGAGAAAAGAGGAAGACGGGAGGGAGGGAGAGAGAGAGCCGGTGACTCTATTTTAGTCGAGACCCGGTCTGCATAGATACAAGCCAAGCTTTAGGCTTACCTGGTCCATTCGCACTTATCTGCTCTATTTTAGCATAATTACTTACCCACATAAACTGTCAATTGAACCAATATTGTTTCTATCAACTTATGTTGCTTCCTGAGATAAGAGGATTTGGCTGACTCATGGATCTGATCTAATTTGGTAGTTCATTGTTATGAAGGATAATGTATATAAAACAAAGGAAACATTAACCCTCGTCCAGAAAAGAGAGAGCAATGAAAGCTAATATGGTAATGTGGACTGTCTTGGTAAGAACATAAAACATATGTAGCCATTGATTAAGCTGAGGCCCATATCAAGTATTTGCATAATAGTCTATATGATACCATATGGAGGTTGATCCCACTACCAGGTACTAGCTGTCCAAGTTCTTCAAAATATAAATCTCTGTGCGTGTATCTGCTAATGAATGATCTACATTACACTTTGGTGACGAAGAAATATTGAAATATTGTTACATAATACCACCCAAATAAACGCTACCACTGCAAAAGTCGACCAAATCTTGAGGCAGAACTCTAGATATTCTGTATGAAAAGAAAGAGAAGTACTGAAAATAAATTATAGCCACGAAGCTGATAAAGGATTACCTGAATGACTAATTTATTGGCAATATTCCCCAGGATGAAAGAAGAAAACGGAATCAATAGCGTTGCCAGTGCTAAGAAGTTAAACAGCCCTCCAGATAGTGCAAACCACAGGAAGAAAATTGTCTACATAAAAGGAAGGCATGATAAGAACAACATAGACCATTGAAGTGTACAATCACTCGAGTATACAAAATAAACCTCACACATGACCTACTACAGATGATTGCGAGAGAGGGCATCAATATGAAGAATTTCTGAGTTCTTATAATTGGATTCAATAAAACCGGTAAGCAGTGGTAATCCAACTCCATTTAATTGAAAGTAAGGAATCTGAAAAGTTTGAGATCGCTGTTCAAAGGTTTATAGACGAAATTAAAAAAGAAAAGAAAAGCAAAAGTAGAATGATCCAACAGCAGTTGCACAGAGATCCAAAGAGTAGTCAACTGGCAGGAAGATAGCAGCCTACCCACCCACACATCCCCCATCCAGGGTACCCAACGCCCAAGATGTCTGAGAAGAGTTTCTTGATCTTTCTGGAATATCCATAAGACCTGGCAGGTTTATGATGCGCAATTGGCATTATACATTCATATAAATCCAACATAACTTGGCAAAAACCTAGCCGATGCTGGACGATATTTGCCTAGCATGCCACCAATAACCCTTTAACTAAAGGCAGCATAACAACCTCAGACCGAGATACATGGTAGCTAATCCAGATAGCGTACAACATAGAACTGAGAAATATCCATGTATGAAAAAAAATCTGCTGAATAGTATCTCCTCCCGTTAGAGATCAAAATGAGCACAATGATGTCTGTATGAGCCCTGCATTTCACGTGAGTACACTTTCACTTTTTGTATTTAACACGGGATCAAGTACATTCACATGGTTTGTGCAAATTCGAATGAGGGAAGGGAACTACATCCGATTCACTCAGGTGAGGATCCAGTACAGATGTTCCTTGACTTTTTGCAAAACCATAGTAACCTAGTTTGCAGCTACTCTAATCGGTAGATTGAACCAGAAAAGAGTCTCATAAAACACTCCAGGCAAAAGGGCAGACCCAGGTGATCTTGTTTTAAGACAATAGGGACAACTGTTTCCATTAGTGACTAGAAAGACATGAAATTCTCCTTTAGGTGCTTCAATTGGGATATAGGAGGGAGCTCGTACGGAAAAAACAAAAGCTCTGACTTTTCATCAGCCACATAAAGCAACAACAGGTAGATCCCAAGGTTGAAAACCCCCAGTAAATAACGAGCTATAGCTAATCTGCTTTCTTCATTTTGACGTGATACTACACAGCAAAGGCATTCAACATGGGTAATTACGAAAGTGATATATTTTTCATCCATCAGATCCTACAAAAGCATACTCTCACTAATCACATCACATCTGATCTGACTTCTGAATGCACATTTAGAAAGAATTTCCATCATCCCACATTCTCCAAAGGTACAGTTGATGGCTTCCTTGGTCTGCCTATAGAAAACATATCTAATTTTACAATCATTTGAATTTTATGACAATATTTCACATAGACCCCTTGCAAACCACTTTCTGCGGATAATTTAGGCTTCTTGTAAAAATGATGAGTGGCAAACAAGATTCTTCTCTCAAAACAGACATGATATAAGGTCTACATAAAGAAACAACATCAACTGTCACATACAACTTTAACCGCCAATCTATCTTCGTACTGTAGATAAACAAGCTACTTGTCGTAAGTTACTAATAAACTTTACAGTTTTCTTATGCTTGTAGTCTGGTCCTATCCTTTTCCAGCCAGATTGGCTATGAAACCATCAGCACCAGCAGAAGGCAGAAGTTTTTCACAGATCTCTACGTACCAGTTTCCAGAAAAACCACAACATTCAGCAATTGCTTAAACTGTAGCATCTATCTCCACAGAACTGTAGCTCTTCATGCATCGGATGACTAAAAACAGGGTCTGATGTCCCCATCTCCGTTTTCTAGGATCCTCATCATGACATTGAAAAGTTTCAACTATATCGAAAATAATTCCTCCATTTCTCAATCAGCAAAGTCTATCATGAAGGTAACTCCCATCTTGCCTCTAAATCATTACTATATTCCGTAATAATTTATCCATAGAAGTTGACAATTTTTGTTAAAAAACATCATCAAAGATTATACTTCTCTACTATATTTATAAAACTGGAGATATTTTTATGTTCCTTGAAAATATCCATCCACCTTACTCACAGAAGTGATTGAGAACTCGAACTGTGTTCAATTGTCGTCTAATCCTTTGGCATTGGTCCCTAGGATCCATGACCAGAGGGGAACTTCCTCTTCCCCATTCAAAAAAGAACTTTCCAAGAGGAGATTTATTAATGAACCCATTTCAACTTTTTTTTGTATTTGTGGGCCCGTTCCATTGTACAGGATGCAGCCATTACACAGGGCATTATTCTTCCAAGAGAAAAGAATTTCGATGACATTGATTCTTTCTATGGTTCCTAAAATCTTGAAAACTGTTGTGACGAGGATAGCAAACTTGAAAGGACGGACTCAAATAGGACACATCTTCCATCAACTTTGAGCGCTTTGGCCTTCCTTTCCACCATTCTCCTGTCAAATTCACAGGCCAAGTTTCTTCCAAACCTGCACAAGGATTCATCTGACAAATCTACCCCTAACTTGACAAAAGGATATCCAATTGTGCAAGCAGACAACACGGCTTGATCTTGGTCTGTGAATTATGCTACCCCTAGAATTGTGCCTAACGTCTGAAAACTACTATCAAACAAAAAATGGAACATTACCGTTTTCAACAATTGACAAAAGACATAGGCCTTTTCCTTGATTTAGATTTAATAATGATCCTCCTTTTGACATGGATCCTGTTAGACATGAAAAATCTTGATGGAAGCGATTTCTCTTTAAATCTACCATGGAATATGAGAAAAGCTGTTGGCCACCACATGCCATCAGCATTCATGGACGCCTTATTGCCTACCTTGGTACTGTATACTTCCTAAGATAAGTACTTTGAATGATACCAGTGGGATGCGTCCTAAGTAGACGAGTAATGAAATTCTTACATCTGATCCACCCTAATTTTTTACTTTCAAAAATCTGCCTTCTTAATTACTTCCACAACCCACTCGCATCCTGCACTCTCCCACATGGGTCGGTAAGAAGCACTGTATTTGACAGATCAGAAGCTGAACAAACGTTCAAAATTTCATTTATGTTATGTCTCTCTTCAGAAAAATAAAATGTTCAACTTTGATAAATGATATAATATACATAATTACTGAAGAAATCAAAATATAATTACTGATTTTCTTGCCATGATATCCGATGGAACTGAAGAAATCAAAATATAATACTACCACTAACTGACATCGGAATCAGCTAATATTGACCATACACTTACCACAAACGCCCTACCAAGTGGTGTATCCGCAAAGGTTTTCAACTCTTTGCTGTACTGTCAAAAACAATAATATGAGACGTAAGTTCAACAATATTTATCCAAAAATAAGCAAATTATAAGCGGAATCAACGTGGAAAGGGATCAGATTGAGGCTATTTGGTTGCAAGTCAAAGTACCAACCCTAGGCCAATTACGGGAGAAGTCCATAGAGAACGTTCTCCACCTCCTCCCAATGCCAAGCTCATAGTCGAGCTCGCGCACCCGCTCAATGGTGGTCCGTGCAGCCGACTCAAAACGGCGAGAGACAGAGAACTGGCGGTCCATACGCTCCGCGAACTTGCGGGACTCGTAGGACAGCTGCTCGAACCCGTTGTTTGCGCTCCTCCACGCGTCCCTCAGAGCATCACCGGACGCCACCCTCTTGGCGAAGCCGTCGAAGTCGGCGCGCCGGAAGGCCCGAAGGGGCCCGCGGCGTAGAGGCGGTGATGGGAAGGCATGAGGTCGGAACAGTCGGAGATTGCGCGTAGGTCTCGATGGCAGGAGGAGGGCGGAGGGGGGCGCTTGTGCGCCGTGGTGTCGTGGGATGCACGTCGCCATGGCTGCGAGGACCGTGAAGCGGCGAGGAAAAAAACAGTGAGGGTCAGAACGAGGTATTATCGTTTTGTTGTTCATAATTACAATAAAACCCAATAAAATTTATAGACATTTATTTCACCTTCATATTTATATAATTATACATTCGTAGTCGTTCTCCAATCATATAGTTCAATAAATCGTCTAAACTGTGTTTTCTGCAAAATTGCCACAGCAAGGAAAAAATGATAACTTTAATTTTTTCATATTTTAGTGTTATTTATCTCAAATCATTCACGATTTTATTCTATTAATTCACGTACCGTGCTTTTTAATCGGATTTATTTTTAAAGTAGAAACCTTTTTAATTAAAAATTATATTGTGGAGGCGGTGAAGACCACGTGTGTTCTTGTCTCCTTCACATCTTTTATTAGAACCCCCTCTATTTTTTGATATATTGTTCTTTTTTCATCAATTAAAGAATATTAAGCATAAGAAGAAATGAGGTCTGTAAAAATGAAATTAGTTATGAATATCGACCATTTTTCTTATTTAAAGACCCTTATAGAGTTTCACATCAAAAGTTTGGTACATCCGTTCGGAAAAAAAATTATTATTTCCGACGTCATAATATATTTTTTTCTGTTTTTTGGATGTAACATTTTTATGACATTTGAAGAAGTCTTTTTAAATATAGATGAAGGTAGCATTTCCAAATCAAGGCATTCTTCTTTGGAGATATTTGATAAGTTTTGGTGAGATCAATAACTAAGACATTAACCATTATTTTGCTTCAATAATTTGGTTTCTAATATCTTTTAATAGAGTAATCCATGGAGGCATAACAAACATGGACAATGCTTAGTAAC
The DNA here is from genome assembly GCA_024713555.1 of Spirodela polyrhiza. Taxonomy (NCBI): domain Eukaryota; kingdom Viridiplantae; phylum Streptophyta; class Magnoliopsida; order Alismatales; family Araceae; genus Spirodela; species Spirodela polyrhiza. The sequence continues at coordinate 3,171,790 of CM046537.1, read as the reverse complement.
ATCATGGTAAACTAACTTGTCTTTAAACATTTTTTTATGTATGGGATTGATAACTAGAATAGTATGCCTTTCAAAATAAAAGTAGTAGATATTTTTCTCAAACTCCAACCTATTAGAACTATTATTTCTTTCATCATTTTAAATTCTATACATTGGTTTTGTATTTTATTGCAAAAAAATCATTTTCTTAATAATGCCCCATAAATCATAGATTTTTTGGTGTGTTGTTCAAAAGTAGCATTAATATACTTTTTTGTTATCACTATAATTGTGCACATGATAAATTCATTTCATTTATTTCGGACATAATTAAGATGTTTATTATCTAAACATTGCATTTTTCCATTATTATGAATCAAAAATATTTTTAAATTAATTAATAATATAAAATTTTATATCGACTCAAACCAAATTAATCATATTTTATATCATCAATTTTAAAAGCCTAGTTTCAGTGTTAGTCTTTATTTAACATATCTGAAGTTGTAACACGAATTAAAATAATAATAAATTAAAAAATCTTAAAATATATATTTTCTTTTGATGCTAATGGGTTGGGTAGTAGAAAGCATCATTTCTTCATGCTCATCCACTTCCAAGTATTGACTTTCTAAGTGAGGCATGACCTCAATTATATCGGCCTGGCTCATTAGTCCCAGAATGGGACTATCCAAATTTGGCTTAATTAATTATTTTTTTCCGACTTAATTTTTAAACTATTAATGGCGAAAAAATAAATTATTCGTTTCGCCGTAGAATGGCAGATGATGGGATCAGCTACACGACATGTGCAGCCTCAGCGGCTAAGGCTTTCCAGCGGAATCGCGGGGCCCACAGTGGGGGGAGGGGGCACAAGGGAGTGCCACCTCCTGCAGCGCTCAACGCCCTCATCGAGTAAGCTTACCTCCCGCCGAGCCGGGGTGGCCGCGAGCGGACCTAAGCGGTTAGGTTACCGCGCTACAGGTGGCCGCATCTCATTGGTGGGGCCCACGAAGCTCCGCCTCCATCCCCCCGTTTTGGGATCGGAAAATTATCGCCTTCTTCGCGTAGTAGAATAGAAGAGGTTGGTGAAATCGTCCTGCTTTCTCGTGGATCGCCTTCGTTTTCGTTGTTCTGCAGCTAATCACTGTGATTTCTTCGATCGGCAGGGGCCGTCATCGCTCTGAATTTATGGCTATTTTCTTCGGATTTTGTCGATCGGAGAAACCCGAGGGAGTAGAGGGTTGAAAACATTCTTGAGGCTGATGGTGTGTTCTTTGTTTCGATCAGGCTTCTGGTGGAGAGACGCCCTCGTTTGCGGATGCGTCCGTGAGATTGGAGGTTCGCTGCTGGGAGGTGGATTTGGAGACGATCTCGCGGGGGCAAGTCGCTGATCGGAGGGTGGCGTGAGGGAAGAGTAGGCACAATTTTCGTCGTTGTGAGGAATTAGGGGGAGAGGCTGTGGTGGTAGTGTTGCTGGAGAAGGGATGGCGTGTCGGGGGTTCTTGGAGTGCATTCTGAAGCTGCTGAATTTTCTTCTGACGGTGTCGGGGTTGGCAATGGTGGGCTACGGAATCTATCTGTTTGTGGAGTGGGAGAGGGCTATTCCTAGCAGCGGCGGTGACGAGCCGATACCACCGGGGCCGATGTCACCCCTGAGCTACAACCCTGAGATACTAGAGCTCGGGCGACCAATGCTTCTTGTTATATCGCTGTCCGAAAGTATTATCAACTCTCTTCCCAGAGCTTGGTATGTTCCAACCTTCCTTCTTCTCTTTTATTTTCCCCCCCTCTGTCTCCTTAGGATCCCTTAACTGGGAAGGTTCTATGACAAATTGAGGTCTCCTTGGAAAAGTTTGTCAGTTAAATGAGGCCTCATTATTCTTCCCAGTGAAGCATAGGCATGAAATAGCTGGTCTCGTGGGTGGTCATTCCTATTTGTACCGTTTGAGCGAATCACTGTTTCAGGAGTTGCAGGACTGAAGTTGATTAATTTGTTTGCATGGCGCGTATCTGATCACTGAAGTGATGTTTTTTATGCTATGCATAAACGTGGCCATTGGCTATCTTCTTCTTTCTTGAGTTCTTTACTTTTACTTTTCAACTCCTAGTATCACTGACTGGTGTCACAGTCAGCAGACTAAGTGCAATGAAATGCTGATTTGGCGAATATGTAATCTATGGGCCCTTGCTTTCCTTCCTTCATGTAATGTCTAAGATATTTTAATTTTTTAATAGGAAATTTATTGTGTCAAGATAATCTTCTACATTCTGATGATGTTCCCACCACCTTGTTCGAACAGCTTTAATCTGAAACTTTGATTTTACATTCCTTTGGGTGTCCCAGTCTGCATGAGAATAAAATCGTGAACATCATTGTGCTCTCTATCATTTGCAATCAATCTTAAAATTTTTGCGTCTCCCACCCTGAAAAATACTGCTCTGTGGGTGTCATTGCACGGAAGGGAATTGCCATATTTTGGACAAACTAGTCGTTATCACCAGATTTTGCAAAAAGTTCAATTTTCCGAGGCTTTTCTAAAATTCAATGTCGGATTGTCCAGGGTGAGCAAGTTAAAGTTTTGGTACGTGGGAAACTTTCGCTTAGAAGGGATGGATTTCGTTTTGGGCTGGGGAATGGTATTATTTGGATAACCAGTATTCCAGATATCAGCATTTGGAAATAACTCAATTTCTTGAGGTTTTTCTGATAGTCGAATATTTCATTGTTTAGGTAGCCAGTTTTTGCATAGCTCTGATTAGAGTGTAAAATTTTAACATGGTGGGGTTACTTTTCTTTGCAATTGTGTGTGCTTACTGTGTTATTCTAACTGCTGGAATCATCTTGGGCAGGTTCATCTTCCTATTTATTGGGATTGGAGTTGTTCTCTTTTTCATATCCTGTGTTGGATGCATTGGAGCAACTACGAGGAATGGGTGCTGCCTATCTTTTGTATCCTGACATCCTGCTTATTTTCTTCGTTATAACATGCATCTTATGTATAACGTTTGTGAGGGTTTTGTTTTTGCAATATTTGGAGCTCTTTACGTTGGGGACATATTTTCGACTCTTACGGAAGTCGAATTTAGGATAGTAGATGAAAGAGTGTGGAGGAATTTTAAAATGGTTTTTTATCTTAGGTAGTACTACGTTTAGTTTTTTTTTCATATTTAGACCATCTGGACACTGGAGATTGTCTTTTAAAGATTAAAAACTTCTGCAGTGTGCTTTGTCGCAAAAATATATGCAGTTTTGTACATGATGAAATGTTTAGGAAACATCACCAATTCATGTTTCTCAATTTATTCTTTTTGTGCAGTTAATTATCTATCCTTGAATTAGTCATCCATAGAATGCATTCACAAGATAATCATGGATAGATAAGCACGGTGGTTTGAGTTGCTTGGAGGTGTTCACCTATGTTCCTAGATAGCTTAAATGGGCTCTAAGACAGATTCCTGTGGGCAACATGAAAGCAATCGGATATCTATGCTCATGAGTAGGCATCTAACTAGATGATTCATATAAGTTCGCATCGGCTATTCTTTTCCCTTTGGGCAGTCAGGGAAAGTTTTTGCTCTTTAACCACATTCCTGCTGTTTATTGCTGTTAGTATTCTCTTCCCCTATTATGTCTTCTTATTTTGTTTTCTATAAACGCAGCATATTTGTTCTTTTCTTTATTTTCTGACATTTTTACTCTAAATTTTTAGTTGTTATTCAGGAATGACGTCATTGTTCATCTTTCTAGGTGCTTCTTTATATCCATACTTCCAACAAAGGACTGTACTGCATTTTTAACCGCCCCCATCCCCATTTATTCTGTTCTTATTCAGGATATCAATCCTCATTCTGTTTTCTATGGGCACAATACTTGTGTTATGTTCCTGTCTTCCTCCAAAGAAGTGAGAGGAAGATGCCTAATAGGGGGGTCAGATCTATTAAATTCTACCCATTGGATAGAGACTATCCAGTATGTGTTATCTCATAGTATTTTTCATCCAGGTTTAGATGGGGAACATAACTCATAATAGGTGGGTAATATCTCAGAGCTCTGAGGGATTAGGCTGTGCTTCAACCTTTGTTGTTAGACAGTAGATTTGTCTGATCTCTGCTCAATAATATTTAATATGAATTGTTTCTTTAGGCAGGAAAATCATTATAAGGGACGCTGTCATCTAGACATTGATATAGTTTGCTCAAGTCTACTGAACTCTATTTTTGGATATTTTCCTTTGCTCTCATACAAACTATTCATGCCGACTGCATCCCTTTCCATTTGTTTCCTTAATGATCTGCCAGTACTCTTTCCTGTTGATTTTACTGATCCTAGTGGAACTGGGATGTGCTGCCCTCATGTTCTTCTATCACGACTGGAAGGATGTGAGTTGCTCGCTAACATCTGCTTGCGTTTGTTCCTTCTGTCTGCGCAATTAACAGAGATGCTATGTACAGTTGATTCCAGAGGACAAAACAGGGGACTTCGCCATGATTTATACCTTCTTGAAGGAGAACTGGAATATTGTAAAGTGGGTCGCTCTTGGCATTGTCATTCTGGAGGTTCGCGTACCTCGTGTCACTTTTACATTTTCGTTCTCTGTTTCTGGAAAAAAAAAAAAAAAAGAAAGAACTGGTGCCATTGACCCGGAAATCAGTTCTTTTGGTTATTGATAATTCAGTTCTTTCATTCTGTCTACCCTTCTCTGAAAGATTTCTATCTATAATCAGCTCACATTATCTATCTACAATGCATTTTTGATGGGTGCAGACGCTGGTTTTCATACTCGGGCTCACAGTTAGGTCAGTCAACCTGCCGGCGGACTACGACAGTGAAGATGAGTACATTGTCGCCCCAAGGTCAACCCTCAGGCAGCCACTGGTCAACCGGCAGGACGTCCCAGCCACCGGGGTGCCCGTTGCTGGAGGCCTCGATCAGCGCCTCCCCAGCAGGAACGACGCCTGGAGCAAGCGGATGAGGGAAAAGGTACAGTAATTAATGCCCACAATAATTTCTCATATTGATATTGTCTATATTTTTATCCCAGTTGGGCAATTTCTTATCTTGGGTTGACTTTTTGTTCTGCTGTTGGATGCTATGACTGGGCAGTATGGGCTCGATACGTCTGAGTTCACATACAACCCGTCGGACAGCAGCAGGTTCCAGCAGGCGGCGGGCCAGCAGAGGGAGGAGAGGCGGGGTTGCACCATCCTGTGAGCCGTTGGAGACTAACCCCCCCCCCCCACTGCCCCTTGTTTCATCCGTGGACTCAACTGAGGTTTTACCTTAATTCTCTTAACGTTTTATTATACTTATAATTATAAAATATCGTTCTTGGTTTGGAGGATCGGAAGGAAGCTGTAGGAAATTAACGCAATTTTATTCATTTTCCTCGACTAGAAAATAAACTTAATCAGACATTAAATGGGGCCGTTTCTGTTGTGACAGATTAGATGCCACACATCATGAACACTATTTTTTGCTTCTTTTTATCCATGATTTTCCATTTAAATTGGTAAAATTGTTTGTTATTATACATGGCAGTTTTAATTTATATAATATATATTTTACAATTTCTACTGTAAAAAAGAATAACATAAGTTCTGTTGATTATTATATTTTAAACAGTAAAAATGGACATTTTGAGGATATATAAAAATAAGATGATTCTGATTTTTAAATATTTTTCTTTTTTCTCTTTTTATCCCCGGAATTTCATTTTAAAACTATTTTTTTAATTATAAGAAATTCATAATATAAATATCTGCTTTCGTGAGTGGTGGCCGAGCGGGTTCGCGTGGGAAATCATCGGCGGGTACGCTTTGCGAGGGTGCCGAGGATGATGGTTGTCACGTGTGCTAGGCACGTATCTGACGCACGTGCGCAATCGATCGTCTAAACTAAGAAAGTCGTCAAACTCCGTTCGTGTTTCCCGCCCACTGCCTCGATCGTGTCCCCAGATTGTTTATTCACGTTCGGAGTTCTGGCGCGATGGAGGCTGGCAAGCGAAGGGGGAGGGGGAGGAGGAGGATCGAGATCAAGAGGATCGAGGGGAGAGAGGCGCGCCAGGTGACCTTCACGAAGCGCCGCACTGGGCTCTTCAAGAAGGCGGCCGAGCTCTGCGTTCTCTGCGGGGCACAGGCCGCTGCCGTCGTCTTCTCCCCTGGCGGCAGGCCCTACGTCTTCGGAGATCCTGCCGTGGAGGGGATCATGGACCGGTTCCTTGGCGTTCAGATGCCTCCTGCTTCCACCTCACTGCCTAGCGCTGTCGGCGAGGAGTTTCACAGAGATGAGGCCATGTCGTCGGGCGGGGGACGTCATGAACAAAGCGCCGCCGCGTGGGAAGAGCAAATCGAGCGATTCGGACTGGAGGAGCTCGCGCGTCTGCGCGATGCCATCTCGGATGCGAAGCGTAGCGTGAAGCTGGCGAGGGAAGCAGAGATCACATCCCCGTTGGTCTCATCGGAGATGGAGTCCCCTCTAGATTCAATGCTGCAGCAGATGAACCACATGGAACACGCGTCCATCGGAACTTCGGCCGCCATCAATCCATTTGGATTTCCGTGGTTATGACGAGGTGATACAAGCCTTCAAGAAGTCGAACCTATGTTTCTCTTGCGACTAGAAAACGGCAGCCGAGAATGGCGGAAATTCGCGTTTATTGTAAAATCTTCAGTCACACAATATACGGAATTCTTCGTCATTTACATGATTGAGAGTTACACAGAATAAATGCTCCCCTAATTTAAATCAGTTGATGATCTTCTATTTAAACCTGTAAGTAAAGCTCGTGTTTTAATGATTACGGAACACAAATATATTAGCCTCTAAGGGATTAGGTCACATGCAAAATATTTCTGCTTGCTTTAATCATTTAGCAATAAAACATATATCTTTTAGAATAAATATACGATGAAAAGTTTTCATTCTAAAAACAAATCTAGTAGAGTTTAGAAGGAAAAGTTTAGATATACCATATTTCATTCAATGTCTCTCATCCAACAACGGCTCCGGCTTCTCTCGCCATTCTCAATGACCAATTCTCCAAGTAGATTTCGCTAGATCTTCTCCACTGCTACAACCCATACCGCTTAGAATCAAAGGTCCAGCAGAAGCCTCTGTGAATAACCGTGCCAGATTTTATAGGCCACATCTACAGAAATTTAAAGATGTAGCCTATAAAACAATTTTCCGCATGAATATCTACAGAAATTTAAAGATGTAGCCTATTAAATCATGATAGTACTTGAAATGGCTAACATTCCAAGGTCCATTTTTGCAGCAAGGAAGACGAGCATGATGGTGATGACTCAACCATGAGCACGATCGGGTATGCCCTAAGAAGATTTAACCCAAATCCCTGTCATTCCAAGAGGAACTCGACTTTTGGTGTCATTCACTGTATAAGAGGTAGCAGAGGTGAGTTCACTGGTACAACACGCTGGGCCCCTTTCGGACAAGGTGACTGCGAATATTTTCTTCTCCCCTCTCTTATTTCAAAGAAAATCTCACATAGTTTTTCCCAATTAAGGATAAATAGTGTCTGGTTCATTGCAGAAGTGGTCCTCCACAACAACTAAAGTCTGCGCTATCTTATGATTAGAAACAGATATGTTAAGAGCTGCTCTGAGATCTTGCACCGTTGACTTTGCCCTTCTAAGGAGGTGGGGTCATTCTGATTCGAACAGAGAGCTCATCATAGGAGGTGGAGTGTCACACACAGGGAAACAGTTCTATTCGGAGGCAGTCCACCGATCACGATCACAAAGTCAACTCTAAAGAGCCGATATGGCAGCATTTGCATGAAATGAAGAATAGTATAAGAAGATACCACATGGAGATTGAGGAAATGCAAGTTTTGGGCTGAATGATGCCTTCTATGGGCAGGTAATTGCTGCCTAGGCTGATTGATTTATGAAGGCTCCCCTGTGAAAAGTTCTGAAAAACTGGATAATGAAGACCATTGGATAGAGACAATCAAACCAGATAGCCGGTTCGTCAATGAATATCATGCATTCATCTAATAAAAGGGAGACAAGTGTAGACCGTGGGAAACCATAATCCCATCAAAAGTTGACTTCCTGAATTGCATGGCGGCCAAAGAAGAACTGGACATGTGGATTGCTTGTAGCTTTGCAAAATACAGCAGAGCATAAGATGCCAACCCTGGCCTTGCCCCTTTACAGACGAAGAAAGCTGTTTGGTTTGGATCGAGAGAGATGGAGGCTCAGACTGTGATCCCAACCATAAATGGAGAAAGGTCAATAGATTCATCTGAACCGAAAGAACAGCAAAATATTTTAAAACTGCGATGCCAACTGTAAAAGATGTTACCAAAAGCACGAAGAAGTGAAAGTCAACCAAAACTTATGGGTTGCAGACGTCACTCAAGCATGGCTCTTCTCTATAAAGGTGACACAACCTTTCCTCCATGTTATTTATAAGAGTTTTACCCATTTACTCATAAAAACAGTGTTTTTTCTTTCTAAATCCTAAAATCCAAACCCTAAAACCAGTATAATCTTGTTTGGGGTTCCCTGCACTTGGGGGCTTTCATGGGGAGAGAGCTCTACTAATGTATGAGTTCATCTTAGGCTGAGGGATGAGGGATCTTAAGATGCAGGTAGCAGTGATCTAATCCACAGTCAGAATAACCCACCAAGTTTTTGAACAATGTTTGTACTGAACCAATTTCCTGTCACAGCCCACCAAAGAACATTTCCTTTTGTGCATACAATACATACCAGATGTCTAAAGAGAAAACCAGAGATCTTGAGTCTCTGATAAGAGCCTATAAACTGTAAGGACTCTGCAAATCACTGACCGTGGTTGCTTGCCCTGATTTAAATTAGATGCTGCCTCTGCCTCACCCACCAGCTGATGATCGGTAAAAGCCAAGGATAAGCTCATTAATAAGATGGTAAGAATCAAGCTTGTCTGATATTTGGGTCACCCATATTGGACTTCCTGTTGGCTATTCTCTTCAATGCAACAGGTCAAACTTTCACTTCATAGAGCTATTATGAACGGCGGCAGTGCAGTCAAGATGATACAGCAAAAAAACAAATCATGAACGGTAAATCTTTGGGGCACTGTGAAGAGAAATAAATGGATTGGAAAGGTCAACGCAGAGAAAGGATATGTTCATCCGCAAATCCCACATCAAGATCTACCTCAATTGCCAGAAGGAAGCTGAAAGATGATAGAAAATCTCTGAACCACGGCGAACACAAGAGCACAGGCACCTTGGAACTAACACAGATCTCCAGGCACCTTCGAACTAACTGTACAGGGCTGCAAAAAATCCAAATCCCCACACCAGCGCCCACTTCTCCGAAGCCACGGAGGTGAGACTTTTTTTGTTAAGGGCACCGAGACTGGTTCGGGCCAGCTAGCGGCCGAAGAAGGAGAACCAGCCCCGCTTCTGGGGCTTCTCCTCCACCAAGACGGCCTTCATGGTGTCCTGCTCCACGAGCCTCCACGCGGCCTGCTCGAAGGCGAGCCCGGCCATGGTGGGGGGCTTGTTGAGGACCAGGGGGAACCCCCTGTTGGTGCTCCTGATGACCTCGGCGTCCTCCGGGATGACCCCCAGCAGCGGCAGCCCCAGCATCTCCTGCACGTCCACCACCGACATCATGTCCTCCCCGCGGATGAGGTCCAGCCGGACGCGGTTCACCACCATCTTGATGTCCCTGATGCCGTCGCACTCCAGCAGCCCCGTCACCCGGTCCGCGTCGCGCAGGCTGGTGATGTCCGGCGTGGTGACCAGCACCGCCTCGTTCGCCGGCGTGATGGCGGTGATGAAGCCGGCGTCTATGCCGGCGGGGCAGTCGATGAGCACAAAGTCCGGCGCGCGGTGGGCCTTGAGGGCGTCGACGACCCAGGTGAGGGCCTTGCCGCCGAAGCCCAGGGGGAGCTTGGTGCGGGGCTTGGAGATGCAGAGGAGCTCCAGGTTGGGCCAGCGCTTGTCGCGGACGAGGGCCTGGTCGAGGCGGCAGTCGCCGTTGAGGACCTCGACGGCCGTGTAGTTGACGCGGTTCTCCAGGCCGAGCAGGAGGTCCAGGTTGCGAAGACCCACGTCGGCGTCGACCACCACCACGGAGAAGTCGAGGCGGGCAAGGGAGAGGCCCACATTGGCGGTGGTGGTCGTCTTCCCCACGCCGCCCTTGCCGGAGGTGATCACCACCACGCGCGGGGTCTCCCCCGCCAGCTGCGGCTTGCGGCTCCACTGAAGCTCAGAGTACACGGCGCCCCCGGCCCGGCGCCGCCTCCGCTGCCGTTCGTGGCTGCTGCTCCCGGCGAGCGGTAGGGTTTTTGGAGAGGGGAAGCGGAACGGGGAGTGGGGAGGCGGGGTGTGGAGGAGGGAGGGGCTCGCCCGGTGCAACTGGGCAGCAGACATTACGCCGGCTCTCCCGCCGCCGATGCCGCCGCCGCCGTTGATGCGGAACGGAGTTTAAACCCAAGGTTGTGTGGCTTCGCCGGCGAGCCTGTCCGCAGAGGTGAAGAGCAGAAGAGACCCACCCGTCGGGTTAATACTAAACATGGGTAACATTTGTTTCAGCACAAACTATTTTTACGCATATGCCACTAAGTATAACGAATACTTTATTTCATTTTTCAGGGTTATTGATCTTAGCCTCTACATGGTCACTGGAGCTAAAAGGCAGAGCCTTTCCTGTCTACTGAATTATTCAGGTGCTAAGAACCATGTCTCCCTTTATTTCGTCTCCATCGTATTTTCCTGTAGTGTTTACGCAGTTGACTATGTTTCATTTTTAAAAGGCCAATTTACCGTCCCTCAAACCCAATTCTTGAGGCATTATCTCTCTCAAAATCTCTAATCTCTCTCTATATCTCCTCCCTCTACGAACCCCTTCTCCCACGCAGGTGTAGCCTTTTGTTAGGGATAACATTGAAATATGCATCGTCGAACGAAAATATCAACTCTTGTGCACAACATAGGTGGCTACGCATGTTTTTTGTCTTTGGCTCCAAAATTACACAAGAAGATAGGACTCAATAGCATCATATGTAGAGGATATGGGTAGGCCAATTGACTTCTCATCGATTGTATTGAATTAGTGGCAATAAGGGAAGACAATATCTACATGTAATGATCATGTGCAAAAAAAGTATAAGAACCGGAACTTTAAATACAAGTCATTTTTGTTTATTACATATGAATGATGTCATGAAAAACTCAAATAAACTCAAATGGTTGTATATATTTGTCTAAATACATGTTATGCTATTCTCCAGATGTATGGTAGTATGACACAATGAAGGATTTGCATGCTTTTTAATTAGAACGAAAACAATGAGTGAAATGGTATAAGTCGTATTTGATGTAATACTTAATTGACCATGGTCAACTTAGGCTCCCTAATCCCTTGTTCATGGGTTTTCAAGCTTGAAAGATTGTGAATCAACTCCATAAAGGGCATACCATGCTCAAATAGAAATTATATATATTTTTTTGGAAAATTAACTTGTAAAGTGGCCAACTTCAATTAAATTGATGGCCATTATATTTTATATGCTATACTTAGGTGGCAAGGATTTCATTTTTTGCTAGATGAGGTAAAGTCATCTTTGAAAGAAGAATAAGCCAACGCTTTATATTCAGGGGTGAACGATGATAACATTTATAAAGTTCATTTGAGTATTGTCTTCTGGGTGGGAAAAGTTTCCAAGCCCGCTGGATCTAATATTAAATTATGCTAAAGGTGGAATCTTTATGCAATACAGTGATTGGTGGAGAAAATGGAGGGTATTGAATGGGAAAAGTTGAGAAGATCCTAATTTCATCATAAGTATGTTGATTTCAATCTTGGGACTAATTTAGTCCTGAGCAGTAGACTTACTGTTGCATAGAATAAGTTTAGAGATGATGAAGAAGAGCTTGTGATAAAGGCTGACTAAGTTGTATTTGTTAGGGAACCAAAACATCTAATAGATATGAGATAGAATAGATTTGTTTAACATTCAACCTCCTATAACTAAATATTTTTTAAAGATGTTTTTTCTCAAGAACATAGCAAGCTGATGAGAGTGAAGAAGGGATGATAGTTGAAGTCTTGGGGAATATGTATGTACTCAAAGGGGAGCATACCTATTTTTTCTAAACTCTCTTTCATGTCTTTATTCATTGCTTATGATCCTTGAATTTCCACGTGTTTCACTTTCTCGTTTCTCACTCTTTCAATTATTGAATCTTCTCAACGTTTTCTCACCTATAACTCAAGCTTCATATTTCATAAAATGTACAATTCTAGAAAATAGAATAACATCTTTAGTCATTTAATTTCTACATGTACAATCTTAAAATACTAGATGGAGTTAGTTTAACCCTCATCATAATTTTCAACATCATCATAGTTTGATATTTTAGCTATCTTGATATTTTGATTTGAGCTGCTTATAGTATTTGCAAGGGTAGCATTGTGTTGTCTTGCCTTGGAATTTTTTGCTTTTGGTGCCATTGTCATCATACTAATTGCCACATGTATAATACCCATCATTTCTATAATTTTAGTCATGATAGTCTTTTCTACCTTGGCTTGCGTTGCCCTATTTTTTTACCATGACAATGTTAACAGAGATTCTTAATAACCCAACTTTGATAAAAATTCTTCTTGAATAATTTCTTTTGATGTACTTACATATGGTGACAAGAAATGTATGAATAATTTATGTTGAACCTTGCCAAGTATCAGGCTTGACAAAGGGGTGAGGGTTGAATTGCTTGATTCTTAGGGAGTCAATAAAAAAAAAACTTGCAAATAGGACATGCATAATCTTATTTGATGTAAGACAACTATCATAAAAAGTATCACCTTTCTTCAATTGACAATCAGTATGATGATATTTTCAAGGGAGATTACTTCTTGAGAAATTCGTTGTGTTCTTAGATGACTCAAATTATTTCTTCCATAATTATTTTCTAAAGAATCGAAATCAACAATACAATAACATGATACAGATGACTACAGCCCCAATCAACATGCCCTCTCTACGAAGCTGGTTTAAGGTCTAGAATAATCTGATTACCCACCAGATGCATGCTTAATAGTTTGCTGCCTCCTCTATTGTGGTTTGGCTTCGTCTTGGCACCTCCTCCCTCTCTCTTTCTATCTCTATAACTCTCTCTCTCTCTCTCTCTGTATCTCTTGCCTTCTGTTTGTGAGTATATCTCTTCTTGAAAAGACGGCTACTTGCTGGTGATTTCCCGACGTCGACGGACGAATTAGAGTCTACCTCAGCTACCTTCCCCGCCTCGTGGCCGTCGCAGTTGCTTGTTTGGGGGGGGGATCACCCATCCTTGTTCCTCGTCATTTCTTCCTCGGCCCTTTTCGTCCTTAGCCTCCTTTTGGATGAAGATGACCGTTGATCACATCCAGACACATCGGTCTTGGTTAAGATATCGTCATAAACCTTGTTGGCCTTAGATCGGCTTCCATGTGGATCAACCCTTCCACTTTTATCGTAGATGAAATGAATCGGGCTGCCAATAACAACCCTTAAGACTAATTCCTTACTAAAACTGTGGTCGACTCTAAATCTGACTTCACTGGGCAGCCCATAACAATCACGGTTGTTGACATATACATTCAGGTTGTTTGGATATACATTTAGATACACATTCATGTTGTTTAATTTTCTGGCCCTACGTGGAGCAATCCATCAACCCAGGTTCAATCTGCGCCATGCTCTCAAAATTCTTTCTAATTTCTAGGCTCGGCCTAACCGATAAAGCCCATGCACATGGAGAGGGGAGAGTGGACGGCGAGTTTTGCAGAGTTGACCTGATTGCCTTGTAATAAATAGATCTTGGTGGCGGGTGGGGGGCTGCAATTTTGAAGTCAGTTCCTAGCAGTAGAACTTTGGTCAGATCCTGAAAATGGCACCTTCTTCTAGACCTAGCTAAAAACAAGGCCAATTCAGGGTAGGTTTACTCTGCTCAAGTCTGTAGTCTCTTGTCTTTAGGGTGAAGATTAGGTTACCCACGGGAGCTGACGGCTTTCTGTTTCGGTGAATACTACCAAGTAGGGGACCTCAACATTCCCATCCCCGGCTGTTTCCCACCGGAGTATCTGATACTTTGGAGCTGTTGGAGACTCAGGAGCCCCTGGATGAGGTGGTTTGGGAATCAAAGAGGCTCATATCTAATAGACCACTCCAACCTGTTATGCGCACCCGTTACTAATTGAGGGATTCCAAATGAGGTTTGTTTACCTGTCTTATCAAATTCATTTGGGTTATTCTATAGCGCTTCATGTGGGTTGGATCATCTAGGAGAAGAATCTTCGATCATACTAAATAAATGGCCCCATATTAGTGAAACACCAAGAACAATCAAACTGATACCATGCACTTACACCCTTGAATTGTCTGGTACTTTATTTTATGCCCTGGAGGGCACCATCTATGTCGCATAGATAAGCCCTTCCCCAGTTCATCCCTGTCGAACGCGGTGGAAGCAGGTGGAGAAAGGATAAGGGAAGTCAACTTGCCGCCAACGGCCGCAATCGTGGGATCCCCCCCCCCCACCCCCCTCGCCCCACCTAACCCTAACCTCCACAAGATCAGGGAAGGCATGAGTTGGAAGAAAGCCTCGTCACCATGGGTGCCTTCCCAATCTATACAGCTGTGCATGTACATAGCACGCGGAGGACGATGACCCATCAGGGTAGCGATTTGATGAAAATCCGGATGAGCTTTCCAGTAATGACAGGCTACCTGTGAGACTTGGATTAAATTGGCGATGGAGGGCCCGCCAGTGAAGAATTTATTGTGCCCGTTGCATCCTCACAATATACATCTCGGTGTATCTGTAAGATAATGTTGAAGCATTTTCAACGGAGATGGGTAAAACATCTCCTTTGGCAACTAATGCCTTAGTCTTAACTCACCCGCTACATCTTTCTGGTCGACCTGCCGTCTCCGCATTAGGTAGAACAGAGGCTGGCTATTCTTAGCGAGAGAGAGAGAGAGAGAGAGAGTGCCCGCCATATATTATGGCCCACACTAAATAAAAATTATTCACCATGATATGATGTAAATGTACTTTACGCTTCACTACCTAGAACCGATTTATTTTTTATTGGTTCATTTTTCAGATGCTCAGAGAAGAGAGGTGTTATTATAATGCACAATCAAATTCATAGAACACGAAAAAGAAGAAGAGAAGGGGTTGTGAAGCTCTGATAGTCTGGCTCCCTGGCAGTGCGTGTACCTCTATATAAAGCTCGTCGATGCACGTCTTCCCCCACCAGACACCCCTTCCATCGCCGCCATCCCCCGTCCGCAGTCCCTTGCGGGAGTCGGAGGCGTCGAGATCCATGGCTGGCCTCCTCGCGCGGGCGCTCCTCTTCCTCGCCGTCGCCTCCGTACCGGCACTGGCGGCGAACTACGACATTACCTGGGCCACCGGTGAAGACTATAGCGGCTGGGCCACCGGAAAATCCATCACCGTCGGCGACACTATCAGTAAGTTCTCACCTCCTTGTGCCAGGATTCACTCGACGGCACGGGTGGGTGTTGTTCTTAACCAAGTGGCTGTCGCCTGTTCCTGACGTCTTCTACAGCCTTCCTGTATGTTGGAAGTCACACGGTGGACGAGGTGAACCTGGCGGCTTACGAGTCCTGCAGCTCCGGAAGCTCCCTCAGCAGCGATAACGACGGCAACACCGTCATTAAACTGGACAAGGAGGGCACCCGCTACTTCATCTGCGCAACCGGCGGGCACTGCCTCGGCGGCATGAAGATCGCCGTCACCGCCTCCGCCGCCAACTCCACCGCCCCCACGCCTTCCACCCCCGCCACGCCGTCCACCCCCGCCACGCCGGCCAACCCCTCCACGCCCGCCGCGGGCTCCCCGCCGGAGCCTACCTCCCCAACGAGCACGCCAACCACGCCGTCGAGCTACGGCAAGAACGGCGGCGGCGCCGTCTCCCAGCCGAAGAGGAACGTGTTCCTCGTGGGGCTGGCCCTGGCCGGACTTGTAGCTCTCAGCTAGGCAAGAGGCAGTGCTATCCTTTGTTCTTCTCCCCCCTCGTCGTCGCTTGTGGTTCATGCCATTTGCTGTAAGGGAGATACTCCTTTCCATTTGGGAACGTTCCTTTTCTTTTCCCTGTCCATTTTGCTGTGGATCCTACCGACGGAGCGAGTTTCTTGAATAAACGATGCACGGGCATTTTTCTCAACGGCACCTGCCAACTAATGGCTGCCAGTAGGCTGGGCCTAGCTGCGTCAAAGCCCAGAATGGCCAACCCTAAATTTGTGGGCCATTAACCATCAAATTGAGTGGAGAAAGAAAACTAGCCTCAGCCCATCTCACCTTTGCTGACCACTAGATAATCGCTGCCACAATTGGAAAGTAGCGAAGTGGTGTTAGAGTATTTGACTAGGCTACCTGCTTTTTCTCTCTTTTGATGGTTTCAATTGCCACAATTGTGATAGTGAGCAGCTTTTTTAGCATTTGGAAACACTCTTTGATCTAATGGTGTGTATATTCCTCCCACTTTGAGTCACACTTAGGAAGGTATGACTCCTCTTTACAGGAGAGCACCTAAATAATTTCAAAATGGACATTTGGTCAATCCATCTGCAATGATTCACTAACATGCTCAAATACTTGCCAAGTGGTTCATGGTTATATCCACTTAAGCACCCACTAATAGGGATCTTAAGCCACACCCTCTAACCAAGGTAGTAAGGAGGCCCAAAGGAGGGTCAAGACATAAACTTGGGCCTAGACAAGACTCATTATCAAGGGGAAGGGTCGTGCCTCCATGAAAGGGTGTTTCATCAACCAACCTCTCCTCTCATAAAGGGACCATTGGAAGCATCCATTAGCCAACCACCTATAACTACCTAAGCACTACTTAAGAATTTGACTATGGGATCACAAAATGTCCATCAAAGCCTTAATCAAGGGTCAAGAGAAGGTCAAGATGTGGAGGGCAATATCAAACAACCCTAGAGAAGTCAAGTCAACTAAGGAGATCAAGCACCTCTTTATTATATGTAACTTTTCTCTCTTATAATCACCCTTAAGAACTTTCTATAAAAGAGACCGCTATGTATTTTAAGAAGAATAAGTTTATGAATGAATTATTTTGAAGTCATATTTTCAAAACTTCAACCTTAGTCAAAGGGAGGCTGTGGTCAATGCTCCTCAATGAGAGGTTGTGAGGGTTAATCGCCCCACTTGGGGAGGCTGTGAGGGCCAAGATTATCACATCCCTTCCATCCATTTTCCTTTTTCATTTTGTCACACCATCATTCACCACATTTTTGAGTCACTGAAGTTAGTTTCATGGTCAAAAAGTCAACTCAAGAGGGATATCATCACCCCTTTTTATAAGGTATATGTTGACTTATATATTTTTAGTGACATCTGGTCTTATCTCAAAACATTTATTGTTCTATTACTTAAGAGTGATCATAGGATAACTACTCTCACATATTTGGTGATCTTAAACCTTGAAATAGATTTGTCTAGATCAATTAAGCATGGTCAAACCTATATCAAAGGATGACTTATGATCCTATAATCTCAAGATGTAAGCATTCAATCTATCTTTAAATTTCTCTCTAGAAGTTCAAGCAAAATCTTTAGAATTTAATATTAAAAGCTATTGTTTTATTCTTCCATATCTTAATTTGGGTTTTTTCACAATCATCTTACATCACCCACATTAGACATCTCCACAAATATGTCACTCATATCGTCTCACATCTCATTTCATGTCACATTGTAGATGATACATGCATTTTCACACATTCTTCATGCTATACCATGCCATTGGCTCGCGAAGTTCATAAGATGTTTCCTAAACTTGCTTATTTCTTGATGGTTTCATTTGTGTTTACTAATGTACATCCACATATTATTTGTGTACATAATGAATTAACCAATGAAAATATAATAGTGTCATTGATGGGGACAACAAGTTAAACAACATTCTCCCCTTATGAGTCAATAGTCATCAAAACTAAGAAGCTCAACATGATCCACCCCAGCTTACCTCAAGGCTCACTCAAGCTCGAAGATCACCCAAGATAAAGGTGCTACCAAGTCAACAAGTTAACCTAATATATCATAGCCATCAAGTGATCCATTGATTTCGACCAATGATAGAGTCAAAGTAGAACTTGGAGTCAACCAAGATGGAGATTATCAACTCAAAGAGAATTCTTCCCCGAAGGAATAATTTTGATGAGGAAGAAGAGCACAAGGAGGAAGAATGTGAGGAAGAAGAGGCTATAGAGGAGGTGCCACATGGCACTCATAATGAAGTGCCACTTGGCACCTATGATGGGAAGCACCACAGTGCAAGTAGACAAGAACCTCATGGCATCCTTTGAAGTGTGCCACCTAGTGCCAAAGTGACCAATTGTCCCAAAGGGACACCTATAACTACATCTTCTTTATTTCTCTTTCTTTCTTTCACACCTCTCTCTTTTAACTACCACAAATGTGCCTATAAAAGGACATGCGTAGACTATATCAGATAGTTTTTTAGGGGAAATCTATTTCGAGACCTTTTCTTTCCTTTTTTCTCTCTCTCTCACTTTCCTTCCCCTTCTTCCTCTCTCGCACTTGCTCTCTCTTCCTCATGCTCTCTCTCTCTCATACTCTCCCTGTTTCTCTCTCTTTCTCTCACATGCTCTCTCTCTCACACACACATGTGTGCTCACTCTCTCTTACTCTCTAATACAACATAAGTATGATAGACATGGAGTGGGTTGACTAAGGGCAATGTGAGGGTAGATAAATCAAGTTACAAAATCACACTATCGATTTGAACATTTAAATCCAAAGAAAATAATGATGGTGCAACCCCATTCCTCAATTGAGGGCAGTAGTACTATCTTACAACTATTGCAATAAGTCAAGCTCCAAGTTCAAAATCCTAAATGGTTGACCATAAAAAGACACAAATATATTATGTTAAATTCAGTCGTGGTGGAAAAATATAAACGAAAATACTAGATGAAATAATGTGAATCACCAAAGAGTTAAGAGAAGGCCTTCAACACTAGTGCAATGTGATGGGGTGGTGCGACAAGCCTTGAGTTGTGTAGGATGGTGGAAGATGGGGACTAAAATCCTCATTGATCAATCTTCAACCTTAGATCGAACTCTTTGGTGAGGTGATTGTAGATTCAACTAAACTAGTGGGTGATTTTGCATGCCCTCTTGATGGAAGATTCTGACATTCCCATGGTGAAATGGGCGGTTGAGAGAGTTGTCGCACATGAGGGGCAATGGGTGCATGGCTGCGTCAACTATAGATGACCAAAAGGAGACCTTGTAGAGGGCATTGACTACGAGCAGTCAAGGAGGGTGTGTCTACTAGCGACAAACGAAATCGAGTATGGGTAGATGGATGGAGCGACTGATGGCAAAGGAACTTGGATGATCATTCTAAAAGAGGATCACCAGGTGAAGGGGGAAGGATCATGCACTCGTGATGGGCAGACAAGCACAAGAGGGTCACCTCTCAGTGGTGGCAGTGGTGATGATTACGATAGCAGCAGTGGTGGCAGTTCCGATGATGGTAGTGACAGTGACTGAGAAGAAACTTGAGGGCAAAATCTAAAAATAATGCTTAATGTCTAAAATTTACCAAAACTATCCATTACAGCACTGACCCTATTTATAGGTTCAACATTTGTTAAAGAAAGTAAATTAAAAGAAAATCCTAATGATAAATAAAATTTGGATCTTGGATTCTAGGTTTGCAATGATGACGTGGCATGATTCATGTGCTAGCTGTCTCCTCTAGTGGTGGTGCCATCCCTTCAAATGGTAGGGTTGGGACATTTGCCCCACCACTCTCTCTCACCCTCGCCCTCTCTCTCTTTGGCTCTCTTTGGCTCTCTCTCTCTCCCTCCGTTTATTATGCTCACCCTCTTTATCTCTCATACTATCTTTCACATTTTCTCCCCTTCGGTCTCTATTTTCCTCCTCCCTTTTCTATCTCTCTCAATCAACCTCTCTATCTCCCTTGTCCCTTGACCTCATTCTTCCCTTTTATCTCCAAACCCTACTTGATTCTACCTCAAGACTATGACAACTCTATTTCTTGAAATATTCATTATAGATAATTTTATCTGTCCCACATCAATCACACTTGTGGGTTGTGGACTACATCAATTATTTTCTTTATGTGCATAGACTAGTGTCTCTCGATATCATTTAACCTTATGTCAGAACTATAAATATCTCATCTCTTCATGTTTGAGCATGATGAATCACTTGATGTTGATTTCATGCCAAAAAACTCGACTAGTAACACTTTATGTCTTCACCTAACACACTCTACTTTCATCTCTTAATTATCTAAGGACTTGATAGAGAAAAAAGTCATAGTACTTGAATTGATAATTTACAAAATTGTGGATGAAGAGGATGAAATTTTTTTGTTGGTTGTTGAAGTACATGATGCAAAATTTTTGACAATTAACATTGAATCTTTATGTATTACATATTTTATCCAAACTTTTCTCCTGTATGTAAACATTTTTTTGGCACTAATTTTATTATTTTGCCATATTTCTAACATTCAGTATACATATTTAAATACTTACCAATTTTTGACATGCGCAATAATATGTTCAAAAGTTACACACTTTTCTATTTTAACTGCTATTTAAGTATAAACTTGAATTAAAGTTTTGTAACTTGATGGAGAATAATTATGTGTCTACATTGGGTCCAAATGATTTTGTTCATCTTCACTTTTTGTCGAAGTAGTTAATGTGTGATCAGTGAGATCCTCTATTTCAAACAAGAATATCTAATCTTTTCTTATTTTCTTGATGACTCAATTAATGAGATATTTTAAGAAATATATCTAATATTATTTTAAAAATATTAAATGTAATATGATTAGATCATCATATAATTTGGGATAAAATATTTGACATGATTTATATCAACTTATACCATATAACCATATACTTAACCTTTGTTTCTAGATGATTCTTCAATTGATAATGTTTTATTCTCAAGTAGTATGAAGGTAGAGAGTTACGTATATTCAATGATTAAATTTCTATATTTGATCATTCATCATAATATTAAAGCATTTTTCATCGATATAATTTTTTTGAATATATTAAATATTTTAAAGATATTAAAAATTCATAGGAAGAATATCATCAATTATCTGTAAATTTTTATTCATAACTTTCAAAAGTGAGGGCAACAACATTTTCAACTCTTGGACATAACTAGGTATCCCTCTTACATTAATACACTATGAATGACCAAATATGATGCACTGATTAGTTCCTTGGTTTACTAACAAGTTCTAGGCAATCATAATATTAATTGTTGGTCATGGCTTCCTTTAGACTATTGAAGGCAAATAAGCACTTACTTGATTGCTAGCCTTAGGTAACACTAGAGAATTTTCTATTACTAGGTAGCTAGGCAAAGGAGCAACTACAACTTTGGCATCTGGTTCACCATATACCAATTGATGGTATAAACCTTCACAATGTAATAAAGAAGAAAATTTTCTCAATTAAAAAGTAATTATTTTTTGGCAAATAATAGTAATTAGTATCCTCAATAGGAACTTGTCATGAAAACTATGAAAAAAATGTCAAATTTATTTATGAAGTTGATGTCCATTAGTGTGTATAATGCCATTGAGGCTTTAGTGAGTTTTACGACATCACTGTAAATTTGAATAACTTGTACTGAGTCACACATGATGTCATTGTCTCTTCTTTGTCAATAATTTGGACTTGATGATGGTGACTGATCAGGTTTATAATGGTGTATCGTTAGGTCCCTCCCAAGTTGTCTACATAGTGCTCAAGAGTCCCAAGAGTAATAGTTCTTTCAATTTCTTGACAAACATGTCTAAGTGTTGATGAAGGTTGGGCCCAATCCTTCATCATAACTTGACATTGTTGGAGGGGTGCATAATGTTCAATTTATTGCTTCCTCTCCTTTATGTGTCTCATAGGTAGAGAGTGCGAGAGAGTGAGAGAGAGAGAGGACCATACATTGTATGAAATTTCTGATAATTTTATGAGAAAAAAATGTGGATATATTGTTTCAGTTTATATGAACACTAGCAATGGCAAGTTTCTTGCTAAAATTTTAAGAATAAAAAATTCTGCCAACAATTTGTTTCAATTTATGTTGTAAAAATTTATGTCAATAGACTTTTCTAGAGGAAGCTAGCAGTACTTCACATTATTTGTAAGGAATCATTGGATTAAGGCTAATCAAATAAATATACCCCATAGCGTTTGGACATAAAATAAATATTAATAGCCTCCAAGGTAACTATAGTGTTAAAAGATCTCCAAAATCTACTAAAATAAAGACTTGTCTTGAGGACTTTTAGGCTTGAGGTAAAATTATAATGACTTTAAATATAATATAATGGGTAATATCATGGGTTCCAAGAAACCAGGGGTTTCTTTTAACTCTCTTCAAATGATTATAAGTATATATTTTTCATAAACGTCAAAAATCAATTATGATGAATTTCAGAGGTTAGAGGTTATGTAAGAGGTCTTCCACAAAAATTCTTATAGTCAATTTAATGTGCAAAAGGTCAACTTTCGATGCATTGGGTCAAGTTTATTTTTGTCAGGTCAACTTGAGAATGCAGACGAGTGGGATGCATTGTAATTCTTTGACCAGGACTCTCCGAGAGAGATGGCCGTTTGGCTGACTAATTTGCCCCAAAAAGGTTGACATATCATGGGACCTTTGTCCGAGTCCGCTCAGCGAATGCCCGATCGGAGCATTTTTAGAAGTTGACTTAGGCCAACACAAGACATCTACAATGGTTTTTAATGAAGTTTGGAACCCATGGCAGGCCCCTACATTAGGGTTAAGATCTGGGCGTTGAACTTTCCCGCTGCGGCCGCTCGGCGGGAATCCCATCATTGCCTTGAGGCTTTGGCGGCGGGCCACTGAAGCGAGGGCCCAGGCCTCCCATGTGCAGGGCGACCATGGGATCTGACATCCCCCCATGGAGATCCACCAATGCCCATGCCGTCTCATTCCAGCCACTGAGCCCCTATCTCCCTCCGCTCCATCTCTCTCTCTCTCTCTATCTCTCTGCGCAGCAGCTGCTGTTGCAGGGCTACCCGACAACACCGTGGAGCAAAGAAGCCCCACAGGAAGGCAGCCACCCACCCACCCGTTGCGGTTGTCGCCGGCGTCCAGCTGGTTCTGTCGCTGTTCCAACTTTCCTCCGTCCCTCCGCCTGGCTGGCTCCTCCGTACCGCAGCTAGTCCGCCGCCGCCGAGGAAGGAGCAGAAGGAAAGCGGAGGAGGAAGAAGAAGATGACGGCAGAAGGAAGGAAGAGGAGGAGAGACTGAAGGCGAGAGTTTGAACAGAAGGCGAGAGTTTGAACAGAAGGCGGTGTTTATTCATCTAGCAAGAAAATGAGGATGATAACAGGAGGCACATATAGAAATAGAGATATGGTACAGGAACCCGTCACGCTTGTTCTCTCAAAAATCACAAATTTAACGAGAAGGGAAGAGATAATTTGACCATTTAGCTAGGTTATTTCGTGGAACAATGGCCGCATTGATTGACTAGACAGTTGACTCGCGAAGATCTCGGAGCTGTGTCGACCCGGCAGAGTCTCCCTAGAAGAGAAGCGCGGCGCCGCCGGCAACGGCCAGGAGCACCATGCTGGCCCCCCTCGCGTGGGCCGAGGAACCGTCGGGCGTGTTGTCTGAGGTCGGGGAAGCCGCAGGCGGCGAGGAGATCCCCGGTGCTGCGGCGGGCGTCGTCGACGGCGCCGGCGACTCCCCGGAAGGTGCCGGCGACTCACTGGAAGGCGCCGGAGCGGGGGCAGTAACCGGCGTCGGAGACGCCACCGGGGCTGGCGGGGAGGCGGCAGGAGGGGTGCTCACGGCCGGTGCCGGGGACGAAGCGGGTGGTGGGGGCGACGCTGGTGACGGGGACGAAGCTGGTGGTGGGGACGAGACCGGCGGCGGGGACGACACTGGTGGTGGAGACGACGCTGGTGGTGGGGTGGCGACGGGCGGAGGTGGGGAGGCAGCAGGAGGTGGCGGGCTGACCGCGGGTGGCGGACTGGAGGCCGGCGGCGTGGTGGCGGCAGGGGGCGTCGGGGTGGCGGTGGGCGCGGCGGCCGGAGACTGGGCAACGGAGGCGGCCACCAGAGCCAGGCAGAGGGCGAGGGAGAGGGCCACGCGGGTCGGAGCCATTGCCTCGGGCGGGGGATGAAGACCTGCTGTGGGCGATTATCCCTCCCGGCGATGGAGATATAGGGGAGAGCTGCAGTCAATGGCCGAGTCTATGGATGATGAGAGTACAGAGGGAGCCAGCCAGAAGCTATGGGGCCTGACAGGAAGGCACAGATCACGAGGTGACCCAGCCTCCCTCTCTTCGCTTCATAGATGCTGCCCCAGCCATGTGGCACGCTCCTTCTCAGCTAGCGACGTCTTAGCTGTCATCTCTCTCCTCATGAAAGGAAGAAGTCATTGGGCTGGGGTCTCTCCCTTGGGGCTCCACCACGGATCTTTCTTAATTTGGACAAGATAAGGGGGGGCGTGGCTTGAAAGCCCAACAACGTATACATAAAGTAATGCGTTATTATGCACGTAAATGTTTCAGTTCATTTAATGGGTCATTCGACATTCTTCAGTAGTTCGGGTGGGCGTTTGCTGATTTTACATTGGATGCTGATGGTCAATGAGAAGACTGCTGCCATATGCTTCTAATGCCGACTTACTTGGATACTATAACTGTGAGAATCTACATTAAATGGAAATATGATGTTGAAGTGAGCTGCAAGCTTTGACCCATGTGAATTTGGGAGGCTCCCTATCCAATGGTTGTGGACATCCAATGGGCCCTTTGGAGATCTTCACTTGGGGCATGGGTAGAGACAACTGCAGATTCATTTTAAGGATTCCACTACAGAGTTCAATCCATTATCAAGTAAAAATATTAATTATTCTCTTATGTTTTTTCAATTGTAGTCATAGCTTAAATAAAAAACCAAGTATATTTGAGTAAAATGGGAGACATTAGGTTTTCAATTGTTCTCATCTATCAATGGTACCCAAGGTTTAGGGAGTCTAGAAAGGGTGTGAAAATGACATAAGGTTATGTTAATCATAGCTTATAAAGGATGGCTCAATGATCATTCTCATGCCGATAGGATAATCCAAAATCATGAGTTTAAAATTTCAAGAAATTAGTTGACATACAAACTGTATTTATGCTTGGCATATGATAAAAAGTATACTCACATATTTCCATTATAATTTTTAATTTTAATGGATATTCAATTTTCAGTAATATTATACTTCTCAATATTGTTTTGCTACTTTTTTATCTTGCTAAAAAGCCTTTTTATGATCCCTAGATCCATTAATTGAATAGTCCACATATGAGAAAAAAATGACTACACATACAATTAAGTTTTCATTTTCATTAAAATAAACTAAAACATACCCGTCCTAGTAAAAACCGTTAGACAAAAACTACTTTTGTATTACGCCAAAACAAGCTTAAGATGAGCAATGGCGATTCTGAGTAATATGATTAAAATATTTTAAAAATTTTTCACCTTTAGCTTATTTGCTTATTTTATAAAATTTTCTATGGAAGGTCAATCACTTCATAATTAAATTATGCTATTTGGAAAGACCAGAGTTTCACCCAAATTCAGCTTCTTTGCAATTGTTCTGAAGACACCTATTGATCTGCCTAATTCACTACTTAGAGAAGAAGAAATTATTTACGTGGCTCACAACACGTTCAGTCAAATACACAAGATTGAAAAATTTATCTCCTAGATGTCTATGTTAAATGATATGTGTCGAACTTTCATGAATCTATCTTGAAGAATGAGATCTTTATTTCATAGATTTTACAAAAAGAGAATTTGGATGGGGTAGATGAGAAGAAGGGAGTTCTCTCTTCATAGATCATGTATAATTATGTTGTACTTTTTGCATGTCTTTGGGTAGTTTTTCTTCATATAATCATGTATAAATTTTTAACCTTTAGTCTTCTCAATACCAGCCTGTTAGTAAAAAGGTGACCCAAAACCTTTGTATTAACGGGCCAATATAAATACTAATCCTGTGGAAAACCCTAAGTGAAAATGTGAGTCAGAAGTTTTTAGGCTTCAGCCATTCCCCCCTTCTACTCCATTTCTCTTCTTGCTCTTGAAGTTGAAGCTTGGAGATGATCAATTGAGAATTTCAGGAACTTGAAGAGGAGGTCAAGCTCTTGACATGATATTAAAGCTATTGAATTCAAGAGTTTGATAGGTATAATTTATCCTATGACATTTCTCTTACTTTGTCAAATCTTTCCCTATCAACTGTTGAACCTTTGTGGGCAGCGGTGATCATCACTTCGCAAACACATCATATTTTACATATTTTTTGTACGATCATCACTTACTATTTCATAGAGCTCTTCTCATCAATTAAACATCATCATTATCCCCACCATTATTTTGGAGGAATTGTTTAGTGAAAAGCATAAACAAACTATGGTGTGTTTTCTTCCCTTGAAAATGATCGTAAGGTAAATTGCCAACTAAAAAGAAATTTTGGGCTGAAAATAGATTTATTGAGAGATATCAACAAGTTGTTCAAGTCTAGAGACCCTTTCATATGTGCCAAAAATAAATACTATTCGGATCTTGTTGTCATTAATAACTAATTATATCTATAAAAACTTGACATTAAAAATATATATTTACATACATAATTAGAAGAATAAATCTATATGAAAGTCTCACCAAAGTAAGAAAGGAATTTGACCTCAAATATGGTGTGCAACTGAAAAAAAGTCTTATATGAGCTTAAACAATCACCTCATAATTGGTTTGACAAGTTAATGAGAGTTATAGTTATTGTGGAGTACAAAAAAAGTAAGAAGATCATACACTATTTGTTATGTAGTGAGTGAGATTATAATCTAACATGGATATATTTATTACAATATCCTGAAAGGATATTAAGAAAATGTATTTCTTTCAAATGAGATGGAGGATTAATACTTGTCTTTATTAATGTTGATTGTGTAGGAGTTATTGTAGACAAAGGTTGTACTTCAGAATATTATTGCAACTACTTTGGGAGAATCTTATCACAAAGAGAAGCAAAAAACAAAATGTAGTGACAAGGTTAAGCACATAAACATAATTTTGGGCGATATTTCAAGGTATATGTAAAATATTTAGGTGAAGATCATTGTAGGAGACTTGAAGATTGAGAGGAATAGTTCAATGTGACTATTGTGACAAAAAATCAACAATCACCATTGCACAATATAATTTAATACAATCCAATCAAACCTATTGAGATTGATTGATACTTTATTAAGAAGTTAGAGAGCAAGTTGACCAAGTTGCAAGTTGATCTAAAGCCATATGCCTACAAGTGACAAAGTTGCAGATATATCTACCAAATGCCTAAAGAACAGAATTTTTAGGACTTCAGCTGTTTTTCCTCCTCATACTCCATTTCTCCTGTTACCTCAGCAGTTGAAGTTTGGATAGAATCAATTGAGTTCAAGAGCTTGACAAAGAGTTCAAACTCTCGACATCTCAAGAGAGGAGAAACATCCACAATATTATTCAATCAAGAAATCTCTTTTCTGTTATTCACTCAAGAAGGTTCCAAGGTTACACATAATGAAAAGTAGAGTCCATGTGGTTTAAGGACTTGGCTGACCTTCCTTTGCAGGTCAAGATCTCATTTCTCACTCATAAAGAGAAAAAGTTTCCATTCACAGCCTGTACAACTAGACTTGCTGGGAGAGCAGGACAAGGAGACCCTGAGGACCCACCAATATCTCATTCAAGAAGCTGATCAACCCGAACCAGACAACAGGAGTTACATCGACCCCACCGAGGGGTGGTATAACCTTCCGGGTGAGGAAAAGGAGAGGCTCTGTTGGAGCATAGGCTAACACATAAGGAAATTTCCCCACCGGGAGCTTTGGGTACCATGACATGACTATTCTCACTATAAATAGGAAACCATATGCAGACAGCAAGGGCCCAAGAATGCTGATCGCCAGCTTGGCCGTTCCTGGGTCGAGATCCATCAGGACAAGGCTCTGCAGCACATGAGACGAAGGGTTTGCCTCTTCTGGTATGAAAGCTGCGAGGGCTTCAGAAGGAGGCAGCTGAGAAGCTATTAAACCCAATGAACAATTCGCCATGACACTGCTGAACACATGCTGTGATCTTCTCGCCTGTGGATTTCTCAGTGCTTCCTGTTATAGGTTCCGGGGTCAGTATCTTTATGCACAAACAGTGGCCCATTCATGGAAAATGCTAAAATAGTTGGTGGAAAATGGTAGCAAAAATATAAAATCATCATGAAATTTCTTTCAAGGGACTAAAATTATATAGAACCGACAGAACATTCGGACCTTTATCATACAATTTGTTCTGCTTGCAGTAAAATCCTGTAAAAATGGTGATTTTTCAACTGTAAATGGTTGGTCAAAGCAAGGACTGTGGTAATGTGACATTGGACTCAGTAGAATACGTCTCAGTCACTATGAGAGTTCCGTTTATCTATTATTTATATCCTTTGGAAAAGGGCAGAAAAGATTGCGATGGCTTTACCGTGCGAGTAATCAGGTGAGAAATTCCATGGGACAATTAAAAATGACACAGCCTCATGAAGATAATGATGATCACGAACATGGGCATATTATGCAAAAAGGAATCCAGTATTGACATATTATGTTCCTACATGCTTCCCCACAGTCGAACCAAATTTTAGCTGGTGGCCATCATGCATCAATATTTACCAACTTTTCTTCTTCTTTAAGTAGCATGTCATAGATAAGATTACCTAGTTCGGAACTATTTCTAGTTTTAAATCCCCACTAAGCACCAGAAGGCAGCTTAGGTTTCAACATCGAACATGGGCAGGCCATCTATGTTTAAAATTGCACAAGGTAGAAATAGCAAAACTAACTGTACATCCAGTGTGATAGTCAATATGGCACAAAGGGTTAGGGCTGTTTGGCCGGGGGAGAGATCGTAACCAATAGATGGATGTTGGACGCTTCCAACTTTAGATCCAATTTTCATGCCTTCTGAACCAAACTGGAACAGTTTCCCCACTCTAAAATAGGAGCCCTTGGACAAAGAACTAAGGTTCAGCTCAAAGTAGAACTGATTAGATTTGACGCTCTGCATAAGGCTTTTTTATTTTGTATACACTATGAACGAGAAACGTATTGTAGTTCTCTGATAGAAGTGGACAACGGAGCTGCATGATGATTCAGCCCTAATGGAAACAAGTGTCCTTTGAAAGGGTTCTCTCACAGTACAAGTTCATAATATAGAAATAGCTAAAACTCACCCTTGATGACTTTACAGCATAACCCTTGCATTTATGCTGGAGATACTTGGAAAACTGCCTTCTCTGATAACTTTACAAAGCTCAACCCTTGCATTTATGATGGAGACTTTTCTAGTATTAAGTTCATCATTACATTGTTGCATTCAAAAGGTTAGATTCCACTTTGGTTTGGAAATAAGACGTAAAAATTTCTCCTAAAAAATTTGATGCACAGGTTCCCATGAATTAAAAGGTTTTTGCCACCGTAGTAATATGTTTTAAGATTTTATAAGAAGTTGGTACTTTTCTACGGGTGGAACCATCCTTATTCTTCCTTCCCAAGATCCTTTTGTGCCTTCCTCTCTCATGAAACATCCTTATGAAGTATCCTGAGCATGTATGAAGCAACAGCCTCCGTAATTTATTGAACACTGCCGGCTTGTATGAGCTTCCTTTAGCACAGCTGGCTTATTCACCAACCATCTTATTGAAACCCTTTTCTCCCACCATGTGCACTGAATGAGCTGTCCCTATCATTAAAGTTCTGAGAGGAACATTCAGAGTCTATCATTAAAGCATGTCGGCTTTGTTTAGCAACCTTTTCATGGCTATGAGTAGTTGCACTGTAAGCCTATTATCAAGACTTTATACATTGATATCCTGCACTTTACTACATCGATCATGTGTAGTCAGTATTTTATCAATGGTGGTTATACCTGTCAATTTACGGTCTACTATATCTGTTGTTAATGATTCCCCCTCTGACCTAATTTAATATTATTTTTTTAATTACCTATTTTTCTGTTGCTTTGATACAAAGTGACATTAATCACAATGGAAATGACTTTGTATGGCTAAAAATTATTTTCGATGTGGAATGACAGAATATTAGCCTATTAATAGAGAAGAACTTGGATTTAGCTCAGATCATGGACAAGGGAAACAATTTTCTTTTCATTACAGAAAATGCAGGATCCGTCAATAGATGTGCATTTTAGCAATACATTGTACTATCCAGGCACAAGGTGCAATTTGGAGAAAGTATTTTACACGTGGAATGAGAGAATACTAGCTTCTTAATAGAGAAGAACTTGATTTAGCTTACATCATGGAGAGGGGAAGCAATTTTTATTTTTATTGCACAAAACATATGAGCCGTCAATAAATGTGCATTTTTGGCACTAGATGTGATAGCCGTCAAAAATATATTTTCCCCATTGAAAAGAACACTTGTAGACAAAGGAATCGCCCAAACTGATCTTGATCATGTAATTGCAGTATCAAATTCCCAAGGGTGTTCTCGCAACCAAATAAGGTCCAGTAATTGCTAACCAATGATCATGTATTTTCCCATGCTTGTGATGATGATTGCTAGGTTAGTATCTAAGACTTAAGGTTGATCATATACTATCCTTAGAATTTGTGTCATCTACTGTATCGACCTCTTTTCTACTTTGTTTGTTCTCAAAAAACAGCAACTCCATCATTCATGAATTGTAAAGTCATTCTGGGAGAACTCTCAGCTATAGAGAGCTGAATTTTTTTGTACTAGAGATTACCAACATCATGAGAAGGTATCTGACTTGTTTTGGATAATAGATAGTGAAAGCTGAAAAGGTGCAGTATTGAACAGTTCATTGATTGACTTGTTTTGGAGGATTGTTGCTTCTGTGAAGAAATGTCATAGAGGGTCTGGGGGGGTATATAATTCGTCATGTAAAAGGTGTTTCTATCAACTATTGAGATTTGGTGGCTGTGAAAGATCCTCAAGAGGCTTTTTCATCAACGAGTGGTGAAAATCCCATTTTTCGAGAAATGTAAAATATCATGCGAACAAGAGCATCAATAATTTTTTTCTCATGAAAGAGTATCAGCTAGAGAAATGGTTAGCCGACGTAGTAGTGCAATAATGATGAATCCGATTCTAAAACGGCAATAAATTATTTTAAGTCACTAATTAAGTTTGAATGCCCATGAAGTCACAAGAATTGAGCATCAAAGATTTAATGTACTTTCTGGGACTCCATGGCTGTTTTCAAGCCCACATGAAGGGTGACAGACTCCCATCTCAATATCTAGAAGCCCTAATATGACAGGCGCATTTTATCATTATACTCCTGGAAAGGTAATATAAAAAAGGTTTCACTGGTGCCCAAAACACATATTAGTAGCAGCTGGCTAACTTGCTTAAGGCCAGAAAATCTGATGTTTAGATCCTTAGCCCTAGGTTGACGCACTACTGTCGAACAGCATGTAGACCCTCACTACGACTCCTGCACATGAGATTCTCTTTCTCTACTGCCTGCCTAGTCAAGATAATTGTGATCTCAACCTGATTCCCTGGTTTGATTTATGCAGAGGTTAAACGGTGGATGCTTTTTAGTCTAATTACACTAGAAATTAAGCCATGTTCCCCAACCCAGAGGATAGAGTGCATGTGCTACTTTGTAAACTATGGTGTCCACCTTCAAAATGAAAAATCATTTTTTAAAAATTTTCTGTTCTCAATTTTGACAGACATGAAAATCCTTGTGCATTTGGTTTCCCGAAAATATCTACTGTCTGTGCCTGTGAATGTCTAGTGATCTGGAATGTGTGTTGAATATTTTGAAGCTTTAGATACAAAATAAACCGCGTATAGATTAATATTCTGTTCAATTGATTTGTGTTGTACAGAGGAAACTGAGATGAAATTCACTAAGACATAGATAAGGGGTAGAAATTGAGGTGCTATGTATCCCTATCACCTTCAAATATTCAAAGAACCGAACCTTACAGGACTTTGGAAGATATTTCTTAAGGAAACTCCATCAAAGATTTTCCTCTCTCTCTGAAGGGAGTAGATTCAATTCCAACAGTAGACCAAAAAATGGTTTCAGTACTTCCCTAAGGAGCCTGACACTCGTTTGGTCTTTAATCAGTACTTTCCAAATGGATTCTTTAGCGAACCTCCCCTCTGGTTCTCCATTTCCTCTAGGCCCGAATGGTGGCTCAGTTAAGAATTGGCAAGGCCTCCCTCTCACCTGACACAGAGTATAAAATACTAGATGCCAAGAGGAATACATTTTTGTCCTGCCTAAAATAATCTCAATTGATTGACATCTCTAAGAATTTTTTACGCTTATGAATTGTCAGCAATACGTACTGGAGATAGCCATCCTAAGCCATTAAGATGTTTATAGATTCATATATCCAAGGAGATTGGTCCCTGATGTTGACATTCCAGAACTAATAATGTCTTTACTGACCGATATTACAAAATTAATCTCTTCCATTGCAAAAAAAAAGCAGAAAAAATGTTCAATGCATCATGTGCTCGAGGTGCTAATGTCAAGATAATGGCCTATTGAAGTGGAACACATCAGACGTGAATAATTTTAAGAGAAATCAGCGAATATCAATTCAAAACGATAGTTTACCAATCAAATAAGCATCATCTTTTCATAGCGACAGTAGGATTATGTATGTCGTTAAGATTAGTTTTAGTCAATAGCAGTGTACCTTACTTTTAAAACAAGATTTAGATCGTAGGAAGCATGGAAGTTTCACTTAACAAGGATGATTTGCCTTTTATGTTCAAGGGGTAGGCTAAAATAGGGGACGTGGAGGTAGTGCTGGTGAGAACTTAAAGACAAGTATAGCAAACCAGCAAAAATAGATCTCTGATAGCCAGCTAGATGAGACAATGGTTATACCTCGAACCCATGGGCTGCGGCTTGTAGCTAACAGTCTTGGATTAAATAACCTATCAAACGTGGACAGAATAACTCTCAACTTCACTCTTTGGAGCCCTGATTTCACACCAGAGGAGCTTCACGGCACTCTAGTAGAAAGAGCTAAGAGGAAAAATTCTCTCAAATGATAGCCTCTTCACATTAAGTTCAGCCTCCTACTCACAGGAGGAATATGAGGATTTTGAAGGGGCGCTTTTGAATCTGGCCTAGAAATCCCACAAGCTCCCATAACTAATGGGCTGGATTTTCGGTCTTTAATGCTCCTAAAAAATGGGAAGAAAGGTTGGGATAACATTGGATCTTATATATCCCTTAAAAAATCCTAGTAACAGTCAAAGATGTGCTTCCTTTCAGTATACACCTTGACAGATGCATGATTGACTCTGATGTCCTCTCACCCATTTCAGAGTATTTCTTGATAATGAAAAATTCTCAACTTCAAAGAGGGTCCTTGAAAAGGAGGGCCGTGCATCAACTGAGATTCAGGATGAGGTGTGGAAGTTTTTATGGGGCTGACAATTGGAAAGAAGTCTCTATCCAACCCTGCAACGGAGTAAAGGCAATTCAGATATATGCCAAGTTCTCGGAGATAAGGCACTTAGTTCTTTCTATATGTGGAGTGAAGAGAAATCCAAATTTGCCTAAGTTCTGGGGAACCGAAGTTGATGATCCATGGGCATCCAATTGGACTTCTCCAGGTCATTTGATGAATCAAACACATGTATGATGCTGCAATTGACAGAGTTATAAAGAAACCAAGATAAAAACTTCATAAAGTTTATTTACTTGGAGACGTCTTAAGACAATACTAGGAAAACCGAAAGAGATGACTTAAATCATGAAATTTAGTTGAGATGCTATGACCCAAAATATGTACAACACTGTGTTTGTTAAGTTTACGAGCTTTTCTTCCCTGTAAAATCCCTGTAACCTTGGATCAAACTAAAAGTTTATAAAATATTGCTACAAAGCAGCCTTTTTCATAGTATTATGAATAGTTGATAAATTTGATAAAGTATTGCTAAAACTATTGCATTTAGAGCATAACCCTGGGATTCATGCAACAAATAGCTAAAACTCTTTTCTAGCATTCTGAAGATAAGTCTCCAGCATGAATGCATGAGGAACAAGTATATTAACATCAGCATGTGAGCTCCATCTCCACCTGGTTGGGCCCTACAGTGCTCCCATGGCTAAAACCTATCTTCATTCTCAAATTGCAGCGTTTTTTCAAAGCATCAATCTCGACGTAAAGTTAGAAAACCCTCAATTGTTCGTTCGAAACCTAGGTGCGTAGGTGCGCAGTGTTTAGAAGGATCACATTCACCCATCGGAATTCGACGTAGCAGAGCCGCCATTATAGAATTTTGATAGATGGAGAACCCGATTCCCATCAGGGCGGGTGCCCACTCCACACGGCCAAATGGAGGGTGATTGCCTAGCCCAGAATTATCCAACGAACGGAAGTATGGTAGAAAATCATAGAGTGACAAGAACTAGTCCTCAAAGACCGTACCTCACTGCGACATCCAGCCGCCTGATCTGCTCCTTCGCGAAGAGGAACGGCTTCAACAACACTCGACGAGCCTTCCCTCGCAGAGGCCACATCGACAGAGGAGTGGGCGGGGACGACATCTTTGAAGCCAAAACATGGAGAGAGCCGCCGCCGCCGAAGAGGCGAACGAAGAGGCAGACCACAGACGGGGACGGCGAGCGCGGCGGCGGCCGTGGAGACGCGCATGGCGGCGGAATCGCTGAGATGGATGGACAGAGGAACCGCATATCGACATTGCGACCGTTATCCGGCGCGATTTCCGATCACCTTCGGTGTAGTTACCTCCCACCGTCAACGCCCATCTCCATCCCCCCTCCTCTCAACCCCCCCCCCCCCCGCATTAGCGACCTGGCCGTGCTCTTACCCAGCAGCATCCTTCTTTCTTCTGCTAACGCACCAGACTTGAGCTGCTCAGCATGGAATAGTAGCTCCTGATTCAGGGGGTCACAATGAAGTCCCATTAAAGATTTGATTGAGGAATTAGATACATCTGTGTGATGTATCTGAGCTTACAATGATAAGTTCCGTAGATTATAATAACTGGTAACTGTTCCTTTGACAGATCGTTGAGGATCATGCCAGTGTTTTTTATAATTAGTTATAATATTATCTCATACTCAATTACTGAATTCTGATTTATATTTTCAGAACTTTGGGTGCGGTGGCATGACATGATTAATTTCTCTTTTACGTAAAAATTATGCTCAAAATACTTGTCTTCAATAAATCTAACATAAAGAACCGATATTTTTCAGAAATATATTATTTAGTCTGCAAAAAACAATATTTTTTCGAATTATTTCAGTAGCTCTTAGATGCAAGCTTCAATAGATCAAGCCCTCAGCAAAAGACCCATTCGAAAGAACATCAATTGATGAAGTATTGTGAGGCGTTGGGAATAATAAATGAAAAAGAATTAATTATTTGGTTAGTACTCCCAGGCCAAAAAAAGGAAAAAAAAAACCTGAAATTACCTCAGTAGATCTTGACTGTAAGCTTCAATAGATCATGCCCAAGTGATAGATCAATCAAAAAAGCATCAATAAACAGTAATTTTTGGGCCCCATCAATAAACCAGAATCTGGGTAAAAACTGGTTGCATCTCCAGATTAATGTCCACAAGAGCAAGCTGCTTCCCTATACATCCCCCATAGCCATGCAGTTCCACAGCTCTGGATCCCCTTTTGGAAACCATTCAGGCTTCGGGAAGCTTTCCCAGCTCTCACCATTATAATATCTTTGAGGGCTTCAGAGATCCCCCCGGCGCTCACTAACAGGTTCATCACCTCCTCATGAGGAGCACCACTGTGTGGGCGGCGATGCTCCGGTTCTCGCCAAGGCTGTCGACCTTCTCGTGGGTCTTCGCTTTGAGGTTCACGACGGATGGGTGGGCCCCAAGGAGGTCGCACAGGTTGGCCCTTATGGCCTCCTTGTGGGGGCTCACCTTGGGCTTCTGCAGGATCAATGTGGCATCCAGGTTTCCAAGCTCGTAGCCCGCCTTGTGCATGAGCTGCACCTGATATTGGAAATAATATGAACTGATATTTAATAAGTCATACACACTCATTGGCAATAAGACGTTGTTTTGTGGTGATCTTAGATTTAAGTGATTATTTGGCAGAATAATTCATGAAATCCAGTGATAAATTGAGACAGCAAGATGGGAATGTGATTTTCTTTTCTTTTTTTTTACATGTATTTTAGGATCATGTCATGATCAATTGGTTTCATTTAAAGGACTAATTTAGCAGAAAAAATTGATATAACCCAGTGATAAATTGAGACAGAAATACATCAATGGTCAATTTTGTTTCCTCGTTTTTTATTTGAAAATAAATTGACCCGTGATGCCTAAGGATGATCATCCTATGATCAAGTACTAGATGCTTCTTGCATAAGATGACGAATGAAGTGGAGAAGATTTCAAATACAGTTCATTGCAGATACTTCTACTGCCATGTCTAGAAATATTTTCAGCTTCACCAAGATGATTATTAGCCAATGCCCACTGATATGGGGATGACCCTTCCTGGGGGTGGGGGAGAGATTCCAACCAGCTTCCATCAAATGCCGCCAATAATACGCCGATTAAGTAACAAGTCAAAACCCCCCAGGAACAGAGATTATACATGCTACCCAGGTTTCCAAATGAGGAGGTAATCGTTTGGCAAATATATTTTTTTGTGAAATAAATTTTCCATTCCCCTATCTGCAAGTGGATGCACGTTTGAAGAATCAGAAACGGAAATCTTTGGAACCCATGTTTTATAATCCCCTGATCATGAAACTCTTGATGAGACTGCAGACAGGGCCGTTGACTTTTGATGGAAATAACGAGTAAATATGGTCAACTGAGTTGAAGATTCTGCTATTTCAGAGCGTCCTTGGAAGAAGGATTTGAGGGGAGCTCAAGTTCTTAGTTTTTATCGAACGATGAAACAGCGTTCTGAGCAAAGAGCGCAGAGACTCACCGCCTCCTTGATAAAGACGGAAGAAGCGGCGCCCCTCCACTTGGGATCGCTGTCGGGGAAGATCTGGCCGATGTCGGGAAGCCCCAGAGCCCCCAATATCGCATCCACCACGCAGTGCAGGAGAACGTCGCCTGCGTCGCATGATTCAGAGCAGATAGTCAACGATCTACGGCATTGCGGCAGCCCACGAATGCGGGGAAGGGGAGAGAAAGGACTCTGAAGAATACCATCAGAATGGGCTTCGCATCCCCGATCATGGGGGATGTTGACTCCGCCGATGATGAGGGGCAGGCCCGGCTCGAGCCTGTGGAGGTCGAATCCGTGGCCCACGCGGAAGGGGAGGGACGGAGGAGCCGGCGCCGAGGGGCCCGCGGCCTCCGCGGCGGCGTCCCCCTTCTCTAGCTCCGCCGCCTGCCAGGTAGCCCGCGGCGACAAGCTCAGAGACTTGGGGCGGGAAGGAAGCGAAGAGGACGGCGAGGGGGAGAGGAGGCGGCGGCGAGAGAAGAGGGGCGCCGCCTTGGCGGCGACTGAAGGGGAGAGAGACGGGGCCAGGAAGAGCGAGGAACCCGTCCCGGCCATGGCGGAGCTTCTCTCGCAGAGAGAAGAAGGGAAACGCCCTCGCCCTCACCCGACGGCGCACACGGCTGGGAAGCGTCACACCCGACAATCCCTCCTCAAATCAATCAGCTTTGTTCACAAGCGCCTCCAAACACCAGTGGCGGCCGCGAGGAATCTCTTTCTTTTTTTGTGGGCGGATTTTATCATTCTAATAATTCCCACGAGCCCTATTTTATTTTCAAATTATGAATTTCAATAAACTTTAAAAATATCCCATTTTTAGGATAAATTTGTATTAAATACAATCCTGACACCATCGTTAAAATTAACAATTATTAAATGTGGGGGGTTTTTAAAAAATTATTTAATTTTTTTAAATCTCTCATGAAAATAGCATTATGAATGGCTTCATTGTCCTTTCACATAAACTTGTCGACTTGTTGATTTCTCATTGGTTGTGAGGAAAATTATCCAAGAATCTTATCATGACAAGTCTAATATTATTTGCTTATTTTTGGAAAAAAAAATTCTTATTACCCAAAGGAGGAAGAAAAGAAGATGGAGTAGCTTGCATTATGATCCCCTGGAACTATGGAGGACTCTACTAGTCTCTCAATTTCTTGCCCAACTGAGTGATGATGATAGCTGGGGAGAGGACGGGGGAGGGAGACTGTTCATCATTTTGGTCTTCCATATAATATGGTTAAAAATTGACCTAAGTTGATAATGGTTAGTTGAGAACATGGCGGTTAAAGTGGAAAGATGCTGGACTTGTTCGTAATTCAATTGGTTCATGCAAGGTCTTTGCCTAATCTAGTAAAAAACATAGAAATTGGACATTAATAAATATTAGGACAAACTAGGTAAAACTAGACCTGGTGAAAGGGGGAGATGCTTGATGAATGCACAGTGAACAAGCGAAGAAGAAAGAGCAAGA
This sequence comes from Spirodela polyrhiza, assembly GCA_024713555.1. Lineage (NCBI taxonomy): Eukaryota > Viridiplantae > Streptophyta > Magnoliopsida > Alismatales > Araceae > Spirodela > Spirodela polyrhiza. The sequence continues at coordinate 3,133,203 of CM046537.1, read as the reverse complement.
GAGAGAGAGAGAGAGAGAGAGAGAGAGAGAGAGAGAGAGAGAGAGAGAGAGATCCCCAATTTTACTTAATTATAATGATAAAAAGAAATTGGGTTCTGATCCCCAAGCTTAGCGAGTCTGTGCTGCTGCGTCAGGCCTAAAGTTCCTGGGGTTTTGTTTAATATCAGCCTCATATTGTTTGCTCATAATATAAATAAGAGTGAAATTAAATGACAGAAATAGTAGCAATGGCATCGATGTTAATAACAGTTGAGCTTGGGCTGGACCCAAAAAAATCTATGGAGGTGTTGTTTTGAGACCGAATTAGCAAAAAAAAATTGGGTCACCTTTTAGGCTCATCCGGGCCAATTAACACAGGAAAAATGGAATTCTAGGAAAAAAATAATTTTTTTTAAAATGGAACGTAGTAAATAATTAATAGAAGGGCTGGAGTTAATGGGAGAGAACAAGGGTTTGCTAGAAATCATGCACGAGGAAGAACCCTCGAAGGTCTCTCCCGCTGACCGGGCCAACAAAGAGGGGCTCAGTATTCCCACTCCTCTCAATGTATGAAGCCATGAAACAACAAATCATTAAAGTCGTTCCAAACTAAAAGTCAACGGAGGAGCCATTACTTCTACATGATCCCTGCTTGAGCGGGGTGAGCGAATGAACACAAAGTCTCCACCTTTGAGGTCCTCACTGCCATATGCATGATCTGGGTACACATTCACAGTCCATGGATTGACAGTTTCTTCATAGATGAGACCTCAGACGCCGGATTCAGTTTCCGTTCTTTGGTTCTAGAGAGTCAACGGGACTGGCAGGTACCTTCAGACAGGCCTAGGGGCACGCATGGCTGAGGAGCTTTCAGAGCAGCCAGCCCTGCAGGAGGTTGCTCTCCGCGGGGACGTTCTGAGGGATGGCGGCGTCAGGGGGGCCGAAGTGGTGGTAGCTGCAGTAGAAGAGCGCCGGAGGATCAGAAACAGTGGCCATAGATTTATAGATTTCTCCCACTAAGAGAGAACTCAGACGGGGATGAGAGAGAGAGAGAGAGAGAGAGAGAGAGAGAGAGGGATACCCGATCTGAAGGGTGGGCTCGCAGTCGATGACGTTGGGTTGCGGCTGTGCCGAGAATGCGCTGCTGCCCAGCAGAAGGGTGTTGGGCTCCCATGGCCCCTGCAGAGCTCTGAATGTCGCTCCTTCTGCTTCAAGCTGTGGAGTGGTGAAGAGCATTTGATTAATGTGGGGAGTTTGTATGCTCTTCTTCCTGCGGCAAAATGAATAGGAAAAGACTGCCCTCATAGAAGCCAGACCTTGTTCCTGAGCTGCTTGTTTATCTCCCCAAGTTGGCGTTCCTGAATGTTCGGGCATTGACCATAAATATAGTCCACATAAACACATAGTCAGAGAGAGAGAGAGAGAGAGAGAGAGAGAGAGAGTAGCTGGAAGATGGGGGAAGAATGACCTCAGCATGATGCATACGAAATCGGAATTCACCAGAACGTTTTTATTAGTCCTACCAGGTACTACTAAGGTTATAAGTAAGTATTAGGATGCATTGAATAAGCCACTTTCTCATGGAATCGATGGTGGTAGCTACTGTTAGGAAGACGTTCTATTTCCTTTTCGTTATTTCTTGTACATTTATGGGAGTTTTGTGGCAACTTTAGGGAAAAATGCACAAATTTAAAGAATAGGAGCCCATATTCCATCCCTAGACTAGACTTACCTTCTTCCGGAGTTCTTCCATGTGGTCTAACATTATCTGCGTCTGTACAAGCACAAAGTAGAAATATCATCCATCATTCAATCCCAAATCAGCTAATAATCTTTCCAAAAATTAGTAAAGTTTATGTTGTTTCGAAAAATATACCTTCTCATGGAGTTTTATTTTAATTCTTGTTGCCTTAAAATCACGTAAATAGTCACCGGATGATCTCATTCATGGAGTAAGCAATTTACCTTTCTCTGCCTCGCTTGGAACAAGGTGGATTCCAGCTGCCTCTCGAGCTGTTGAAGTTCCTTCACGCTCAAGGGCCCGAGGTCCTCTCCTAGCAAGTGCCTTGAGATATTTCACGAATTATGTCACACGCAGTTATAAACTTGCAATAATAATCGAATCAATGTGAATGGTTCGTTGTTCTAAGCTGGATGAAGTCCCAAGGTTTCAGGGGAAATAACCTCTGTGAGCGCAACAAAGAGTCATATTTTGCCTTCAGCTTGGATACTTCTTGATACCAACTCTGCACACAGCATAAACACGTTATAAGGTTCACTAATATTGCCGCAGGATTGATTAGTGCTCAAACCCTTTGAGAGGAACAGTGTTTAGAGACGCTACGATGACTCAATAGTGTTTAAGAGAAATTACCCCCCTCCCCTTAAAAATGACTGTTTTTTTCCTCTTAGGGAAACCTTCGTTGAACAGTAAAGATAGTTAATTACTTGGATGACTATTTCCATTATTTTTTTTGCTGAACTTTCATTCAAAATAAAAACATTTCGTCATGTAGTAGATAAATTATGAAACATCGATTTAAAAGTTTTCACATTCAAAGTTTCTTTTTTGTAGCTACACTTTTAAGCACTAAATTAACGAGAGAGCATAGCATTTTTTTCAAGTGTCTAATGAGAGTGGTGATTGAACATGTTTTTCGTAGTATTCATATAAAGTTATTAGTCAGTCTCAAACAATTCGACAAATCAATCAACTTGACTTATGATCTTGTCATAAATTAATTCATACGATTGTTAACGTGGCTTAAGATAATTCAGTACAATCATAACAACATTTGCAATGAAAATGGTTTAAATGAAGCGACCAAATGGGTCTCATCTTTGTAGACATTAAGCTTTATCTTGTATGTAAGTATGGTAATTTATTGTAAATTGTGTGAAGATCATCATGAAGTCAAATGAGCATTACATCTTTTAGGATAAAAGTGTAGAAAAAGTATTGTGAGAAGTAACTTAGTAAAATGATTGAAAACTGTCCATCCTAAATAAAAGCTATTTAATTTATTGAATATCTTAGAAAATGAAAACATGAAGATTTGTAATGATCAACTCATAAAAATAAATCAATGGAATGATGTTATAACTTTGTGATCAAGAAATAATTTTATCACACACTTTTTAATTATTTATATTTAATATGCTAAAATCTTGATCATTTTCCAAATATAATATGCACATAACTACATTGAAAATTATTTTTTGTAACAAAACTATAGAGAATAAAAATCATTTAATAATTTTGAATCATGGAGATAATTTATAAATTAATTGACATAAACATGACTATCATATTAAATGAAAGGGAAGATACCTGTGTTTCATGATCAACAATAGTAGAATTTTGAGAATTATAGCAACAACGTTGGTAACGCTCTAATGTCTTAGCAATTCTGAACAGAAGATAGTTGTGATTAGAAAAGTCACAGCAAATTCAATATCAGTAATAAGAATTGATGGAAAATTTAATATTTACATACTTGTGGGGTATTACAATTTGGCAGTAAACTCCATTGTAGTGTAATACAAGAGAACAAGAACCCAGATGAGAAAATTTTCCAAAAGTGACTCTTAACTATTATGAATATTTAAATATTATTAACTTAGAAGGAAATGTTGGTGACATTCAATGGTTGACATGCATTAAAAGCCTAATAATTGTCCAAACTAATCTTTATCGATTCATCCTTACCTTAGAGATCATCTATAATGGAAGATTTCATGTAGAAATATGATCTCATGAAGGCATTAGAGATCATCACTATGAGTGAGATGCATCAAAAACATAGTAATTGTCTGTTCTAATCTTTATCTATTTATCATTACTTTATATATCATCTATACGGAAGATTCCATGTCAAAATATGATCTAAGCTATGGAGGCATTAGAGATCATTTTTATGGGTGAGATGCATCAAAAACATAGTAATTTTCTGTTCTAATCTTTATCGATTTTATCATTACTTTAGAGATTAGCTATAATGGAAGATTCCTTGTAGAAATATGGTCTAAGTTATGAAGGCATTAGAGATCATTTTTAGGGGTGAGATGCATAAAAAACATAGTAATTTTTCGTTCTAATATTTATGGCTTTATCATTACTTTAGAGATTATCTATAATGGAAGACCATGTAGAAATATAATCTAAGTCATGAAGGCATCAGAGATCATCTTTAAGGGTGAGAAGCATCAGAAACATAGTAGTTGTCCATTCTAATATTTATGGATTTATCATTACTTCTAGAGATCAACTACAATGGAAGATTCTACATGTAAATACGATGCAAATCACGAAGGCACAAAGATGAACATCACTAGTATCCTTTCAGTTATAGAGAATGATATGTGTATATAATGATACAACAACTACTTATTCGAACACAAATTTTATGAAATAGTCAATTTACCTCTCTATAGGGCATGCTATCAATCGATATCAATTCCAGTAGTAGAAAAATGTCAAAATTTAGCTGTAGGGAGTTTACACAGAAGTCAACCTTCATCTGAAGAAGAAGAACTCTCTGTATAAGTGAAGAATGCTTAGCCATCCCGAAGGGATTTCTATTTTGGTACAATGAAGGCAATCGGGTGAGCCATTCTGTGCATTTTTCTTGGGACCAGTATTACTTGAGGAAGAGTTCTAACTTGTTGAAGGTCGAGGTCTGCAACAGTCGAAGACTTCTGGTTCTAGAGAGGTTATCACGCTCAGAAAATAGCTCAAGGAGTCGTTGGATGTCTATTCATGGAAGGTTTTTGTTGATGCTTCAGCTTCAAGAGATTCTCCTACAGTTCGATTGTCTTTTGCTTCATGGCCGTGTCTAGTTCAAGAAGAAGAGATATCGATGGAACTGCAAATCGGTATCTGAGACGAAGGAAGATTCAAGGGGTAAAAGCTCGTAGGACCATGCACAGGCGATGGGGACACACATCGTCTGGAGACAAGAGAGAAGACTGCATCAGTGGATCAACGAGATTCTGTTGAAGATTCTTCACAGAAACATCGTGGATGATCTGCAGATTTGCTGAGATCTTGGAGATATCTGTCTTGCCTCTTCCGCACGTCGAAGATCTTCGTTGGGACAGCGAGTAGACAGCGGCGTGACGATGCCGAGGATGTACGATGGACCGCCATGGATGGAAAACTGGACAGGAGAAGGCTGAGGGAGAAGGATTCAGGCGGGAAACTGACGACGGGGATTGGACTGCGCCGGAGAATCGGAGGAAGCATCTTCATCAAGAGTGAGGAGAAAGAAAATTTAGGTAGAAAGGTGAAGACCAGCAGAAATCTAGAAAACCAGACCTTATTGATTACTGAGATTTTAATGGGCGAGGGTGCACCTCCTGTCCGAGAGACATTGATTTGACAAAGAAGGGAGACGAGATCTCTTCTTCTTTAATATCGAGTTCCTGATCTGAGAAACAGTGGAGTAAGAGGACGAGGAAGATGCTACTGGAGCTTCTGGGGCTTCCTCCGAACTCACCGACGCCCGCTGGCGAGCCAGAGATGAACTGGAAGCGAAGAAGCCAGCAGGAAACGTCGCCGCCCCATGAATTCCAGAGAGAGAGAAAAAATAGAGAGGCTAGGTTCCTGCAGCAGCTGCGGATCCCGTCAGTTGTGCAGGTTCCTAGGTCCTGAAGGACGTTTTACCATTCTGCGCCAACATCTTCTCTGCGGCGAGAAAGAGCATCTGAAACCCTCGTCAATCAGGAAAACAACCCTCTCTAACGGGAGAAAGGGATGATTATTCGGTCCTAGTCGAGCACCAATGGCCTTTTGTAGATGTCCTGACCTGAAAGATCGGTCCAGGATTTTGCAGGAACATGCAAATACCAATTGGATCGAGCGATCGATCGATCGAGCGAGCGAGCGATAGAGAGAGAGAGAGAGAGAGAGAGAGAGAGAGAGAGAGAGGGTGTTTGAAGGGGGCGGGTTTGGTTCTCGACTCGTTACCCAACGCTGCCGAACTCGTAGAGCTTCCCTCTGCTGGAGAAGATGATGAGTGCAACCTCGGCTTCGCAGAGAACAGACAGCTCGTAGGCCTTCTTCAGCAAGCCATTCCGGCGCTTCGAGAAGGTCACCTGCCGGTTGATCTTGTTCTCAATCCTCTTCAGCTCCACCCTCCCCCTCCCCATCTCTCCCTCCGCCTCTCTCTCTCTCTCTCTCTACCCCTCCGTTCTTCTAGCGTCCTCTGCGGGCCAAGACACAGACCGCACCGCAAATGAGAACACAGCTGAAGAAGGGAAGGGGAATATGCGGCTTTGTTTGCGCAGAGCGAAATAGGAAAGTGATGGCAGCCGCAGCAGACACACAGGCACCTTGATAGATATCTTGACAGGCACGGTTTATAGAGAGAGAAACATTTAGACTGATCCGCCAAGAGAGGATAGAGAGAGAAAGAGAGAGAAGGTAGAAGGACGGCGATGCGTGGTTGCACAGACCAGCACCAGTGACAGTTCTCTCGCAACCGATACAGCCCCGAGGTTTAGGGTAAGACAACCCACGTCTCTCTCTCTCTCTCTCTCTCTCTGCAGGCCAGATGGCTGGTATTAACTGCCCCAGCTCCACTCCCAGTCCAACTGAGGCCAATAATGAAGGTGGCGTCTTGGAAGGGAGGGTCTCGAGGGGAGGCCAGAAAGCGGTGGGTGAGCCTTTCCTCTTCGGCTTCCTCGCTCTGATAATTCCCCGGCCTGCTCTGGGTAGCGGGTGGGTGGGCAGTGAGGGGATGGAGGAGCGGGTTAAATCCAAATTCGCTGCTCTTCTGGCCCCCCCTCCCCGCCGGGGGCTTGAAGGAGAAATGGCGAGGAAACAGGCCGAACCAGGCAAAGGGCCTCCTTCCCTCCATGGTTTCGGTTAATGGAAAGGTTTCCGGGGACGACTCGGGCTGCGGGATGGGCATCCCGTGACGGGAAACCCTTCCCCGCGGGGCGATCTGCTGACGCAGGCCACGGAGGAAGAAGACGATAGACCTCGGTCGGAGTTATTATTCGCCGGCGTAGACGTAGGCTACTTGTCCTCCGTCGTACTCGTCGCCTCCCCGCCCTGTCAAATGATCCATCACCCGTCATCTCCATCCACAGCTCTCCCTCTCTGTCTGCTAATATTTCTCTGCAGTGACGCGACGTCTTGCGACCAGAGAATGAGGCCGCCCTGCTTGATCCTTAATCTCCTCGCACCAGCAGCGGGGAAGCGCCAAGGGGCGCCCTGGAGACGACGCCAGCGGGTAGGCCAGAGGTCGCTTTCCCTGTCGGCCGGCAGCGGCAGCAGCGCTGGTGCCGGCGGGTCGTCCGGATGGGTGGCGTGCCGACTCTTGCTAGGCCCTGTAGCCGGTTTACGCCGCCGAGGAATGAGCGGAGGGAGGGCAGAAGGGGGGCTTCCTGCTTGGGGGGGCTCGCCGGATTCCCTCACTAAATCTGTGGGTACGCCTAGAGAGAGAAGCTTGGACACTGGTCTCGCTATGGCCTTCCATGAGAAGCGGAGGGAGGACGGGAAGAAAGTCGTCACATGAAACCCTAGAGGCCTAGGTACGTTAGCTTTCAAACTTTTTACCGGCAAAAAAGTGTGTAAACAACCCATCTAGAGAGAGAGAGAGAGAGAGAGAGGAGTCCACGTCGTAGTTTGAAGAGATATTCAGGTGTCTATGTATCAAAAGAAGTTAGATTGCGTGCGATTATTTATCGATGAGAGAAGTTGACAAGCAGCGTACTACTGTATTTTTAGTCGAATTTGGCGGTTAGATTGACCACTAGCTGACTTCACTTATCAGGCCAGTTGGGTAATTAAAGATACCAGCCATACCTTCTTACCAAAAGCCAAGTCTTGCTTGATAATAAAGGTACTCTTACACCAAAAAAATAGGAAAATTGAGGAAATAATCTGAAAAATATATAGAAGAGGTTAAGAAATGATTCAGCGCCTTATAATTTGAGAATAGATATTGAACATTTTTAAGATGCCTCAGAGTGAGTGAGAGAGAGAGAGAGAGAGGGAGAGAGAGAGAGAGTATTAACGTAAGAGCAAAGAGAGCTTGTTTTCATCGTATAGATTTAATCCAGAAGTTTTGCATGAAAATGTGTTTGTGGCAGAAGAAGATATAGGAATCTTAGAATGTGATTTTTCCAGATTTATTAGGGATATTTGAGCGCACAGTTTCTCTCGCGGAGTCTGAGTTTCAGTCAATACTTCCATAAATAGTATCAACCATTGAGTCGTTCTTATTTGAAGATATGCCAGTAAAGAAGGTGTAAAGGATTGAATAAATGAGTCTCAGTCAATATTTCTCCAGAATGTGTTGACCTTGTGCCGATACTTTCTAAAAATATGCGAGTCTCTGTAAAGTGTCAACCTTGGATACTTACGGTAGGAGATGAGGGCGATGAGAGAGCCACTCAGCCTGCATGAAGCGGCTCTTCCAGCGCGGGGCTAGAGCCAGGTGCATCTCCTGTTAGGGCAAGTCCTCTAACAGGTCCTCATGCTTCCCCTTGTAACGTGCAATCTCATGTTCCACCTGGAAATCCTTTGATTGGTCGGCAACGCCGCCGTCGACCTCCGCCGCTGCTCTCAGGCGCGGTGTTGCGGACTCCGGTGGCCAAACCGAACTCCCTGAAGGAGCGGACCATCGCCAGTTTCCGATACGATCCGCTGATAGATCCTTCCTCAACCGGCGATCGGCCGGCTATGACCCCTTTGGAATTCACGAATTCCACATCATCTGTGCGACGGGGACGGCAGCGTTCCCGTTACATGGCTGGCGGCGCCGCCGTCGACTTCACCACGTCGATGCATTCTTCCGGCGAGACGTCATCAACGCCACCGAAACGCGGCCGGGCTTTTCTCTAGTCCGGCGAATCTATCCGCCGCCGTACCAGCGTTCCATCTTAAATCCTGCCGGAGCCGCCGGTCCTTCACCGACGATGCGCCATGGAAGAGGCGTGAACAGGCCGCCACCCTCGTCGTTGGAGTGGATGAAACTGCAGCCGAACTTCTGTGGGTCGCCGCTTCCGCTGACCAGCCATCAATCTAGCGTCGATTAAGGTTATTCTCCTTCGACAGCTGGGAGTAGCTCGCATCATGGAAGAGCGATGGTTCTGCGAATAGTAAGAAAGTTTGAATAGAACACGAGCCTTACCACTTACTATCTTGATGTGGATAATGTGATATTCTTAGCAAATTGACGTGGAAATAATACTGCATTTTTATAAGCTTACTTCAGGAATCTATTAATTCGGTGATTTAATAATGATAATTGAAACCAACGATGTTTCACAGTACTTCTCAGAAGAGGGTTTCGGATTAGAGTCAACCTATGATTAACAGCCATTATAAATTTTATTTTCATTATGTGATTGTTTTTTTGATCCCCAATGTTCTTTCCCCAACATTCTTGTTCTATAAGAAATGTTCACCTCCTTATTCAAGATTAACTCCAAGACACTAAAATATCTAGGTTTAGATACGGACGTTCCCATAGTTTGCGAGTAACTTATGAAGTTGGAATTAACTATTGAGATTCCCTTAGCCTTCCCTTGAAAATATTTCTCATAGTTTCACGCCTCCTGAGGGACGTGAATCTAGAATCTATATGAATCGCTGTGATCAATTCTTTATATTTAAATTTTATCATGGGCATTGCAACGAGATATTTAAATTATTCTGAAGGTACTGTATTAGGTGTTTCCATAAAGCTCACTTTTCATTTAGCCACCAATATTTTTATTAGATAATTAGTGCCCCACGGAAAAGTACGTTCAAACAAGAGAAATAGTTAGTTATGCTTCGGACACGATCTAATTGTTTGTTCTGCTTGTCCTATTAAACTTTTAAGAAGCTATGTTAGTTAATCTTTGTGAAACTATGTGACCAATCCTTGGTCCTTAAATGGTATCAGTAGGCTATGGTTGAGTGTTTTGCGAAGATAAAATATGAAGAACGTTCTGGAATGTTTTTACTTTAGTAACGACTCAGATTGATCTTCCATACTTGGAGACTTTGTTCTGTCTTTCTTGCACTTCTTTATGTGATACATCTCACTTGCTCTACTGTTTCCTTCATATTTTCGCTATAACTTGGCATTTAAAATCGATCGTGACATACTTGGTCACCGAATATTTGCATGGTAGACTAATAAATTAATGCAAGAGAGCGTAACAAAGTCTGCCACAAGAATTGGGAAATTGGAGATTCTCAAGTTGCTGCATTCCCATTATTTAGTCAATTTTTCCTATGAAACTTACGTGCAAGCAAATCCTTGGCCATGTTAATTATTCAGGGTAATAATGCACCATTTGTTGGTTCAATGCCACCAATCCATATTCATCCACATGCTAGAACTTTCATATATAATTTTTATTTACTTTAATTTTATAAAACATTTTTAAGCTCTTAATTGTTCAATATTTAAAATTTAATACAGGTTGGACATTGGTGATTCTAAGAGTATATAAAAAAAAAAATTCAATCCCATGTCCTGTTATTGGAACATTACATAAAGTTAAGCTTATTATCTTCCTTTATAAAGAAAGACCCCATCTTGATTTCAGTTTCATGAGCACACAAAGTCTGATAATACTTTGGTAGGAAGCTTTCCACAAAGCAAAATATATGTGTAACAAATGTTAATACAAAATATAATTCAATTACACAAGTTAAATTATATATTGTCTATGTCATTTAAATCAGTACACAATATATTTACTATTAATCATGATTTCTATGACACATCGATACCTTCCACATTAGGCTGTTTGCTGGATTGAATCAAATACTGTTCTTGGCTTCGGCATTATTCACCTGAAAGGGAAATGTGTCATCTATGTTGCAAATTTCTATTTAATTGCGACGTTTATATTTACCTTTTCCGTTTTGACTTTAATGTTGTTGCAGATTGAGAGTTGCTATGCCAATTACGCTTTCGCTGGTTGATGAACCAATTGTTGATTTGCTTCAATTGAAGTCCTGTTTCCTCAACTAATTTTGCCTTATCATCTTCCTACACAACACAAGATTAGAGTAAAAATGTATTTATTTCAATTATTGATCAAAACCATGGCAAGGGCAATTATAGGTTTATCTTCTTAAAAAGAATATTTTAATGAGATGCTATGATTTGAAACTCATATGACATTGGAAAAATATATTAGTACATCAATTCATGCTGAAAAAAATTAAATCACAGTTTTCTGAATGGTTATAACTAAAAATGATTTTATAAAAATGATGACCTTGTAAGCTCCATAAAAATCTGCTGAAATAATATTTCATTATCTAAATGAATATGAATTTTTGCAAAAGGCCAATTGGATCACTATCAAATATTGATTAATTAGGTGAAAATATATTTAATTGGAAGAGTAATCTAAACCCCTTATGTCAAGTATATTATAAAATCAAAAATAAGTCATTGAAACATAATTTTACATGCTACAAAGCTCATGTAAATAGGCATTCAAAACTGAGAATATTATACTTAGGCCTTTGTGTTATCTAGTATGGTAATAAAAACATAAAATATTATATAAAAATATTGCCCAACTATCATTTAGCTATTAAATAACATGGAATGTGACATCATGCACTATTTCTTGCATATTAGCATTGGAGTTTTCTTATAAAGAAAAACATATTTTAATAAAAATTTTGAAAATATTGTGAAAATAAACTCATAAAATCATGTCTAAACAAATATTTTCCTTGTCCATGCACAAGGACTTAAGATGGAACAAAAAAACTTACAGTGGGATAGGGCCACTTGGAGTGTTGTTGCCACCACTGCTTCAATATAGAAGTTGTGTCCCCAGGGAGTTTTCCTGCTCTTCTCTTCCTTAGAATTTCCTCTCTCACATCTTCAATTCTTGATCTAAACCCCTTAAATATTAAATTGAGGAAAAAATCATATGATTAAAATGAATAATTTAAGATAGTTGAGTAAAGAGAATGAAGTAATTATAGACAAGTGAAGTACTTGTTTCAATTCATTCTTTAATTCCTGACGAACCCTTTCCATCAAAGTTCTTTCAGACTCCGTTGGCATTAGTGGACCAAATCCAGTCATATCATGTATTTCACCATCACCATCAAGGCCATAATCTAGTTGTAGTTCATCTTCATCATCTGACATTGTTGCTCCTGTTCCTTCTTCAAGGGTCACACCTACAAGATCATACAAAAGGGTTATACGTTATTATAAATAGGCTATCTATTCTCCCAATAATTCTTCAATTTTTTCACAGATGTATTAAAATATCAAAATATTATTAAATGTAGGCTTTATTATGAAGGATGCAAACATTGTAACCAAACATGAAAAATCAGTAACTAGATGATTTTTTCATTACAAGACTAAATTAAAGCATTTCCATTAATGATGAATAATTTATATTTCAATGGAGAAGATACAACATGTTCACGACCCTTCCATCTCACTAAAGATACAACCAACGTACCTATATTTCTCCTAATATTTAGCATTCATACAAAAATATGAAATTTACCATGCATCAATCTTCAAGACTTTACTTTATGACTTATGCATATATTTTGATTCACTATAATATTAAATAAAATAAAAGTTGTAAAGAACACCATGTGGTTGAGTTTAATGGCAACTACACAAATAGGTTACTAAAAACACTAAAAAAAATATAAAATGTGTTCGTAACTTTAAAGGGTACAATGTAAGAGAATGTTGTAATTTTAATTCGATTTTTATTCAATGCCCCAAAATTATCAAGAGCCTTCATACAAAGGTAAAATAACATAATGGTACTCAATGATTAAATCCTAGATAAGACATAATAAAAATAGGACTTTGTGGTTCCTCCAAGGACTTCCATAAATGCCTTTCAAGTGCCCATTTCATCTCTAAGTTGTTTATCCTTGGCCTCTACGGAAGTGGAGAGGTAATCCATTTTCCAAGGTTTTATAAAAATTCACTTTTATATTTTTATATGAATTATTATACATGTCATGTCACCATTTCTGTCTATTTTCTTGAAGATTTCACCTTTTATGGTCTTAGAAAGAAAACCCATTTTACACAACACCACCTAAATTCCTCTACAAACCAATTAATTGGAGACTTCGAAAATAAATATGCATCTACAAAACAAAATTTGAGTATATCAAGCTAGAATAAAATCAGAAGATATTGTAAACGGTTTTAAATCAACATTACGATTCTAGGGAAAAAAAGGAATTAGCGACATACATTTGGTTCTATATATCAATATTTTAACATCTATAATGGAAAAATGACATTGATTTGGGAAGTTTTTACTAATGTTAGATCTTTAATTGATCTCTCACACAAAACATACAAAGTATGAAGCAAATAACCTCAATTTAAATTCTACCCCAATGATGACCATTGCATTTTTAGTAGCAAAAGTATGTAAAATCATTCTTGTTAGCTAAAACCATCCAATGTAAATTTAGGACTGCTCCACACGTTTCAAAAAATTAATAATTTAGATAGCCATCGTGCTCAGTCAACAACATAAAATTTAATCATCTCAACAACTCTCATGAATAATGGAATACTATCCTCTACCATCTAACAATTTAAATCATGCTTATAAGGAAAGATCTTGCTTCCTTAAATTTTAAGAATGATAAAAGCCAATTCCTATAGTTTCCCTATCAACTCGTATGATTCCTCAAAAATAATAAAATATTGATGAGTTGACCACGTTAAGGGTCTATTCAGGTGATATGATAGTCAAATTCATAAGTACTCTTCACCAGTCAGCTTCTTGGCCGCTAATAATTTCTAGTGTCATGTCCCTCATCCAAAAAAAAACAGTTACAGAAGTCGTCTTCTTCATATTCAACATTATTTGTCCACAAACACACCTTCGTCCATATTTTCAAGCTTTACCCATTATTGCTTAATTTATTGTGGAGCTCATTAATATTTTCCACACAAGACTCCACGATGATCCTCCCCATGAATTTCTTCTCGTTTAAAATCAACATCATTCCCAACCTTCTAAAACCACATCCACCAACCCTCTTCCGTTTTCTCGTTCTACATTTCACGTGTATTTCTTGTCCAAGAGTTTCACTGACTTTATTCCAAAAATTGAAGTGCAGCCCAAGAAAAACTTAGCCTTGGTAAACAAAAAGATGTAGATAAACACAAGACTGAGAGGGAGGGAGGGAGGGAGGGAAGGGAGGGAGGGAGGGGAGAGAGAGAGAGAGAGAGAGAGAGAGAGAGAGAGAGAGAGAGAGAGAGAGAGAGAGAGAGAGAGAGAGGGTCCTCACGTAATTATTGATGGCGTTGAAGCCATGAAATTGTGAGGGCTAAGATTGACGGGTAAGTGAAGAAGAAGTCGATGGTAACAAGCGACGATGCCAGGAGAGATTGAGAGTCCCCACATGTGACTATGTGAGGCTGCACGCTCTAGAGGGCTGCTGTCGCCTTCCCCTACCTAACTCAACTACCATACCCACCCACCTCCCACCAGAATCTCTCCTTCCCTCTCTCTTCCTTCGTTTCTCTTTCTCTCTCTCACCCTCCCTCTCTCCCTCTCAGACTACCTCTCTCTCTCTCACCCTCCCTCTCTCCCTCTCAGACTACCTCTCTCTCTCTCTCTCTCAGAATACTATTCTATCTCTCTCTCACTGTATAGATATATATCTGTCATGAACCACAGCGGAAAGAGTTTCGAAAGAAAACAAGTCAACGAAGGAATAATTCAACCGAAAAACAAAGCTTCAGAGATGATCTGCAGTCGGATGCGTTCGTGAAGATGGAGAAGGTCAGAATTGGAAAGCTCGCGCGGGCATATGGTACCTGTAAGGTCTTGCAGGGTCTGCTCGATCTCCCGGCAGGCCATCACCGCCTCCACGGCGTGCACTCGGACGTGCTGCTGCAGCTGCTCCTTGAAAGAGCACAGCACCAGCAAGTATTGCGTCTGCCATCCCCACCCAACCCCCTTTCATTAGACAGAAAGCCGAAGAAAGAGAATAGAATAGAGAGAGCGCTGGAAGAGAGAAGAAAGAGAGAGAGAGAAAGAAGAGAGAAGAGAGTAGAGAAAGATAGGGAGCTGACCAGGAAGTTGTCAAGGTCGTGCTTCTCGTGAGGGGAGAGAACGGGGCGGTGCTGGGCGGCGTAGGAGCGGAGCAGGCCGTGGGACTGCGCCAGCTGCGCGTCGATCAGCGGCAGGTGATCGATCGGCGTCGCCACCCGCAGGCACCCGACGTGCGCCGCCAGCAGCTGCTCGTACAGCGGGTGCACGGCGATCTCCGCCTTCAGAAGCTGCCGCTGCTGCTGCTCCTCCCCCGTCTCCCCCCCGCCGCCGCCGCCACCACCGCCGCCGATCTCCATCCCCTTCCCCCCAATTCCCCAATTCTCCCTTCGGATCAACCCCCTCCCCGGAGATCAGCTCGTACCCTTTATCGTACACCCTCCACTGTTGATAAATCCCCCCCTAACACAGCAAGAGAAAGAGAGAGAGAGAGAGAGGAAGAAAGAGATTGATAGATGGATAGATAGAGAGACTGAGAGAGGAGGAAGGGGGAGAGAGAGAGAGAGAGAGAGAGAGAGAGAGAGAGAGAGAGAGAGAGGGAGAGGAAGGGAGAGAGCGATGGCGGTGGTGATGACGGCGACGGGACCAGTTGGCGCTTGGTGGCGGTGCAGCACCGCCGGGAGTTGTCTCCGGTCTAATAAATCCTTGGTGGCCCACCAACAGGTGGTTAGATGGGTGAACCTGTGCAATAATCCCCACCACAATAACAATAATAAAATATTTTTTCCTTTATCTTATTGCCCGATATATTATTTAAATCTCTCCAGATCTCCGCCGTCGATTACGTGCTCCCTTACATCACGAGATGGGATATCAAACCGGCTGCCGTTACTGTCAAACGGAGACAGCTGTTCAACTTGTCGCCACGTGCCACGTTGCCTCGGCTCCCCGGTAGCATGTGCGATCCGACGTGTCCGATGGGTGGATCTCCACCCTAGATTGAACCGCGTGCGGCCAGTGAACGGTCAGGATGGCCAGAAGCGAGCCCCACTATGTGACATGACATGACGGCGTAACGGATCCTACTGTAGATCCACACGTGGCATGCGTCAGATTCGTCGAATGCGGTCATATCAACGTGGGGTCAACGACCCGACTAGCCGGTAACGTTTACCGCAGCTCTTCAAATTCGGATTCAAATCGGGTTTTCTCGGACCCGCATGGCCCCACCAACCTGTTAAAGTGGAAGTCGAGGTGACAGCGGAAGGCTCATTTGTTAAGTTATTTTGCTTATACCCTCGCGTGATAAATCATAAACTAATTAATGCCCCACAAATATAGTGTTAATGCCATTTTTCACTAAGCCCATGAGGGTTTCATGGAAATATTATATTTACTAATCCATGAGCTAGAATTTCTGATAAAGTGGGGGATGATATAAAGTTTTATGCAATTACCCATAATTAGCAAATTTGTTCTTAAAATTTTACCATATTCGGGTTTTTAATGTTTTTTTGGCAAATTACACGCACTGAAATGTAGTATTAATAATTAGCTGTGTACTCTACGAAGCGTGCCGCCTGGTCCGAAGGGATATAAATATAATTTTAGCCTTCAACGGCTGAGGAGTACCTTATCATTCTTTAATAATTCCAGGGGGGTGTTCATACGCAATATTTATGGTTTTCTGGGCACAATAATAACAAATAAAAAGTTCTTAATTCGATCGAGTAATAAGAGCATGTGGGAGTAAAGACCGGACGAGGGGTGGGGCCCAGGAGGCTTCTTTCCGCCCAATGATTAGACCAACCCGGCAGTCCCGACGGGGGGTACGTGTCCTTTGCTCGCTTGCCGCGCCCAGAACTGTGGGCCCCACGTGACTGCGGGCCCCCCATTGGCAGCTTTCTCTGGTGGGGGAGGGGAAGCTTCGCAGATGATGAAGATTCCTGCTGACGGATGCTTTGAAGGGAAGACTTCATCATCAAGACGCGTCTTTTAATGGGCGGATCCATCTCTGACCGTCCAAGCCCAAACGTTGACCCAACTAGGAGATCAAGATCGATGATGGGTTGACCCAATATAGATCATTTACATCATTGGTCAACCCCATTCACCAGGAATGCGCCGATTCAATCACATGCACCAGCAACGTTCAACTGTCAAAACTTGATGTGTCCCTCCTAGAGAGATGTTTACCTTAAATGGGAAAGTCATGAAAGGCAAGGAACAACATAATCTGAGTAGTAAACATCACTCAAGATCTTGGGCAATAATTCACCCCCCCCCCCCACCAAGACAAGTCAACGGGTTTGAAAAATGAGAGTAGTTGATGATTGTGGTGCATAATCTTGGTCATTCAAGTTAGAACTGAACAATGATTAGGGAAATTGCCCAGCATAATTAATTTAGTGAAGGCATACTTAATTAGTACTTTAAGAGCTGTGATTAATTAATCTATTGGCCACTTAAATTGAAGAACTCAAAGCTATTTGAGTTCCAATCACCCATGTTAATGATACACAATTATATTTTGAGATATGCCTACTCACTAAGTTATTATACTTTACGACCATCTGTGAGACCCTGGTTGTGAGCGCAACCTAATACATTCTAAGCATCCTCAATGATCTTAATTTCAACTAACGTTTAAATTTAAATTCTCAACTTAGGTCTAATCAATGAAGTTTTCTATGCATCTGATGAAAAAGAATTCCTATTGTATGCAATATTTTGCATGTAAGGTATCTTTAAAGTTTGGTATGTGAAAAATTGGGCTCGCATAAAAGTCTAGCGTAAACTCAGAAAAGTCTATTGAAAAGAACGCTAAGACTTACTATTTTCACTCTAGGAATTAACCTGTAAGCTAGCATGTTAAGGGAGAAAAAAGCTTGTGTGGATAATCATTAGAGTGAATTTGATGGGCACATGCATAGAAATGGCTTGTTTTCCCTAATTGATGATCACATCATAATCATTTTGCTTCAACTCATTACAAAAATATGCATGTTTTTTTCATAAATCATTCAAATGCAAAAAATAGGCATGAGCATTGTATGCATCTTTACAAAACTTCATTAAATACTTACATGATTGAAATCATTTTCTATTATTTTCTATCAATAGCAATTGTATCAAACCTCATTTTTTATGTGTTTTTGCTCTTAATGGCCATACGAAGAGAACAAGTAAAATTTTGTCACATAACTGATATCTCTATCCTCATTGGAATTCTACTATATGATTGGTACTTAAAACATGGACATATGTGATGTAATATGTTATTAATTTAAGCATAAATAATATAATTTATGCATTAAAATGTTAGGAAAGAAAAGCATGAAAATGTGGAGCCATAGAAAATGTATGCCTCTTTGGTTGAAGAGAGAATGTGGGTTCACTAGGTTTGTACCATCCTTCAATCAATAGATACCAAGAGAGGTTCCATATCCATTTAAAGTAGAACACAAAAAATATTCCTTCATTAATACGATGATAAGAATTGACAATAAAGACTATTTATAGTTCTAAATAACAGAAAAAAAAAACTTTTGGGGCAATATAGATGTTAGCATTCTATATAATATGCACAATTTACAAAGTCCTTTTCATTCTTGTTTACACTTTGTTTACATGTTCCAAACTATGGACTGACAAAAGGGATGAACATATTGTGCCATTTAATTTATATTCTCTTAATCACTCTCAATAGTTTATTTTCTAAGGAAGGGAATGAAATATTTTCTTAGTTAGGATTTAGATTTAATCTGGTTGCTAAGCTTAGCATCATTGTTGGGGGTATTTTACTCTTCCACTTGTATTGATTTAGTCTGTGATCTAGCATGCATTTAATTACTATGAACTATTTTTTCTTTAACTCTGTTGTATTTTTCATCTAACGCTCCATGATGTATTATATGTTGCATTATCACATGTGATACCTCTTTCATTTTTATACTTACTCCGTTATACCTCATTAGCGTGTAGCCACAAAGGTGTGCTTCATAAAAATCATCAAGCATAATCAATACCCTTCATCTAGTAAGGATATATCATATTAATTACCAAGATGACAATACAACATAGGACAGGGTAAATATTTTCCCAAATTGGAAGTGTTAATCATAGAAAGCTTTCAATTTACTTCCATGCAAAATTCTAATTGAATTGATGTTCAAAGTAAATAACTGTTGGTTGTATGGTTTTATTAGGTTCATCTTTTAATGTCCTCTATATAGCCAGTTGAAATCAAAAGGTAATGTATAAAATTGGCTAAAAGCTAAAAGTTTTTTAGGACATGCATCTAACTTTACTATTTATGAATTAATTTCTATTTTTTAATAAAGCTAACATTAGTTGATGTCAATATAATGTTCATTTAAGGCCCAAGACATTTACAAATGAATTTAGCATTCATTTAGTTCTTTTGATATGTTTTCTTTTATAATTTCAGAGCAAACGCACATAATATTTCAGGGGCTCTAAGAATTTCAACACATTAGTTGAGAATAATAGAATGGGAATACGAATATCATATATGAACGTTAATAATTATGGATCATTGTCAATTATGCAATAAGGTAAGCTATAATAACAGTATTGAACAGTGATTACTTTTCCTTTGTGAGTTCTCACCATTCAGGGAGAAAACAGTGTTTAATTATAATGGCAAAGACAAGATGAACATGAACGTTGAAAATGGTTATGATCATGAACGAAGATACACGAAAATGATAAGAAAATGAAGCGCAATAGTGATGGTAACCTAGAAAGGCGTCATTAGCTAAACAAGGCATAGAAAATGAGGCAAATAAAAATAAGAAGAAATTATAATAAAATGAAGAAGTCATGTAATATGAACATGGGTTTTTCAATTTCCATGTTTTAATCAAGTTTTGAATATTTAGGGTCACATCCTGATTCATTCATTCTCAATGATGAAAAATACTACTACTGATCTTCCCCACTCATGACGATAAATAGATGGAAAACATTGCAAAGACAAAAAGGGTCTCCCATATATACATACATATATATGTATGTATATGTATATACATGTAATTATAATATAATATATATAGATGTAACGAGAGATTGAGTGATTTGTTTTAGTATATTTGAACAGCATTGGATGCCCTCGCATGTAAACGTCTAATGATCATTAAACACCATAATGAATGCATTTGCCCTGGTTCACAATTATTACCACTTTGAGAGGTGAATCAGGGTTTGCCCCGTCTGGTTTCCTCCTAGATCGGCCAATATATTATGTATGCTGCATTCAAAAGCTTTTGATCTCATCCCCAAAACTTAATTCATCACATGCAGTGAGAAATAAATTTAATAAATGGTAAAAAAAAGGGGAATCGATCTGACAAATCAGCTACAGCTTTCATATTTTCTGAATCAAATAAAAAGTACAACAAATTAAATAAAACAAGTTCACCAATTTAGAAACATGAAATATGGAATTCTCCCGAATTCCATATTTAAATAATCTCTGACCAAAATCCACATTCTGTAACCGATATTTTATCGTGCTTGAAGGAGAATAATAAACTGCTATAATAATAATAAAAAAAGAGTAGAACATTACAATTTCTGTTCAATCGGCCCCTTTCTGTGAGACAGGGGGAGCTGCCAGCATTAGCATGGATCAGCCCCATATAGAAGAACAATATATACAGGAATGCCCACCCGAGGAGAACATACAGAATTTGAGGCAGGTGGGGTCAGGATCCTCCGCTGTCATGTTCGATCTCTCTGGTTTTCAAGTGTTTCAGGGCCTGTGGGATTCCGGGAGCTTTGATTTTGTAGAACACCCGGAAAATTTGATGCTTCCAATGGACAAGAGGGATTTAGATTCTTTCTAATTCGGGAACTCGCAGGTTATCGAATCTGCGTTCTTCCAAGAGATGTCGACCCAATATCACTTTCGTTGCTCTGTAATCATCAAGGTTTCATGGAAAAAGGATTCACTTTTTAGATCAAGAACTAAGCAAGTAACAGGAGCCCAGATCGAAGAATCAAGGATCAAGGATTGCGAGATAGTTATCAGAAACACATTCAAATACAATCCTAAGATTTGGGAGCATATCATCATCAGTCCATCAAGATGGAACCAGTTTCAAGGACTAGAAGTAAAAAATAGTAGGTTCATAAGGAACCGGGTTGCTGCAGATTTTACGCGATATCAAAGGGTCTGAATATATCCCATACCTGAAATTTTGGCGAAGGAAAGACATTCCAGAATCTCAGTGTTTCATCACCAGCACCCGTCACAATTGTCTGAAATAAAAGGAAAATTATTAAGCAGGAACTAGCAGTAAAGATTGCTTCCCCTCCAAAAAAGAAAGGGAAAAAAAAAAATAAGAGAGGAGCTGTTTACTTGTCCATCAGGAGATATAGCAAGGTACAGGACTCGCAGAGTGTGGCCGATGAGTGTTGCGAGCTGTGGCATGAGCAAGGGTCAGCAAGAAGTTCCTGGATCCATCTAAAGTGGTTCGTGTTCTAAGAATTAACATGTTCAAGTGCTATAATACCTTCGACATGGAAGGATATCGCCAAACAATTATCTGATTCTGGGAGTAGCCGTGGGTGCTAACTAGTTCATTGACATTCTTTGACCAGACTAGATTGCACACCTACATGAGTCAAGAGACGAGACTCGTCAACCAGTTTCCCAAGAACGTCCAGAAATATTTCATGAGAATTCACACGGTAAAATGTTACCATTAAATTTTAAACTCAGAAAAACACCAACTAAATGCGAAATGCATCACCAGATAAGGAAATTAATTTATAAATTTTAGTTAAACACATATCCTTCTTACCGAATCTGTGGCAGTGGGAATACGAGTACCATAGGTAAAAGTGCTGCAACAAGAACTAAACTTTCAGAAGAGTTAAACTATTCGTGGAAAGTAACATACATCAGTCACAGATCGATTTGCTAAACTTTATAAATCGATTCAGTCACAGACTGATGACTAATGGAGAAATTTTCAGGAAAGGCCTGCTCTGTCAGCAGCAAATCCCCCTCCATTATTATGGATGTCAAGTTCAACCCAGTAAACATCACATGCACATCAGTCTGCCACCATGACGACAAAAAAAGCCAACCTAGTGACATTATGTAGAAGCAACAGTTAAAACTTCTATTCCCAGTTAGGAAATCTGATGGCAAAAGAATCAATCTCGATGACACTCGAAATGCCTGAGCAAAAGGGATATGGAACTGGCTAATTATTTTCCACGATTATATGATTTCATGGATATCCAAACTGGCGCAAGAAGAATGAATGCTTCTGTTGGTCGGCTAAGAGATAGAAAACCACTGTTCCCTCAACTCAAGTATGCCAACGGTCTAAGAGATTTCCGTTGGCATCCAAAATATGCTTAAAACAGAACGGCACAGCCCTAATGGACATCTCATGTTCATATAAAAGGTTTGAAATACTGTGCAAGGATATTTTATTCAGGCCGGTTGATTGACTGTAGACAGCGAAACGTAAAAGAATATCAAGTCAGAAGTCCAAAGGTACATAAAAAGACTGACATTAAGTTCGTTAACTGAGAGAGGGTCTATATGCAGACGTGATAAGTTCCCTTATTTTCAAACCCTATATGACTTTTTTCAAAATTAGTTTTCCCCCATTGGCAATTAACAATTGTGTTTCCAAGATAAACTTTAGATCCCTTTATTTAATTTTAAACCCTGCCCTTTCTTACTCTTATGTAAAACGCCTAAATGGTTCATTTTTCCAACGATGCTTCTAGGCCAATCTTCCTTTTCCCTGTAAGGCACTTTCTTCAGTCCGTTCCCATTAGAATCAAGCTGCTTGAAGCTAAAGCATCGCTCATTCCCTGAACCTGCAGTGCAGCAGTTCCATTATTACATCCCATGTATGACTCAAACCTCTAGCTCTAGTTGCTGCAACCTGTACATCTAATCCCAAGTAAGACCCGCATCACCAACTTTTGTCCAAACATCATCCCTATTTGTGATATCACTATCCTAAGAACCCTGGTCCATTGTCACCAAGAGGTTCAAGAATCCCCTGATCGGAGATCATACGACCTCTGATTATAGCATCAATTAGCCTTCATGAATAAACAAGTTAGTTTCGGCTTCTTCATAATATTCAACTAAAACTGCGTCATAGGAATTTCTGCAGATACCATGCTGATTACTAGGAAACTTTCAGGAGCATGCATATTTTACTCATCCCCCATATCCAAATATGGTTGTTCCATTTGTTCTTCTATTTTGCATCCTCCTTTCCGGTTGCTAATTCTCACTCAGACTTCAACGTCAGAACAAGAGGTCAAAGGACCTTTTCAAAGACATTTCATTGATATTCCAAAGAACCTTTCTAAACAGGTCCCCTCTCTCTGTTTTCTTCTAGATTAATAAAAATATATCTCCTTGTTAACCTTCTATCTCTGGAGAACGAAACACTTTCGCCAAAGTATACAAATACTTCTTCTGATGTTTGGCAAACAAAGCCTGCAATCAGGGGCTGCATCAATAGTTCGGGTTTTAAACTCAGTAATGTCTTCAGAAATAAAGAAAGATGCAAGGTCACTTGTTCCAGCAGCACAACAAAAGCCTCTTTTATGACAGAGAACGTAGCTTAGAGAAGTGCAAGAACAAATATTCCGCAAATTGGGCCACCAAATACTAAGCCAACTTAAGTTCACTTAACAACTTAATGACAACGTTTTACTGATGATTTGTACTTCATAATTGAAAGCATATATTTTCTGATAAAGATTCCTTACTAGTTTGGGTATGAATAATACCCCATAAGAATACAGTATGGAGATAAATTATAAATTAATTTACATTATCATAACCTTGAGAGATAATATAAGCCTTGGAAGCTTTTGGAGAAGATAAACTTAGAAAAAGAATTGAAGAAAAAATGGCAAAATACCTGACTGCCGGTATCCACACAGCTTAGGTGAGTGTTGGTAGTTGTATTCCAGAAACGAATGCAACGGTCTGCTGTCCCCCCTCCAGATGCAAGTAGACCATGCAAATGTGGGGACCAAGCAATGGCTTTAACAGCTGCGGTGTGCTCACAGTACTTCAGCACAGGCTGTGTCGAGTGTTGATTCCATACGAAAAGCTATGTCCAGACAAGTGCCCAACAGCCGCAATAAGTAAAACGAAAGACCAACTTTCCAATTTGTTCACGAGAACAAATTACTGAAGCCAAATGGGAAACAAAGGACCAGTTCCAGCTTACTCTGTTGTCGTTCCCTCCAGATGCCAATTCACGATTGTCATAAGACCACTTCAGCCCACAAACCTGAACAAATGCAAATATGCAACAGAAACATGCAAAATCTTCATTGCTTAAATTAATGATAGAGAAATGATGCCTGATAAGGTAAGTTTCCCAGGATAAGGAAGAGATAATCGAAGGGAACAAAAATAACAACAAATGACAGAGAAACAATCCCTGACAAGGTATGCTTCAAATCATATGGAGAAGAGAGCCCAAGAGAACAAAGGGATGTGATCTGGTAGCCCAATTCAGAATGTAGATTATTCTGACCTCTGATTTGTGCCCAGTGAGTCTGCTGACGAAATCTTCTTGAGCGCGAATATCACGTTGAAGAATTATCTTGTCTCTACTCCCAGATGATAAGGTGGAAGAACTCCACGCCAGGGCACCAACACGTAGGCGATGGCCCTCCATTATCCGTATCCTCCTACACGGAGATACATCCCAAATCTACAAAATTGGAACGATGTTAGAAATTATTAAGTTCAGAAAAAAAATATATAATAGCAGGAGGACAAAGATTAGCAAACATTTATGGCCAGAGTGGCAATGGCAGTCATGCTCAGTCCTCTTCAAATTATTTTTCTGTTGAACTTGCATTCGCCATTCATGACTAAAATCTTAATGATGTTTTAGGTCCAACTTAACAACACTCCTTCACTACTCGAAAAAATCTGAGAGAAACTTTAAGGGAGAAAACCTAGAATTTGCATCTCGCCACCTTCCACGAGTATCCTCTGCATCATGTTTCTTCAAATTTTCCTCTACCCTAGCCATTGCTTCGGATGTCAAAGTATTACAGACAGAAATGCTCATAAAAATGAACGCAAACTACTCTCCTAGCACTGTTGCAACCCCAAACAGAGAGACATGTTCTAGCATGGGTCTCAAATCAAACCTGCACTTTTCCCAAGTTCGTCCCCACTGCCAAGTGAGTGCCACGCTGAGCCCAGCCCACAGAACAGACGCTGTCATCGACGCCCAGGTCGCACAGCTGCGTCACCTGCACAAGTTTTGCAGAAACTCGTCAAGACAATGCAAATGGCCACAATGCAAGGAGTTCGAGCCGCTGAAATTAAAGAAACTCATGGTAGATAGCCTCGCCTTGCTGCTGCAAGCATTCCAGAGATACACGCAGTTTCCCAACCCCACGGCCAACATATTGTTCGGCGACCAGTCCACGAGGTTCAAGTAGAAGTCGTCCTGTAAAGCAGGCGCATCCAGTACCTGTAAAGGGGCGAGCAGAATGGATCAGCCGTAGCAGCGCGAAGGCCCTCGAAACAGTGGACGGAAGAGATTCCAAGAAGACTCGCCTTGTATGGAGAACGGGGGACCTTCCTGGGGGCCTTGGGAGGGCTTGCAATGGCGCCCGATAATCCTCCATCCTGGCTATCAGGGAATAGGGATACCCTGCGGACTTCAGTCTTGAACCTGAAGATGTTCCTCCCAAACGGACTCATCGGCGAAGAGGACGAAGCTGAGGAAGACGAGTCGCCGGCGCTCCCGGACGGGGGAGACGCCAAGACAGACGCCCTTCCGGCCATAGCCCTGTCGGGGGTAGCGGGGGGGGCAATGCCGCCGTGATCGGGGCCGAAGAGAACGGATCGGAGCAGAGTGGAATAGGCCCCAGAAACTTCCTCTCTCCCGCCGCCTCTCCCCTCCCCCGCAGCAGCAGGCGAGTGATGGGGGGACGAAGCAGATGTGGACGGTGAAGGGCGCGGAGGGGGGCAGAGATCGAATAGGGCGAAGTTCGACCCTGTCCGGCTGGGTATGAACCTGTCACTGTAAATTATCCGGGGAGTAGAGGAGGAAGACGGCAGAAACGACGGCGCCGGCGAGCTCTCCTGGAGGAGCCCTCCTCGCGACATTGAGGACGGCCGACTGAGCTGCGAAGGCGAGGGGAGAGCGGAAGAGAGGGCAGAAGAAGAGGAGGACGAGGAGGACGCTGCGCCGCTTTGGCGATCCTCCATTGCCTCGCTCCCGGAGGCTGGACTCTGCAAGGGCGACCAGCCGCAGCAGATACAGGTGGACGACGGGGAAGACGAGGAGACCACGGGGACGACGAAAGAGGACGACGAGGAACGGGAAGAGGAAACCAGAGATATTTGCAATCATACCCAAATATTTTGCATATTGGAATATAATCCCTTTCTTCCCGGTAACCAGTACTTTTTTCCTTATTGGGTATTTGATTAATTTTCCTATAAATTTATATCTGAAATTTGAGGGTTAAGTTATCAGCGTAAAATAAAAATCGGGATTTATTAACCATTCATGTTATTTATTGAAGGGATAAATTATTCCTTGGACATTTGTACATTTACACAATATAATTAGTAGAAGGTATTTTCCACAACACAATTAGTTGAGTCCCGGACATCATCCAGGGGTATTTACCCGATTTAGCCTCTTAAAATGGGGTAAAGATAAAATTAAAGGCCCGCATTAATTAAAAAAAGTATGATATAATTATATTTAAATAAAATCACAAAAAATGCTTTTTACAAATACTTTCGTCATCATAATCACCTAATTTCGTATTTTTCAGCGTGGTTTTTCATTCAAAGTGATCCGTTATCTTTACCATCAGCCTCTCTCTCAATCATATCTTTTTGTTTAAGAAATAAAAAATTATTTGTGACCAAAAAAGTCTATCCAAACAGTCACCATTATTAACCAAAAATTTGTCATTAAGTATGTAATCCGAAGCGATTTTATGCCTTTTCCGGCACCTTAACCAAAAAACGTGCCATCACTTCTTTGCAAGATACTTTACCCAACAATTGAAAGATATGAATTAATGAGGGTAAAAGTAGAGAGAGAAAGATGGGCCATCCCATGCTTATTTTCATTTGGCCACCGAAGAAAGAATTTTGTTCAGGGTTGACCAATAATTTATTATCCGGGACTTTTTATAATTTTTCCAGAAATAACCGAATTTTCCAATCCAAGGTTATTAAAAGATGGGTACAAAAGGAATCTGATTACTTAATATGAAAATAAGTTCATAGTCCAGACATGGAAAAATAAATTTTTGGCTAGAACTTTAGAAAATAACAGAAAGGGGATGCCCAGATCAAGGTGAATGTGAATCATCAGCATGGCATGGAGATATTTTTCAGCCCATTACTTAAACAAGAAATATTAGATCCACATTCATCAGACATTCTCTATCCACGATCTGGGAAGCAGATGAACAACAGCAGCAGCAGCAACAACAACTGCGAAAATTGTCCGTACATAATCTGGGAGAAAATGCCCACAATTCAACACCAAACACAGGCAACAAGCAAGCATCAATCATATCTCCGATGTGCACACAAGGAACAGATGATCAAGATGGTGGGGTTGGACGGGGTGATGGCAGGAACTCCAGTTCACAATTTCAGAGGTCTGATATGAACAAGAAGATGGTTCATCAGCAAGACCCATTCTCTCACCTTCAAATGCCACAATGGCCAGGAATAGAAAGGGGGTGCAGGTGGTTGACCTCAGCCAGAGCTCCGAGGTGGGTAGCCTGGTGGCGGGTAAGCGCCCTGAGGAGGGTAGCCTGGCGGCGGGTAGGCACCCTGGGGAGGGCCATATGCATAAGGCTGCCCATAAGCCGGTGGAGGGTACCCGGCGGCAGGAGGGATTGGCTGGTTGATGCGAGACATCTGCTGGACCGCCGGCACGGCCATCACCGAAGGCGGCCCGAACTTGCCGTCCCTCTTGTCCATTTCAATCTTGTGCTGGGTCTGCGATTGGGGACAGAAAATCCATCCAAATAAGAGGAAAAGTAATCAAGTCAGAGAATTTTTTTGAGAAGGGGATCTGAGCTGGCTGTTGTTACCTGCATGCAGGCACACACGCTGCAGCAAAAATCAAGAAAAAAATGTTATTTTTTGGTGAATGTGCGTCAGAAAAATATTCCTGAGAGGATAACAGGATGGGGGGGATGAACCCACGTCAGATATACAGCATCAGCTAAGCAGTTCAGGATCTGGGCAGCATCTCCCAGCTCGTCGCCTCCGACACACATGGCGACGATGGAGAAGATGCAGGCCAGTTGCTGGAGACCGATCATGCAACACTAAAACATGTGATGAAGCCAGTCAGTGTCTGGAGTAGCCCTATAATCCGAGCAGAAGTAAAACTAGAGAGAGAGAGAGAGAGAGAGAGAGAGAGAGAGAGAGAGAGAGACTGACAATGATGCAGTTGTCACATTTCGTAGTCTGAATGTTGAACTCATCTTGCAGCAACCACCGGGTGGAAGCAACTGAATTTCCAAAGCAGAGGAACACCTATCACACAGGATCAACAAGGCAAAGACAAGTTCAGTCGATGCCAAAAAAATGTAGATAACGATGAAACTTATGAAATATTGATAATTACAAAGGTTTGATTATTCCTAATAGCGGCTTAAATCGTCAAAGCGTTTCTCAGTTAATATTCTACGAAAAAAAACCTTACTTCTTAAAGAAACTTTCATCCTATACATTAAGAAATTTTAAAAAAAAAAATTATCTCCTGTGACTTCTATCCAATTGCAGATGCAGAGACGTTTTGAGACGAAAGGGTATGCATTTATAACCAAAGAGAGGTTCTTGCCATATTTTACCGTGTCAACACCGAGAGGCAACTTGGTGCTAGGAAAGATTGATGCCCATAACCTTAAACTAGACTCGTTTGGAGCAATCACTCATCCAACCTAATAATTCTTAAAAAATAAAATAAAAAGGCACATACATCATAATAATTCTAAAGAGTGATATGAATAAGTACAAAAAAAAGGACCTTCACTGAAACTCCCCATTGAACGGGCTTCCATCAAACCAAATATCATCTTTGATCCCATTGTAGAACAATTCACGGGTTCTTAAAATAACCGAGACTCTATCTCCTCTAAAAAGAAGAGGAGAGAAGAAGGATGAAGGAAAGAAGTGGGTGAAGAATGTCATTCTAGCGATAAAGAAATGCACATTTGCTATCCTGTTCTACCGTCATTTCTCAAATCAGCGAGGCTTCAAAATAGTCAGAGAGATCTGGAAAGGACAAGAATTCAAAAATTGCAGTCAAAGGAACTTAGCATGGATTAGAATGAAGCTATTTCTCGAAAACTGAAATACACCCTGAAATTTGAAATGATGGTCGCTAAGAAAGTGCATATTTTGGCAAAAAAATGGATTCCGGGATAACTAAGCATAATGAAAATAAAGTAAGCCTTCTAGTAGACAAATAATTGGGTTCATCGATCTGATTAGATCACAACAATCTAGTAGGCAACCATTCTCTATATGTCCAGAGCAGGTGTATCTTGGTCTAACTAGTCGTGAATAGCAACTATCCAATTTCAGACTTCTTTACATGTAAAGTTTCATGGTACATTAACCAAATAAATTTTATCAACCTTTTCATTCAAAACATGCGAGCATATTCCCTAGATTCAAACTATATCTAGGGAAGGGAAAAAGGCAATTTTTTTCTCAAGGATTAACCAAGAGGTTCAGGATTGCCTGACAATGAGCAACTGAAAAATCTGGGCGCTTTTTGGTTTCGCAGCATGATTGTTAACTGTATGACCAAAAAAACCAACAAGTTTAAGGGAGTAAGAAGAAAGAATAACTGGGTAATTTCGTTGATAATTAAGGCCAGAAAATTT
This sequence comes from Spirodela polyrhiza, assembly GCA_024713555.1. Lineage (NCBI taxonomy): Eukaryota > Viridiplantae > Streptophyta > Magnoliopsida > Alismatales > Araceae > Spirodela > Spirodela polyrhiza. Next base: position 3,103,308 of record CM046537.1, on the reverse strand, counting down.
TAAATTACGTTAAAGCCACACCGACATCATCTACATCATCTACACCTGGAGTTACTAGAAGAATTATCCAAGCAGGAAATCAACTTAAAATATAAGCTTCATGGTTTAAAGGACTGATTATCCAACAAAATTGCTATTTTGCAACTCTTCTCTTACCCATAGCTTCATGGTATCACCCATTAACTTGCTGCCAATATCATTCTAAAACTAAGAATAACAGTCTTCTTCTTACATAATGGCGTTATTCTAATGTACATCTTCTATTCATTGTGTGTTTCTTATTCTAAAATTTGAACCAATCATTAAGGTACACCAAAATACTCTATATATGTTCCAACGCTCCATCTTGGGCATTTCAGCTTTATCACAGACATATTAACTTCATTAACTGGGATTTCAAATAAATCCTTTTTCTTTTGAAATTCATAAAAATATGGGCCGCCAAGAAGCCCAGTGGCTTAAAGGTAATGCCTCTCTGCTTCATACGTGCAATAATATCAAAGCAGAAGGACTCGGAAAATCACGCTACCTCCGTGCAAAGGCACAACTCGGGACATTTGCGCTCTCCGCACTTGCCACTGCATGGAATGTAGCCAGCACAGCAAACATACCTGCATAGACAGAGGCACCAGGTATGTTGAATTAATTTACAAAGAAAAGTCCAAAGTCATAGTGCAACTGGTAGAACAGGGGAAGAAAAAGAGAGTACCTAGACATATCATTGTAAAGAGCCCTTTTCCGTAGGTGGTATGAGATGCACGGCCCACTACAATAAGCAAGCGGAAAAATAAAAAAAATTATATGCTAAGGAACAGCACAAAAAAGAAAAAATAAAAAATAAGCAAACTTTTAGAAAAACAGATCAAACAGATAAAATATAGTCCAAGGATAAAGATGTCAAATATCCAGCACCAACTACAAAAAACATAAAAAAAAACAGTTCGAGTGCATTTTTCTCATGTTGATTTCGCAAGTACTGTTCTTTAACACTTCAACACTTTTCAGGTAGTCTCATCGAGAAGGCATGCATCAAAACACATCTTCTGCCAAATTTTAAAAAATACATGAAAATATAATAAAAAAACGCTTTTTTCCACAGATGGGACAAGAAACATATGATGGGTGCGTAGATCTCTCTTGGTCACATAGATCATCTGTCGCTGGATTAATTGAGGATCGTCAGACAAATGTCACTGAGATGACAGTTAGAAAAGCCTCTCAAAAAAATAGCTAATTACCGAATAGGAATCAGAACTTTAATTATTGGAAATTTTTTATTCCTTTTAGAAACAATTGGAGATTCCAATGAACATAACGAAAGGCTTTATAAACAAGACGAGCCATAACTGAAAGATAATGAAAGAGATCATTGAGGGCCACAAGAATGAAAGAGATCAAACAGACATGGAGGCAACCAAAATAAAATTACCGTTTTATACTTATACATTTGGATTTCCGATCAAAGAGGACTGATATAGACACTTAAAAATAGCAAAAATATTCAGGATCACACACTGCCATTTGACATGCATATAATGAAGGAAAACCAGTACATCTACACGAATTCAAGGAGCCTTAATGTAGAACCAACGCCAGCAAACGTGCTGAGCACCCGGATCACAATAACCATGAAAGGACAGAAGAAGATCTGGGCCCTCGCCCGTCGATTTACACATTTAAAGAAACGAAACAACGACCAAATCGGAGTAGAAAACTCACCACCAGAAGGAGAGGCAGCAGACTGCGGCAGGGAGGATGAAGAAAGAGGACACTTCGAATCAGCTATCCCGCCATTCACCGAAGAAGAAGACAGTATCGAGAATCTTACAGGGGAAGTCGGCAGAGGCGGTACTGAGCAGATCGGTGTGCCAGAGATTCCGGTACTCCTGCCGTCCTTTCATCTTCTCCAGGTTCTCCTTCGACCCCATCGCCCCAAGCCTGAAGCTCCCGCGTGCCCGAGAAGAACAAGAAACCAGGAACAAGACGAATGAGCGCAGCGGTCCAACCCTTTTCTGGTCACCCTGCCAGAAGAGAAAAAAAGACAGATAGATACGTAGATAGAGGGACAGAGGAGAGAGAGAGAGAGAGAGAGAGAGAGAGAGAGAGAGAGAGAGAGAGAGAGAGAGAGAGGGGTGGGCACGCGCAAGGGAACGAGTCGCAATTGAACGGAAATAAATGTCGAAGTCAATTTGCCGGCTCTCTTGCACCTAATGAATGCGGACTTCGAAGGGATTCTGCACGAAGAAGGAACTGCAGGGGAGTCAATCGTTTTTTTCCACAAGCTCTCATTTTTATTTGAACCCAAGTTCCAAAAAGAAAAGAAAACCTTTCTATGGGGTTTTGTCAACAAGAAAAAGATTGGATCTAATTTTTCTCTCCAAAATATTGAAGTCTCCACGACCCATCTACATTACTCTCTCTCTCTCTCTCTCTCTCTCTCTCTCTCTCTCTCCCCCTTACCATGTTCATCCCACCCATGGAGATCATGGCACTATTAAGTTACCAAGATCATTGTTCATGCTTGAGTTGTATCTCGCCACACTCTGATCATTCTTGCACCTTCAATCATGCATGTGTTGTGCTAATGCTACTTATTACTGTTCTCATCTTTTAGTGGAAACCTAGGGGTGAATAATCTAAATTACTAGATTTCAGATTTTCAAGAATTTCTCAATTGACTCCACTAAAAACTCAAAAATGTGAATTTTGATATTTTTATAAACTCAAAAAGTGGATAATTTATAATCTTGATGGGAATCAAGATGGTCAATATTAGACCACTTTACCTAATGCATCAATGTTGCCTGAGGCAAGGAGCATGTTACATGCATGGTTGTCACCATAATTTTTCATGCACAATGTCCACGACTATGCTCATGTACTCATAATCTGGCATGAAGTGTCAATGCTTACTGCCATATTGATTGTGCATGCACAATGAGCAAGATTACTAACATACTTTATGCATTGGCTTTTAAATGCATTGATTACTATTGTGATCATGGATGATGCTACTCATGCATTACTATGGTACATTGATTACCACATAGATGCTACTACACCAACTATTCATGTGTCATGATCAAAGTTGCCAAGCCCATATTTGTCACCATAATCCCTCATACTCACTAGATTAAGCTTTCATGCACCATAGTCATATACCAGCATGCTGCCGCTCACCACTCACCACATTATTATTGCATCAAGTGTGTATTTGGTGTGCCCACTCTCATTGTAGTACTCTTGCCTATCACTATACATTGGTCTACTGATGTGATTTGACAATATGTAATGTGACGACCCTACATGTTGTAACAATGGTGCTTGACATTCTACCATGCATATGTCAAACTATCACCTAAAAGTTTGCCGAATATTACACATATGTAGGGAATAGCTTAATGGAGTGAGGAAGTTAAGGGTAAAAAAAAGGTATATAGATAAGAAAATAGTTACAAAGAAAGAATGATGCATATGTAGCTAGATAGAAAGATGGGTAAAAAAGTAGGTGTGACATTTGTTTGAAAGTCTCATTTTAGACTATTAAATTTCCATTGAAAAATCAAATAAAATAAAATAAAACTACTACTACATTAGGGAATGCTCTCCTTGATCAAAAGCATAAAGGATCAATGAATACATCATACAAAAGGGTGGAAGAAAGTAACTAATCAATGGCATAAAAAGATATCCTCACCATGAAGTTCTCAAACAACAAATCAAAGGGATACAAACCTCATGAAGCTTTAAATCTGGGGATAACATTTTCTATATTTATATTTAGTGTGTGCTTATACTCAAAGCCCATCTAAATTCATAATCTACAGGAGACTAACATGTAATAATTTCATTGGCCTCATATATTCATTAATCTATGAAAGATCAAAGGCCATCCTCTACTTGACTCCCTAGAGCCATGACTTTAAATCAGAATAGTGGTTTCTCCCTTGGCTTAGGCTCCTAGATTTTTGAAAATGGAAGATGATTTTTTGGTGAAATACTTAGTTGATTAGAGTTATTAAATTTAATAAAAATGACTAAAGTCTTAATTAAATATTGTATTTCTCCAGTGTTTAATGTAACTCAAGATAGTGATGACATACCAAGTGGAATATTTATCTTTTAATTTAATTAAATATTGTATTACTCATCATGCAATCTGCTTAGTATGTTTGAACTTATTTCTTTAAAATCTTCAATATTTCTCTAGACAATGTGGGATTAAGGTTTTTTTGTAAAGGATTTTTAAAAGAAATTCAACACAAAATAATTAAGGCCATGGATCAAAATTCTCAAATGCTATAATTTCACACTCAAGTCCCTAAAACATTTGTATCATTGAGTAGATGAACCTGATGAAATCATAATAACTTCAAGCAATCCCTCAAATAATAATTTTGTCAATCTTAGAAAAGAAAATCACTAAAGTTTGGGAAACATAAAAGTGTAGACTTGTCTTTTTTGAAAAATTTATTTATTAGAGCATAAGGTGGTAATCACATTTAAAAGAGGACAAGATGGCAAAGCATATAGCTATCAACAAAAATTAAGTCAAAAATTTTACAAAAAATACCTTTTGAAATTGATTATGAAGTATATAGCGAGATATAGAACATAATCTATGGTTCATAACATTTTTTAGGGAATATGACTCATGGTGGAACATGGGTGACTCTAGATTGGAATAATGTGAAAATTTATTTTTTAATAGATTTTGGTCAAAAAATCAAATGGTCCAAGATCCACTATTTGATATCTAAAATATCTATTAGAATATAATAAGTAACATACAATAGTTTTTCAAAAATATTAGGTAAATATATTAGCATAATGTGTGTAAAAGGACATCTATGAGTAAAATCACATGTATAAAAAAATTATTGCAATAATTAAGCCAAGAGGAAGTCAAAGCTAAGGTCTTCAAAAGAATCATGTATTTCTTTTCATAGTTGAAAAGGGTCCCTCTTAAGTAATAAATAGCCTTTTCCTTCTTACCACTATCATCATCATGTTGTGCAAGGATGGCTCTTTGCCATGGTGGTGGAGTAGTAGAAGTTGCCTTTTTGGGTTAGGAGGTTAGAGTATTGGAGCATTTGTCAAGTAGTGTTTGATGGAGTCAAAAACTTTCTCTTTCGTCTTATAATATATATATATATATATATATATATATATATATATATATATATATATAATAGATTTTGGAAGCTTCATGGTGTTCACCTCATCGTTTGCTTACTTATACTTTGTCCTTTGATGCCCTCTTAGTGAGATGAAAGGCTTTCTGTATGTTGTTTCTCACGAGTACATGAATGAAGTCTTGTAGCAAAAATTTTCCAAATATGTTTAAATATATTGGTTCGTGCTAATTTTATTAAATGATTTAGACAAATTATGATAATGTGAATTTTCTTGACATTATATGTAATCTTCTTTTCATTTATGAAGTAGATGTGCTGATATTTCAAAGTGGTTATTAATTTGCCTTCACATGCATTTAATAAAAGAGTGAACTTCTAAAGTTGACTCACCTTCTATGAATAAATACAATGTAACTAGTGGGATTCTCATGAACCTAGATGTCCTTGAAGAGCTCAAAACCCAGTAGTCAATATCCAGATGGATCATTTCCAACTTGATGACATTCAAGATAACATCTTAAACACTGCAATGTAAGCTCTAATCAATAATTAATTTTTTAAAATTTTTATTGATACAATAATATAAATTAAGAGATGTGACACTAGAACTATGGTTCATCCACCTTATGATAAGGTTAATGATAATAAATAAATAGGGAAGTATAAATTTTAAAATAAAAATATCAGGTCAAAACCATGTGCCTAGTGTGGAAAAACAACTCAATACTTTTGTGCTTACTGTATGCTACATTTAAAGTAAGAAATATAATTTGACAAGCTAACACATTAAGTTTCTACATGTGTAGCATATGAAGCTTCTTTGGCTATTACAATGTTAGCTAGTAAAATTCAAAATCATGCTTTTTCAAGTTCAAATTATCCCATCTTCAATTATTTTTTGACTAAATGGGACAAGTTTTTTATCATCTTTACCCATTTAAATTAATTTAAATTATATGTTTATTAATTTTACCATCACATTCCAACATAATGTTGATTTATGCTATATAATTTTCCTAGACACTTTCCATAGAAAATTTATGACTGGTGAAGACATTCCAAGATCACTTAAATGATTATCAAGATCATCTACCTTTTTTAAGCATTTTGATCTCCTTTGTAAATTTTTATTTTTATTTTGAAATTGTATGAGAAAGTGATGAGGAAATTATTGGGGCATTAAATTCGTATTATTTTGATGACAACAAACACAAATAACATGAATTAAAAATATTGAATTATACTAAACTTTTAAATACATGTTGAAGAACTAAAATTTTCTGTAAACTCTATAAATGTTTTCCTTTATCTACGTAACCTTATTTTTTAGTAAATACTATCTCCATATTTTAAGTTGTATGATATCTAGAGCTACATTTTTGCCTACTGAAGGAGCCATGTAGCATAAATAATCATGGCATCTCGACCTAGGGGTATGAGTTACTTTCTATCTCATTTTCCTTGTGATTTCAATGAGTTCCTTATCCATTCAAAGGACAAGCCCCAATTTTGAGTGTTTTGAATTTAGGGATCATATTTATTAATCTTTGTAAATTAAGAATTTTATAATTTTGTGTTGTTGATTTTAGACACGATTTTTATTAGATCCAAGGCCACACAATAACATATGAGGGGGTTGAATTGATTTAATCTTATTTCAATCTTAGTATGCTATCTTCAAGATCTTTGATCTTTCCTTCAAATATTATCCTAGGTATTTCTAGATCAGAAGTTATCAAACTTAAGAATTTTGTTGTGTGATTTGACCATGTACCTAATGTCCACTATCTAAGAAAATTTTTTCTTTTGATTTCCACTCAATCAAAGATTTTGATCACTATTATTGATTACCCAAGTAGTTAAGATAAAATTGATAATGTGTGTCTATATGAAATAGATATTATGTAACTAAAATTTATCCAAATCAATTTTGACAAATAAAATTGTCAAGTAAATACATTGAATCAAAGTCTCAATGGTATAACAATGACATTGATGATATAAAATATTTAAAATTAATTTTTATAATGTATTTATTAATCCTTAAAAAATTGTTTAGCATAATAAGCCATTCAAATTCAATCGATTAATTCGATATCAAAATCATTTGAAACTGATGATATAATATCATGAATATATTATAACTAATATGATTTCATTTGATATTTTTGTTCATTAATTCCGTTTTATTTGAATTTCTAATCATTATTTTTCTCACTATGATAATATATATATATTTATGATGTTCAAAGTAATATACGAAATAATATTTTCACTTGTTGAAATGAGTCAAATAAATGAATTCAACATAATATGTCACAAATTCATTCAATAAGTTCACATTTGGATATATGACATGACAATTCTGGATTCATATTTACTTAAATGTGTGCTCCTATCTAATATCACCAAACTTGTAGGAATAAAACCTTGAAACTTATTGTAAGAGAAGCTCACTTATTTGATATGCATTATATTTTTAGGAGATATATGCACCAAATATTGACTAGTAGAGGAAGATGATTGAATTGTGGTAAAATAGTTTCAACATATACTTATTAAGCATCTTTTAGGGTCTTCTATATTTTTTGAGTTATCAAAAATAAAGACTACCAAAAACGTAATCTTTGGCCTAATAAAATGTACATCTTCATCTACCTTTATGTTTTCACCATTCGTCTGGATATTATTGGATTATTGACTGTTTTCGTATATTTTTAGGAATAGTTTTAGATATGCATCAAAATATTTTTAGGACATGTATCTTCTCTAGTACAATCATTAACTAGGATGAAATCTAGGGAGATTGAGATACAATAACCACTGATTTATCTAAAATATTCTTGTAATCTATAAGCATTGAACTATACATCATAAATATATAAATATTTATGATGTTCAAAGTAATATACGAAATAATATTTTCACTTGTTGAAATGAGTCAAATAAATGAATTCAACATAATATGTCAAAAATAAAGACTACCAAAAACGTAATCTTTGGCCTAATAAAATGTACATCTTCATCTACCTTTATGTTTTCACCATTCGTCTGGATATTATTGGATTATTGACTGTTTTTGTATATTTTTAGGAATAGTTTTAGATATGCATCAAAATATTTTTAGGACATGTATTTTCTCTAGTACAATCATTAACTAGGATGAAATCTAGGGAGATTGAGACACAATAACCACTGATTTATCTAAAATATTCTTGCAATCTATAAGCATTGAACTATACATCTAAAACCAAACCGATATGAATGGACGATAGAATATTATTGTATTAACAGGACCTCAATTACTGTTCAGACAAGATTTTCCAAAGGCTCTAGGCATATCAATGTGATTCAAAACTCTAGTCATGAAAAAGATGAAAAAAATACTTCTTCTCCATATTTTTTGAAATTTTAAATGCAAAATAATTGGAAAACTTGTTATATTTCCATAAAATGATAAAGTGGTAAAAATTAAATGAAAATAAAAGCAATCATAAATTTCATTGCACCAATTGTGACATTTTGTAGAATCAAGATGAGTCGTATATTTTAATGAAAGATTACTATTTATATTTACATGCCTCAACCTAGTTTTTTCTTGTTTTGGCCGTCAAAATTAGCCACAACCTAGCCGGATGCTATCCCTATACTCTTCTGATGTGCTCCTCAATTAGTCACTCGCTGCTCATCTCTTGAGCACAAGGCCAGTTATAGAAAGGGCTCCTAATGAGCTAGCTGCCCACTTGCTCACCTTCTCTCCAAGTCAAAGGCCTTCTAGAGAGCCGACAGGGCTCAGGCAGGGCGGGAGGGGGGAGGATAAGACCCCAGGCGTTGACGTTGACAATTTTACTATTACTAGAAGAAAGTTTTCTTAAGTCAGCCCACGCGGCGGTGACCGCAAGGAGTGCCTATCCTCCCCGCCTTCGTTGCTTCGGACGAAAACTCAGTCAACACGCAACCGCGAAGGTGACGAGAAACAGAACAAAAACACGCGGAGTGGACGTCGTAGCCGACGGAATCGGGAATGGGGAAGTGAGGCTGAGAGGCAAAACGTCTCCGCGACGGTAACCGCTGGTCTCCGTTGACTGCACCGGTCGCGTGGCATGATGCGATTGGCTGCTCCAAAAATCTCGGGGTCCCTCCGAAGGGAATTTCCAACGGGGAAAATGGGGCGTTGACCAGGGAGAAGCTTCTACATGGCGGCTTTCTCCTGGGGCCCACTCGGCGAAGAGCCGCCAGCGCAAGTGGTCTTCTCCTCACGAGAGGCCGATTCTCTCTGAAACTCTCTCTCTCTCTCTCTCTCTCCCTCTCCCTCTCTCTCTCTCTCTCTCTCCCTCTCCCTCTCTCTCTCTCTCTCTGGTCTCTGGTCTCTGAGATTGATCTCGGGGGAGGATGGAGAAGAGGACGACGTCCCCGAAGGCGAAGCCGACGCCGTGTCTGCCGCTGCAGCGGATCTGGAGGGGGATGAAGACGCTCTTCTTCCTGGCGGCGATGGTGGGGTCGCTGCTCTTCTTCTCGGCTCCGCTCCTCGTGGCGGCCCTGGACATGCTGCTGCCGTCGGCGGTTCTCTCCGCCTTCGTCGCCCCTCTCTCTCCCGAATCCCTGGCCTCCCAGCTGCGGGCCTACGACTTCCGCGCGTCCCTCGTTGACCTGCCGCTTCTCTCCATCGCCCGATCCCTCGTCATCATCTGTAAGTGCGCGCATCGACGATTCCTTGCGTTCGGATGAGACTCCTGTGTAGACGGCTTGTATAATCGTTTGATCTTGGGGGATCCTTTTTTTGCTGTTGCCGCAGGCGTCTACTGCCTCTTTCAAGGGCCTGCTCTGTCCCGGTGGCCCTACCTTGCGATCACCGTGACCTGCTCCTTGTCGTCGGCGACCTTCGTCTTTGTGAAGGCCTGTGTAGCCGCCGGGATGGGCCAGTGGCACCGCGCAGGCGCCGCCGCGTCCGCTTCGGCTGTCGACTTGGTGCGCAGGGAGGTGATGGCCTCGGATGCCTTGTTCTTGAGCTCGTGGGCGCTGGCAGTCGCCCACATGGCGGTGGCCTACCGGACCAACTGCCGTGAGAGACGGAAGCTTGTCGTCTACAGGATCGATCTCGAAGCCGTAAGTTACAGAATCCATCACTCTCGGCAATCCAGCCGCATTACCTCTCTCTCACTTCATTTCAAATTCTTGAAAATTCTCCTTCCTGTTCTTCTCCTCTTCCTTCACTCATCAAATCTCTTTTATCCATCGCGAAGAAGATTTCAATTGCTCTCTATCACGGTTCCGAAACCCTCCCCTTGCATCGATTACCTTTGGCCAAAAACATCCGGTCTCATTGCTCGATCTGATTCTAGTTCCTGGTTCCTGATTTTTTTAAAACACAGACTGAGCCTTCAGTTGTCGCCCTAATTTACTAACTGGGAAAAGATGAAGGCAGCTGGTGGATCAGGAAGAGCCATGGAAAACACGGCAGGGCAGTTCTTCCTGATTCCCTGAAGAATGTTCAGGCTGCAACAACAGAGACTCCCCTCAACTTTTTTCCCGGGATCATACTGACTGGTGCTGATGGATGCTTGAGCAGGGTGAGCTCAGTGCTTTGCGGAAGTCCCTGAGCCCGGAGACAACCAGTGCACCATCATCACAAGCTTCCCTGTTGTTTATCATGTTTCACATTTTAAACCGTACCATCATCTCTCTCTTTCTGTCTCCATCCACTGCATCTTCCTGGTGATGGAGACATTTTGAAGACAAGACCACGGCATTCTTGGGGCCCAAGGAATCTTCATCCCCTGTCAGAGAGTCCACCTCGGCATCTTATAAACTCCTTGAGGAAATTAAAATCACTGGATCCCCCATGAATTGACTGTCTTGCCTACAATTCTGTTGCAGAAATAGAATGATATGGTCGTAGCTTGGTGTTCTTCCAGGGAATAGAGCTTCACACATGATTTAGTAGACAAGCTGCTCAAATGATCAATATAATGCATTCGAATTATGCCAATGAGAATATTTCGCCTTGCCCTTTTGGTTTTCTGCCACTGGAATCAAATCTTCATTTCTTGGCGGGTTCACTTTTTAAAGACATTTGAAATGACCTTGACATAGAACTCAACGCTCTGGGTCGTCCCCCAAATTTGCATATATTTTATGGTTTGAAGATGATCAGAAATGCCCTCGAATTGTGATTTATAGAAGGAATAATGCAGTTTCTGATGTTCTGAAGAATTTGATTCGCTCACCAATCTAATAATACAGACGATTTTGCAGGTTTCAGCATATAAAGGAGCATTCAGCAAGCTGTCCAATTGAAGAGGAAGGAATATGCTACTGTTTTCTTTATCCTCCAGATGAAGCAGCCCAAAGAAAAATCAAGGTATTACATCACATCATTATGTTATATACCCAAAGTTCAGGGACTTTTTTAGATTCGTGATAGCCATACACAAAAAAACTTTTATATATATATATATATAATGCACATATATAGGTTTCATAGATGTTCATAGCAAATGAAACTATTTTTTCCCTTACGAAAAAGAGTTTTTCTTCTGACTACATTTGTTTCTATTACAACGAATCTGTTTGTTCTAAAGTGTAAATTATGAAGAACGAAGAAAATGAAGAATGCCTGCAAACTTAGAACGTGAAAAAACTTAGAATGACGGCCCTCTTTGATAAATTCAATATTCTCCAACACTCTCTAATGGCTTTTATCTGTTCTTAAACAGGAAAAATCCGCGTGGACGGCTGTTGAAGTGATCGAAGACCAAGAAATCTTTCCGTACAGTGATTATGCCTTCAAGAAGAAGGATGTGCGTCTCAGTTGGACGATGATCAGCCGAAACTATGATGTACAGGAATATACAGGTTCATCGATTCTTTATTTTCATCCTTGCACATGCTCATGCGCACCACAAATATTAAAATATCTACTTAAATTTATATTTACAGATATTTATGTTCACAGGGGGGGTGAGTGAGGGACCACAATCCTGTCCCCCTTCCTCCACGTTGTAATCCTGGTTCGTATTCCTGAAGCTCTCTGTATACTCTCACTCCACCTCCTCTTCCATCTTCCAAAAATGAGAAATCTTACATGAACAGAAATAAAAAGAATGCATGAATATTACTCATCGTTTGTGGGGATCTGAAAAGGAAGGAGCCAATTCATTAATTCCAGGTAGGTTTGCAGAGCAAGAACTGATGTGTTTTGAAAAAAAATTTGTGCCCGCATGGAATAAAAAAAAGAACTGATGGCTATTTTTTGAAAAATATGCAGATTATTTTCCCAAAGTTTTTTTCCCAGTAAAATACTGTTATAGAATATTTTTAAAGCTTAGATAAATTTGTTCTCTCTAAAATTTTAATATACATATATATATATATTCACTAATAATTTAGATTCTTTTTTAGAACTCTGTTCTCGGGTAATGCGTAGGATTATAGATAATAATATTGCAGGTATTAACATTTAAAAGAGCACATTAATATATAAAATAATAATGATAAAATGGGGGAGAATAATTAATAAATAAAATGTTTATACTTAATCTTGGAGAGAGTCAGTAAGTAGGAACACGAAGTGCGGGGAAGCCCACCATCCGGGCCCATGTTAAGGTGGGCCCCTAACGGCCCACAATCTAGTGAACTGGGCTTGTGAGAGAAACCCCACAAGAGGGGAGAGAAGAGAGAAACTTCCACGTGTCTAATTCGGCACGTGCTACCGACACTCTCGATTCCTCGGGGCGATGGAGGGAATAATTGTATATGATAATTGTGGAGAGGTCCTATAAAAAAATGTGGGATCAGTTTTAAACTCCTTAACGTACCGCCCTGCGTTTGCTTGAGAGAGAGGGGGGTGGGGGTAGGAGAGAGAGGAATTTAATTATGTACGGTAAAAATGTCATTTCTAAAGATACCAAGGACTTTTTTTAAATAAGAACGGTTCTAGGCCCACCTAATTAAATCTGGCAAAGATGAAATTATTTTACTGTCTACAAAATTACCAAAGGGGGTAAGCTTAAAAATCCCATTATTCAAAAGTTTGGGAGTAATAAATTAGAACATGTGGAAGAGTCAACCCAAGTTGTCCAGCTGGCAGGACCGACGTGGGACCCAGATCACGTGAAATAGTCCTTGGCCTCTGTTTTCCCACGTGGGAAATACCCGGAAGGTTGACGAACTATACGCGGACCTTGGGCAAAAAAATCACGTGACATGAAGTTATTTAATTCATGACCACACAACGAATAGTCAAAATTCGGGTCGGCCCGGTATAGGAGTCGGGCCCAACTCGAAAGCCCGAAACCCGGAGGCTTAAGTCAGTGAAAGAGGGACCGTATTTTCCGGGCCGAGAATAAGCGGGCCTCGGGCGGAGGTCCACGATTTTCGGGCTTTTTAATTATAGTCCTTTATATTTATGAATAATTATGTCCGACGCAGGGGCGGAGTGGACGGTTGGGACGGGGGGTGGCTGGCCCCGACGTGGACTCCGAATTCGCCGGAGGCCTGCGTGGAGGGCGTTGGCGCACGTTTCCGGCGGCGGCGTGGCAGCTGACCAGGAGCCGTTGACTGGGAGGGCTTCCGACGCGGGAGGTAACGATGCAGACCTTGTCGGAATTGGAAGCCGTAGACTTCGCTGTGGCTCGCCCAGACGGGCTGCTTTGACGTGGACCGCGGTGACGACAGTTAGAGAGAGAGAGAGAGATAGAGAGAGGGAGGGGCCATTTTAAAGGACGGTGATGAGAGAGCCCCCAAAGGAACTTCGTTGTCGGTAGGTATGTAAGGGGATGTTTACACCGAAGGAAGGGGTTATGTAAAATAAGAGATAGATATATATAGAGAGAGAGAGGGGAATGGAAGCCAATTAAAAGGTTGATTAAGAGAGAGAGAGAGAGAGAGAGCGCGCGCGGCATCGTCATGGTTAGGTGGGAATACGCGTACACGAAGGGAGAGTGAGACTAAGTTAGGCTGAGAGAGAGATATGTTAGAGAGAGAGAGAGAGAGAGAGTCTGCCTGCCTTCGGAGACCGGCGTGATCATGGGTGAGTGGGTTACGTTTACACCAAGGAAAGGAGGTTGAAATTAACACGGAGGGAGAGAGAGAGAGAGAGAGGGTACATTTGGAGAGCCTCCTGCTCTGATGAACACCCAAGCAGCCTCTTTTTTCCCCATTTCATCATTAATATCCCCATCTTCTTTCATCAATGCAATTAATTAGAAACAATGTCAGCCTCATCGATTAGAACCCTCCAAGATTACCCTAGATAAGTCTTCCCGCATCATCGCTAGTCAAACCCAAAGGAGAGAACCCCACGTGGTCATCATCCGCAGCAGTGCTGACTAGTCTTCACCAGGTACCCTACGGAAGGCGCGGTCGGTCCATATAAAATATAAATGTTTATTTATTTTCCACACATAATGATAAGAGATTTACTTTTATATCGTTTATGAAACCATATGTCTAAAAAATACACGATGAGACATGCATCAACTCCAAACACGTGTAGCTAGAACCTTTGATAAAGGTTAAACTCTTTAGAGGAAATACTATAAAATAAATTATGTAATATTATCGCCTTTGAGGTTAGAAACACAAAAACGGCAATGTATCTGGGATTAAAGAAAATATTAAAAGTGGCATAATTAGATAGTGATTATTCACTCAATTATTATTGTAAAGGTACATATTACGTCATTTTGTGTACGTTCAAATTAAAGATGTACAAACATGATTGCCATGAAACTAATTCTTAATATTTTGTTTATTTCCCATTTTTCTCAATTTTTTTGGAGGAAACTGACGATTTTTTTGCGCAATATGGAACAAAAATTGGCATGAAATAGTGAAACATATCCAACTATTTTCCTAATTTTACGAAACATACATGATAGAGGTTATGAAACTTATAAAATTTGAAGAGTCATGGTTACATTGGATGATGGTGAAAAACATGTATTAATGTGTGCCACTTGTGATGGTAAAAAATAACGTATAAATGTGTTGATAATTTGGAGTTGAAGGGCACTCACATGAGGAATGTTATCTTACACACTTGTAATATTTATTAGATAGATACATAGATAATTTACAGCTTTGTTCATTTATCCATCTATATAGGTATTATTTGAGAAATTTATGAATCCTATTGTCATTTCCTAAATCATTGTCCCCTTTTATGAATAAATCATGCGCCAATTATTTGCACCAATAATTTTAAGTTGTGTATTTTTTTCTTGATAATGCGGAGGATCTACGGTGGTTTAAAAAAATATAAATAACGTTTTATATTAATAACAAATATATTTTACATTCTTCAAGCTTAATCTCCATCTACCAAGCAAGGTCCATGATCAGAAGTCTACACATGTTTATTAAAAAAATGCCTTTTTTAGTATCAAGGATACCCAAAGGTCAAGCATACACACTCTCCTCGGTCTACAAGCAAGCAGCTCGCGCCCACTCCACCTCAACCGCCTTTCGTGCACGCCGTGGTAACCCGCCACGTCACGCGTACCCATCTTACCGTCCCGCCTCCAAAACGCGCCACGTTTCACGGCGGAGGCCGGCGAGGCCAGAAGGCACGGTTGCCACACGCCTCTGCCACCTCCTATTGTCGTTACGCGCCGTTTTATATGGCCTGCTAGACGTATGCATACGGTACTTTGATACCGTCACCCCCTCCCGAAGCCGTTTTTATCGTTTCAAATGGCGCGTACTTTTATCAGGACTGGGGTGGGAATAGCATGCGGCTCCCTGGGATATTTTTCGGGAAATAAATAGTAAATACTTCAATATAAAAGACGTCCGGAGGAAGGAAGGTGGGGGGGAGGGCGAAGCAGAGGAAGAGCCGTGCCTCCGTATATAACCCCACCGCCGCCGCCGGCGTCCGCCGCCGACCGGAGACTTTGGAAGGAGGAAGACGCCGGCATTTAACAGCCAGTGGGAGCTCCAGGGTTCGTGGAGATCCGCTCTAGCCACCGCTCTCTCTCTCTCTCTCGTCTCTATCTGTGTGGTGACTCTCGGAGAGGAGATTGAGGATCATGGGATTTGCAGCGGCGGCGCTGTTTCTGCCGCCGGGGACGCAGATCGGCGGCTCCTCCGCGGCGGAGCTGAAGAGGAGGAGCTCCCTAATTTGCGGGAGGAAGGGGAGGAAGACCCACCGGCAGGGTTCTCCGGTAGGTGCCGTCGTCTTCTTCCTCAGGATCCTCGGCACCTGAGAGATCCTCTAGATGGATTATCGGAGCAATTACTGATCTAAGCCGCGGTGGTTGGTTTCAGGCGGTGGTGGCGAGACTTTTCGGGCCGGCGATCTTCGAGGCCTCCAAGCTGAAAGTCCTCTTCTTGGGGGTGGACCAGGAGAAGCATCCGGGCCATCTCCCGAGGGCGTACACGCTCACCCATAGCGACATCACCGCCAAGATCACCCTCGCCGTCTCCCAGACCATCAACCGCTCTCAGGTGGGCGATCCTCCTTTCTTCTTCTTCTTCCTCCTCCTCCTCCGGCGACGGCGATGGTGTTCATGGAGGGTTTTTGGGTTCTGTGGGTGGTGGCTGCAGCTGCAGGGATGGTACAACCGGCTGCAGCGGGATGAGGTGGTGGCGGAATGGAAGAAGGTGCAGGGCCACATGTCGCTTCACGTCCACTGTCATATCAGCGGCGGTCACGTCCTGCTCGACTTCATCGCCAAACTCCGCTACTACATCTTCTCCAAGGAGCTCCCCGTGGTACGCAGTTACAGTTCGGGTTCTTGATTATCTACGCGTGAGGTGGCCCAGAGCAGGCGTTGATTAGGGTTAGGGTTTCGTCCCATTGGCGCAGGTGCTGAAGGCCTTCGTCCACGGGGACGAGACGCTATTCAGAGCCCACCCGGAGCTGGAGGAGGCCCTCGTCTGGGTCTACTTCCACTCCAGCCTCCCCGAGTACAATAAGGTCGAGTGCTGGGGCCCCCTTCGTGAAGCTGCCGCCCCCGGGCATGGCGGCCATTCTGCCGCCGCTTCCTCCCCTTCCGCCGCCGCGCCCCCGACAGACATGCCCCGCAAATGCCCGGCCAACTGCAGCTGCTGCTTTCCTCCCCAAAGCCTGATCCCATGGCCGCAGGAATTCGAGCAGCCACAGGCCATTGCCGGCGGCCAGCAGCAGCCCCAGGCCTGATGGATCCACCCGACGGCGGCGGAAATCTTCCTGGGTCATCGCCGTCCTGTACAGAAAGGGTAGATGGGTGGCGGTTGCCCGCTTAAGTAAATCGCCGTCGGTGGCGGCGGCGGCGGCGCTGTTCTCGCCGGAGCCGCCATGGAAGGGGAACCTTTCAGGCAGCGGAGGAGCGGCCGCGGGTTCAGCGGGGCCGGGGGTCTCCATCTGTAACGCTAGCCATAGCTGTCGAAAGAACTTAGCTTGTACGCCTCAAACACAATTATTTCACAAAATTCGTTTATTATACGAAACTCGTGGCTGTGATGAGAGCAGTCTCCGACAAGGAATCCACTTCTGCAAGAAATGATTTTGAGAGCTAACAGCAGAAGGGTCCCCACCGTCGTACGCGGCGGCCGCCGGGGCGGCGCGGTGGCGGAGGAGAACGATGGCCGCGGAGGACGCGCCCATGTGCATGGTACAGGAACCGACACGGGGCCGCGTTTAAGGCCGGTCCCATTTCTGGTTATAAGTAGGACCATCAGATCAAGAGCAGGCCAATGCGGGGCTCGATCCGGATTTGGCACGGATTAGATCTGGCACTCTATCCGACGTTGGATACGATGAGCCCCACGAACCCTGGCGGCTACAGTTGACTTTGATCTGAGAAGGATCCCCCCCTCCCTTCTCCCATTTAATCTAGCGGACTGGATGCTGGGGAGTATCAATGGGTAGTGATCTTGATCTGATTGTGGTGGGCAGCACGACCCCAGCTGACTCATGTCGACTACCGGCGATCGTGATCCGATCATGATGTGGCACGATAAGCCCAGATGAACTGGGTCTGAGAAAAAGCGGACTAGATTTCAATGCATTGACACTATGTAATAATATAATATCGCTTGTTTTCACTAGAAGAGTCAATATGCATGGAATGGCAATCATGAAAGAAAGCTGGAGGGATATGATTTCCACTATTTCTTCGAAGTTAGATACTTAGAGTCCCTTCCCATCTCTTGCTCTCAGTATGTGAGCAATAATTAGAGCAGTCCGTGTGAAGCCATGGGTTTATCTGATTATCTTACGGGTTATTTGGTTGTCATGGTTATGGTGCTTTACATGGAATTTTGTGGAGTGGCAAAGCACAAAGCCGTTCATATATGGTCAAACGAGTCCATTCAAGATGCTTCTCTCGCAACGAGAAAAGTCATGCTGGTGCCACTACGGCTTCTTAGATGAAGGGCTCGATAGTATTCAATCGCGAGTCACGGAGAAGCATGGGGAACGGGGAAGGGAGGGAGGGAGGGAGGGAGAGAGAAGGAAACGTGGGAGAGAGCTAGAATAAAAGAGGGGAAGGAAACCAAGAAGGGAAGAGAGGTGAGAGGGAATAAAGAGGGGAGAAAGAGAGAGGGAGAAATAGGGAATAAAGGGGGGAGAAGGAGAGAAGGAGAGAAAGAGAGGGAATAAAGGGGGGAGAAGGAGAGAAGAGAGAGAGAGAGAGAGAGAGAGAGAGATGGGGCCCGAACTTCCTGGCTTTAACAATACGCTGGCTGTCTTGTGGTTTTCATTGCATGGATAGATTACGACAGAAGGCATCAATTTCGTCCCCTTGTTTTCCTCGCTGAACACCCGACACCATGTCGACATTACCCAAGCCTAGCTCTGTTGTGCAGCACGAGATTTCCGGTAAAATGTCGTCGGTTGCAGTCAACATCTATTTGGCGCGCCGCCCTTGTGGGCACCTGTGTCCCCATTCTAACGAGCTCAAGGCTGCCCATCGGGTAGGGCTCATCCTCCGGAGTCATCGAAAATCTCCAACTAGGTTGGACTTTGAGGTGGCGTGCCAAGAACAACAAGGGACCAAGTATGATCGTAGAATAGCTAAGAAGATAGACTGAAATAGCCTCATGAAACTTCCTCTACGAAGAGAAGCTCGGAGGATGGCCACTGTGGAGGCTCACAGAATCTTCCTCGCTGAGATCATCTTGGAAAAGGTATTGACATCATGAGGTTGATGAGGCCCCAATCTTTTGGAGCAGAGAGAGATAAAGAGAGAGAAGTCATGTGTACAAGTGCGCCAAGGTGGTGGCCAATGCCTTCGACATGGGTATATAACCACCGGCAATCAGACGGACTTTACACTGTTAATAGAGCCATCAGAATGGGATTTCGTTCTGTAAAATTATTTACACCGAATGGGTGAGTTGCCGTTCTAATGTGGGAGTGAAAGGGTTGTGTGCTCCAAGAAGCTGAACTTCCTTGGCCACAAACATCATGCCATTGGAACTTATTTAATACGTGATGAGTTGGCGCTAGAAACCTCTGACGCATCGTCTGGCTCCTAACCTCATTATGTGATTTTTTTTATGCATGAGATCTATTCGCAGTTTTATTAGTCCTGTTAGGAGAAGAGGAGCATCCTTGTTCCCCGTCTGGCCCAACAGAAGACTAATACAAATCGCATGAGAAAGAGGAGAGAGGCGAGAATAAAAGGGACACATGAACCTTGTTCCTTCAACAGCAGAGAATCATCTTGCAGACTTCGGCGCAGCAACGCACAGTGCTCACACAATACACCGTCACGCATGCCCTAGTAGAGTTGGATCCATGTACTCGCCGGAGGGCCCATTGGAGCCCACTAGAAGAGTCCAATGGATCATTGCCCACAACTCAAACACTCCCCAATTGCATAACTCCTGCCCATACGCCAGGAGATGAAGCGCTCGTTGGTGCCCATATCTAAAAAGATGTTTTTTTTTCCATCTTTGTCAACAATGCATAAAAATCATTATGGCATTTATTATTTGTAGTGTGTACAAAATCAAGATGGCCTTTACGATTTTTGATTGCTTTTCAAGGTTGGCGCTTGGCTTCATAAGAGGGGTGATCTTGTTTGGAGCCAATTTTCTGTCTTCTTTTCCAGGTTGGGCCCTTGATAATCAGAAGTTCTGTAGTCATTTATTAGCATGAATCTCTGTAATTTTTCTAGGTTCTGTGCCCGTTTTCTTACCCCTATCCTCAGCTGCATAGGTTAGGAGTGCACACGACCCCACCACCCTCAAAACGGCAGCCCCCGACTCTCTCTCTCTCTCTCTCTCTCTCTCTCTCTAGATTTGATAGTGTGAGAGCCATTCGATGTCACCTTCCCTCATGCTATTTTACCAAACAACATCTGACCGTTTGGGCTCAGTCAGACCATGAAGGCCCCCATTCGTTGTACAGCCTGTTACTCGGATTCTGGTTTAGACCATGGCATTCATCCTCCAACAGCGAGTCGATGATGGTACCCTCGAGGAAGGCCACGACAGCATCCATCTCCTTCCGCACGGGGGGATGGAAAGCGAAGCAGCGAATTCCATTCAACTCTTCGAGATCTTCAACGAGGAGGATGGTCTTCAGCTCCGCCATGTCCTTGGCCTCCTCCTGCTGGAAGCCACGGAGACGAGACCAGAGGTGCCGGAGGAGAGCCTCCCCTCCGTCCTTCTTCCTCATCATCGTCACCACCGCCCTTGACTTCCCGGCTCGGTAATGGTGTTCCCACGGCTTGATACCGAGGCACGGCCGGAGGAGGCTTTCCACAGCCTCGTCCACCAGATCGTAGAGCAGCTTGCGGTTGCACCTTCGCCTCAGATGGCCGAGACTTCGAAACTCGTCTTCTTCCTCCAGCAGGCGGAGCTCGAGCCGGTGGAATCCCGCGGGGTCGAGTGGGTGGGATGGCAGGTGCCACCTCGCCAGCGTCGCCGGAATCCCACTGCGGGTCTTGCCGAGGAGGCCCACGCCCGCCAGGATCATCCTCAGGTAACGAAACTCCGGCGAGTCTTCACCATCCCAGGACCTGCTTCTGTTCTCGCCGTTGCTGCGGGGGGGCGATGACTCATCCCCTGCCCTGCAGGAAACCTTCAATGGAACGAATCAAACACAATAGCTTATTTCTTTTATTTATAAAGATCTTGAAGTATTTATATGAAAAGTATGGAATTTTAGAACAACTTAGAAGTCCGGATGAAAATGCAATTCTTTTGTACTCTCGTTGGGGGTTTTCTTATTTAAATTGTTGCGTTGATAATTTTATTTTTAAGACGGAAAATGGGTATCGAGAAAAGCAGTCAATGGGGAGAGAACCATGGAATGAAAGTACCGGCACTCGACACTGCCTCGTGGTGGGAGCACTCTCTAGGGTTTGCTGCGGTGGAGACGGCGATGAAGGCCGAAACGGCAGCTTACTTTCTCTCTGGTCTGATTGATTGACCGAGGATGAAGAGGTCTTGCGCCATGCTGGACGATTGAAGGGTGGCTGCACACCGCTTGCAGCTCGGGAAGCGCCGCCGAGGACAGCTGTCTTGGCGGCCAGAGGATTCTTAGGTTTCTCTGTGAGCCTCGCCAATCTCGTCTGCGCCAATTTCGACGTCTTCGATGTCTTCCTCTCAGAAGCTCCCTCTACTTGGAATGACGAGGATGAAGATGTGACCTTGTTGACGTTTCCTCCGTTTTTCTCATTGACTTTATCTCCTGTTGCCTGATTTATCTCTGGTAAACTCTCGCCGGGAAGCTCAGTGGTCGTTGACCGGCACTTCTTCTCTCTCTCCGGTCTTCTCCTGGTGGCGAGATTCTCAACATTACTATCGCTGCGGCGAACAGTGGTTCTCTTGGCCGCAGCTTGTGCTGCAGGAGCTCCTTTCTCTACACTTTTGTTCTCTCCGTGACGCTGCGGCCGCAGGGCACGTTTACCCTGGGAGGAAGAAGAAGAACGCGTTCGAGGAGCAGAGATCAGAGAGCCCTCGTGGACTACTTCACAGAGGCAGTCGAATTCCTCCATGGCCGCCCTGTGGAGCTGCAGGGAGAACCGCGGGGTCTCTCCGTCGCAGGAGCTCCTCCTACCAGAAGTCGATACCCTCGGCGTTCCCGGCAAAGACTTGGAACCCTTTAGGTCGGGGATGTTGGTGTTCCTCACAGTTAGGGGTTTCCGTCTGGTCTGCGGCGCCGCTGGGTTGGAGGCTTTCCCTCGCCGCCGCTTGTCCTCGCCGTCGTTCTCTTTCTGGTTGTGGAGGGAGGATGGCCGCAGAGAAGGAGCCGGCGCCGATGAAGTGAGGGGCAGCGCTTCGAGTCCCATGAGACAGGCGACGACGTTGGACGCCCTCGGGGTCTCCGCTTGCCGGTCGGCGCTGTCGTCGGAGAAGATGACCTTCTCCTTCTGGCCCTCGTCGTTCTCCTGCGAGAGATGGCTTTTAGACCCTTTTCCCGAGTGAGTCTAGGTAGAAACAGGTGAATCAAAAGAGATAGATCAGATTTTCGTTGCTCTTCTTCTTCTTCTTCTTCTTCTTCTTCTCTGGAGAGCTGTACTCACCAGATTATCATCTCTTGATTCAGAGAGGAGGGATGCGAACGACTGGTAAATCCCATGGACGCCTGTGACGCCTGAAACAGTTCGTCGCTGAGGTCAGCAGAGAGAGAAGGGCCGACCAACGAGGAGAGAAGGGTGGCGAAGGCCTGCTCACCTTTTGGTGATGAGCCCCTCTCTATTCCGCTGGTGCGCCGATCGCCACGGTGATTGAGGTTCAGAGATGAGAAGAGTAGGGACCGGCGGAAATGCAGATGATGCAGGATCCCTTTCATGCACCCAGGAGGCTTCTCCTGTGCTCTTCTCTCCTTCGTCTTCCCCAGTGATCGGGTCCGGCACCACTCCCCTCCCATGGCTAATCTACAGAGCCATCTCTCTCTCCGATTCGCTATGACTATCTCTATTTCCCTGCACTAAGGTTGAGCCTAACTGAGCCCGCCCTTCTGCAGTGTGCATCACGAGGATAAGACGGACGGTTTCAGCAGCTTCGATGCGCTCTCGGAGAACGTTCGCAATCGGGTCAGAGAGAAACGCGCAGAGCGAGAGAGAGAGACAGAGAGATAGGTAGATAGATAGAGAGAGACAGAGAGAAAGAGAGACAGAGAGAAAGAGACAGAGAGAGAGAGAGAGAGAGAGAGAGAGAGAGAGAGAGAGAGAGAGAGAGAGAGAGAGAGAGAGAGAGAGAGAGAGAGAGAGAGAGAGAGAGAGAGAGAGAGAGAGAGAGAGAGGGAGAGAGGGAGAGAGAGAGAGAGAGAGAGTGCGCTGATATACTCGAGAGCCCCTGGGAAGACTTTGATGATAATTCAATGGGGGTGCAACTAAATGCAGGACTCTGCGCGGAGGAGACGGCCAGAGCTGTGTATTCTCGTGAGCTGCAGTAAATGTCCGCTCTGCCAATGGCGATCATGTGACCCAGAGTAATGCCTGCCAGTCTCCTTATCTAAATCATCCCAGTATCGTATGGTTAGAGAGAGAGAGAGAGAGAGAGAGAGTCATCGCTGTTGCCCGTCCCTACTCGTGCTTTAACGATAATAGCCGTGTTCCTCTCTCTCTCTCCTCTATCTAGAGACTACAGAAATAGATGGATAAATATTTATGGATAAAGGGAAGCAAATGACGAGATTCTTGACAGTATGAGCAATATCCGCCGGAAAGAGCGTGATTACATGGAAACTTTAATGCAATCACCATTTGTACAAGTACAGCTTATTCATACTTTGGAAAATATAATGTTCGAGAATTACATTCCCCATCTCAAGCTAATTCTCAATCCATGGCGAAGAGAGAGATCTCGTTGACAGCTGCTAGAATACATCATCCAAAACTGGAGACGCCCATCCACACCTTCCACGTACCAACTTATCCTAGATCAACTCATCCTTCTACAAATAACTACTCCAAGTAAGAAAAAAATTAGAAGAGAGAGATAGAGAGAGAGAGAGAGAGAGAGCTCGATCTGCTATGTTCTTCTAAACACCTTTGGAAATGTGGAGACAGCAGCACCCACCCATCCCTGGGGGCTTTCTTCCAAGGGGGCCCTTCGATGTTCAGATGGAAGCCTCGAGCTGGTGCTGCTCGAGATTCCTCAGGACGATTCTGGAGAAGATCTTCGCCTCCATGGGCGACGTCGCCGCTGCTGCTGCCGCACGGAGGACACGAGTCGCCCTGGCCTTCTGGAGGAGCCCAGCGTGGTGCATGGCATGGCGACCCCCGGGGATGGTGAACTGCTCACAGAGGGCATTTCAAGTAAGAGCCAGGGAACAATATAATTCTTCCCCAATTCAGAGCAGTAACTATAGAGCATATATCTACACATAAATACGAGAGAATCATATAAAAGCACTCGGAGA
The DNA here is from genome assembly GCA_024713555.1 of Spirodela polyrhiza. Taxonomy (NCBI): domain Eukaryota; kingdom Viridiplantae; phylum Streptophyta; class Magnoliopsida; order Alismatales; family Araceae; genus Spirodela; species Spirodela polyrhiza. Next base: position 3,078,864 of record CM046537.1, on the reverse strand, counting down.
AACAATCACATAGGAAATAACTATGTCATTGCATGAACCCACATATTTTGTTCAGTTGAGAATAAATGAAGTTCATGGAAATTCTGCACCAAGCGGATACACAGGCTCCCATAATTAGAAAGTTTTTGCGATTCATCTGAAGTAGAAACCAAAATCTAGAAGATAAACAAGAAATGGCGGAGTCTACCTGAAGAAGAGCAAAAGCTGCGCAGACCCGAAGAACGGAGGAAGAATTTCGGAGCATGAGAACGAACCTTCCGATTTCAGCTCCGCTGAAAAATTTACCAGAGCCATGATCAGTCACCACAGATCAAGAAGAAAGATTTTCCCACATATTCTATGTTTCTGCTTCCTATGATGTTATGGATTGTAGCCATTAAGCCACCAACAACATAATAACTGGGTCAGAAAATAAGGCCTGCCGTAGTGGTTCAGATCATTTAAGGAAATAAATCAGAAACCTGCAACGTAGATTGCCCGCTTCTTGGATGCGCGCTGACTCAGCTATTTGCACCACGGAAGCAGGAGCCGAGGAGAGAGCGGCCATGGAGAGCATTTGTGGGTCAGAAAAGGAAAGGACAAATGCTTCAATGTGCTTCATGGCCATTCTCTTGGCGCCATCCAAGCTTATGCTCTTCGCAGCCCCTTCTGAAGAAGATGGGCCTACCAATGCAACTCCGTCCATTCTATCCATCAGGAAGACGAAATTTAGAGGAAAGATAACAAGGGATACGTGAAATGATTATCATCTAAAGCATTTCAGAGACGAAAGAAACAATATGAATTAAGTGGAGTATGACTGATTCGTATTCATGTCTGAATTTCGCTCATATAATTTCTCAAATGATATGAATTAATAATCCTTTTATAGGAAACTCAGAGGCTCCAACAAATTGTCAACTAGCTTCCAACATATTTAGGGCATTACTGAAACTGTTCTTGTTAACATTAGCAACCCTTCCAGAGCCTGAGCTTTATATTTGAGACTCTAAGCAAATCAAGTCGCTTGAAATTACCTTTCAAGTTTTAATTTTGTGTAATTAAACACCAGACATCAGAATCCTGAATGGGAAAGCCTAGCAAGTATCATAGTTGAACTTACCAGGAAGAAGCATATTTCAGAAAAATGAGAAGGAAATTTAAGAGATCAGAATATGGTTATAACCCACTAATAACTCTGAGTGCATTTGAAATAAGTATGAAAGTAATGCATGAAGATATCAATGAAGAGTAGAGAAGCAACCACAAGTCCAACTTGAGGAAACAGACTCTGGAAAATTGCAAGAGATCAACCTTCCATCAAACATGTAAGCCAGAGCCAGAGCAGCCATGAAGCGGGCCATTTTTGATCCTGATGAAGAACAAAGATGAACAAGGGCAGGCACTCCCCCTTCTTCCACAATCCGACGAGCATTACCCGGATTGAAGGCCAGATTCCAAAGGGCCCCTGCAGCAGTCTCGTGGACGTCCTACAAGCGTGCAGTTTATCTTCAGATGAAAGGGGCAACCACATTCATACACGATAGGTAATGTGATGAAACAACATAGAATTCATGTCCTTTCAATACAGAAGTCAACAAGCCAACAAAAAAAAACTATCAATTCCAGAACTTGCAAACAAAAACAATCAATAGCTGATTCAGACATGTGTGTATTGTTGAGGCTTATTCTATTACATGTGATGTAAGATTAAAAAGGCAATCCTCCATTCCAGTCAATAAAGTTTGACTAACACAACATATTGTGAAATATGAAAGTGGACCCTTTCTTAAGAAAAATCTTAGCTTTTTCTTGGAAATTCCTCTCAAGAAAGAATCAAGACTCATGTCATGTAACACAGCAGATCAGAATGATGATTTAGTAAAAAAAGGAAGAAAAACATCAAGAAAAATTTCTGCACGATAAAAATAATAGAGATAATGGGAAATAGAGATAGTTTTCAAGACCCTTGTTTATCCTCTTATGAAAAGACTCAAGAACAACCCTTGATTAACTGAAAAAATAAATCTAACAATATCTTGTCAACTTTAGATGATACAGTAAATTCAGTAAATATCATTATTATTGTGATCTGAAGGTACCAGACATTGCAAATTTATGTATGTCATCTCATTGTTAATTATACCATTGAGAAGGGTAATGCATCAACTCATCCCAATAATGCGGAACATAGGCAACGCATTAACCATTCAATATCGTTTAAATTATAGTCAAATGAACAGTGCAAGTCCCAAAAGCAAGAATGTGTTCCACAGAAGCTCAAAAACAAAAACAAGGGGATTGATTAGTGTGACAGGGCATTCTATTAAGCATCCCATGGACAAACCATTGGATATTGGAAAATGTCGACAAGCTCTTGAAGTATATCATCTGACATAGATACTGATCTTTAGGATAAAATGAACGACCCATAAAACCAAACCAACGGACAGTGTGAAATAGCAAACAAGTCAAAAGTCTTTACTAAAAACATTAGTCCAAAGACGATTACTAATCATGACATCGAGCACCATGATGAGACTGCTGACTTATTCCTAAAACTTAAGGGATGATTTATAACAATCTTAGAAGGCCCTAGTTGAGTTATTGGAACTCTTTATTTTTCTTGTAAATTAAGAAACCCTTTTGAGTGGAAGATGTGGTAGTCAATTGTTATTCCAATGGAATCAGTGTATTCATCTCATTTGTTGGAAGGATCAAGGCTGGTGTTAGTCAATTTGGTAATCGGCATGTAAGAATATCAACAGACTAAGGGAATTACATCCTTATCCTGCTTTCTTTTTGGGCTTTGACTTACACAGTCAGGTCTCTTTTAAAGGAAAATAGGGCTAGCAACAGAATCCTCTCTCTCTCTCTCTCTCTCTCTCTCTCCCCCTAATTTTCACTATTATCTACATGATGATGGCCCCCTAAAGGAAAGGCCAAAAGTCGTTATTGGCCAGAGATGATAGACATGGAGAACCTGGCAGACCCACTGAGCAGGAGAAACATTGGTTGACTTTTTTAAAATGGACAGCATCACAATTCATTTTTTCATTCTTAGAATACCAAGATTTAAAACATAGCTTAATGTACAGATGATGCACAATCTCAATTGGATGCAACTAATTTATATGAAATCATATTGTAAGACTTTGACATGCAACGAAAGCCATTAGGCCAACAAAAGATATGACCCAGTGGATGGCAGACACTGAGGCTTGAACAAGGACGGGGAAGGCATAATCTTGCATAGTGAAAAACACTAAGGAATGAACAACAAAAAGAAATCTGAAAGAGGTGGACGTAAATGAAAAGAAATTAATGAGTCAATGAGATGTCCATGAGACCATCTATAGTATAACTGGACTGGAGCATGCAACAAAATAACCATGGAGTCCAGTCAACACACACACTAATATTCAACAAGCAGACGGGAATGTAAAGGGGCTCAATCAAGAAGGCATGAGGCTAGAAAGACAACTGTAGGGGAAACTGACAAATCAAAGAAAGGACGATAACAACAAGAACTGAAAATTAAGACAAAAGAAATCTCTGTAAGTGGCATCAATGACAGAACTTATATACTTACTTCAGCCTCTGAACATGCCAATGCAATCAGTGGTGCAACACCTCCTTCTCGCCCAATGGCAATGCTAAAAATTAAACAAAAGAAATAAACAATAAGGAATGCTTTCCATGAAGCAACTATTTCTCAGAAGCAAATGACAACAGAATGATCAGAAGGCATGGAAGAAAATAAGGGGATATATGCTTGCATTGCAGAAAAGAAAGTGGATTTCAATGCCACAGCTGTCTCTCGAACATCAAGCAGGACGATGCTACCTCAGATTTCAGGGTAAACATGAAAGACTAACCTGGTTTCTTTCACTCAAGGAATATATGAGCAAACGACAAGACCATATTTTTTTCATTTTTAGAACACTGGAAACAGTAGCAGGTCAAATCAGTGGCAATGACTTCTGATTGTATGCAATCCTCTTCTTGCCACAACTACTAAATCTGAGACATTTTTTCCTAGATTTATTTATAATTCGGAGTTCAAGAAATTTAAGGTAGAAAAAAACGAATACTTATCAGTTACTCATATGTAATTAGTTTTACAGTTTTTCAGAGTATTATACGTTGATTAAATCACTAAATACCTCTTTGCGCCAGTTCAGAATCCTCTAATAAATAAATGGGCTTCAAGATCGAGACCATGAACTTGTCTTTTCCAATCAACAGATGAATTCGATGAGTTTAAACATAAAATGAACCTCTGAATGATTTAGTTTATTCATCTCCGAATCAATTCGGTTCAAGATCAAATGAATACTAGTATTTTCCCTTCTCATCTTTGAAATACAAGTAATAAAATATAAATCATCAAATTGCATAAGATATTTATATGTGCATATTCCTCTGACCACATGATCAAACACAAGAACATACCAGTGCTTGAAAACAACTTTCAGCTCTCCATACAGCAGAGCTACTCTTCTTAGTAATGGATATCGCCTCACAAAAATAACCCATGCCAGGACTCATTAATCCTATACAAAAGCGCTAAATCAGCAGCCAAATGTGTCACACGAAACAATGGCCTTTGGGTGCCAACATCTCTCTTAGGCACCCTTGACAACCTGGACGTCTGGGCCAGCTCAACACCAAAAAACACGGAGTTGCGCGACCAATAGCTGTCTATACATCATCATCCATCAATGAGGCACGACGAAGGACACTGATTTATCTACAGAGAAATTGGTCACCTTCCACTATCTTAACCCCAGAGACATGATTTGTATGACTAAGTAACTTCTACGTGACATCATCCATCAAGGAAGCAGGAAGGACCCATAAAATGAAGACCTTCTGTACGAAGAAATTATTTGGTTTCCACTATTCGATATGCCATGAGCACTCTCATGGTATGCGTTGTCAAATCTTAGATAAAAACCTTAAGGTTCTCATTAGATACTTCAATGCATTGTTCATATAACAATGTCTTCAGTTCCCTTCTTCTGTCTGTTTGCAGAAGCCAGACAAGCCATAGTTCTTATTAGTTATCGCAGGTTTTAATAATACCTAAAACAATTTTCTTAGTAATTATTTAGCAGTGCATCCCCTTTGTCCCTTCTACTTATATTTCGTACCTTTAAGCGTTTCTGTGTTTTTTGGCAAAATTGAAGGGAAACGGCCATGCCAACAAGAATGTGCTGTTTTTAGTTCAAAATTGGAACCAGAACTGGAATTACCTTTTCCAATACCCAGATATCCATTTGAGCTTTTTAAATCATGTTGGTTTGTTAAATGATGTTGAAAACATTGAACTGTTAGCCTAGAAAGTCTTCCTCACGAAGGCTGAGCCTATTGGCTTATCTCCTTCACAAAAATTACCTGAGCCAAGCAATACAATGACATAGTGAGCCCAGTGATGGAAGGAGTCATAATACTGAAGCATACAGCATCATTTCATAGAAAGCTACCTATCCACTGGTTTGAACTCATTCTATCCCAACAATATTTGACCTCATTTAGGTTGCGATTTGGTAAACTTCGTTGCAGTAATACGCCAGTTATGGGGGCAGAAGAAAAAAAAAACACTCTGCTATTAGATGATTCAGGCAAGAAATATTTTGAAAGGGCCATAATGGAAATTTATTTCACCAACTGATCCCGTAGATATTTCTAAAATATCTTCTCAACGGACCCCATCCCTTCGCAAGAAATATACATGAATCCAATATCATATTACTCCCATGTCTTTTACTCTCATAGCAGAGTCACCAAAAACCGAGTCAAATGAGAGAGCTTTTTCAGAGTCACATGAACAGATAATATGCCATGACATTGACAGCAGCAGTAACATAGATCACGGAGACAACTAATATTTAGGCACATTCATGTTCCTAATGATACTTATGCAGAAAAAAATAGAGGGGAGAAAATAAAGTAGCATGTTACCATATGAAAAAGGCTTTTTCAAAACTATATACCTATTAGCTTCTGACACCGAAAGTCCCCACAAAGCTCCAGCAGCCCTCTCTTGAAGGCCTTGAGAAGCATTAGAGCAAGACTGAGCAAGAGCCACCTAATAAATTCACAATAATTAGTAAATAAAGTTAAAGAAATAAATTGTGATTCAGGCCATGAGATGCACTTCTGACAGGGTGATAAAAATTAAAGCCAAAATACAGGCAACATAAGCTCCATGGTTAGATGAATGCAACCCATCAGAATAAAAAGCAACAAAAAAACAGCTCAAAAGACTCAACTCAACAGAAAAAAATAGAAAACATCAAGCGATAGACAGTGGATAATTAAGATCCATAGAAAGATGTGACGACAGGCCAAGGCTCTGTCTCAGCACAAAGAAGTGAGGAATTTGGAGATTTACAGCAACAAATAATTTCTGTATCAAATCCACTCTTTGGCAAACAATGTCTTCATGCACCCCACCCCCCCAAAAGCACACACAAATGGGACACAGAAAGCAGAGAAACAACCAAAGAGTAGTGCCAGCATCTCACTTGTTCCTACACCATCACTTGGGTATAAATGAGGAAGACAAGTGTCCTGCTGGATATGCATGGCTCCCCAGGGAACACTAGCGATATCACACATTCGTAGTACCATAGCAGCATAGTAGCAAGACCCAGCAGGTCAAATTTATGGCCCCACCGAATAAAAAATGAAAATAATTGCTTCTATGCCATTTTAGGCCTATCCTTTTCATCGTGCTAATCCAAATAACTCCATAATGCAATGTCTGAACATAAAGGTGAACAACTCACTAATAAATGGTATCAGAAACTTAGCAAAGAAGATGACACAAAGGCAACTAAAGGTTTTCAATATGGCAGTCGAGGAAATATCTTCAAAAACACTGCAAGTCTAAGCAAGAACAATTTTCCGTCACACCTCCATAGCCTGGTTCAAGATGAGAAGATTCTACAAAGAGATGAGAACTTCCATCTCCTTATGGTAAAGTTCCTAGGCACCTAGATGGACTAAATCAGGAGCTATCAACCGTTACACGCTCTTGCCCTTACCTGAGCACAAGTTACTGCTAACAATCAATAAATTGGGAGAGTGTACATCAAAAAAACTTTTAGCGATTTTTAACTGGTGTCAGGGAAAGAACACACGAACACGAATAGAGTTGACAAACGAGCATTTGCATATGTAGAAAGGACTTCCAATTTGAATAACAAGTGGGACTCTTGATTCCAAAAGGGGCTCCTTGAATCCACTATGAACAAAAAAGAGCCTCCTTGAATAGCAAAGGGGATAAATAGACCAAAATAATGATTTGGCGCTCTAGATAGCAACAAATTAGTTCCAGCCCGCCAAAATTTAGGATCAACAAACAAAACAACTGAAAGGAAGATCCCCTTGAAAAAGGAAAAAAAATATTTAAAGCATCTGAACTGTCCATGTTTCACAAGTTTTGGCTCTTTGAGCCACACTTTTTTGGGCCTCCCTCATTTCCCACGATCCAATTCTGCATTAATATTCATTCCAACTTAACTACACCCATCTTTCCTACACCACTTAAAAAATTTTTTATTGTCAAATTTAAACGAGTAAAACTGGAAAAAAGGATCTCTACAATTTACAAATAAGAAAAGGCATATAACAACTCAAACAGCAATAATAATTTTAAGAAATCGGTTGAAAATAGTATCCACTTTCAAGAAAAGAGAGGAGAAATACCAAAGCTTCCACACCACCAGCTGCAGCAATTGCCTCTCGATTTCTATCATCAAATGATAGGTTCCACAAGGCACCCGCAGCTTCTTGTCTATTTTGTAGATGCACGAGACAGAATAAATATGTTAAGGACTAGGAAATATAATATCACTGGTGAGACAAAAGTACCCAAGTCAAGAGTGGTTAATAGATGAACGCGAACCTGATTTCTCGGAGCATTAGGTCTAAACCATGAAATAAAAAATGAAAACTTGAAAATAAACTACTATACAGGGCATGACGAAATATTCATCTAAATAATTCTGTGGCAGAGACAGGATCTCGCCTAAAAAATGATCTATAACCAAAAAAACATTTAAAATGTGAAGGCTATGATTTAATCCAAAGAAAGAAAGAAAGATGAAAACATCAGGCTTAACTAGATTTGTAACAACGTCCCTAACTAATTTGCGATGATATGGGCATTACCATAAAAGGCAAGAAAACAAATTAACAAGGACAAATCTGGTAGACCTCCAAATATCAAATACATTTTCATGTTGTGAAAATTAAGTACCTTACACCTTCATTCTGAGAACAAGTTAGTTGTACGAGAGCCTCTAATGCACCTGTTTCTTGACCAACAGCAGCATTGTTGCTATTACTATCACCATGAGCAGCCAAATTCGCTAAAGCTCGAGCAGCCTAGAAAGGATGAAGAAGCAAATTTATTCATCAAAAGCTTGAATTAATAAACAGAACGGGGAAATAAAAAAACTATCTGCAATTATCATTCATCCTCCACGAGTTCCCAGTGATCTAGAGCTAATTTCTTCGTGTCATAAAAAGTGACTGAATCCATATTCCATTGTAGAACTATGAACATACCGAAGCATATCATTATGGCCTAAGTCACACCATTGTGGTACAAAATATTAAACTTTGATGCATAGGAAAATGCAACATTGTCACTAAAAGAAACTAAATAAAGAGTTTTTCCTCACTTTTTATGACGTGAAGATTGGAATACTTTCTAGGTTAGTATATACTAATACTTCCAAAGTTGAGATGCTAAGAGTAATAAAGAGAACAAGCGCATTCGAGATCTAGATGTCAGTACTAAACTGCATGCAAGAAAAAATGAGGGAATTTGTCAGAAAAATAGGTGCCATATCCAATGCCAGCATCAATTGGCTATGGACAGTGCAATCGTATCCATATACAAACTACCTAACAGGACATAAGCATTGGACCAGGGCAATGCACAATTCATCATATAAAACTCTGTCAGAAACTACACGCAGAAATACCTGCTCCTGTACTCCTTCAACCTTGCAAGTACGAGCAAGCATCACCAAGGCATGGACACCACCAGCCATGGCAACCTCCATGCTGCACTTGTCGTCAGCAGCTAAGTTTGCAAGCGCACCAGCAGCACGCTCCTGTTTTAATAATTTAACAATTTGGGAACAAAACTTCATATCTGTTGAAGTAAAAGATAAAATGTATGAGGCTCAGCGGAGTAAAACTTATTCATACAAGAACTCCATCAATGCCCGATGGCCACTTGAAGATAAGATCAACAAGAGCTTTAATCCCACCAGCTTCAGCGATAGAACCCTAAAAACAAGTTTCAAATCATAAAAATCTACATTTCCACACACAAAAAAGAGGACACAAAATGAAGACCGTTGCAAACCTTGTGCTCTTCACCAACAGAGAGGTTCCACAATCCTCCAGCAGCCTCTTCAGCAACTAGTCTATTCATGGATCTCGCTAGATCAGATAGTATCCCAATTCCTCCTTCATCAGCAACTGCTTTAGCCACTTTTGTATTCACAGACAAGTTAGCTATGGCCTGCACGATCAGTCGAGAATAATTTAAGAATCAATGAATATAAAACACAAAAATTAACCATGCACCACAGAAGAAGCAAGATTTCATCTTATTAAGATCCATGTTACCTTCGCAGCTTCTGATTGAATACCCTCCCTGAAAGACCTTGCAAGATCCAAAAGTAGAGGTATCCCTCCATCCCTCATAACTGCCTCTGCTCTGGCAGGATCCACTGTTGCATTCTCATCGTCGATGACTACAAATGTGGCAAGCCCAGTTGCCGCCCTTTCTTGGACATCCTCTTGTGAGCTCTTCACCAAGCTCAGCAGCAAACTTGACCCCTGCCTTAACCAGAATTCATCCATCCTTGGGGGGTTAGTCTCAGCGATACGCAGGAGGGTATGAGAGAGAATCCATTCCAGCCAATTCATGACTTCCTCAACATACTTGGCACCACCATTCTTGTGTTTCCAAGTCCTCCACTCTCTAAACACATTCCTAACGTCCTTTATTGGGGAGGCATCGGCATCATGCAACAGTGCAGCTACCCCCTTGAATATGTCCGTGGAGAGAGTAAGCAGCACCTTGCCCTTCGCACTGGTCAACACAGAGGCCCCATTGGAGCCTTCCTCATCAATGAATGGGCAATTGAGTGCGCACAGGACCTTCAGGCTCTTTGAAGATGTGAGGAGCCTCGACATTGCAGTAGGGGAGATATCAGTCCTTGAAACATCCAACCCAACCAAATTGCAGAGCTGGTTGCTCCATGTGAGTGAAGCGGCAGCCCAGCTCATGTTCTTTGAGCCTGCAACTGAGAGGAACCGCATGGAGGCCAGGCTCCCAAGTGCAGCTTCATTGATGTTCCCACAGTCCATGAGTGCAACCTCCTCCAAGGACTTGCAGTGCCTGCCAAGGGCATTGAGGGCTTCTGCGTCAACCTGGTGCATCCCCGAGAGACGCAGGCACCGAAGTTTGGGGCAGCAGAGAGCAATTGCCCTGATGGCGTCGCTGCTGATCTTCTCACATGGGTCGGGGCCAATCTGAAGGCTTTCCAGGAGCTCGTGCCGCGCGGCCATCACAGATAGAATGGCATCAGTGATGTCTCGACAGAAATCGCCACTGATCTCGCGGAGGCCCCGGGCCTGGAGGTTCATGACGGAGGCAGCTGCCTCAGACCCACGAAAGTGGAGGCTTCGGAGGTTGGTTGAGCAGCGGGAAGCAAGTGACAGGGCGGTGGCTGCATCACACCGGTGGGCTCGGAGGTCCAGAGCTTGCCACAGGAATGGCAGACAAGCAATGGTGCGCCAGGCACGGCAGCTGGAGGCGAGACTGGCGCGGTCCCGATAGTTGAGGCGAGAAAAGACCTGGATGACTGTGTCATCGGGGAGGCTGGTCCAGTCCACAGGGACTGCATGGGAAGATAAAGAGCCGATCCCAGAAGATGAGGTGACAGAACCATGGCTGGTGGCTGCGGCCCTCTTCCTGGGCTGAAGGTCGGGATCAGCGTTCACGGCGACCACAGAAGGGGGAAAGTTGACCACCTCGTACACCTCTGAGGCGCCATCAGAACAGCACGGGGCAGCTTGGTAGATGGCGAGGCCCTTCTCGTTGTCTCTGGATTGGAGACCCTTCCTCCTCAGCCTCCGACTCATCTCTGCGACCGAAATTAACCACAAATCATCATCCAGAAGAACTCCGGGTCACAAATTGAAGAAAAACAAGAACTTTGAGGAGGAACAAGGCGCAGATTGGGGAGGCGTCAGAGAATTCCGCCAATGCCCGAAATGGAGCAGAAGCCCTCGCAATCGGCGCATCAATTCCTCAACTCACCCTATCCTCTACACCCGCAAGACCAGGAGGGGATCGACAAGGCAATGGTCGCAATGCGACGCGAAATTCCCCGGAAAGAAACCAGGGCAAGCATCCCACTCCTTCCCCGTCCGAATGGATTCCAATGGTAGCACCAAGAGGGGGAGGTACCACGCACCTGAAGAAGCTCTCACCTCCCCTCCCCTCGCGTCTCCGACCCCAACCCTACAAGAAGGCAGAGCGGAGAGGCGAGGAGGAGAGGGAACCGGAGGCGACCGGAATCACCACCATTACTCCCCGAATTGAGGCCCCCCAGAGGGGTCAGGCGGCCGCAGAGGGAGGGCGAGACCGGGGCAGACGGAGGTGGACGAGGGCCTTGGGCGGAAAACCCTGGATCCCTTCCGCGATGGATCTACTCCCGCCCCCTCCCCGGCAACAGAACTGAGGAGAAGACCCGAAGCGAGAGCTGGCTTATAAGGATCGGTCTCAAGGGGGGTGGCTAAGCAGGCCCTCTAATCATGCCGGGAGGGGTAATTGGGAGCTTCTCCGGGCCCCCAAGATCAGGATCCCCACAGAGTCGGTCGGCTCTTGGGCGCCATTACAGCTTCTCTATGCTTCTTGGGACATTGCTGGGCTTTTATTATTTCTTGGGATGGTTGAAGAAAAATCTGCTTCCTTGCAATGCCGCCTTGGAATATTCTTGCAGGGATACTAAGATCTAGCCGACCCTTATGAAGATAATATGAAGGAGAGCTTTATGATATTTGTAAGCTTGTATGATCAGCTCCACCCACAAGAATTCCAATCAAGAACACAAATTATGTCGAGGGAAATGTTCCGAAGATGAGTCCTTTTTCAATCAACATCTAGTGATCATATGCTACAAAAACTCCAATCAAGAACAATAAATATCTAGTGATCATATGCAACAAAGAATTCAATCAAGAATGCAAATGTTGTTGAGGGAAACGTTCCAAAGATGAGTTATTGGTCAGTCAATATATAGTGATCATCTTCATGTAAGCATTAAACAATGAGATCAATATAATGGAATATGTGAAGATGATGACCAAGGAGAACTTTATCTCAATTCAGATTAATAATGAACATTTAGGTACATAAATCCGCATGCGTATATCTCAACTCAGATCGGTTCTCACTGCCCACCAGCATCCTGTTTCAATAAATTATGAGTATATTGTTGATGAGCATACCATTAAATTATGAGCCTATTGGTTGTGTAAGATGCTAGTATGATGGAATAGTAAAGTTGTAATTGCACACTTGAAGATCATGTTAGTATGTATGTTTAGTAAAGCATATTATTGACGTCAAAATTCATTGAAAATATTCCTAGTATGAAGAATAGGTGTCACTTATCCTGGCTGCGTTAGGAAGGTAAGAACCAAGGCTTACAACTTAATAAACTGCAAATAATCTACTAGCATCCAAAATAAATGCAGCAATACATAAGAATTTATTGTACTAATAAGCATTTTATACTTTCCTTCTTTTTGGCTTAATTTTTCAATGGAATAATCAAATTGGAATTTGAGTTCTGCATGAATAAAGGTTGTCAATTGTAAATTGAGCCCCATTGTGGAATAATTTTAATACATAATGTATTTTCATTTATCAATCTTGCAATTATTGCATGGTCTGTGAGATTATTGGGAACTTATTAACCCTTATTTCATCCTATTAACAATGACCAAGAAAAGCCAAGGTAATCACACTTTATTTATCAAACACTCATCTATAGGGGGAGTTACCACCTTGATGTCTATGTAGATGACATAATTGTGAATGGTAATGATGAGTTGGAAAGGAGCAAACTCAGTCAAAGTCTAGCCAAAGAGTTTGAGATAAAGACCTTGGGGCAACTAAAATACCTCTTAGGGATTAAGGTACTTTATGCAAAGACAGTATCTTCATTTCTCAACAATAGTATGTTATAGATTTGTTGTAGGAAGCTAAAAAAGTTGACATGAAAACTAATCAACACCTTGATTGATTCGAATGTGAATTTGAGCATTACGAATGGAGATATTGATATTAATCAAGAGATGTATCGAATGATTAGTAAGTAAGTTAATTTATGTCTCTCACACTTGCCTTGATATAGCATTTGTAGTTAGTTTAATTAGTCAATTTATACATAGTTCATAATAGACACACCTAAACGTAACATATCATGTCCTACATTATCTCAAGGGAATACAGGGGAAAAGAATTTTATTCAAGAAGTATAATAACATGTTACTTGAAATATATATAGATGTAGATTTTATAAGATCCATTATGGACCAAAAGTCAACATTTGGATATTGCACTTATCTGTGACGAAATCACATTACTTGGAGAAGTAAAAAATAAGATGTGGTGGCATGATTAAGTGAAGAGTTAGAGTTTTTGAGTATGTAGCAAGGCATGTGTGAATTGTTGTGGGTAGACATTATTTTCAAAGACTTCAAGTTTTCAAGAGAGAGAACGATGTGGCTTTATTGTGATAGATTCAAATATAACTTTGAATTCGGGTTTTTTACTCTCTCGTACTTTTCACTTTCTTCCATGGTTATGGAGCTAGAAGATAGAGCTCTTTAAGTCAACTGTTAGAAGAGGAATGATCAATGAGACAGGGTCTTATTGCTAATAGTTCCCATAGAATGACGCTACAACTATTAATATCTACCATGATGATTAACTTTGTAGAATCTTCATGTTTAATGATTTTTAAACTATTGAAACACATGGATCTACTTAGGATATATATTGTTTTAAATTTTAATAAAACCTCAATTTATTTCAAATTTAAAGGAATAAAAAACTAAATATGAAAAGTGAAGTTAAAATAGTCTCCATCACAACCTTTCTCATGACTAAGGGAAACTCTTAAGTTGTGGAGAATTGAGGTAGATAGATAGTTATCTATATATATATGTCTATATATATATATATATAGAGAGAGAGAGAGAGAGAGAGAGAGAGAGAGAGAGAGAGAGAGAGAGAGAGTTCCCAATCTATTGAGTCTCTTGTCCTAGTGACAGGGTAGCCCATGCAAACCAAAAGGAAGAAAGGATAATAGTAATCTAGTTTAAGTTCCTTCAAATATCTGAATTTACCAAAATTCATATCTTTATTGGAATAAAGGGAAGCCGTATTTGAAAGGACTTGTTTCTAAAAATATAAAGTTTCTCCAGTATTACTCTATGACCAAGTTCCGAGTGTATTTTTATTAATTTATTAACTTTTCTACTGGTTTTAAGCTGAACAACCTTTTAATTAATGTCACGTATTTATTTATATCATTATACATATTTTAGGATAAAAATGACGCATGAATATCCTCTCCTCTCTCTCTCTCTCTCTCTCTCTCTCGCGCGCGCGCGCTCTTTCACCCTCTCCCGCTCGCTCACTTTCTCTCTTTCCCCCCCTCTCGCTCGCTCACTCTCTTCCTTCTCTCTCTGTCTCTCTCCTCACTCTCTCTCTCTCTCTCTCTCTCTCTAGCTCTTGACATTAGTGTCTGCATCTGCACGGCAATATACCTCTCCGACCGCTCGAAGGATCAGGGTCAGAGTGACGGCGGAGGTCGGATTGGGAGCGTCTCCTTTACGTAGAGATGACCGAACGCTCTATGTAGCAAGCATTTGGTTCCGCTGCACTACCCGGGCTCCGGCGATGGATTTCACGGAGGCCTACAAGCAGACGGGGCCCTGCTGCTTCTCCCCCAATTCCCGCTTCCTCGCCATTGCCGTCGACTACCGCCTTGTCATTCGTGACGTTGCTTCTCTCAAGGTTGGCCGCCGAGTACCCTCCGTCGCCTCTCACACTCTCTCTCTCTCTCCATCCCTCCACCGAACCTCCTCTGCCTACCCTCTCTTCCTTGCGTCGTCAGTCTTCGTGCCTGCCGTTTGTCTATGCGTGGGCGGTTCGTCTGGTTTCGCTTGTGGTTTTAGTATCTGAGGAGGAAGTGAGAGCTGTAGCAACACAAAACGAACTGAAACATGAATATGGCTAATCTTTTTCGTCAAGCATGCATCTCCTAGCATTCTGCAACCTCATTCGCAAGGAGGTGTCATGAAGCGAAATGCGAGACTCAAGTTTAAAGCTGATTAATGTTGATGATGGGGTGCCGTTAATTTCTCTTTTAGGCATACATGGCTCGTGAATGAAGATCTGGAATCTTTTTCGTCAAAAAACTGATATTAGGCCCCAACAGTTGGAAGTTGGAAACCATGACTGTGAACAATACCTTGATTATGTATTATCAAATGCTGTTTTCGATAGAAACTTTCTTCCTTTTCCTAGAGTTGGGTTTTGATGGTACGAACAGTGGAGAACAAAAACTGCCCCCCCCTTTTTTTTTTTACTCATAATGAGAGACCAACTTGTCCTTTGGATTCAGTGATTCAAAAATATTGTTTTGGATTAGATTAGATGGATTGGGTCAGTAATGAGCAACAAGAGATATGAGAAAAGAGGAGTTCCTTCTATCCACTTGTTCATTGGGGTTTCTTTCATGGGCATGAGCAACTGTTTTTTAGGGCTTTTTTTATTGTCTCCAATGCAGTGTAAGGGGGCCACAACCAACATGGTTTTATTTGAAAGTTTTGATTTTTGGTAAATAAAGGTGTTAGCATTTTTCTGTCTACCGCTAAGAGGAAGTTGGAAGACACTTTCTTGCAATTTGGTGGGTGCCATGGTATGATTGTAATTTAATAAGATAAGCAGTAATTTGACCGGAGATTGTCACATGTAAGAATATAATGATGCATATGATTTTTTCTAGCTCACCTTTCATCAAGAATTTTGAATAGATTGAGATATATTTTCACCACTCCCAGCTTTAAAAGTTCCAATAATGATGACACGTGTGTGAGAAGCGTGTGCAGTACTATAATACATGGTACGTATTCATCGGTTAATCTAAGATGATATCATTCTTATGTCTTCCTATAGTTAATGGGACGAGAAAAATCCAGACTGATTATATAACTTAATGAAAATACTGACATTGTCACTCAACATCTGTTCTTTGTTCCATGATCCATGACCTTTAGGTTCCTAGAAATAGTATCTCACCCTTGATTTGTAAAGGCCCATATTGGGCTGCAGTCGTGAGTACTGAGAAATGTGAACAAAAGTTCAAAGGTCTGGAGATAGGTTAGTGTGTATGAAAACATCTTTATTGATGAACTCATCTGTAATACATCACAGTTAAAAAGTCATTTTCATTACTTCTGTACCGTAGGATAGATTATTAAAGTTTTAAGGTGGTAACATAACGTGTAATTTAGAAAAATAAGTTGTTATATCAGAAAAAGCCTCATTTGAAGGATATTACTGTTATTCAATACCGGTTAATGTATGGGATAGTTCATGCAAGCTACATGGACCTTCACTTTATTCTGGAAAGTCAATACGAGATATGGAACATTTGTTCTGTCCAAAAGAAGAACTGCTCTTCCTCGATTGGGACAGATGTCCTGGAGGATAGAACTCCATCCCCTGACAAAGAACTTCTCTTCCGTAGGAGATGAGAGCTTGGAGGAAAATGCTCCAAGGAACCCCAAAGAATTGGGGATTTTATCAGTGAGTGTATACGGCTAGAGATAAGGTGTTGAGATTGGGTGAGTGCAGGATCAGCATACTGAAGTTCGCATTTTCTCATTCACCCATTTGGCAGCCAGATAGAAAGCTCAATCATTGGTTATATGCACTTCCTATTATTTCATGGACTTCAGTGATTCTTATCTAATATATGTTAAGGGGTTTTCAGAATTCCACCCTTGCACGGAAGTTTATTTTGTCATGGTTTCCTGTTAAAGAGGTATCCTAGGATCTCCTGGTGCAGCATCAGAGAATTCTTCATGTCTACCAAAAAGAAGGAAAAAAATGTAGCATTCAGTGGCACTGGCATATTCTCCTCTTGTTTGTTTCTGTTGAGGAACCTGGAAGTTTCTTTCGATTGTTCTCATTTTCCACCTCAAACTGTATAAATGCTATTTTTGTCAAAAAGCAGTATAAATGGATCAGATAAACTTGCCAGTTGCAAATGATTAGGAAAGGCTGTTTGACTGATAAATTGGGCTTGAGCATTGCTTATTCTATTTCCTCGAGAATGCTTGGATACAAAAATGCTTAAGTTGTAGAACATTTTCGGATTGGCATAAGCTTTGTGGATCATCCCGGTTCGATTCGGATTCTGGTTAAAAACATGCTGCAGTAGGCGTTAAATTAGTTAATATTATGATATTTGGGGTTAGGAGGAGTGAGCATGCTGAGGTCAACATTAGATATTTCAATTACTGTGTACCACCCAAATAGTTTTCTGCGTTTCTAGGATGGCAGGATTGAATTCTTTATCTATGATACAGTACCCTGCAGGTAACTGCTTTCGAAAGGACACTGGGCTCTTAATTTATCTGGTTCTGTCAGAATGATTCTACTGTTCTGTCTTGCTATCTTTGAGTCTTTCGGTGCAAAGCAGCTGGATATATGTATTTATATATTGCTAGCATTGTAATTTTTCATTTTTGGTGGTATAACTTTGTATGAGAAAAGGGTTCCTGACTGGTCGTCTAGTCTACTTCATTCCAAGGAAATGGATATAGACGCAATCTTCATGCTCTTGTTGCCAGGTGGTGGAGGCCTGCATCAGCCTGTGGTCATTTATTTGAATCTTTTCTAGTTTGACCTTTGATTCCTTTTGACTTCCATCTTTGCTGCCCCTCACTTGTTTCTGATTCTGCTTGTAGGTTGTGCAGTTGTACTCCTGTGTTGACAAGATAAATTATGTCGAATGGGCCCTCGATTCTGAGTACATACTTTGCGGCCTGTACAAGAGGCCAATGGTTCAGGTGTGGTCGTTGACCCAGCCTGAGTGGACTTGCAAAATAGACGATGGCCCCGCTGGCATTTCTTCTGCCAGGTGGAGCCCTGACAGCCGGCATATTCTCACAACGTCCGATTTCCAGCTGCGCCTGACTGTTTGGTCCCTGGTGAATACTGCCTGCGTTCATGTGCAGTGGCCGAAGCAGACTTCGAAAGGCGTTTCTTTCACTCAGGATGGAAAGTTTGCCGCTGTTTGCACAAGACGCGAGTGCAAGGATCATATAATCCTTCTCTCCTGCCAGACATGGGAGATCATGGGCTCCTTTGCCGTTGACACTGTAGACTTAGCAGGTATTGAATGGTCGCCAGATGATAGTGCAATAGTCATCTGGGATTCACCTTTGGAATACAAGGTATCTAGCTCAAGACCCAGCTTCAACTTTAAATTCCCCATTATTCTTTACATATTCCAGTGGCTATATGCATTTTTTTTTTCTCATCATGTAGAATAGGCCAGAGCTACTATGCATCTTTTATCATTATCGAGGAAACTGCGTGAGATAAATTAGATGTGAAAGTGGTTGGAGAATGGAAGAAGAGACAGGGTTTCTCAAAAAAATTTTTTTCTGATGATTAATCGGAGTAAATGTGTTTCACAGCGTGCGAATTTATGGCATATTTCAATTCGCTGCATTGTTCTCTTAGAGGCCTGATTCTGCTTTATTTTTCCCCTTTGGGCCATCTCTATAGCTCCTGAGGGGCGAGTCTAATCATAATATCCTGCTCTTATGTCAGGTCAACGGCGAAGCCTTGGCAAGTTTGACCATCTTTCACTGTTGTTTAGTAAAACGAATTATTGTTTGACATGTTTTATCATCTAAGCTTTCTGAAACGCATCAATTATGATCCCAGTCAAAGTATTGTGGTAAAAGAAAGCATACTAAGGATTAATTGATAAGAGTATTGCCACTTACTGGCTGACCACCTATTGAATCTGTGTTCACTATTTATTCAATCAATCAAAGGCAGAGGAAAACCAATGAATTCATAATTTTTCATTGCATGGTAGTTGAATCCCTCACGCCTTGATCATTTTCCAATCGCTGCTCGCCCGATTTTTCATCAAAATGAGGTGCTTACTTGAATATTGCCCTCTTTCTATCGTCCAGGTGCTCATTTATTCTCCTGATGGGAGGTGCCTCTTCAAGTACAGCGCCTATGAGAGCGGGCTGGGTGTGAAATCCATTGCATGGTCGCCATGCGGGCAGTTCCTAGCCGTCGGGAGCTTCGATCAGATGCTGCGAGTGCTGAACCGCCTCACCTGGAAGATCTTCGCTGAGTTCATGCACGCGCCTGCCATTCGTGGCCCCTGCAGAGCTGTCATCTTCAAGGCCAGGATTCGTTCCTCTCTCTGTCACCCTCTTCCTCTTCCGCCATGAGATCGCTTACTGGATCTTCTTCGTTTCTTTTTCCAGGAAGTGGACGAGGCCCTGCAGCTTGACGTAGCAGGCCTGCGCTTGAGCGGCGAGCTTTCAAGCTCTGTGCAGGGCAGCTGTCCTGGTGAGCATTGGAATCGCCCACTGCTTATAATAGTAATGGGATTTATGCGCGAACCCACTGCTGTGTTCTTGTGCTGCTACTTTGTTTAAGTGATGAGTTAATGTCGTGGAAACTATGCTCCGATCGATTATGAATGCAGTGATTGGATTGGTGGGTTATGATTATTATTATTATTTTTTTAATTTGAACCGCCAGTTCATCTGATCGAGGGGAAGCTAGATAATATTATGAATCTTAGTCAACTCTCTGAAGATTTAGAGACGAGATTTATAGAAAAGTATCATTCTGCCGGAGGAATTTCTCATCCGATGGCTCGACGCGTCTGACTTTCTTCATTGATTTGCTCTGATGATTTCCTGTTTCGAGTCATTTACACCCAGAAAATATTGCAGAAGGCCGTTCGCGCGTCAAGTACAAGGTGATGGATTTCCCCATCAGCTTGCCTTCTCAGAAGCCCCCCCCGGACAAGCCCAACCCGAAACAAGGGATCGGTCAGCCCCTCTCTCGCTCCTCTCTCTTCTCTCTCTCTCTCTCTCTCTCTCTTGAATCGTTCATTCTCTGCCTTACTCGTTGACTGCTTCGCACATCCTTCATGGAGATTCCCTCCACTTTCAGACGGCTGCTGTTCTTTTTTCCTCTTTCCATTAATGGGTTGCAAACAGGTTTTAGAGAGAGGGAGAGTGAAAAATATGCTATTTATAGATTGTGCATGGGGGTTGACCTCTCTTCCAGGTCTCCTGTCATGGAGCCACGACAGCCAGTATCTCTTCACCCGGAACGACAGCATGCCGGCGGTCCTCTGGATCTGGGACATCTGCCACCTGGAGCTGGCCGCGGTCCTGGTGCAGAAGGAGCCAATCAGGGCCGCCGTGTGGGACCCGGCGGGGCCACGTGTCGTCCTCTGCACGGGGACGCGCCAGGTGTACATGTGGGGCCCGTTGGGGGCGTGCTCCGTCACCGTTCCCCTCGGCGATTTCCTCGTCTCCGACCTCCGCTGGAGCCCAGATGGCAGCTGCCTTCATCTCCGAGACCGGGATTCCTTCTGCTGCGCCGCCTTGCCCTCCATGGAGCTGGGCCCCAGTGATGACAGCTCAGATGGGGAGGGCTAGCTCGTCTGACTCTGGCAGCTGACGTGGACCCATTTCTCTTCCCCTATCTCTCCTCCCTCTCTCTCTCTAGGCCTCGCCGCCAGCCCCTATCAATCAGAACCTGTACTGCTTATGCACAGCCTTTGACGCAATTATAGCTCTCTCTCTCTCTCTCTCTCTCTCTCTCTCTCCCTTATCTCTCTAAAATCTGTATATGTTTAGTCCTCCACACTATCTATTGACAGATGGGTTGCTCTAGAAGGTAGAGAGAGAAGGGAGGTGGGTGTTGGCAGGGTGCTCATATGAGAGAGAGAGAGAGAGAGAGAGAGAGAGAGAGGGGCTGTATCTGAGCGTCGGTCTTGCACTGGATCCGAAATTCTCGGATCACGTATCGGTTCCCGATTTGCCCGATAAAAATATATTGGTCTCGGCGTTGGTTCTGGATCCGAAATCTTCGGATCACGTAGCGGTTTCTGATTTTCCTGATAGTATAAAAGCGTTTGGGTCTGGTGCTGGATCCTCCCGTCGCCGGCGACTGCCCGTTGTTGGAGGCCCTGCGCTCTCTGCGTGCCCGTGTGGTCGGCGACGGGGATGGCTGCGGCGGGGAGCACCACCGCAGCGGACGCGGTGGCGGGGTCCAGAGGGGAGAGCGAAAGGAATCTGAAGCAGAAGCAGGAGGAGGATTTGCTGCTGAAGGGCTTCTTCGCCGAGGTCAGCGAGGTCGAGAGGGACAACGAGGTCGTTAGGTGGGAGCTGCCGTCCTTTTTGTTTCTTTTTCTGAACGGATGCCGTTCTTTTTGTCTAATCTCTCCGACGCAACTGATTTTACCCTCGGTTTTTCATCTCCTCTTTCTTCGTCTAGGTGCCGTGTGCTTTGAGTTTTTCTTTTGGTTCTTCGGGTTCGATATATCCCTTGGTTGTGTTTCGACGGAGAAAACATTGGGTTGGACCCGTAATTTCCCTGTGAGTTTCACTGCGTCAGCCATCGGTCCTCTTGGAAAATCTCAACTGCAAATGCCCCTGAAATTCTATGGTAGGCATTTTGGAAAATCCGTTTTCTTTTTGTTGAAGCTCTATTCTGCTGTGAGGATGTTCCTTGCATTAGGTTCGTGACTAGTTCTTAGTACCCAGGCGATCAGATGCACATTGTTCGATGGAATCGCAAATTTTAGCTATTTCTATCACATTTATTACGAAAAACCTTGAAAATGCTCCTAAGTTTCCCTTTGGTGTTACTTTTCAAATAAAACTGCTATATGGAACAGTACCCATTTAGGTGGCAGTGAGGAGTTGAGACTATGTTTCTGACGCCTTTGGTCAGTGTAGCTTATCTCTGTGAATGTTAGAAAATCTGATGGGAAATGCCTGCCGCTTTCATTTATGAGGAACTAACTTTTTATATATGGAAGTTTTGGGCCGTTAATAAATGGCTCAAGCCTATTCTTTGATTTCTCCTTCGCCAGGAAGAGTAATAAAAACTTGGAAAATGCTTTTTAAGTGTGGACGATGGATAAATTATTCTCCACATTCCAATGTCTGACACATCTGCAATTCTTCTCTGAAAAAGGTAGCTGAGAACTGCCTTGCTAGCGGATGGTCTTACTATTCTCTATCCCTGTCACAGAATTCTCATCCTTGTTCCAGGCATAGGCCTCGTTTTCATCTAAAAGCTGCTGAGAAATGGAATTGTTATAAGTTTTAAGGAAATCCAGAGAAATAATATGCCTCTGTGGACTAGTTTTGATATGCCTTTCTGGTCAACAAAGTATAATTGTTTATAAGATTTTCTTTGGAAACTGCAGGATACTTTCATGCTTCAAATTGAATCCTTATGAACATCTAAACTTGCCATTTGATTCCTCATTGGATGATGTGAAGAGGCAATACCGAAAGGTAAAGTAAACTTTTCTTTTCTTTCCATCATTGTGTACTGGTATTGGACATAATTGTGTACTTTTTCCTTTGCATATTATCTCATGGTTAAAATATTCAAATTTGCAGTTGTCATTGCTGGTTCACCCTGATAAATGCAAGCATCCACAAGCTAAGGAGGCCTTTGGAGGTATTGTGTCTAACTATTTCACAGATTCTGATGAGCGATCATATGTAATACCGTTTTCCAAATGATATATTGTTTCAATAAATTTGCAGAAATCTATTATATTTATTAAAAAATTTAAAGAGAATAATAAAACGCGGTCCATCCAAAAAATGGGGTATCATTAGCTGAGGCATGGATCCTTGGGAAGTAGGACTTTGCATTAGGTCAAAAATATGAGAGAAAGCTATTCTTTTCTGCATGTTTCTTGACTAGGCCAAGTCATGGAAACTTGCAATAAATTGACCTTTTTCTGACGCGGAATATTTTCCAAGATGGTTATCTCAGAGGTTCTCAACCCATTTCCATCGAACTTCAATTCGATATGAATCAATGAAGTAGTGATAATTCTTCCTTTCCTAACCTTTGAGAATTCGCTTTCATTAAGTTATTCGCTTGTTGAAGCTTTCAACAACTTTTCGGGGGAAAATAAAATCTTCTACTATGGTCCGTAGCCATCAGTGTAGCCCACTAATTAATTTTTTCTTTTTTTAACTGTTTAATAATTGTAAAGCCTTTTGTGCTTTATTTTTAACAAATCAGTTTGTGTTTCATCTGAAGCGTCTTCTTTTCGTGTTTATTTTTAGTAAGCCCAATATTGTTTTATTACAAATGAATTTGTATTTAACCTTAGCCAACTATTTTCTTGTTTATTTTAATTAAGAATATTTCTTGATTGGCAATTATATATATGTGTCAGCTTTGGCTAAAGCTCAGCAGTTGCTACTGGATGCCCAGGAAAGAGAGTATATTCTAAGCCAAGTCAATTCTGCAAAAGGTAACAAGTTGTAACTTTAATCTTCTTTGTTCTACCTATTATTTGTAAGACTTGCCGTTTTTATTATGTCCTTTTAAAATTTCTTAATATCTTCATTCTATGATGTCCTGATTGCTTCCTTCTGAAGTTCATGAAAATTTCCTTGATGCTGCGGACATTAATAATGATTACTCAAAATGCATCAGTTAAGAGTATTTTGCCAATGGAAGAAATGTGTTGTAAGGATGTGGTAAGATCTTCTGAGGCCGATATTGATAATTAAAAACTTTCTGCTTCTGTAAATGTGTGTTAAAGAGGCGCTTCTGTCATGGTCTTTGTTGGGTCATGTCTACAATTGAAGGGATGTAAGGAGTACATTTAAAATGGGACGTGTGAACATTGTGAAGATGCTGGTAATAAGGTCTTTCCTAGGACCATCTTTACAATCATAGAACTGCTGGGGGCTATATTTATGATAAAAAATATTATCATCTTAGAGTTGTCCTAAAAAGGTTCATTAGGGATTGCTACTATTGAGCATAATGATGCCATTTCCTGGACTTACATTCTGTAGTTGAATGTCTAGATATAGTCAGTGTACCTGAAAGGTTTGTTTTGAATTAATCTCAAGATCGAGTGAACCCATACATCTTTCCGAAATTAGAGGATTACTCATGGAGCAAGCCATTGTTGCCTGTTCCACTGGATCAGAGAGGATAAGGCAACCCTGTGAATAAAAAGGGAAGATTTGCGGCGTGAAAGTTGATAAACGGAGCTCTTCCTTATCCATGAGAAGGCTGCCGGAGAAAAAGTTGAGAAAATATGAGATCAATGAGATGGCACACCAACATTGGCTGTCTGCATCTTCCTCTCTGCCTGGCGTGATTGCCGATGTCTATGGAGGAAAGTTAAGGGTAGGGAGATGAAAGAGCCCCATCTTCCCCATCTTGTCAATCAGACCTCGTCTTCCTAGTTTGTTCTATCATCTCTCTGTCCACAGAGCTCACTCATGCTCTTTCATTCATCCTTCTGGAAACTGCCATCTTGTAATACTTTCCCATTCTACTTTTATTATCTCGATATGCATTTATCTGTCTATATATTTATACGATTGTGGACGATATATGTTCTCTTCATCCCAGGGTCCCAATTTATTTTGCATACTACTAAGTGTTCTATTTTCGTCCCTGCAAGAGTCTTATTATTTATTTTTCGTCATACAATGTATTTAACCTGTGAAGAATCGACGTTTTGACTGTTCTTGTGCCATTAGATTCATGAAATTCTTCTACCGGATATAACAGTTGATTTTTTTATAATGCAGAAGAACTACGAGTGAAGAGAAAGAGGCAGTTGAAGAAAGACAATGCCTCTAAAATAAAATCATTGGTTGATGAGGTCAGATTTTATATACATCTGAAAGTTGTTGCTGACAAATTGTCTCCCTTGTTTGCTCTCATGAGAATAGAAATACTTGAATTCATATTTAGAAAGTCTTCTGATGTGAATCAGATACTTAAATTTGTGGTCAACTGAAAAAATTCATTTTTATTTTGGTTCTAGTTTTGTAAACTTTTATTCTCACTTGACTTTGACTGCTACTTCCAAAGTTTCTTGGTGTATGTTCAATTTCTGGTTTTCCTTGGCCAAGTTAAGCTGTCTAATGAATGTATGTATCCCATATCAGTTGATTTTCCTCTTTTACCTCCAAGAGAAATATCAGACTGTCAGATTTCCCTGTTGTTCTCTTGTGCTCCACTTGTAAATGAGGCACTGACACCATGTGGAGACAGGCATTTAGGTGTTTTAGATCATCTAACCCTCTTTATGCTCATGTATTTTCATGCATATCAGACATGTTCCAACGTGCATCAATTTGCTGACCAATAAAGAGGTTATCATATGGAAGCGGTTCTAGGACGTCTTCTTTGCTGTCCCTTTCTTGCTGTATATGCCCAACTCCTACCGTTAGTACCTTCCTGGGGATAGATCTGCAAACTTCCTCAGCCAATGACTCTTTTCCAGATATCTGATATTGACCTCTTTTCTGCAATTATTGCTCGAATCCTATTGTTTTTCCTTGTTTTCTCTTTGCCTTTTCTCAGAAATTAACTCCTTCCTTTTGTTTCCCATATGAATGTTCACAACATTAGTGCTGAATCTCCCACTATGATTTTTTGCATGACGGTTGGGGTGTAACCCTTCATTTCCTTCTTCCCATTGTATCCTTCTTCTCCATATCTCTGCTGGACATTATTTACCATCTTTTGATAAGGCTGGGGTTTGTTGGTACAAGTTAAAACATCAAACTGAAGCATTTCCAATTCTATTATTCTCCGTTAAACTCTGTTGGATTGACGAGCAATTCTTTTTTGCTTTCCTTCTCCTTTTCTTCTGGTTTTCTTGAGCTTGTGTCATGCACTTGTCTCGTTTCACGTTCGTAGTTTTGTAGAACCGTATGCTTGAGATGGTGGATCAAAGACAGATGTCTGTTGCTTAAAAGCTTATAGAACTAAACACTGATTTTGCGAGAGTAATCACTGTCATTGAGTTGCATCTATGTTGCCTGACTCTGAGGGGATCCACCAGTCTATATCTTAGTTAACTTCTGGTGAAATTCATTTCACCTTTGTGCATGCCTGAAATAAATTATAGCAATGAAATCAACCTAACGAGCCTATCCAGGATTACGATTCTCCATGTCACTCTGAGAACTTCATCTCAGGATACGCTTATCAAGTAGTTGCAGCTTTTACGAGGGGCTTGCAGTTTACATAGTCTAAGGCTAGGGGGAAAATATGTTTGGAGCGATTGGACTTGTGTGGGAAGGTCGAGCTTATATTATGGTTCCATAATATGACTTCACAGGCAAAATAAGGATGAGAACGAAATGCTTCTGGTATTAGTTTCCCTGTGTTGAGATAGTTTCTAGTAGGGATTAGTTTCGTACCAACCTTCTTTTTCTGGACAGTTATTTTCAGTGTTCAATTATGTTTCTTGGATTGGCTTTTAAGATTAATTGGGAATTCTTAGTCCGGTGATGAATCCAGCTCTACTAAGTCGTTGTAGTTGCTCTCAGAGGACATGTTTATGTCAAATATTGCAGGTTACATATTACAAGTGTGTAGAATTTGAAATGTTTGAGGCATCTTCTCACGCCAATGAAGTTGACAAAAGTCTTCACCTTCCCACAGGAGAGTGATAGAACTGGTTGTCAATAGTAACACGTGGCATTGGAATGGAAGTGGTGATGATGTTCTATTCTAAGTTATGCGCATATGCGTCTAATTGCAAAGAAGATTGCATCCAAATATTAAATAATATTGGCGATGGAAATGGTTGGACTATATTGCAAAGTTACGGGATTTGAGAACATTAATTCTATTTTAAGGCTGTGCAGAATAGCTAGTATCCTGGTGATTTCGATGCACAGTAGATTGTTGGGCAAAGGCCTTGTTGATTTGGTGGATGTGTTGTTGATGAGACCAAGGTATTACCCACTTGGGCCTAATGTGGAGGAATGCATACTGTAAAGATAGACATAATATGTTTTTAGTGGGAAGAACTTGTTTGGTCGTGTGAATGTTGTGCTTCTATTATATAGTTTCGCAGGTTATATAGATGTTTGATTTTTTTGAGACAATGGAAACATTTCTAATTAGAAACGGTAGAAATTAGGCTAATTTTTGGATGAAATAATTAGAGAGGAGGGGCATCATTCTGCAAGCCTTACAATTTCTTGTCAAAACAAGAATTCTATCAAATGTTGATGAGGGAACTCGGTTCCTCCTGAAAATTTCAAAAAATTTTGAAATCATAGTCAGGTCGTTATCAACTAAACTGAGCATTCCACTTATTATTTTTGTTGAATATATGGTGAATGGTCATATTTTTGACATTCTTGGCAGATATTGATACATTTATCAAACTGATTGGACTTAATATTCTGTGCACCAAGCAAATGCCCTTACTCATGTGGTGACATGCTGTATGGCAAGGGTGTAAGAATTTTTAATGATGTGCTTTACAGTTGCAATGTTGTTGGTTTTATTTGACTTTCTATTGTACGTATGTACAATATCTCAATTCAATTTAATTAACTGGTAAATTTGCCTATTGTTTCAGGGAAAATATGAGCAAGAGTATGAGCAATCAGAAGAATTCCTGCTCCTGTTAAAACAAAAAGTTCGTGAGCTCTTAACAGAGCAAGAGTGGCGTCGGAGAAAAATGCAAATGAGGGTGACATAACATAACAACTTGATCGTCCATTAGATGGTATTTAATAGTTTTTACTTATGTGCATGTTTGCTTGTTCCGTTCGCAGATTTCAGAGGAAGAAGGTAGATTAAAGAAGGACGAAGAAGAAACGAAAGAAATGTGGAAAAGAAAGCGTGAGCATGAGGAGCAATGGGAAGGAACTAGGGAGGAACGGGTATGTTCAATTTCATCTGTACTCTATTCTACGCTTCATAACTTTTATAGATCTTTCTCTAAATTACAAATATTTACCGTACTGCTTTCAGTCATGTTATTCATTGGTTTTTTGTAAATGTGCATAATGTTCACATCTGAATAATAGATATGACAAAATCAATTTTTTTTTTTCTTCATGGGACAGTCCTTTACGTTGTCCTCTCAGCAGAAGGCATTGAAGAAACTGACCTAATACTCTAGTTCAAAGGCTATAGTATGTCAGTGAGAGCCTAGGAAATACAAAGAGGGGAAATCGTTAAGTCTGTGTCACTTCTGTTGTCGGAATCTCTTCCCCTAATCGAAACGCTCTGTGGTAGATATTTTCGCTTCTGTTGGCGAAAATAATTTTCACAATCTGGCAAACTGTTAAACCTGCGCCCCTTTGCCAACCCTCTTGCATTAAAACAGAGATGGCGTACTAAGAAAAACCCGGAATAGCCATACTGGTTGATTTCTTTTCCTCGTGATCAGTTAATTTCCCATTTGTGTATCTCATCAGGGTACACTCTTATGAAGGAAAGTTCAATATTGAATAAATCAGGATCTTGCTGACATAATCCTTTTGTGTCAGCATATTGAAACTCAAGTTTAGCGTCTACTCATCAATCTGTGGTGGTTGCATATGAATAAATCCTTTTGTTTGCTGGATGCATGAGATATAAAGTGAAAATTTCTCCTTGTTTCGAAGCATTGAATGAAAAATTGATGAGCTCAGAAATTCTTCTTTCTCACCATAGTGCGTATATTTTGAAGGCATTTCTTCAATAAGGATTCAGAGTACACTGATAGCATCTGGTTGACCCATCATATACCCTGATCCTTGTCCATCTGTTCGGTGTTTGTGTGGGCTCCGCTCTGTGTGTCTTGGATTCCAGTCGGCAATCGTTAAATCTTTTTCAAGAGGGAATCATAATTTCCTTTCGATGTTGGCTGTCTGCATTTAGACATTTATGTGTATATCATAGAATCTTGGCACCCATTGTGATTAGGCTGGCAGTAGTCGTGTTTGAGACAGAGATAGTGAACTTGGATTATGAACTAGATTCATTTAATCAAATTACAGAGCCTTATTTCTCGGCCTGGTACAATTTTAAGCACCGATTTAGGTGCATTTTTACTCACACAATCCTTTTAACATAGCCTAAGACTTTTTTCTTCTAAAAGCAACCGATTTCCTGAGACAAATATTTTAAATTTTTTATTATTTTAATCTGTATCTGGAATCAAAATCCCAGAATCTGAGAATTGTTTTCCTATAATTTTCCAGGTTTCCAGCTGGAGGGATTTCATGAAGGCAGGCAAGAAGGTGACTACTCTTGTAGAAAACTTATTTACAGCATTCTTAGGAAACGAAAAAAATGGGAAGAACAGCTGATCGGGGATGTGCATCTTCTTTTCTCAGGGTAAAAAAGGAGAGATTCGGCCACCGAAGCTGAAGACAGAAGACCCAAACAAGTCCTACGTTCAGAGACCAGTCAAAAGGGGTTGAGATTATGGTAAACAAGAAAGTCAAAAGGGTTGTATCATTCTAGCTCA
The DNA here is from genome assembly GCA_024713555.1 of Spirodela polyrhiza. Taxonomy (NCBI): domain Eukaryota; kingdom Viridiplantae; phylum Streptophyta; class Magnoliopsida; order Alismatales; family Araceae; genus Spirodela; species Spirodela polyrhiza. The sequence goes on along the minus strand of CM046537.1, from coordinate 3,049,198 downwards.
TCATGATATCTATCTCGGCAAAGGTGAAAGGGGAGAGAAAGGGAGAAGGGGGGGGGGGGGGGAGTGGGTCCACCCTTTCTTTTTCTCTTGTTCTTTGTTCCCCCTTCTTGCACCCAGTTGTCAGCGGGCAGGCTAATCAGCATACTCAAGAACCTTCAAGGCCGCCAGCATCTCACATTTAATCTGCAAGAATGCTGATTTCTTGTACAATGCCGGGGAAGAAATATCTCTGATGATTCTGCGGAACTATTAGCTGATTCTCGCCCACATCCTGTGGACCACCTCAATCAGATCTGATGATCCTCCATTGGAGAGGTTCATCACAGGTTTGGGGATTGCACCCAGCTGTTACTGAAATTTACCAAATTTGGCAGTAGTCTTGGATTCCCCTTGCTCATCTTGAATTGACTCAATGGCCTTGTTCTCAGATCCGATTTTCTTTGAAGTCATTGAAGACTTTCATTTCAGTATTTTTTTTTCTCTTTCTATCCCCACACCTTGGTTCTTAGAGCTTGTTCGATCCATGGCCTCTACCTATAAATTTTCTGAACTATTCCTATTTATGTTGTCGTCCATTGCCCTTTGCTTCATCCCATTCAGGGTTCCAATTGAATGTGTCTCCTAAGACTTGGGCTGACCTGTCCAGTCTCCATAGCCCATGAGCTTGAGAACAGTTCTGCCGTCATCCAGTAAGGAAAATTTTGCCTTGTCTTTCACAAGAATGGTTCGTTTATTGGCCGGTCTTAGTCTAAAAATAGTACGGTTTTCATGTTTTCGATTTTTTCTCACTGCTGCAATTTTCTCGTTGAGATATATAAAATGGATCGATGGTATGCTCCATGAGCTTCGCCAAGAAAACTATAAATCTTGATGGAAAATAGTTTTCTTGAATATGGTGGTCGGTGTCAAGGACTAGCTAGTGTATAAACTCTTGAACTATGTTTTTTGTCATACAACTAGAATGTGAAATATTCTTTATAGAAATGTTGCTAAAACTTTATTGACGACCTTTACATTCATTAATATTTGTGCTTTTCGCGTTTATAAAACTAACAAAAAGCATAACACGAATAAACAAACAAGAAAGCCCTTTCAATTCATTTATTCGGTGAAAACTAATATAATCAATAATAAACATACACAACACATGTAAAACAATGGAATTGAAATTCTTTGAAACCTAGAAAGTTGAAAAAAGCTTTCCACGTTCATTATTTTTTTCAAATCCTTCAGGTTGCTCTAGCTTTCATTCACAATATATAAAGTGAAACATTGAATAATTTTATATATTTCGGTTCGCTTGAGGCACTATGAACAATGCACTGAAAGCTCTAAAGATATTTCTTCACGCTTCATCATACAATTATTATTTTTCCCTTTCTATTCACTTCAAATGAAGAACAAAAGATTGCCACGTGCAATCTTGAACTGCATCTTTTGTTCATCAGTATCAAAAAAACTCTTAACAGCGGTAGAGGATCTAGTATTTTATGAGTATTTTGTAGTTTTGGAAGCTTAACATATTTCCTTCGCAGCGTAATTCTGTGAAATTCCCATAATGGGATTAAACGAATGCTTCACCTGGTGCTTTATGAAATGAATAAACACATTTATTTAAACTTTTTTATCGTCTGATAGTTTACATCTAATTGAACTTTCTTCACTTATCCATTTATCTCTGGATTTAAAACTAAGGAG